>CM053580.1:370272043-370292546 GCA_028627135.1 Pseudochirops cupreus
CTTCAGAGTGCTTTTGAGATTCTTTCTCCATCTGGCAAAGGCGACTTTTTAAGGCATTCTTCTCCTCATTGGCTTTTTGGGCCTCTTTTGTCATTTGAGTTAATCTATTTTTTAGGGTGTTGATTTCTTCAGTCATACTGCTTTGTCCTTATTTCTTATGGCTTGATAAGTCTGGAAACTGCCCCAGCTGCCACTGATTCACTCTCCTGAAGACTCCAGCTGTGGCTTGTCTTGGCTGCCCTGGGGCCAAGCCGAGTTTTCAGATTGGGCTGGTTTTGGCTCCCAGCACTGAGATGATCTCTTCCTGCCAAGCTGCCTTCAGGGGGTGGTGTATTTGTGTCAGTTTTGGAGCCCTAAAATTTGTTTATAGTCATATATTATGAGTATTTGAGGTGGCTATGTGGGAGCTGTGGAAACTTGTTGCTTCTGTGCTGCCATCTTGGCTCTACCCCCCCAATTGTTTTTTTAATATGCAACAGGGAAATAAGATATACAGGCACTGGGATATAGAAATCCATCTTGCCCTACTAGAAAGTTAGGGGGGGATGGGAGAGGATATAAGAGAGAGGAGATTGGGGGGAAGAGTAGGCTTGCTATCTTGGGGTTGGGGGTAGGGGAAAGACCAGCACTCTATCCATTGTGCCACGTAACCAGTTGCTGCCTAATATAAGGTAATATGTACTAAATGATAAATTATTTTGAACCTCTAGGAAGCCTAGAGGCCAGGAAGCCTGACCTGTCCCCTTTATTAATTATGAAGTTTGGGACTTCTGACTTATCTATGTTTGGAAAAGCAAGAATGGAAAACAGCTTTAGCCATCACCTCATACATTTGTTTACATGAGATCATAGCTTTAGAGCTGGAAGCTAGAGGTCATCCAGTCTGGTGGGTTCCAGAATGGATGCCACGGCCCCCTGTGAAGCTACGAAATTACTCCAGAAGGCCTTGTACAATTCCAAGTGATGTGTCTATACACTAGTTGGAAGGTGGGAAAATGAATTGAATATATTTTCTGCAATAGCGAATTCACCTTTTATCCTTTAATAGTCTTCTACTCTGTCTCTTCTTGATGCTCCCAACCTCCTCCCTCGTTCTGGATGCTTGGAGTTCTCAAAGATTAACATACTTGGGTATTCATAGAATGTATCATTGGGAACAATTTCCCCCCATTTTTAACACATCTATCCAACTATCCCCAAGATCATTTTGTGACAGAGGAGTCTTTTTGCTTTGTCAATGAATGATGAGTAAAAGCCCTTCCTCTCTCTTTCTCTCATTTTATCTTGGGTTGGATAGTATGAATTATGCAGTAGTAATATAGATATGTGCATGTGTATATGTATATATGAGTATATCTATAAATAGATATACATATATTGGGGGCTGCTAAAAATAGCATTTTGTTGAAAGGAGTGTGCAATCAAAAAAACCTTAGAGACCATTTCCTTGTCTGGAAGAGGAACTGAGGCCCATGGAGATTAAGTGATTTACCTGGGCTCATATAGGAGGAGGAGATGTTACTATAGGCTCCTGCAACCTTAGTCCCATATGAAGGAGAAACTAGGATTATCCTACAGTTTTTAGATTCCATGAAATAGGTATTAGCCATACAGTTAAAGTTCCTGTGGGTTTTGAGGACTCTTTCGTGGGCTTGCACCCACTATTAGCTTTGTGCCTGACAGCTGAGGAAGAAAGAGGATTCATTACTTTTTTCTTTAATGTCCTTAGCTCTTTGGCTTACAAATACTGTTTGTCTGATGCATTGAAAATGGAAGCCTTGGCCCTTCTGTAAAATATCTGTCTTTTTAAGTTAAAAATTCAGACACATGGTCTGATGATGGATATTTTGGAGACATTTTCTTCATGAGGAAAATGAAACACAATATTTCTGGAAAATCTATGCCATATGATTATTGTACCTATAAGAAAAAATTTTCCTTAAGATGAAAATAAATAAATGAGAAATAATTTGGTTATTTTGTAAACATTCTAAGTTGCAGTAATTGGAACATCCGGCTGATCTGAGCAGTCCTAGCTGTTAACTTACCCGATGATTTCAACTTTGCTCTTCTTGAAAGGGAAGAAAGAGAAGAAGAAAGCAATACCATGGCCTCCCCGGCTTGAAATTAAATTGCTATCCTTAGTTTGCCCTTGTAGTGTTCAGTGGCAGTGCCTTATCGATCAGAATTAGGAAGTTAATAAGGTTTGGGCTAATTAATCAGATGGGTAGGGACTGGAACTGCCCTGCAAGGCTTAATCAAGTCATCAAACTCTCAAACCATGAAGAAGGTAATTAAAGGAAACGGATGCCTGTTATATAGTAACAGGAGTCTAGGAGAGGACAAGAAAAAGATAGAGAACCTCCATTTTCTTTTGTACACTTTTCTGATATAAATCAGACCAAAATGACCAAAGTACAGTGTTTGGTTTCCTATTGGAGAATTAAGTTGGATGAATTTATAAATCACATCCCTGGGTAATTTGCTTGTCCCAGACTCTTCATCGATGAACCTGTGCTTATTTATAAAAGATTTATTCTTCCTGTGGCTTTTGGAGGACCAAGTTCTTTAATATAAATAAGAGCAGTGCCCTGACTGTTTCAGAAATTTTGATTTATAATCAACAAACATTGTTATAATCAGCTGACAGTTACCTATTGTGGTCCTTCTCAGTGTAAGACATGGTGTTTGAGGCTATGCAGTGGGCCTGATTCATCTTATAAAATGCTGGAATGTTACTCCTTAAGGTAATTGGTGTCTGGTGTACAGCTGAACGTCTGCTTTCTGGGGGCTAATGGTTCTAAAATGTCTCCCTGCTGATATTATGATAATGCCAATAAATGGGGAGGGGAAGGGGCAGCTAGGTGACTCAGTGGGTAGAGTACCAGGCCTAGAGTAAGGAAGACTCATCTTCCTGAGTTCAAATCTGGTCTCAGACACTTATTAACTGTATGACCTTGAGCAAGTCATTTAACCCTATTTGCCTCAGTTTCCTCATCTATAAACTGAGCTGGAGAAGGAAGTGGCAGACTACTCCAGTTTTATTTGCCAAGGAAACCCCAAAGGGGGTCACGAAGAATCAGGCACAACTGAAAGTGATTCAACAATGAGAATAGAAAGACGTGCATGCCTATTTGTCTAATCTCTTCATCTTTTTCTTCTGTTTTCTCCACTCTGTTGGGGAGAGGCAGTAATTGAATAGGAAGACAATTGGATTCCGTGAAGAGGCTGGATTGCTGTGCAGTTGGGTCTCACCACGGGAAAATGGTCATTTGTTCCATTTGGTGTAGCTACGGATTTTATTTTTTTACATTTAATTTTTATTTTATTTTTTCTAAATTTTCTCCTTCCTCTCCCCCCCCTTTCTGAGGAGGCAAGCAATTTGGCATAAATTATACATGCGCAGTCATGCAAAACATTTCCATATTAGCCATGTTGCAAAAGAAAACGGTGCAAAAAACCCAAGAATAATAAATTTTTTAAAAAAGTATGTTTCAGTCTATATTCAGATGCTATCAGTTCTTTTTTTTGGAGTGACATAGCATTTTTCATCATGATCCTTTGGAATTGTCTTAGATCATTGTATTGCTGAGAACAGTGAAGTCATTCACAGTTGATCATTGTACTTATTGCTATTACTGTGTGCAATGTTCTCCTGGTTCTGCTCACTTCACTCTGCATCTCACTCAGTAGTACTCCTTCACAATCATATGCTACAACTTGTTTAGCCATTCTCCAATTAGTGGGCATCCCTTCAACTTCCAATTCTTAGCCATCACAAAAAGAACTGTTACAGATATTTTGTTCATATGGAAACATTTCCTTTTTCCTTTGAGTTCTTTGTAGTGAGTTCTTAGTAGTGATATTCCTGGGTCAAAGAGTATATACAGTTTATAGCCCTTTGGGCATAGTTCAAATTGTTCTCCAGAATGATTGGATCAGTTCACAACTCTCCTAACAGTGCATACGTGTCTCAATTTTCCCCACACCCCCTACAAGATTTATCATTTTCCATTTTTTGTCATATTAGCCAATCTGATAGGTGTGATGTGGTACCTCAGAGTTGTTTTGATTTGCATTTCTCTAATCAGTAGTGATTTAGAGCATTTTTTAATGTGACTATAGATAGCTTTGATTTCTTTGTCTGAAAACTTCCTGTTCATAACTTTTGACCATTTGTCAACTGGGGAATGATTCATATTCTTGTAAATATATATTTGAGAAATGAGGCCTTTATCAGAGAAACTTGCTATTAAATTGTTTTCAACTGTAGGTTTTTAAAAATTATGCTGGGACACATTATACTTAAAAAAAATTTTTATAACAGTATTTCAACACGATCAATTTTCTTTGTAATCCTAGGTACTTTATGCCATTACAAACATTCTGAGTAGGCATCCCATTGGCATGACAGAAAAAAAGGTTAAAAACCTTTGAAAGGTCTTGGAGGAATATCAGGGCATATGGGAAAGGCATTCATTCTAAGCTTATAAGAATCTTTGAGGCTAATTAATATCTTGGTCTTCCAATCCCTCCATGGGTTTATGCTGTAAAAAAGCATGGTATAATCAGAAAGCCTTAGCCAGAGGTACTGTCAGTGGTTTTAAGTGGGTGAATAGTTCCTATGTATCTGTGGAATGTTCTTTGTTATGCCTTTTTCTTTTTATTGTCTTCCTTTTTCTTTTATTGCAGAAAATCTTCTTATTCCCATAGTCCATATTCCAAAAGAAGACAAAGTTGTTTTGGGAGGGAGGGCACAAGTAGCCATTGGGCTCCAGGAAGGCTTCAGGTAGAAAGTGATACTCAGGCTGAATCCTAAAGGAAACCATGATTTCTAAGAGATGGGGGTAAGGAGTTCATGGGTGATACTAGGAACATAAAGGACCAGAGGGGGAGAGACGGAATATCTTTGTACATGGAGTGGTTAATAGACCAATATGACCAGAGCCTACAGTTCAAGGAGGAGAGTAATGTATAAGATGACTGGAAAAGTAGAAAGGAGCTAGGATTATTGTAGTCGTTAGAGGCACCTGGTGGATAGAGTGCTGGGCCTGGAGTCAAAAAAACCTGACTTCAAAACCAGCGTCAGATACTTCCTAGATGTGTGACCCTAAGCAAGTCACTTAACTTCCACCTGCCTCAGTTTCCTCAACTGTAAAATAAGGATAATAATATCATCTACTTATCAGATTTGTTATAAAGATTCAATGAGAAAATATGTGTAAAATGCTTAGCACGGTGTCTGGCCCATAGCAAGCCTTCAATAAATGCTCATTTCGCGACTCCCTCTGCCTACATCCCCCCCCTCCACCGCTCTCCTTTTAGTGTGAATTTACCCAATCAGATTAATTCTGAGCTCCTACCTACTAGAAACTCCACATACTTCATTAATTTGCTTTATTTTTGATGAATCCTAGTCACATGACTGGAATGTTGGAATGTTGTTGACTCCCCAGGAAAACAGACAGGTTTAGATATTAATGCAGTATTTTACTCTTTTGCATTGGTGGTATTATTAGCTGTTTTTTAAGTCATGTCCTATTCTTCATGACCCCATTTGAGGTTTTCTTGGCAAAGATACTGGAGCGGTTTGTCATTTTCTTTTCCAGCTCACATTGCAGATGAAGAGACTGAAGCAAACAGGGTCAAGTAGCTAGTACATGTTTGAGGCCAGATTTGAGCTGAGGGCAATGAGACTTTCTCATTCCAGATTTGGCGGTACTGCTTAGCTACTCCACATTTTTGCATAGAATTGTTCAAAAGAACAAACAACAGATAATAAAATAGCTACTGAATGACTGTACTCCTCTAACCTCTCCTAGGCCTTGGCCATTCCTATGTAGTATATGAGAAATAGGTGTACTAGAGCTAGCTCATACCAGCTTGCAAGAACCAACTGTTATGGGGCAGAGTCAGGATGGCGGTGTAGAGGCAGGAAAACTCTGTGGCTCCCCCCATAACCACCTCAAATACCTATAAAATATGACTCTAAACAAATTTTAGAGTTCCAGAACCCACAAAGTGACAGAGAAACAAATCTCCCCCTGAAGGCAGCCCGCAGGTGGACAGGAAGGGTTCATCAGCAGGCAGACAGGAAGGGTTCATTGCATGGTGTTGGGAGCCAAGCCCAGCCCCTGGTGAACCCGTCGTTTTAGCCCCAGGGTGGCCAGGACCAGCTGTGGCTGGAACATTCAGGAGAGCGGATCACTGGCAGCTGTGGCAGTTTCCAGAATTATCAACCCATAAATGCCAAAGACAAAGTAAAAGGTCAGTGGAACTTGGCTAAATTTGGGCGGGATGAGGAGTGGGTCTGGCCATCTCTTCTCAGAGCCAGAAGCAACAGAAGCGGTGGCCCTGCAGCCACCTCCATATGGCTGCTTCAGAGCTCCCAGCCTGCAGATTGTAGGGGGGCCAAGCGACCATTCAGAGGCTAAGTGCTCTTGCCTTAACCTGCCTGGATTGGATTGCGGTCTTGGGTGGTGGTCCTGAGGTACGTGATCAGTGAGTCAAAGCTGGTGGGGGCTGCAGAGACGGTGGGCTCCTAATAGCTCCAGCAGCTGTGAAAACCCAAGCAATTTGGGACAAAGCTCTCCCCCCAGGGAAGCAGAGACTGGCAACATGAGCAGGCAAAGGAAGCAAAGCAAGCTCAGCAATCCAACTTTAGATTCCTTTTTTGGGGACAAAAAGGATCAAAGCATGGAATGGGAGGAAGACAACACAGTCAGAACTCCTGTACCAAAAACTTCCAAGAAAAATATGAACTGATTACAGGCCATAGAGGAGCTTAAGAAGGATTTTGAAAACCAAATAAGAGAAGTGGAGGAAAAACTGGGGAGAGAAATGAGAATGATGCAAGAAAATCATGAAAAGAGAGTCAACAACCTGACTGAAGAAAACAACACCTTAAAAAACAGACTAAGTCAAATGGCAAAAGAGGCCCAAAAAGAACCAACTGTTAATTTTCAGTGGGAGCATTCACTCCTAAGAAATCCAAATCACTACAAATCATCACTTAATTGACTGTTTTGTTGAGTGTCTTGGCTTAAGAAAGTGATGGAGAAAACGTGAGGAATGCAGACTAAACTCGAAAGCTTTGGGAGCTGGTTGTTAAACATTTTTTAACACACCACTGATGGGAACGCTTCATATCTAGTTGTTGTAGAAAGGATGTGGCTCAGGTGTTTTTCGCCACTCTTCTTGTCGCCAGGCAGAGGATTGTAGGAAATACACTTGAGTTCCCAACTGAGACCAGGTTCTTAGAATTCAGGGAGAGTCAGTAGGTCAGGGATTCAGAAACTCTGGTTTCGGGAATTGACAACTTGGTCTGTCCTAAGATTGTTGACTTGTGACCTAGTGTAGACAGAAACTCTGAACACTGTTGCTCTTCTGTATGGTGTCCGTTTGCTGGTATAGACCTCCAACTGAATGTCTCTCTAGCTAGCTATTAATGGAGTAGCAGGAATACACTCACAGGTGGGCCTTAGCAAGGAGAACTGATGGATATTTCACCTTAATGTATCTCACCTTTGGTTCAGGTTTCCAGTCATTGAAAGTTCTGTCCCTTAGGAAAATCAGTGTGAAAAGAGTATTACATTTGGAACCCAGCAGGGTATGGATTCAAATCCCAGCTCTGACGCTTTTTATCTTTGTGACCTTGGGAAAAACACTGGGCCTCAGTTTCCTCATCTGTAAAGTAAGGAGATTGGACTAGATGACCTCTAAGGTCCTCTTGATCTCTAAATCTATAATCTTTTGTTCTTTACTTTTCTGCCTTATGGGTGAGGTTAATCTGAGCCATAGAGGTCCTGGTCCTTAAATAGGGTCTACAATTTTAACCCAAGATTATGTTATGCAAATTGAAAAAAAGTAGAACTGGGAGACTGGAGTATATACTAACTTTGACTATAAAAGAGGAAAAATTATAGGGATTGAGTAAACAAAATGTCACAATGAGTGACTAAAACTTATTAGGATTTTTAAAATAAACCAAATGTAGTTTTACCAGTGCAGGAATCTCTGGGTGAGGAATTCTTCCTACAAGTGCAGTTTGGTATCTGTCCTATGACTCAGAAGGCTTCCTGGGACACTGAGAAGTGGAATGATTTGCCCAGGTACACATAACCAGTATGTGTCCGAGGCAAATGTGAATGAATGCAGGTGTGCTTAACTCCAAGGACAGCCCTTAGCTACCATGCACACTGACTCTGTGTACTTACTGCTTTGAAAATAGGTCATTTAAATGTAAATTGTTACTAGACAAGTTCTGCTGATGGTATTGATACTTTATGTTAATCTTTTCTTGCAATATTTGAAAATTACTGACATCTGATATTTTCTACAGTAACCTGTTGACGGAGAACATGAAATGAGTAATAGGGCAATATTTCCTATGAGGAGTGCAGACCTACAAACACTGTTGAACAAACACTTACAAACCGATAAAACATTTACCTCAAATAGCAGGAGCAAGGAAAAAAAAATTCTGTTTCCTAGGGAGCCATGAGGTTTCTGCAATATTTATGACATTCTAATCCATATCCCATTTGCACATAATGGATCTTTGGATTTTTACCCCAATTGTATTTATATAGTGAAGAATTTTTAAAAGCACCAAGCTGAGCTTTAAAAAATCCCCACACAATGGAGAACAGAACTGGAAAACAGTAAAACTGCCAGTCATTTGATTGAAAGGAGATTTATGGTGTCCTTTGAGGTTGGAAAATCATGGAGGAAGGTCTACCATCTGGCACCACTTTCCCTTTCCAACCGTCCTTTTTCCTGGATGATCTTTCCACTGACATGTACTCTATTCTGCAGCCATCGCTAATGAGTTGCTCCTTGACTCTACAAAATGCTCTATAGGTTCAGAATCCCAGACCACGGGAGCAGGACAGGAGACCAGAAGAGAATCTGTGCCATTAGCTAGAAAGCCACACGTGAAAGTGATGCCCAGGGAAATATAATACAGAGGGAAAAAAAGTGTGTGCACTAAGGGAACCAGGATATTTTTTTTTCCGCTGAAGAAAAGGAGCAAAGAGAAAGCACAGCAAAGATGTTGCATAGCCATATATTGCTACCACTTGCAGGCTCTGGAAGTTCCTGTCATTGAGGTTCTGATCTAGTTCATTCCATACTTATTGAGTCATCATACAGCCTTTGCTTGAACAAAATGAGGGGATAGATTTCTAGGGTCTCTTCCATCTCTAAAGCCATTATGATCCTATCAATTCACATGAGAAAGAACTCCCCACCACCTCCACTTTTGAATAGGTGTTAATTATTAGGAAAATTTTCCTTATATGAGCTTAAATTTTCCCCTTTGTGCTCTGTCCTCTCCTTTGTTTACATTGCTCTACATGCCTTCCCTTCCCTTCTTTGTCGGTTTGATTCTTCTGAGATTATGAGGATTTATAGATTAATCTTATTAGGACTTATTCTGGGGACTTAGGGATTAATCAAAGAGAATATCAGGGAGAACTTATAAATTTAGAATCCAACTATTACTGTTTGAAGTTTACTGTGTCCTTCCTGAGGAAGATGAATGAAGTCTGAAAGAGAATTGACACCTCTCTTCATAAATGGTGAATTTATCAGAGTCCTTGCCATTCAGTTCAGTGATACCCTTTCCACAGGTGTACTCTGTGTGTGTGTGTGTGTGTGTGTGTGTGTGTGTGTGTGTGTGTGTGTGTGATGCAACTTACATTGAAGGCAGGGACTTTCTCCTATTTAAACTTTATAGTTCCACTATAATAGCATTCTCAAGCACTGTTTGTTAAATTGAATTAAGAATTAGTGTCCTCTTTAAAAATTTCTAAGACCGATCAAGAGATAAGGAGAAAACCATGTACTTTGTACATGATTTCTTCTGTGACTTTAAATTGATTCAGGTAGCATTGTCCTGATTTAAAAAACAGTGATAACAGCAGTTTAGCACATGCCAGCAACCCCGCTCCCCCCCCCCCCCAACCCAGGAGAAAACTTGCCTAGATTATTTACTTTCAGAATAATTATTTGAAAGGGTTCTTGGGTAATGTATCCTATTTAGATATTTTCATGACTCTGTGATCTCAGTGTGGGCTCTCCCTGCAGACCATAGGCCCATCTACACTTTCTCTTCCTGTGTGACCCTTGTCTCTGGCCTCCTGTAGGTCTAGGGAGGGCACCCATGGATACCAATGGAGCATGTAAACTGTCCCATCAACTGTTACCTTAGTCTTGCTTATTCTTATATTACTCCTTCTTTTCCAGTGAGACATGTCTCTGATTACATGTCTCACATCACTTCTTCTGTACAGTTCTTCATTGGTAATATATTGAACCAACAAATACCCACCATGCATCTCTCCATTGACCTTGAGTGACTTGCAACTTTAAATTTTTGTAAATTGTGGTATTTCATGATTTTTTTTGCCACATAGCATCACCAAAGTAATATTGATGTTGAACAAGTTGGGCCCCTGCTTCAGGGGAAAGCTTGAAGTCATTAAAAGCCTGACACAATGTCCCAAAGGAAATTCAGTTTAATCTGTTTTCCTTTTATTTAATTTCTTATTCACTCATTGTCTATTTAGGATGACTATATGGGTAGACCAGCTCTATCAGTTGTTAAGCCAGCTACCTATCGTAGATAGACAAGAAACATTCTTCATCCATTTTGTTTTTTCTGTGTGTATAGCTAGGCCAAATTCTCTTAATAAGGAGGGGTCTCACTCATACTAGAAGACAAGTAAAACATTATGACTTTTAGACAAGTTGCTTAAGCTCTCTGGAGCTCCAGTTTCCTCTGCAAAATGAAGGGATTGGAATAGATGATAATTCTCTGAGGTCTCTTCCAAAATCTCCACTTGGTATGAATTGGATCATATGCTTCTGTAATTCCGGGCTGTTTAGTATTTACTAAGTATCATCTTTGATCAGTTAGCATTCAAAACTTGAACTTTAAAAGTGAAAAACTTCTATTTCTATCAATGTTCATTTTTCTAATTTTCCATGGAAAAGTATTGTAGATTCAAATTAGAGTTTTACACCAAAGATTACTTCTAAGTAGCAGTGTTGAACGGTATCTGTAAGTTTGTGTTCTCACTACAAATATTCAGAGTTGATAAATCACAAGACTGTGCCTTCCAAATTTGGAAAGCATTAGTTATACAGAATCAACAGTGACTATATATCCTCTGGGCTAGTGGTCTTTCTTTAGCATTCCCATTTGTCAGCAGTGCAATGGTGCTGGGGAAATCTAATAATAAAAGTAAGCAATAGTGATGGGAACTTATGGATTAATCAAAGAGAATATCAGGGAGAACCTATAAATTTAGAATCCAATCATAACTGTTTGAAGTTTACAGTGTCCTTCCTGAGGAAAATGAATGAAGTCTGAAAGAGAATTGACAGCTCTCTTCATATATGGTGAATTTATCAAAGAGTCCTTGCCTTTGTATATGTCACATTTATGAGAAGATATTCGGAGTTAAAAAAAAATTAGATACAGTAGCAAAATAAGATGAAAAGCTGTGTGGTATAATTGAAAGAACACCAAACTTGGGAACAAGAATAGACTTGGGTTGAACACCTTTCTCTGATGGTTGCTAGTAGGCAAGTGATGTAAACTCTCTAACTCTCAGTTCCTTCTTCATTTGTAGAATGGAAATAATAATACTTATACTGTCTGTCTCTTAAGGATGTTGTGAAGAAAGCACTATATAAACCTAAAAGCACAATATGGATGTAAGCTCAATATTTAAGTACCCATCTTCATTTGTATAAGATAGATTAAAAATGTTTGTTCCCTATGTGTTAAAAGACATATAATGTCAACATTGATGGATGTATCATTTCCTTAACTCTTATTTAGATGTCTGATATATAAAGTAATGAGCAAACTCTCCTTTGAGTCTCAAAGTCATTTATTAAAAGATATAACATAAGATTGAACAACAAACATATATTATAGCAACAATATATTATATAGCAACATGGCATAGTGGATAGAGGGCTAGTTTTGGAATCAAGAAGCTCAGGATTTAAATGGTGCCTGTGACATATATTAGGTATGTGACTCTGGGAAATATACTTCACTTCTCAATACCTTGGGCAATTCTCTTGATATCATGAATCATAGAAGAATGACCAGCCTGCATCTGAAAAAGGGAGTTTCCCATCCAGCATTGAGACACCAACACACTCTCCAGTACAACAAAGATGATTTATCAGTAAAACAAAAATCCTACCCGCATAGTAGAGGGTGGCAGGATCTTGGTCATTTGGTATAGTTAAGGTGGATTTTCTTCTCGGGTTTACACCAGTGGTACTGGATGGTCTTAGCTGAAATATCTGCATAGTTATTCTGTATTTCAGTTCATTTGTCTCTGGAGACACAGTTGTCATTGGATCGTTTAACTTCTAAGGCAGATATCACACAAGTCAGTACCTACTGTCTAGATGGCTCTTCTAGGCTTTTATAAAGCTGCATTCTGGTTATCCTTCAGGGTATGGCAATGCTAAAATGGCCCTTTCAAACAAGTCTTAGAAGTGGCTAGGTGGTACAGTGGATAAAGCTCTGGACCTGCAGTCAGGAAGTCCTGAGTTCAAAACCAGCCTCAGAGACTTACTAACTGTATAGGTATTAATCAAATACCGTTGATGTTCTAGACACAAGAAATGTTATCAGTCCCAGTCTACACTCCGTATAATGAATTTAGGACCCATGGAATAGGGACTGCAATGTTATTTCTGAGGGTAAGTTACTTAACCTTTTGAGGATCAAATGAGATAATATGAGGATCAGATGAGATAATAAGAGCACTTAGCACAGTGCCTGGCATGCTGCAGGTACCATATAAATGCTTTTTCCCTTCACTCTTATTTAAGGCAGTGTTAGTCACCTAGCATCATAATTTGTGCTGGGAGGCCCTGACCAATGATGCAGTACTTTACTTTGTGGTGGCAGAAAAACTTGGAAGCTAAGAGAATATACAACAGTTGAAGAATAGTTGAATAAATTGTAATATATGAATGTGGTAGAGAACCATTGAGTTATAATAAATAGATGATCTAAAACACACACACACAAAGACTTATGGAACTGATGCAGAGTGAGGTAAGCAGAACCAGAAGAATAAGTTGTAACATCATTATAAAAATTAACAATTTGGAGAACTTTTCCAAACTAATGAAGAATGAAATGAGCAGAACTAGGAGAACACTTACTAACAACAACACCGTGCAAATGAACAGCTTTGAAAGCTGCAAGAATTGTGATCAATAGAATGTCTATTTGTGATTCCTGAGGACTGATGTTAAAACATACTATCTGTGACAGGTTTAGGAGAATGAGGCATCAATATCTATATCTATGTGTGTGTGTGTTTCTATATCTATTCTAATCTCTATATCTTTGTATACATCCAATGAGGGAATTTGTTTTGCTTGACTATACTTTTTTTTTAATATGAGATTCTTTATTAAATTTTTTGAGTTACATATTTTCTCCCCGTCTTTCCCCCGCCCACCACCCCAAAACAGCCATCCCAGTGTTTCCCCCCTCCCCCAGTCTATATACTTTTTTTTTAAAAAAGGAATTTGTCTCTTCCTTCCCAGTTTCCCACCATGAGATAGGGAATGGGAGGGAGAAAAATAGATTTCTGTTATTTTTTTAATACAAGAAGAATGCTACTATTTTCACTTTCTTTTTTTATGTATGGTTCTTGTCTTTTGGCCTGTTTCTTCTTTCACAAAATGACTAATATGGAAATGTTTTACATGATTGCACATATATAACTTATATCAAATTGCTTACCATCTTAGGAGGGAGATAATTTGGAACTCAATTTTTTTTAAATGAATGCTAAAATTGTTTTACATGTAATTGGGAAAAATATTATTAAAAACAAAGAAGATGCTAGAGATGTGAAATGTTGTATACACTTTTAGAGTGATCATAGTGTTATTAGTTTTATTTAACTCTTTTGCTTTGTTACAAGAGACCTCTCACAAAATGGAAATAATCTGTAAATATTTGTAATGTGAAAACACAACACATTAATAAAATAAAACATTAAAAAGAGAAGTGGGGGGGAAGGAAGTGAAATTCTCGGATAGGACTCTCACACTGGTCAAGTCAGTTTGACCAATTTGAATGTCACAAGCACAGCAGAAGCAGGGTGTATGTGGTCAGTCTTGAATGTGTTGTGTACCCATTCAGCTTGCCTACTCAATTCAGTGCACATGATATGATGTACAAAATAGATGGAAACTATATAAACATCATGACCTCATAGGATGTAAAGTTGGAAGGCACTTGAGAAATCATTTAGTCCAATTCTTTCTTTTTACAGATGAGGAAACAGGCTGAGGGATGTTGAATGACTTGTCCAAGATCACAAAAGGAGTAACCAGCAGAACTAGGGTTTGAACCCTTTGATATAATTTATAGTTTGTGTTTAGGGATCCATACAGCTGTTTTCATTCTGGTGGGAAGTGCACAGCAGCACGTACGAAGGATACATTCACATATATTCTAACAAAAAGACTAAATAAGGAGACTTAAATAGAAATTTAAATGAGTTCTCTTAATTTAGCATTTATCAAATGGCATGAATGTTCTAGTCACAAGAAGTGTTATTAGTCCCAGTCTACACTCCATATAATGAATTTAGGAACCATGGAATAGGAACCAGAATATTATTTCTATGACCATGTCCTCCTTATGTTTTTATGGGGCTGGTATGCCTTCTACTTTTAAGTGCCTTATCCACAACCACTGCTAGGTAAGGTGTTTTAAGTCTTTTCAAAGAATGTTTTTATTATGTATGGCCTACTGCAAAACCCTGTGCTAGCTGCCAAAGATACAAAACTAAAAATTAAATAATTTGTTCATTGTTTGTCCTAGAACTTTATTTTTCTGGGGGAAGGAGGAAAACTGGGAAGACCTTCGCAGGAGAATTGTGTATGCTAATGGATACTATTCCTTTTTAAAAATTTTTTATTTTTTACTCTATACTTAAACACCAAAAAAAAAAAATTCTGTATTACAACAGAATGCAAAAAAAAAGGGATTGTATGAAATCATGAGTCTCCATTTCATACCTCTTGCTTTTTTTTTTTTGGTGTAAAAAGAGTTTATTGTGGAGAAAAGAGAAAAGGACAGAGAGAGAGAAGGAGAGTGCTGGATGTGAGAGGGCCACAGGCCCTGCCCTCATGAGCTAAAGCAGGCCGGCGGAGGGGTTTGGGGGTACCTGCAGGGCTCTTGGCCTGGCCTGAGGGGTCTGCACTATCCAGGGTTTCAGGGCAGATGGAGGGCAGGTTGGCCTCAGTCAGCAGGGCTGCGTCCTCCCAGGAGCCAGAAGCCATCACTGGTCTCCTGATGCAGCCCCTCTTTGCTAAGAGGCTACAGTTCAAGGCCCTTCTCCTCCAGCAGCTGACTCCCCGGCACAAGTACAGTTGTGTGGTCCCCGTCATCCTGTGATTTCTCTGGCGGCCTCATTAGCTCTGCTCGGCCTCTTGGCCCCAGCCCTGGCCATCTGGTGGAGTCCCTTCTCTGGCCTTCTGGTTGGGAGCCATCCTTACCTCGGTTCATCACCTGAAAGGTGAGTCGGTGCCTGGACCAGATGCCACCCCACACCCACTGCAAGTAGCTGAAGAGCACGAGCTGAGGAAGGTTAAGTTGCTGGCAATGCCAATGACAGCTGAGGTGATGGGGAAGTTGTAGAGCAGATACCTGAACCCTGTGAAATGGGCGTGGATCCGAAGCTGAGCCCCATAGAGCTTAATGCGGTTGCTGTGGATCTCAGTCACAGCACCTTTGGTTGGCGTGGGAGTCCTCCCGGTAGTCTGCATACAATTCCACTTCCAGGAGCTGCTTTTGTTCTGCAAAGCTTGATAAAAAGAGGCCTGAGAAGACGAGGGTGTCCAGCAGTTGAAGCAGCTTCAACCAGACAGACCACACCGGTAATGCAGCATATCTGAATGGGCAGAAGAGAAGATGACTCATCCCCCACGTATGTGGCAAGCAATGGTGACCACACACATGCCCAACTCCTGGTTCACTGGGGACTCGGCCATTTCTAACTCCAGGGAAATTCGGTAAGGCTGTGTGTACATCAGCACCCGATCACGTCCACCTTTAACCAGGGAGACATTGGCAACAGGATAGGAGCAGAGAAGGGGTCCAACCGAGCCGCAGTCTGTCCCGTAGGAAATGTGGACTGGGCTGAGGTGGCTGACTGTGGGGACGTAGGAGTAGTAAAAGGAGCCATAAAGGAAGACAGACACTCCAGAGGAGGAGGAGGACTGTGCAGAACAGCACTCCAAACTGTAGTAGGAGATTCTGGGTTCGGCCTACCACCATCTGGCCCACTTCCTGGGCCCAGAGCAGGGCCGACACCGGGTCACTGGCCATTGGGGGAACAGCAGGGTGGAAGCCAGGATCTGACTAGGCCTGGGTGTCAGGCCACCTTGTCCAATGTGCTGTGTCACTTGGACGCAGCCCCTGGCCATGGGACAACACAGGCAGCAGTTCCTAACCGGATCACTGTGGAAACCATGCCCGCCCGCAGGGCCACTGCTGCTGCAGCCACTCACCACAGCCCTGGCACCACCTACCCTCTTGCTTTTTAAAAAAAATACATTAAAAAAGTATTAAATTGATAAAATCCCACATATTATTTTCAAAACTTTCCTGCTTATCTATGGTTCCTTTCAAATTTCTTTCTGTTGTCCACTGTGCATTTTTAAAATTTTCACTTCATTTTCAACTTAAACATCAAAAAAGATCATTTCCATATACACAAAATACCATAAAGAGAAGAGTCTATGTGAAACTAGGAATCTCCATTTCCTAGCACTTGCTTAAAAAAATATATATATTCTGAATGTTACCTTCAAAACTGTCTTGCTTGTCTGTCCTTGTCTTTGACCTTCCTTCTGTATTCTTCTGTATATTAAAAAGAAAGATTCGTTGGCCCCTTTTTATTTTAAGTACTCCCTGTCATTAAAAAATGGAGATAAAGAAAACCCCCATTTTAATTTTTTTATGATTATGGTTATTATTATTATTTTTTAATTTTTAAATTGATTTGTTTATTTACTTTTAGTTTACAAGATTTAGTTCCAGAGTACCTTGAGTTTCAAATTTCCTCCTTTCCCTCTCCCTTCCCCCCCATGGCGGCATGCCATCAAGTACAGGATCTGCAAATACTTTCACGTTCGATATTAGTCTGGTTGTATAGAAGCGTTGTAACCAATGGAGTGAACAATGGGAAAAAGGAAACAAAACGAAACATGGAGGTTGCTTCAGTCTCCATGTAAACTCTGTTCTTTCTAGATCTTTCTCTGAATGTAGGTATCTCCTTCCATCCTGAGACTTGTAGAGTTGTCTTATAACTGTGTGTTGCTGAGAAGAGTCCAGTTTATCAAGGTTGGTCATCACACATACGATGTGTCTGTGATTGGGTACACATTTCTCCTGGTTCTGCTCTTCTCACTTAGCATCAGTTTATATAAGCCCCTCCAGGTAAATATGAAGTCCATCTCATCTCCATTTCTTATCACACAATAGCATTCCATTGCATTCATATACCACAACTTGTTTAGCCATTGACCAATTGATGGGCATCCCCTTAATTTCCAGTTTTTTGCCACCACAAAGGGAGCTGCAATAAATATTTTTGTACATACAGGTCTTCTTCCTGCTTCTGTGATCTCTTTGGGATACAACCCCAGAAGTGGTGCTACTAGGAAAACCCCCATTTTGTAATAACCAAGCATAGTTAAGCAAAATGAATCCATACAGTGACCATGCCCCCAAATATGACACTTTTTGCCTTCTGTCAGGTCCATCAGCTTTCTGTCAGGGTTGATATGCTTTCTCCCAGGTCCCCAAGAGACACAGTTAGTACTTTTATCCAAGTTCTGAAGTCTTTTAATTTTTTTTTATTACAACTTTGCTGTCCATGTGCAAATTATTCCCCTAGTTTTCCTTCCTTCACTCTTTGTTCATTCTATCCAACATTTTGTGATATTATCTTTCATTGTTTCTAATGGCACAGTAATATGCTGTTACATTTATATACAACAGTTTATCCAGCCATTCCCTAATTGATGGGTACCCCCTCTTAGAGTCTAGTTATCTACATTTTTTTTCTCTCTTTTAATTTCCCTCTTTAAGATCAGAAATCTTGCTTTGCCTGTGACTATTCCTTCCCCTGCAATATCCTCCCCATTACTTCCCCCTTTACCCACTTGTTTAACTGTTTATTTTGATGTATTTTTACACCAAACATTTGCGTGTGTGTGTGTGTTTTCCATCCTATTTACTCCATTTCAACTCAGAGTGAGGTTTCTGATTCCTGTTCCTCTCATCCTTTCCTTCGTGTGTTTATGCTCTTTTCCATGTGATCCAATTATGAGAAATAGCAACCTTTGTCCTATACTAGTAAATTCTGCCTTTTAACCTTTCTTCCCTTTGCCCTCTTCAGACCCTCAGAACAAGATCAATCTGCCCCTAGATCTTCTGTTTTTCTTATTTATCTCCTTTAATACCTTTTTACATTTGTTTTATTTTTTCAAAAATTCCATTTTAGGGGCAGCTAGGTGGCTCAGTGAATAGAGCACTAGCCCTGGAGTCAGGAGGACTTGTGTCCAAATCCAACTTCAGACATGCAACACACTTACTAGCCATGTGACTTTGGGCAGATCACTTAACCCCAATGGCCCTGCAAAACAAACAAACAAAAATTCTATTTTATTTTCAGGTTTGCATTCTTTCTTCTACCTTCTTCTCCTGACCCTCTTTATTGAGAAAGCAAGAACAATAAAATCTTTTACAAATATGTGCAAGCAAGCAGAACAAATGCCCACATTGACCATGTCTAAAAAAAATAAGCCTTCATCTGTACTGAGTCTATCATCCATCCGGAGGTAGGTAGCATGTTTGACTCATTATGAGTCATCCCGTCTGACTTGGTCTTTGTACTGACATCTTTGGAAAACATTATATTTCTGAAGGGACATTTGTTTCTTTCTCTCTCTTATCGGAGGTTCTCAACTCTTATTGTGCCAAAGATCCTTTTCTTCCTTTATTGCTATAACTATCATGTCTAGTATGATACTGAATAATAATGGTAATAATAGACATCCTTGTTTCATCTCTGACCTAATTGGAAAGACTTCTAGTTTATTCCCATTACAGATAAGGTTTGCTATTGGTTTTAGATAGCACTCATCATTTTAAGAAAAAGTCCATTTATTCCCATGTTTTTTAAAAAGAGGAATGGTTGTTATATTTTCCCAAAAGCTTTTTTCTGCATCTTTTGATATAATTGTATTTTTTTGGTTTTTATTATTGATATAGTGAATTATGCTTATAGTTTTCATAATATTGAACCATATTTGCATTCCTGATATAAATTCCACTTGGTTTTAATGTATAATCTTTGCAATATATTGCTGTAACTTCCTTGCTAGTATTTTATTTACAAATCTTTGCATTACTATTCATTAGAGTGAATAGTCTATATTTCCTTTTTCTGTTTTTACTCTTCCTGGTTTAGGTATCAAAATCCTATTTCTGACATAGAAGGATTTTGATAAGACCCCTTTACCTATTTTTTTCCCAAACAATTTACATAGTATTAGAATTAATTATTCTTTAAATGATTCATAGAATTCACTTGTAAATCCATTTGGTCCTGGGGAATTTTTCTTAGCTCATTTATGGCTTGTTCAGTATTTTTCTATGATAAGGTTACTTAAGCATTTGCTTTCTCTTTTGTTAATGCAAGTAATTAATATTTTTATAAATATTCATCTATTTCATTTATATTGTCAGTTTTATTGTCATATAATTGGGCCAAATACTTCCTAATAAGAGCTTTAATTTCATCTTCATTGGTTTTGCATTCACCTTTTTCATTTTTGTGAATGGTAATTTGGTTATCTTTCTTTTTAAAAAACTTAAGTTAGCCAATGGTTTATCTATTTATTATTGTTCCTCCCTCACCCCACATAAAACTAGCTCCTAGTTATACTTATTGGTCCACTGCTTTAAAAAAATTTTAAATTTTATTAATCTCTGGATTTTAAGGATTTCTCTTTCATTGTTTAATTGAGGGTTTTTAATTTTTTTCTTGTTCTAGTTTTTTAAAATTTGCATGCCCAATTCATTGATCTGCTCTTTCTCTCTTTTCTTGACGTAAGCATTTAGAGATGTAATTTCCTCCTAAGGAGTTTTGTCTGCATCTCACAAATTTTGGTATGTTATCTCTTTGTTGTCATTCTCTTTACTGAAATTATTGAGTTTCTATGAATTGTTCTTTGACACACTCATTCTTTAGGACTAGATTATTTGGTTTCCAGTCAATTTTTAGTTTATGCTTTTTTAAAAAATTTTATTTTAGTTTGCATCATTCATTTCCACAAGATTTTGAGTTACATATTTTCTCCCCATCTTTCCCCTACCCACTGCCCCAAAACAGACATCCCAGTGTATCCCCCCTCCCCCAGTCTA
>CM053580.1:370293046-370321268 GCA_028627135.1 Pseudochirops cupreus
CTATAAATAATTTCATACCCTTTGACCCCGCAGTACCACTTCTAGGGTTGTATCCCAAAGAGATCATAGAAGTGGGAGGAAGACCAATATGTACAAAAATATTTATAGCAGCTCTTTTTGTGGTGGCAAAGCATTAGAAATTAAGGGGATGCTGTAATGCCACGTACTAGCAGATTTCCAAAAGAATGCTACTGTGAACAGCTTTTAGGATTTGGATTACACAGTATAATGAACACTCCATTTATTCCATTACAAATCAAGGCAAACATTCATGGCAAATCACAATATAATATTCACAATATTACATCATATCACAGAAAATCACAATATAGTGTTCACAAAAGCTTAACATTTAAAATGGCCACATAGTTTTCACCAAAGTGGCCACAGTATTAAGAACAAAGAACAAAAGAATAATCAACTGGTTTCCCTAAGGAGGTTTGACTCCTCACTAAGTCATTCAGTCATCTCACAATATAATAATCAATCTCCCACTCATGGGGCAATCATAGATTAACTCAATCAGTCACTTACCTAGCAATCAGTCACTAAGTATCGTTAATCACTAAATACAATCATTAGAAAATTACACAAACTCTCTACCTCTCAGTGTCTAGTATACTTCAATTTCATCATGTGTCCAAGGGGAGGCCTTTTCTTCATCTTGACTCAGGGTGGTCTCTCAGATTCCCTGGATCCCCTTCCACGGTCCCAGCTCCTACCTGAATCCACCAAACAATCACCTAGATTCAGAGACAGACAGCTCCCAGGTTCTCATCCAGTCCTCCAGGTAGTTCTTGGTACACACTGAAGTTCACAAGGTCCAGCACATCTCAAAACCTTCACCACTTCCATTGCTGAGAACTCAAGGATCAACCAAGCTACAAACAAAGTCTTAGCTTCTAGGCATGTTTCTTCAGTCCTCCAGGAGTTCAGCTGGCCCTAGGACCCAGAAGGAATCTGCCTTCCAGGCAGCAGCAACTTCAGCCTTCACCAGATTCTGGTCTCATAGAAAACTCCAACTCAGTTCTCAGTCCAGCAGCTCAGCTTCAAGATGCTGTGAAAATTCTGCTCCCTCCACCAGGAGCCACAAGGAGGAAAATTCTTGATTCTGATTATCTGTTCCTGGAACTCTTCTTACACACACACACACACACACACACACACACACACACACATTAGCTTCCTGTCTCAGCCAACCCCCTCCTGCCACATCAGCAACAAGAGAAAGAGTTCACACCTTCTGTTTCTTTCACACAGGAGACAGAGTTCAAACCCTCTGCCTCTTTCACAGAAGTACTTAGCCCTTAGTTACTAAGGACCAAGTACCTGCTAATAATTACCATTACAGATGCCCATCAATTGGGGAATGGCTACACACGTTGTGGTATATGAATGTAATGGAATACAATATATTGTGCTATAAAAAATGAGGAGCAGACGGACTTCAAATTTATCTGGAGAGTCTTATTCAAACTGATGCTGAGTAAGAAGAGCAGAACCAGGAGAAATTTGTACACAATTACAGACACAATGCATGTATGACGACCAGCTTTGAGAGACTGGACTCTTCTCAGCAATGCAGCGTTATAAGACAACTCCAAAAGACTCATGATAGAAAAAGATGTCTACATTCAGAGAAAGATCTAGAAAGAACAGAGTTTGAATGCAGATTGAAGCAAACTACCTGCTCTCATTATTTTTCTTGTTTGGTTTTATTTCCTCTTTCCCATTGTTCATTCCATTGGTTACAATCCTTCTTTATAACCTGACTAATGTCTAATGTGAAAGTATTTGCAGATCCTATACTTGATTGCATGCCGCCATGGGGGGTGGGGGGGGAAGGGGAAGAGAGAGAGAGGGAGAAAATTTGAAACTCAAGGGACTGTGGAACTGAATCTTGTAAACTAAAAATAAACAAACAAGTTAATAAAGACCCAAAAAATTTAATAAAAGAACATCAGAGTTCTGAGCTTTAGAAAGTCTCTCTCATAAAGCAGGCTGCCACACCGAGAGTCAGAATCATGAACCTTTTACAACTCATGTTGAAAAAGAAATGAGGAAAAAAAACCTGACATTTTTGTGAGTTTAGGGGCAAATGTGAGCTTGGAGCAGCCGACGTGTTTATTTAGTGTTCCCTTTTCAAAACTGATGTGATCGTTAACAGAAACAAAAATCCAGAGTCTTGAGAAAATATGAATCCTAACTGATCTCAAAAGTGCCTCACAATTTATCCAAATTAGGAGCCTATGGAAGAGGTACAGATGGTCAAACAGTTGACCAAGTGATGAGTCTCTCCTTCTAAAGTTCGTTTTATAAATCAGTAGAAACATTTTTGCACAAACTAGACCACTGAAATTAGTTTGCAAAAGTTCTTGTGCTATGTTTTAGGGTTCCCCTACATTTCGGGGCTCTGAATGAGAAATAATCAGCAAGCTTAGCAATATCTGCATGATCCAGAAATAAAATTCTCATATTTGATATCTTGCTATAAAGTTGAATTTTATATATGTAGTTCATTAGAGTAATCATAAGAATTTTTGCATGCATTTATACTTATGTATTCTTTCTTGAAATTAGATTAGAGGAAATATATAATAATTTGTAAGGTAAATTATCTTCTTGGGGGGGAGACATATTTATCAAATAAATGATGTAATACAATCTGGAATTCCAAAATCCCAAAAAAAGAAATTTCACTCTTTGAACATCTTTTGTTATTTTTAAAACACTACATATTTGGCCACAGCCCAAAGTTGATTTGGTCATAGTTTCTTCACCCTTTCACAAAGAACTGTCATTGTATATAAACTTTCCAGTTATAGATTTTTTTGTTTTTCCAGTAATTTCCCCCACTTAGGGTAGGGAGGAGGCTTAGCTTACTGGTTCCCTTTCTGTACAATCTGAGCAAATTGGCTGGTGATGGTGAGACTGGTATCAATGAATTGGTCCACACAATTGGCAAGACAATTTTCAGTTCGAGAATCTAGACGGCTTCCTGGTTTTTCAACACATTTATCCCAGCACAAATCCATGAAGTGGTGTACCTGTGCAGTGAACTGCGCCTTCTGCTGTTCTGCCGCCACCAGATGCTGCAGTTCAGCCTCATCAGGCTTAGCCAATTCCACCATGTCCATCCATCCAGTGGGAGTCCCACGGTAAATTATCTTCTATAGTGAAGTGACACTATGTTCAGTTTTTGTCAAAGATGAAATATTTATTTCATCTTTGAACTCATTAGTCATTATAAATATGTATATAGCTTTATAACCATGAATATCTGAAATGTATTTCCATTATAAAATTTAAGGACTTTTTACTCATACCTTCCATTCAGTTGAAATACAAAAATTATTACAATGAGTCTAAAAAAGGTATTTATAATTAATTTTTAAAAGAACATCAACAAATTTTAATTAAAGTGTTAAATTCAATCTATAAGTAACCTTCTATGTCTAACATTTTATAATCAATCTAATCACTTCCTCCTTCTTTAAAAAAAAGACATCTTCTGCTAATATAATATCTTAAGTCTTCTTAATTTATTAATTTATTTATTCTTTCATTCATTTAGTAATACCTGCTATGTGTTCCATGCTGTGATAAGTGCTGTGGGTAATACAAGGACATACAATGCATGGTTCCTACCCTGAAGAAGCCCATGATCTGTTTGGAGGGGACAATAGTACAATGCTTTATCCTGTGGTACTTGCCCAAGTATTTAATTAGGATGCTTTTAGCCTTTATGGGAAACTCAGTCCTTACTGAATTAGTGATCTTCTTTGTAGTTCAAGGCATTTCCTCCACAAGGAAATAGACATTCTCCCTTCAAGAAGGTTAAAGATGTGACAGTCCGAGGTAGACAACAAATTTAAAAACAAAAAACAAAAAACAGAAAGCAGCACAGAGCAATTCATCTTTCTTCCCCTCCCTAGAGGTGGGGGAAGGTAGCCCTCTCTTGGTGGCTAAGTAGAAAAGAGCCAATAGTACATCTGTTCTGAGCCCATCACTTCTAGGGCTGTCCAGCAGAGGGCATTACAGTATAGCTAGAAAAAACTATTGGACAGTATTTCATTCACTGAAAAGAGTAAAGCCCCTGTAAAGCATATTTTTGTAGCTTATTTTAAACTAAAAGATTCTCTAGAGACTTTGTAACATTTCAATTTATTATGACTTACTCTTTAAATAATTCCTCGACAATCCTTTATTACAGACTTTATTCTATGTTTTGGACAGTCCCTCCCACAATTTTCAACTTTGATCACTTTGGTCAATTTGCTAATGAAACCTCTGAATTGTGGTGATATTCATTTCTCTGACCACTATGTGTTCAGTCAGTAACACATTTATTAAAAGTTTTCTTTAAGCAAGGCCCTGACTGTACAAGGTGCTGAGGGGATACAAAGGACAAGATATGGTCACTGCCCTCAAAGAGTCACTTTAGAATGAAATACCTTATACCATACACCCCAACAGCCCATTCTAATCAAGTGTCATGGACCACTGCCAAAAGCTCTCCTAAAAACAGCCTTAACTCTCAGAGAGAGACTTTCTGTACTTCTACCTAGAGCTGAAAGAGAAGGAACAAAATGGAAAGAAAAAAAGATAACAGGAAAAAGGGGAAAAGGGTGAGGAGAGGAAGAGGAGGAAGAGATAGAGTAAGGGGAGAAGGAGAAAAGAGTGTGGAGGGAAATGAATCATGGTAGAAAGCAAGAGGACAAAGTAGAAGAGGAAGACTCGAAAAACAGAGGAAAAAGAAAACTAAAACAGAGAAAAAGTTGCTAAGATAATATCAACGTTAGGACACTAATGAGGTGAGGAGGTTTAGTCTCCTTCATCCCCAGGAGAGTTAACCATAAAGACTGGCTAGCAAGCAAAAAATCAAATACCTGAAGATCAAGAAATATGACAAGCAAGACAGCTTCAGCAACCGGCATCAAATGAACAGTGGTGCCATGGCCCAACAGATGTTGCCTATGTTTAAAGTGTAGACTGGTCTCTCCCAGAAGAGAAGGTGCTCTCCAGCTAAAGGACAGAAACTCTATAACGTGAAAATTTAGAAGAAAAGGAATCTGAAGAGGCAGAGGTGTTATGTTGTGGAGTTGTTTTTCACTCCCATCCAGCTCTCCATGACCCTTTTTGGGTTTTCTTGGCAAAGATATTAGAGTGGTTTGCATTTCCTTCTCTCAGCTCATTTCACAGATGAGGAACTGAAGCAAACAGGATTGAGTGACTTGCCCAGGGTCACACTTAGTAAGTGCCAGACTTGCACTCAGGAAGAGAAGTCTTCCTGAATCCAGGCCCAGCACTCTAGCCACTGTGCCACCTAGCTGCCCCAGAGGCTGAGATAAACATAAGTATATAAAGAAGAGACTCATGCTAAGGGAATACAGTTGTGAGCATCTCGGGTACAAGGTTCTGAAGGAAAGAGAAAAAACCTTGTTGACGTATGAGATAATATAAATAACTTCCAAATCATATGCCTACTCTCCCATGTATAAAATGTTTTTATTAGGCTTATCTACACATGAATCAAGGGCATCCTCAATGAAGCTATCAGTAGAGAAGAAGCAGGTTTTCGCAAGTGAAATTCAGCAACAGACCACATCTTTAGTACCATCAAGGCAAACCAGCCTAATTGGCTACTTCAGCTAGGCAACCTTAGAAGAGACAAGGAAGTAACACATACCAGATGTGCCAAAGCACCACCTCGGTTTCCATCTCCCCTCACAACCCCAGTGGAGACAGCCCAGAAAGCAAAGCCCAAGAGCCCTGGCAAGAGCAGTGCCCCAAGCTCTCTAGCCCTCCTTTGAGCGCAGTACCTGAAGCCACTGGGGGGAGGGGGTGCCTGGTGGAAAAGGGATCCATATCCTCACCAATGGCACTAACTGCTGACCAACTACTTACCAACAAGTAGGTAAGACCAAGAGCACTGGGAGTGTAGCATCCCCCAGATCACAGGACCGGGTTCCGGCCCAGCCTCCACAGTTACCATCACAGGAACCATCCTCTATGGAGATAACCATTATTGTTGCTTGGTCCTTTCAGTTGTGTCCCACTCTTTGCCACCCCCTTTGGGGTTTTCCTGACAGAGACACTGGAGTGGTTTGCCATTTCCTTCTCCAGCTTACTTTACAGATGAGGAAACTGAGGCAAATAGGGTTAAGTGACTTGCCCAGGGTAACACAGCTGCTAAGTGTCTGAGGCCAGATTTGAACTCAGGAAGAAGAGTCTTTCTGACTCCAGACCCAGCACTCTATCCACTGCTCCAGCCAGTGAATATCCCAGCAAGAAGGTGAAGGTTCAGACTCCCCTAAATGCTTTCGTTAGGTAGATGACATGGAACTCTGCTAAGTAGACTTTGGGGAGCTGCCTCAATTCCAGAGGAGGTGCTGCCCTCACCCACCCTGCAGTCACTGACCACCTACCTCCACCATCCCCTCCCATCCAGCCATCCTGGACTCCTACCAAAAGAAGAGGAATAACTCCACAGACCCAGACTTGACACCAGAGGGCCTCGCCTCCCCCAAATGCAAAATGAGGCTTCCTTCGAGTTTCACCTTCGAGCCTAGCATGGTGAAGAGTCAAGTGTGAAGGCAACATCTTTACCTCGGAGCAGACTGGCATGGAGGCAGAGGACGTGCTGGGAGAAGGTGCCCCAATCGTCCCTGGGCTGCACCCTTAACTAGTGGTGGGTTCTAATTATGCTGCTACTCCAGGACCATGACTTCTTCCTCTTAGCCCAGGCCATGGCGGTGTTCCAGGCCCATCTTCCCCTCCAAAGTGTTTCTCCAGCAGAAGACCAGAGAGGTCTAACAGATGATGGTACAGCTGACTCATCAGAACAGTCCCCTGGAGGTAGGGGGAAGACCTGTACAAGAGCTGCTCCCCCAAGCCCCCACTGTGGGCCCTGACTCACCATCTATTCTGGACTCTTCAGGGTCCTCTATTCCCTCAAGCTGACCCTCCCCAACCCTCAGAGCCAGCACTCAGTGAATCCAGCTGGGATGGAGTCACCCAGTCTTTCTCTCCAACCCCTGGACCTTTTCCAGGGGGCACTGAGGTATCTGCTAGAGAGTAACATCCCCAAGAGCCTGTAAGCACTCACTGAAAAGACAGATGGCCTTGAATTGGCCTTGGGCAAGGTGGCATAGGGGCCAGGAAGCCCCGTGGTGTAGGGAGGGTGAGTAGCCCTGCACATTAAGCCTCCCTCCAATGAAAGGAGGAATAAAGTCCCCTCCTCCCATTGCTTCCTTCCCTGGGGACTAGTGGGGAAGCAGTGAAGAACAGGTCAGGGACTCTGGTACCCACGAAGCCCCTGTACATAACCTGAAATTTGTTACCTTTCAAATCTTTTTAGTCTATGAAAAATGGCTCATGAGGGCAGGATTGAAGGAGGGAAAGATGGGGGCCCCCAATTCACTCCCATGTGTGGGGGTACTGGGGAGACAGCCTAGAACTGAGGGGGAGACATCCACTTCCCTCTCTCCCCTCCCTCAATGGGCTGAAGTCAGGTTAGTTTGGGGGTAGGGGTGGAGGATCAATGTCCTGCACTTTGACCATAGTTTGGGGGACAGGGCAGAGTATATCCCTTTCTTCCTTACATGCTGCCCACCAGGCTGTACATTTTTCTTTTTTTTGTAAGTCTTCATTTATTGACTAACTTTACAGTACAGTGATTTGATATTTTTAGCTGGTAATTACATATGGTAATGCATTATGTGAGAGAAGACAAAACTCCCCTCTTCCAGACACCATCTCCCACAGTCCTGGGGTAATTAGTTTCCAGAAATTTGATTGTTTCTCCTGGTAAACCACATGACTGTCATCCTGAGAAGAGGCATAGCAAGAGGGAGGGGAATGCACAAGCACTTGGATTCACCTGGACAGGTGTACATCCACTTAGGTGAAGCACAAAACTTTGGAGTTGGCAGCTGTCAACAGATGAAGGAGTGAATGAAAAGAGTAACCAGAAAATACTACCACAATGTGATAGGAGCACAGCTTTGTCTATGACCCTGCTTAGGGTCCAGCACATGCTTTCCGAAAGTGAGGCACCACACAGCTAGCTTTGGGACTGAACACAAGCACCTGTGCTTTCGGAGGGAAGGAGGGACAGATAGCCAGACAGGAGGGAAGGACAAAAGTGGGCAAAGTGTGCCTTGCCCAGGAGGTGCTGCCCGGCTGACAGCAGACAGGCAGACAGAAGGCTTGCCTGCTCAGCTACCACCTGAAGCCACTGCCCTCAATGCTCTGGACATTTTACTTGGTTCAAAACTAAACCCACAAGGGGTGTGCATTTTTAGAATTCAGGCACCTTTAAGATGATGTGAAGATTCCCTTAATCTATGGCACTGCTTAATTACAATGTAAAGTCACCAGGAACCAAATATCATAAGGCTTAAGAGACCACAACACTTATACTAAGAAAACTGGTCTCCACTAACAGCCAGGAACATTTTCCGTTTGGGTACCTGCCCCTCCTCCCTGGTTAGGGTTAACCCTGAAGACCACCCTGCCTCCCCCAAGTTGAGAAACCTTTCCTGCTTTGGTGAGCACCTGGTTGCAGTTGTCAATGCTCTGCTACAACAGCCTTCAAACCAGGGGTTTTGCATCAGGGTTCTCCATTCATAGAGAACAAAACCTTTGTCTAAGTCATAAAAACAAGGTTAACTGAATAAAAATGAAGAGTAGCCGGGTTAGGTTTGCTCTCCCCATCCAGCTGTGTGGGCATATAAAATAAAGATAAGATTCTTAATCAGTTCCTAGACCAGTGGTTCTCAACCTTCCTAATGCTGGCACCCATATGTGGGCATGTCTACATGTGAACAGATCTGCCTGGAGACAGACAGAGGAGCTTGGTGATGTGTTTTCCAATGGTCTTAGGTGACCCCTGTGACTCCTGTGAAAGGGTCCTTGGAGCCTTGAGAGGGTTGTGACTCACAGGTTGAGAACTGCTGTCCTAGACAGTATAAACAAATATTTAAATGTGTGATTTATTTCATAATCCCAAATTGAATCTTCTTTTCTAAACAGTCATCTACCAAATTATTCTTCAAAGCTATTAAACCCCACCCCACCCCCACAAAAAAAAATTTTCCTAGACAAAGCTGCTGATCCAACTCTGGATTCCACTTCCAAGATAGGTGTGCAAATGAAATGCTTCTTGCTTCATCCTTGTTATCTGGACTCGATGATGTTCCTGGAAACTCTGCTTTCCTTTTGGACAAGAATTCAGCTCAATGTACCTATGCTGTAGGTAGGGCCGATCCTTGCCCATCAACGGTAGAGTCCTTGGGGGTCTCAAAGTGTGTGTCGGCTTCCCCCATGGCCTTCCCACTGGAGCTGTATTCCATGGCGACCCGAAGGAGCTTAAGGGGAGCAAAAAAGTTTATAATGACTTCAGCATTAGCTTGGAAAGGCAGTCCTCGCATGTGAACAAAATGCAATGAAGGCATGGTTCCAAAATCAGCAACCTCAAAAGTCTTCTCAGGTGCCTCCTTACGTAATTCCATTACCCTTTCATTTGCAAACATTATAGGTAGAAGCTCCTCACCCCCATAGGGCTCTTCAAAGTTCAATTCTGGTTCAGTCCCATACTTAACCACAGAAGGCACCGCTTTCTTTCTTTTGTGAGACCCAAAGTGTGTTTGGACTTCATTCCTTCTGCTCGGGAAGATTTCTATGTACCGGATCCCAATCTCTTCCTTGTGCTTCAGCAGGACCTGGTTGGTCATTCCTGGTTCCTCAAACTGCACAAAGGCTTCCCCTGTTTTCCTTCTCCCTCCATGGTCCATGACAAACGTTACATCAACTATATTCAGACCTATGAAGAAATCCACAATGTCCTTCTCCTTGCAGCTGTAAGGAAGTCCTCGCAAACGAACCACTCATGCCTCTTCATTAAAGCATCCACGTCTTCATAGTTCATTTTATAAACTTCTACTCAGCGCTGGCCCATGAACAGTTGGTGTTTTTCTGAGGCCTTTTTTACATCCTGCTCCTACTCCAGCTCAACTAATGCATCTCCCCTCTGTTTCCCATCTCTGTTTAAGAGAAAATGGATCTCGTGCTCGCCATTTCGGATTCTACAGTCGAAGAAGAATTTGAGCACGCCTTGCACGGTGCGGGACCAGGGTAGGCCCTGGGCTGGGATGAGATAGAAGTCGTCTTCCTCCTGCCCTGGCTTGGGTGAGGCCAGGTCATACTCCGGCTCCACTCCGTGGGAGCTCCTCCAGGTAGGTGGTAGAGTCCTGGCTATAGCCGCGGGCCTGGCGAAGGAGTGTCGGCGGGCATGGCAGGGGTCAGCAGGGGCCCACGCAGGGCCTGGAAGGAGGCGGTGGCCCCGGCCACAGAGAAACCTGGAGGGGGCAGCCCCGTTGGGGAGCCGGCCTGCAGGCTCCGAGCCTGGGCAGCAGCGGGGAGCGGGGAGCAGCAGCAGCAAGCAGCAGGGAAGGCGCCTACAGCCTTGTAGAGCGGCAGGCAAATCGGCAGCTGCTGCAGTTGCAGCCCCAGCCCCAGAGCAGGGCCCCAAGCACCCAGCAGTCCTGGCCATGGGCAGCGGGGCGGCGCGGACTCTAGGGGCGGCTGCGGCGGCAGCGGGAACTGAGAGGAAGTGGAATCCAGGGCAGGGGGCCCAGGGCACATGCGCTGTGGGGCCTGGGGAGAGCTGGCCCTAGCGACTGAGTCCCGTGCTGCCGCCTCGGCCCCCGCCCCCCGCTGTACTTTCTAAGAAGGTGATTTCCCGCCCCCACCCCCAACAATACATGTTGATCGTGTGCAATATTTCTTATTCTGCTGAGAAGCTTCAAAGAGAGATTAGAGCTGTTGACACACACACACACACACACACACACACACTGCCCCATAGAGATGACCTTCTCAATAGCCACAACTTCTGAAGAATCAGAAAATAATGGTCTTTCCACCAAAGTTCTAGGCACCAGCAGATGGCTCAACATCAGAAACAGATCTGATTTTTATTTTTATTTTTTTGCTTTTTGGAGGGGGGAGGGCAGGGCAATTGGGGTTAAGTGACTTGCCCAAGGTCACACGGCTAGTACCTGTTAAGCGTCTGAGGCCATATTTGAACTCAGGTCCTTCTGATTCCAGGGCTGGTGCTCTATTCACTTCCCCACCTAGCTGCCCCCACAGCTCCGATTTTTAGTGGGAATTGATAGGGGAATCTGGATCCCGGAACTTTCCCATACATTTCAATAGTTGAGATCTTTGGCATTCACCTGAGGCTTCCAGCCCATCCCAGTAATTCTTTTAACTGTCCTTTTATTGTGGCCCACCAACCCTGAGCTACTTAACTCCTTTCACTGTCTGCACCTGGCCCATCCCAGGCTATTTGCCACTCCTTAATCCCATCCAGATCATCTCACTAACTCTTTGTCCCTTTTGCTGTGTAAAATTACCAATTTTACCTCATTAAATTGCAGATTCATTAGTAATCTCACCCACCTAACTGGTGTTATAACAAAACCTCACTACTCTGACTGAAAGAAGCTTGAGTGGTTGAATTCCTTAGACACCCCCCATCATTGCATTTCAGGGTTCCCAGCACCCCAAACCACAATGGATGCCTCCGGAGAATGCCAGGCATCTGGACTACTAAAAGGTATGGGAAAGCTCAGGGGTCCAGATCCCCCATCAGGAATGATATCAAAGGAGATCCATTACCATCTCTGCCACAGTACTCTAAAGATCATGGAACCTTTCCATCTGATTTATAGCTAAAACTTCCTATACGAATTGTCTCCTCATGTTACATTCTTATAATATCCTTGAGAACAAAGACTATTTTGCTTTTCTATTTGTAACTTCAGCACTTAAAACAGTGCTTTGCACCTAGTAAGCAATGAATACATTTTCATGTGTTCATCTTTCAATTAAATGAAAGATAAATCGAATATAAGATCCCATTGTGCTTATTCTTTATTGATAAAGAAAAATCGATTCTGTATGTGCCCATCTTTGAAGTCCCATATCATACATAGGACCAGTGCCTGGTGATTAACGAGTACTTAATAAATGTTAGTTAACAGACTGATTCCATAGAATAAAATGCTACATTACAAGCCCTTTTATAGCATGTTACCTCCCGCCTACACCTCAAAATCATTGATAAATCTTAGGATGATACATCAATAGAAATAACCATGTTCAATGATAATGACCGCCAGATGAGCATGAAACAGGGAGGTGTGTGCGTAGTAAAATACCTTTGTAGTAGAGGAGATCCAGCACAGAATTCAGGTCAAGAAGGAATGATCTGGAGGTTCTCCAGAAATTCTTTGTGGGTGATGTACTGATTGCAACCCCAAACTGGATAAACCTCAAAACCCCAAAAATCCTTCCATTGAGGAAAGACTAAATAAATAAGATATATGAATGTAATGGAATACTATTGTGCTGTAAGAAATAAGGAAATAGGTGATTTCAAAAAAAGACATGGGAAGACTTAAATGAACTTATGCAGAGTGGCATGAGCAGAACCAGAAGTATAATATAATATAATATAATATAATATAATATAATATAATATAATACTATAAGTATTATAAAAATGAAAAGTTTGAGATTTCAGAGTTAAGAAGAGAACAAGAGGGAAGGAAGTGAAGACAGGTCTTTGTAGACTACCTTTTCAAGAAGGTTAGCCACAAAATGTAGAAGAGGTATAGGATGATAATTAATAGGGATCCACCAATCAAATGAGGATGGGGGAAACATGGGGAGATTTGTAGACAATAGGAAAGCAGCCAGTAGGCAGGAAGAGACTGAAGATGAATGAGAGAGTGAGGATTAAAGAGACAGACTGATGGAGAAAATAGAATGGAATCAGGTCACTTGTGCCAGAATAGAGAAGTTTGCCCTGGCAGGGAGATACTTAACTAATGATCACAAATATATAATACCAATGACTATATGGTTAAAGGACATGAACAGTTCTCAAAAGAAAAAATGTTAACTATTAACAACCAAAAAAATAATAAAAGAACTCTGAGATTTCATCTCATACCCAGCATTTTGGTAAGTGCAAAAGATAGAAACAATTAATGTTGAGAGGTTATAGAAAGTGAGACTTACTATAGAAACAATGTTGAGGGGTTATAGAAAGTGAGACTCACTAATAAACAGCGAAACTATGAATTGGTCTAAATACTCTGAAAAGCAATTCAGAATTATCCGTTTTTAAAAAGTGACTAAAATGTCTGTACCCTTTGACCCAAAGATCCTATTTCTAGTCATGTAGCCCAAGGAGGTTTAAGATACCATATATACCAAAATATTCACAGCAACACTTTTTGTGGTGGCAAATAACTGAAAACAAAGGAAATAACCATCAATTAAGTAATAGGCTACAGCAAACTAATTGTAGCACATTAAGGTAACGGGCGGGAAGGGGGTAGAGACCATGCCAGAAGTTCTTTATGTTATATCGAGTTGACACACTTGTATTTAATTGCTTTGTCCTGCTCTTTCTGTTTTATTCCTTGTTAATAAGGGATAACTTGTTGGTTAGAGGAAGGGGAAAGAATATATTTGAAAATGAAGGTAATGTAAAAATAGCAGATGTCAAAACAAATTTTAATAGGAATATATTTGCCTGGCATTTTATAAATCTAATCCAAACTGAAAAGGAAGGAGGAGGGAAAAAATTACCCATGTATACTCCCAAGCTTGGCACCACAGGTATCAGCTATAACAGAAAGAATAGCAAGAGAGATTTCCCAAAGGTCATAGGACATAAAATCCAGAAAGAACCAGATTTCGTACTGGATTGTCTAAAGGCTATTATACTTCCCAGAGATGAGCAGTCACAATGCTTAGCCTTTAACAGAAGAATGGGTTTTATCTGTCCCTTCCCACCTCCAAATTCTGCACTTTAGAGAAAAATGTTTTACTCCCTCCCTTTCAGCATGAAAAGCATGGAAATGAAGCAATGCATTAATTACACATGCGTGGCTAATTTCAATATCCCTACTTGATTTAATTAGTACTTATTCAGTTCATTATGGTTTACTGAGTTATCAGTGAGTATTCATGAGCTAAATAGACTGGAGTTAAGTTTGCTTTAGTTAATGTGTAAGAATAAGAGTTGAAATTAATTAGCCCGCCATGTATTGATGATAATATTACTTCTGTTTGATTTATAAGATAGCTCAATACTTAGATTTATATTGTATTAGTTAGGCCTGATGTAAGGACTTATATTAACTTGTATTAGGAATTGGCTGTATTAATAGCACTGTCCCACCCCTCCCACCCCCCATGACAGAACTGTGCTTGAAAAACCACAGCTGCCTTTGTTGTAAACATTCTTCCAGCTGTAGCTTCAGAATATCCCTAACAAGTAGAAGCATCCAAGACATTGCTGACAAAGCCTTAAGGCCTATGGAAAGCCCTTGAATACTACTGACAGTATATTGGTAATTGATGGATATCTTCCTTAGTCAATCATAGGAGTTCTCCTACTTCTGAAGATGACCAATCATGAACCTGTAACACCTTTTAATATCCTCCCAAGGTGCACAAAAAACTCCCAGCTGATGAGCAAAGGGATCCTTGACCAAGAGGAAGAAAGTCTTGGATCCAATCATTTAGCGACTACCCATCTCCCTGATAAATTGATCATGGTCAGAGAGTTCTGCCTCAATTGCCTTTTGTTGTGGATCAGAATCTTGCAGCACACACATATTTATACATCCTTAGTTTACTTTAATATAGCAACACATCAATAATACACACCCTACAGTGATCAGTGTCCTGACTCCAGACTACTCACAACCCAGTCCCTCCCCATTCTCCCAAAGGGTAGGTTTCTTAGGCCCAGGTCATTCATGCCACAAAGCATAACCTGCCCACAGGAAAACCATCATAAAGTATGGCTTAGAGTTTGTGCTTTAGGGGGCATGACTTTTAGGGATATTATCTTTTACTCCTGGTTCTCTATACCTTGGGGTCTTTGGGTACTACTGATTGAGGCAGTCTACTTGTGAGGTATTTTCTTAGGGTCAAAGGACCCAGATTCAAGGCTCGATGGGACTTTGGGGATCCCATAGTCTAACCTCTTCATCTTACATAAGAAAATGAGGCTTGAAGAACTTAAATGATTTTCCCAAGATTACACAAGTGGGAGAGCTAGGACTGGGGTCCTCTGACTCCAAATCCTGTTCTCTTTCCAACTTTCTTCATTTCTTCACTTCAATAACTAAATCTCACAGTCTTTGGGCATTAGAGTTAATTGAGGGTCTAAGCTCATGTCTGGCCATGGAAGTATAGTATGGACAATACATATTGGGGCCCCATTTATATGCCCTTTAGGTGGCTGATATAGTAACTCTATTCAGATGGAAGACCTGGACAAAAGGGTTTCTTGATGCAAAAACATTGAAAAATTACTAGCAAAAAGGCTACAACAATGTGATCAAAAGATTATTCACTATGACCTGGTTAGATCTATACCAGGAATGGTTCAATTTTATTAAAACTTATAAACATAATAGACTAATCAGTCAGCAAATACATAGTACACATTTACTATATCCTGAGGGCAACATTCTAAGCACTAGGGATACAAAGAAAAATCAAAAACAATCCCTACCCTCAAGAAGCTTCCATTCTAATGGGGAGACAACATAGATGTAAATGGGTGCATAAAAATACTTATAAAGTAGATGAAAAGTACCCTTAGGGAAGACACCAGTCTTTCTGAAGGGGCCAGGAAAGGGTTCTTGAATAAAGTAGTATTTGAACTAAGTCACTAAAGAAGCCAGAAATCCTAGGAGATAGAGATGAGGAGACTGTAATTCCAGGCATGGAGGGTCATGTTCCTTGCATGTGCAGCAAGTAAGGCCAGCCTGAATGGGCCAGGGAATAACTGGAGAAGAGTAATGTGCAAGAAGATGGGAAAATTAGGAAGGATCAAGGTTGTAGAGAGTTTTCAATGCCAAATCAGAGTTAATATTTGATCCTAGAAAGAAGTAGGAGTTACTGGAGATTACTAAAGGAGGCAGGGTGGATGACGTGGTCAAAACCCTTTGGTGGCTATGTGGCAGATGGCTCAGAGGATAGAGCTGCCCCTCAAATTACTTGTTTAACCTCTCTGCTAACCTTCAGTAAATCATCTTCAACTGGGGTAGGCTAGGTGGCACAGTGAATAGAGCACCAGCCCTGGAGTCAGGAGGACCTGAGTTCAAATCTGGCCTCAGACACTTAACACTTACGAGCCATGTGACCTTGGGCAAGTCACTTAACCTCAACTGCCCTCCAAAAAGCAAAAAAACCAAAACAAACATCTTCAACTGCATATTGCACACCTTGAATTTCATGTCCCATAGGCATCTTAAATTCAACATATCCAAAACTGAACTTGTTTCCCCCTAAACTCTCCCCATTGTGATCTATGTATTCTGGGAACCCCGAAATTCAAGGGCAAAAGACACAGGTCCCATCTCAAAAGGATTTGACTCAAACCTTCTTTCAGTGAGAGACAGGATTTATTAAAACATTGGTTGAGGTGAATGAGATTTTAAGAATCCACACTATCATGACACTTATATTAACAAGTGGGCCAGACTCTTTAAGGAATCTGAGCAATTTGGTTGACTAGATTGACTTTTTTTATAGTGTGGCCAAAAGCTTGGAGTGACTGGGACGTAACAGAGCAGGGGTCTAGACAGAATTAAGGAGTGCTGGTCCAGGGTGGGGGCAGGTACAATGAGGGTCACAATGAAAGGGCAGTTGAAAAGATTATTAATGGAGAAGGACCAGGTGCCCCAGGTGAACACCAGGGACTCGGGCCAGGTGGGAAAGTTCAAGGCCCATTATTTCCACTTTCAGACTTCCCTATCACTATAAAGGGTGCCATCATCCCCCCAGTCACCCAGGCTCACAATCTAGGTGTCATCCTCAACACCTCATTTCCTCATCCTCCTCATAGCGAATATGTCATCAAGGTTTGTCATTCTTCCCTTCATAACATCTCTCACACACAACTCCTTTTCTCTGACACTGCCACCCTGATGCAGGTCCTTATAACCTCATGCCTAGACTGCTGCAATAGCCTCAAAGGTCCCTGCCATGTCTCTCCCCACTCCATTCCACACTCCACTCAGATGTTAAAGTAATCTTCCTGAAGTGCTAGTCTAAACACGTCATGCCTCTTCCCTACCCAACAGGCTCCAGTGGCTCCCTATCACTCTCAAGATCAAATATAAAACCTTCTGCTTGGCATTCAAAGACCTTCATTAGCTCCTTCCTCCCTTCCACCTTTCCTGTCTTCTTACTCCTCACATCTCCCCCAAACAGTCCTGGACACAGCGACACTGGCCTTCTTGCCATTCCTCAAACAAGACTCTCCATCTCCTGATCCAGTCATCCAGTCGTTGTCTCTGGCTGTCCCCCATGCCTGGAATATTTTCCCTCCCTATCTGCCTCTAGGATTCCTGGGGATCCTTCAAGTCCCAGTTAAAATCCCACCTTTTATTAGAAGTCTTTCCTGATCCCTCTTAATTCTAATATCTTCTTTCTTTTGATCATTTCCAATTTATCTTATTTATTTATCGGTACACTGTTCTTTTTGTTCTGTTTTCCCCATTAGACTGAGCACCTCCAGGGCTTGTCTTTTTTCTTTATATCCCTAGCCCTTAACACAAACAGTTAATAAATGTTTATTGACTAAATGATTGTATTTATACAAATACCAAAGCAAAGAGAGTCCTGGGCCTCCAGGGGTTTACATTCTAATGTGAGGAAATTACATATAAGGAAGTAGTGTCCAGGGAAGGGTAGTTTAGTCCAGAGAGACTAACTATCCTATCTGGGAACTATCTAACTAAAAACAAAAGATATTATTATTCATAATGAAGATCTACTATGACCACTCTATAAAATTAAGCTCAGGGGGGAAACCAGGATCCTTACTAACTACTACTATATTTATAGTTCTGGAGCAGGTAGGTGGGGCAGCAGATAGAGTGCTGGGCCTGGAGTCAGGAGGACTCATCTACCTGAGCTCAAATCTGACCTCAAACACTTGCTGTGTGACCCTGGGAAAGCCACTGAACCCTGTTTCCCTCAGTGTCCTCATCTATAAAATGAGCTGGAGAAGTAAACAGCAAACCACTCCAGTGTCTTTACCAAGAAAATCCCAAATGTGGTCATGAACAATTGAATCACAACAAATACACACACACACACACACACACACACATTTCTAGAAATGTTCATTATAGTAAACAGGTTAGGGACTGAAATTGTGAGTTCATTGAGGTAGGGAACTCCTACATAATGAAACTCTACTAACATGGAATCATGTATGTTCTCTTCAATGCATGCAATCATAAAGAGTTGCCTATAGTACTAGAGTAAAGTCACTTGAACAAGGTCACACAAACTCTCCAAACACACCATAACTTCTAGTCCCTCTACTCTTCAGTTCTCTCCCAGGCCATCTCCCCTGCGCTAGCCACTCTCCCCTTTCCATCTTGACTCACTGGTGAAAAAATTCAACCCGGTAATGTCCTCTCTTGAATCCCTAGCCCTCCTTAACATACTGCTGACCATGCCCAGTCAGAGGTGAGCCCTGTATCACTCCCCATTGTTTCCTTTATTCCTACATATGCTGAGCTGAATGAAGGTGTAGAAAATCATACAACCATTCTGACCCGTACACTACAAACTTATGTTACAGAACTTCAACCAGGATCCCATTCTCCACAGCAGCTCTTCCAACTCCCTTCATCCTTCCCTCCTCAAACTTCCCATGGTACTCCCTCCCCCAAATCTCTCAGATGGGAATCTTGCCTTGTACTTTACAGAAAATTTGAGGCCATTTACAGTGAACTCCCTCTTCTCCCCTCTTCCTCATCTCCTTTCACTCAGGTATATTCTTCTACTTTCTCTTCCTTCATTCCTGTCTCACAAGATGAAGTAGCCTTACTCCTCACCAAGACCAACCCCTCCACTTTGTTCAATAGATCCCCTTCCATCCTGTCTTCTCCAGCATACTGCCTCCTTTGTCACCCTCACTCTTTCCCTTATTTCCAATATCTTCCTCTTTTCTGGCTCATTTCCCATTGCAGACAAACATGCCTAAGTCTCCCCATCCTGAGAAAACCGTGACTTGACCCTTCTATCTCTATTAATCATCATCCTTTCCCTCTTCTGCCCTCGGCAGCCAAACTCCTGGAAAAGACCCTCTACAGTAAGTGCATCCGCTTCCTCTCCACTCACTCTCTTTTTAACCACTGACAATCTGGCCACCATCTTTATCATCCCACTGAAACTGTTCTCTCCAAAGTTAGCAGTGATCTTTCTTGAACTGGATCCTTAAATAATTACTATTAGCATTATAGAGATGAGGTTTGCAAGTCATTTACATTTCTGCTCTCACCTTCCTAGATAGGTGCTATTATTATCATCCCGATTTTTCAGTTGAAGAAACTGAGACAGAATAAATTACTTTCTCACAGATGAGGCAGGACTCGAAGAATAGGAACTGTCTTTTACCTCTCTTTGTTCTCTGGCACTTTTTTAAAAAATAGTCCTTTTTCCCCACTTATATGTAAAGGCAAATTTTAACATTCGTTTTTTTGTTTTGTTTTTTTTTTTTTTGGAGCGCAATTGGGGTTAAGTGACTTGCCCAAAGTCACACAGCTTAGTAAGTGTGTCAAGGGTCTGAGGCCTCATTTGAACTCAGGTCCTCCTGACTCCAGGGTGGGTGCTGTATTCACTGTACCACCTAGGTGCCCCTAACATTTGTTTTGACAAAATTTTCAGTTCCAAATTTTTCTCTCTCCTTCCTTCCCCTCCCCTCTTCCTAAAACAGTAAGCGATTTGATACAGGTTATAAATGCACACTCATGTAAAACATATTTCCATATTAGTCATAGTTGTGAAAGAAAAAACAGACCAAAAGGGAAAAAAAACACACACAAAAGTGAAAATAATATGCTTCAATTTGCATTTAGACTCCATCGGTTCTTTTTCTGGAAGCAGACAGTATTTTCCATCATGAGTCCTTTGGAATTTTCTTGGATCATTATATTTCTGAGAAGAGCTAAGTCATTCATAGTTGATCATCACACAGTGTTGCTGTTACCGAATACAATGTTCTACTGGTTCTACTCATTTCATTATACATCAGTTCATATAAGTCTTTCCAGGTTTTTCTAAAATCTACCTGCTTATCATTTCTCATTGCACAATAATATTCCATTACATTCATGCACCACAGTTTATTCAGTCATTCCCTAATTGATGAACATACCCTAATTTCCAACTTTTTGTCACCATAAAAATATCGCTAATACTTTAGCACAGTACTTGGCACATAGTTGGTGCCTTAAAAATGCTTTCTTACTTGACTGACTCAAGCTCTAACATTCTATCCATTTGTAATAGAAATGGGAATTTGAAGATCTTCCCTGTTTTTAAAAATATACTCTGCCCCCTAATAGACTGAATGTAATCACATGGAGCCTGTGGTGGGAGGAGTTTACTGAAGGGTGGAGTAGAGCCCATAGGAAGCTGGGAGTCAGAGCCAGCTAGACTGGGAGGAGGAGAACACATCTCCCAGGGAGTCAGTCAGGCTTGTGAGTAAAAATATTGGTTTGTGGGAAGGCTAAAGATAATGTGGCTCTCTGTGCTGTTATAGCTTATTAACTTCTTTGCTACTATGATGGAATCAGCTTACTGGTTTGGGAATTTGGTTTTCTGATGTCTGAAAAATGTTTCGCTTCTGTCTTATATATGGAGAGACTGTTATATTTTGCAATTGAGCAGGTATATGTATAATGATCGTGGGCACTGTGAATATTGCATCGACACTACACCATTGTACTACCTAATTGTCCTAAAATACCTTTCTCAACCCTAATAGTAAAGTCCAGACATATACATTCAGGATTACTGAATAGGAATTTGGGGTTAGCAATTGCCTTCAGTTTTTTTTTAATGATTGCTTTGAGTTTGAGTCCCCAGGTAGATGGAGAAGGAAATGGCAAAGCACTCCAGTACCTCTACCAAGAAAACCCCAAATGGGATCATGGAGAATCAGACAGGATTGAAAAACAACTTAACGAGAACAATCTTTTTAGAAGGAGTTTTTGAAGGAGCTAGAGATGTTAACATAGGTAATCATTGTCAAGAATAAGACCTTTTCTGGTTGGTCCTAAAGGACAGAACAAGAAGGGGAAGAAGCTGCAAAGAGGCAAATTTAGGCTTTGTATTAGGACATACTTCCTGACATTAAAGTGGAAAAGATTGCCTAATATAGCAGTCAAAAAAACTAATTCCATTTTTTTTTGGAGGGGGGAAGGCAGGGTAATTGGGGTTAAGTGACTTGCCCAAGGTCACATGGTTAGTAAGTGTTAAGTGTCTGAGGCCTGATTTGAACTCAAGTTCTCCTGACTCCAGGGCCTGTGCTCTATTCACTTTCCCACCTAGCCAACCTAACTAATTCCATTTTAAGCTATGTTGAGAAGCATAGCAACTCAGACCAGGAAGTGGGGGAACTGTATAATGTCAAAACTCTGGTCAAATCATATCTATAATATTGTATTCAGTCCTGGGTACCACATATTAGGAAGGCCAGAATCAGAGAATTTTTTAATCAGAAGGGGTCTCACTGCCCATCAAAAACAATGTGATGCTACCTTGCCCTACTCATGATAAACTCCTTTTAATTTTCTTTGTCCTGAGTTTTGCCTCATCAGGATAAAAGCCCAAATGAAGAATTTTCCTTTCAATAGTTTGCCTGTCTCAAGTGTCTGGCCAATCCAGTCTCTATTCAGCCACCAAAGTGATTTTTCTAAAGCATAGGTCCAAGTGATTTTCCTAAAGCATAGGTTCAACCATCCCTCCCTCTCTCTCTCTCTCTCTCTCTTTCTCTCTCTCTCTCTCTCTATCTCTCTGTCTCTCTCTCTCTCAATGAACTCTACTGCCTCCAGGTTCAAATATAAAATATTCTGTTTGGTATTCAAAGCTCTTCATAACCTAGCCCCCTCCTACCTTTCCAATCTTACACCTTACTCCCCGACAGTACTACTCAATCCAGTGACACTGGTCTCCTGGCAGTTCCACAAACAAGACACTGGCTCTCTCAGCTCTAGGCATTTTCTCTAGGCATGGTCCCTCATCCCTGGAATGCTCTCCCTTTTCTGCTCACTGCTGACCTCTCTGACTTCCTTTTAGTCACAGGTAAAACCCCACCTTCTAAGGAAACCTTTCCCAATCCCTCTTATTCCCATTGTTAATTATGTTCCATTTATCCTGTACAGTTATCCTTTCCACATCTTGACTTTCCCCATCTTGATTTCAATATATCACAGGGGTCAGTAAAAGAAATTAAATGGGAATTTGGGAGGATTTGCACAATCCATAGATGATATGTGAAGGCCAGCAGACAACACAGAAAAAGTTTGGACACTCAGAAATGTATAGTATTGTATAATATCAACATATTTATTCTTTTAATACCATAATAATTCAGACTTCCTCTCTGGTAGGAAGGGAGGGCCGAAAAATTTTGCGCAGATTTTCTTGGTCATGACCAGGAACGGGAGGGCACCACCCCCGTCACATGCATGCGGACACTTTCCTTGTATATATTTGTTTGCATGTTGTCTCTCTCAGACTTTAAGCTCCTTGAAAGCAGGGACTCTCTTTGGCCCCTTTTTGTGTCCCCAGAGCTTAGTACAGAAGGTGGCATGTAGGAGTTACTCAACAAACATTGACTAATTGAGTGCACTGGACAGTCTGCGGAGTTGCATTTGCAAACTCAAGCTTAAAGCTGCCCTTACAAAAAGGAAAACAACCATTTATCACCTGCAGATACCCATGCACTCATCCCAAAGGTATGGATCCAGATTTGGTCAAGGAGGGAGGGAAAGACAGATAGATGAATAAAGCTTTTTTTGAATAATGACTATTTGCCAGGCACTAGATGAAGGAATACGAGTAGATAATGATGAGGTGCAGGCTCTGGGACCCTCCTTGAGCTCTCGCTGAATCGTCCCTTGTAAGGCATTTGCCTGAGGCCATAGGCCTTTCAGTGTGGCTCAGCCCAAATCTTTGGCCCTCCTTTGTCCAAAAATTTCCCAACCTTGATCCTCCTGTTCCATACTTGAACTGGCCTGGCCCACCATTGTCTGTCCTCTCCAGGTAGCCTCCAGCAACTTATCCTCCCCAAACTCATTACTGGAGTCTGACCCCATCTGACTCCTCCAGGAGACCCTCCCCAAACTCCTCCTCCAGACCACCCCTAGATTCCTCCCACAGCCTTTCTGTTTTTAATACCCTATCTTCCCTCCATGTGGTGTGAAAGCACCATAGCCATAGAATGACCTAGCACAGACTTACTCTGTGTCAGATGATTCTGGGATGCTTAATTCTGGCCTTTTAATTTTAAAAAGTTAAAAAAAAAAGTTCACCATATTGGGTAGACTCTTAAGGAGCCTAGGAGCCTTACAGATACCTAGGCTCCTTAAGAGTCTACCCAATATGGCAAACTTTTTTTTAAATTTTTTAAAAATTTTTTGCTTGGCAGTTGGAGTTAAGTGACTTGCCCAAGGTCACAAGGCTAGTTTTTTGTGTGTGTTAAGTGTCTGAGGTCAGAGTTGAACTTAGGTCCTCCTGACTCCAGGGCCAGTGCTCTATTCACTGCACCACTTAGCCACCCCTAATACGGCAAACTTTTAATGAACTTTTAATAAATTTTGCTTTTCTTTGGCTGAGGGAAGACTTGAGTGAAATTCTTTTGGCAGGACCAAGAATATTGGTATTTTGGGGTCTCGAGTACCCCTAACCCTAACCACATCAGATAACAACAGTGGTTCCTTCCAACTCTATAACCTCCATAAATAGGCAGGTCAAATTCTTAAAACATCAGGTCACACAGAAGAATGTCCAAAAATTTACTGAGATGTAAGGATTATCCTTAATCCCACTCACACTATTGCCAAAAGCCCTGGGCTACCCTAACAGCCATTTAGCCTAATTACTCTCCGGAAAGAGAATCTAAATTTGTCCAAGAGGGAAAACAAATACCTCAACCAAGCTCCAGGCAAAATTGCCAAGTAGGCTTGAATTGAGAAAGCCGGTTTTGCTCTCCTTTAACCTCTCCTCTCCCTTCCTTTCCCTTCTCTTTCCTGGACCTGCACAAAAATGTGTAGTAGCAATTATAAGGGTTCATGCTGGAGAACCAATGTGGAGTAGTGGATAGAAGGGTGGCCACATTGTCCACCCTTCAAGGCTTGGCTTCAAGTTCAGACTCTGAGGCACATTAACCCTGTGAACACATCGAAGTTACAACCTCTCAGAGCCTTCAGACTCTAAAATTCTAAATTAGTCTAGGCCTCTGTAGGAGTTCCTGGTAGAGTTTAAATCACAGAATTAAGTTTTAAAAATTGGAAAAAAAAAACCTAGGACTTCTTTGGTGCTTGTTACACTAAAGGTCTGTAAAGATAAGTCATTTTTCTTCACAATACCAACTTTTCTGTTTTTTATTCCTTCCCCAGCATACACCCAGTAACTTCAGAGGTTTTTTTTCCTCTATTTTTCTGCCTTGTTCTCAGAAAATAATCTGAGAGAGAGGGAGCATTCTGTACCACAAAGATTATAAAACTCAGAAATTCTCAGTTAGAGTTCTGGCCCTCCCACTTACTAGCTGTGTGACCTTTAGCTAGGTCATTTCACCACCATCCCACACACAACTTAGCTTCCTCACCTGTAAAATAGGATAATATATTTAATCATAGTTATGTTATACAATCTCATTAAAATAGTCATAAGGTTATACTATTACTGTCTCATAAAAGTTGTGGTAAGGATCAAAAGAGATAATGATGCAAAGTTACATAAAAGCATTCTTATTGTCTACTATTTTAAAGATAAATGATTTAATGCATTTGGAAACACTGGGTGATGCAGATCACAAGCTTTCTATATGTTTGCCAAACCCCCCATTAGCCTGGAAGAGCGCGGGGTCTATTTTTCATTTTCTTTATACCTCCAACAACTAGGGCAGAGCTTAGCACACAGGAAGCACTTGTAAATACTTCCTGATTTGACTAGACTTTGAATTGCTGTAGTTAGGGCTGATGCTAGGTGTTAAGCCTCTCCTCACTTAACTAGGTTAGTCCTGAGACAACTAACATTTATATTATCCCAGACTAGAAACCTTTTCAGTTTGAAGGACTTAAAAAAACTTTAGACTCCACTAGTATAGGCTTTGAGAACCCAAGATAACCCAAGGCTTCTCACAACGTCAAAGGTGGAAGTTATTTATAACTTCCCTCTTTCAGAAATAATCCAAATTCAAAGGACTCTAAACTGAATAAATCTGTAAGTGTGAAATTTCAAGCATGAGAAGGGCAAGTTTTGGTGTTTACAGGACTAGGGGCCCAGGAAATCAAACCACACAGAATTCTCATTTATATCGTTGAGCCAATACTGAAGAGGCCTTCCCCAAAGACCAGTCCTAAAAGGTGTCATAAGCAGCTCTTGGGTGTTAGAGGGTAACAATACCTCCCAGAGATATTTTCATTTCAATAGAGGATCTTTAAGAAGAAAACTTTCAAAACCTAAATGAATAAAAATTAACTATCAACAAGCCTGGAGGGAAAGAGGCTAGATCTGTGGTTAGAGTAGTTAAGAGATTACCCTCTATCCTTCATATTAAATGCCATAGTTACAGCTGACTCAACTATGGCTAGTCTTAGTTACCATTCATTGGGCTATACGCTTTCTCCAAAGGAAAACCACCAATTGGTAATCACTCAGTTCAACTAAACTTTCATTATCTTCCCATTTCCCCCCTCCCCTCCTTGCAAGGTACGATACTAGGTGCTGGAGCTAAAAAGGGCAAAAGAAAAAAAGAAAAACCAGTACCTACCCTTTAGGCATTTACCTTTTATTGGGAGAAATAATCTGTAAATTTGTTGAAGAAGAGTTCCAACAATTGACAGGATTAATAAATACTTCTTTAAAATTAGACACTGAGCTGAGACTTAGAGGCTAAAGATTCTGATAGACAGAGGTAAGAAAGGAATGGCCCCAGTATGGAAAATAATCCTTTTGAAGGCACAGAGACTAGAAATGGAGATGGAGATGGAGATGGAGATGCCAGTTCAACAATAGCAGGAGACAAAATTATTCAGGGCTTGAAATAATACTTGTGAAGAGTTTGCACTTTATCCACAGAATAATAGGGAATTGTACTGGAGTTTCTTAAGTAGGGGAACAACATGGTCAGACTTGTGCATTAACATTGCCTGGCAGCTATGTGAAAAGGCAAGAGACTAGAAGGACTAGAGAAGTCTAGTGGACTACTCCAGGCAAGAGATAATAAGGACAAGAACTAGTCATGGCAGCCATGTGGGTGGAGAAAAGAAGTTAGATACAACAGAGCTGCTCGATCTCCAGACTTGGCAAATAATTAGAAATGGGGATGGGGATGTTCAAGAGAATTAAGTGTCAAGGATAACTCTGAGGCTTTAAACTTGATGCCTAGAAGGATAGTGATGTCATCCAATCAATCAATCAATCAATAAAGAATTACATGAGGAATCCCTAAAGAATAATGGGTTCCATTTTGGACTCGGCAGTCAACAAGCTTTTATTAAGTGCTTCCTGTGTGCAAAGCACTGTATTAAGTTATGGAGTTACAAAGAAAGGCAAAAAAAATTGGACCTCAAGGAAGGCAACATTCTTTTTAAAAATTATGTATTTACTTATTTATTTGTTTGTTTATTTCAATTTATTCTAATAAGACAGAACAGGTAAACAACTATCTATATTCAAGATATATGCAGTATAAATGGGAGGTAATCTCAGAGGGCTGGCAAATGAGATTTGTGAGTGGCAGTGAGGGCAGGAAGAAGGAAAGACCTCTTATATAAGGTAGGATTTGAGTTGGGCCTTGAAAAAAGGCAGGGGAGCTTGCAGGTGGAGGTGAAGAAGAAGAGCATTTCAGATGCGATGTGGTAGAGGAAGGATAATGCAAAGAACAGTCAGAAGTAGCACTGTATATGAGGATCATCATGATGACCAGTGTTGCTGCATTTGATGAGTGGAAGGTGGTTGAGAAGACTGAAAAGTAGGGGGGAAAACCAGACCAGACTCTGAAGGCCTTTCAAAATCTAAGAAAGGATGATGTATTTGATCCTGGAGGTCATACAGAGCCATTGAGTGGGGTAACATGATCAGATCTGCACTTGAGGAAAATAATTTTGGCAGCTAATCAAGATAGACTGGAGTGAGGTGACACTAACAGCAAGGAGTTCAATTAGAAAATTATTACAGGGGGCGGAGCCAAGATGGCGGCGTAGAAGCAGCAACATATCGCAGCTCTCACATAGCCACCCCAAAATACCCATAAAATAGGACTCTAAACCAATCCTGGAACTCCAAAACACGCACAAAGATACTTCCCACTAAAGTCAGCTCAGCTACGAGGAACCATATCAGCACTGTGAACTGAAACCAGCCTGCCCTGAAGCCGCGGCTGTGCCCCGGGGGCAGCTGGCCGGGAATAGCTGAGGAGCCTCTCAGGTGAGCGGATTAGTGGCAGCTGTGAATGGGAATTGTGAAAGGGGGAGATAAGCAGTCCAGCCAGAAAGGCCTCCAGAGCGGAAAAGCGAAAGGCAGAGGTTTTGCACCCGCTTTGGCTTTCCAGCTTCCCGCCCGAGGCCTGCAGACAGCAGGGGGACTGAGCAATTGGTCTCCGCCAGAGCTCTCGCGTTGAGTGGCTTGGATCTGGATCGCCGTCTTGGGCCTCGTTCTTGGAGTCTTTATTATCCTGTCTGCCAGAAGCACATAGGAAGAGTTCCCAGCCTCTCCCTAGGAGCTACGGCAGCTGGGAGGACCCCAGCGATTTGGGACAGAGCTTTCCCTTCTGGAAGCAGAGCCCCACAGAGATTTAAAAAAAAAAAAAAACACCGGTCTGAAGAACCATGAGTAAGAATAAGCATAAGAAGCAAAGTAAGAACAGCTCCAAAACCCTTGATACCCTCTTTGGGGTAAAGAAAGATCATGGGAGAGAGAGGGAGGAGGAGAGCACAGCCAGAGCACCCCCACCAGGGGCCTCCAATAAACATGAAGAATGCCTTAAAGCTAGACATGAGCTGAAGAAAGATTTTCAAAACCAAATAAGGGAAGTGGAAGAAAAATTGGGAAGAGAAATAAGGGAAGTGGAAGAAAAATTCGGAAGAGA
>CM053580.1:370321768-370361715 GCA_028627135.1 Pseudochirops cupreus
GAATATCATATTCCAGGCCCTTCAATCCCTTAATGTAGAAGCTGCTAGATCCTGGGTTATCCTAATTGTGTTTTCACAATATTGAAATTGTTTCTTCTTGGCAGCTTGTGATATTTTCTCCTTGATCTGGGGACTCCGGAACCTGGCTATAGTATTTCTAGGAGTTGTCTTTTGGGGATCTTTTTCAAGAGGTGATTGGTGAATTCTTTCAAGTTCTATTTTGCCCTCTGGTTCTAAAACATCTGGGCAATTTTCCTTGAGAATTTTTTGAAGGATGCTTTCTAAGTTCTTTTTTTGATCATTGCTTTCAGGTAGTCTAATAATTTTTAAATTGTCTCTTCTGGATCTGTTTTCCAGGTCACTGGTTTTTTCTGGGAGATATTTCACATGGCCTTCTATTTTTTCTTTTGTTTGGATCTGTTTGATAGCATCTTGATTTCTCATAAAGTCATTTGCTTCCATTTGCCCCAGTCTAATTCTGAAGGAATCATTCTCTTCAGAAAGCTTTCGAGATTCTTTTTCCATCTGGCAAATTTGACTTTTTAAGGTATTCTTCTCCTCATTGGCTTTTTGGGCCTCTTTTGCCATTTGAGTCAATCTATTTTTTAAGGTGTTAATTTCTTCAGTCAGGTTGTTGACTCTTTTCATGATTTTCTTCCATCATTCTTATTTCTTTTCCCAATTTTTCCTCCACTTCTCTCATTTGGTTTTCAAAATCCTTCTTAAGCTGATCTCTAGCTTTTAGACAGTCTTCATGTTTCTTGGAAGCTTTTGGTGCAAGAGTTCTGACTGTGTTGTCTTCCTCCTGTTCCCTGTTTTGATCCTTCTTTTCCCCAAAGAAGGAATCAAGAGTTTGGTTGCTGTTCTTACTTTGCTTCCTTTGCCTGCTCTTGGTTGGTCAGTCAAGGATTTTTTAGCTCTGTGGAACTCTGCTTCCAAAGGGGAAAACTCTGTCCCAAATCGCTGGGGTTTTCCCAGCTGCCAGAGCTTTTAGGAGGCTGCTGCAGCCCCCACCAGCTTTGGCTCACTGAAATCGCGCCCCAGGACCACCACCCAAGACCACGATCTGGATCCAGGCCACTCAACGCAAGAGCACTTGGCCTCTGAATGATGGCTTGGGCCCCCTTGCAGTCTGCAGGCCGGGAGCTCTGAAGCAGCAACGTGGAGGCAGCTTCAGGGCCTCAGCTTCTGCTGCTTCCTTGCCCTGGAGGCAATTTGGCCAGACCTACTTTTCTCCTCTACTTTTAGCCAACTTCCACTGACTTTTCACTTAGTCCTTTTTTTCTTATGGCTTGATAATTCTGGAAACTGCCACAGCTACCACAGATCAGCTCTCCTGAAGCTCCAGCTGTGGCTCGGTTTGTCAGGCCGCCCCCAGGGCCACGTTGCGGTTTCAGGCTGGGCTGGTTTGGTCTCCCAGCACTGAGATGGTCCCTCCTAGACGAGCTGCCTTCAACGGGAAGTATATCTGTGTGTGTTTTAGAGCTCTAAAATTTGTTTAGAGTCATATTTTATGTGTATTTTGAGGTGGCTGTGTGGGAGTTGCCGTATCTTGCTGCTCCTATGCCGCCATCTTGGCTCCGCCCCTCTCTAATTCTTTATTACAAAAAGTGTTGCTATAAATATTTTGGTGTATATGGAGACTTTCTTCTTATCGATGGCCTCTTTGGGGGATAAACCAGTAATAGAGTATCTGGTTTAAAGGGTATGGAGATTTTTAGTTTCTTTATTTGCATAATTCCAAATGCTTTCTAAAATGGTTGTACTTGTTCTAATATTTTTCCTTGTCTCATGAAGTCATTGATTTCTGATTGGTCTCTTCTGGGATTTTCTTCTAGAGAGTCCATATCTTGGGTAAGGTTTGCTACTTTCTCTTCTAAACTACTTATTCTCTCTCTAATACTTTCCTTGAGAGCCTTTGTTTGAATTTTTAAAATATGTGCTTAATTTCTTCTAGGTATTCATGTAATCTTTGTGGAAAATCCATTTTTTTCTATAAGTCTCTGCTCACAGTTGTTGTGGAGCTAGATTTTTTTTTGTTTTAAATTATATATTTTGTTTTCTCCCCAATTACATATTAAAACTTTAACATTTACTTTTTAAAAAAGTTTTGAGTTCCAAATTCTATCCCTCCTTCCCTCCTTAGCCCCTATAACATAGGTTATACATGTGCCATCATGTAAAACATTTCCATTAGTCATTTTGTACAAGACCTGAATAAAAGATAGAAAATGAAAAATATGCTTCAGTCTGTATTCAAACAATATCATTTCTTTCTCTTCAGGTGTATAGTATGCTTTATCATTAGTCCTTTAGGGTTGTCTTGAATCATTGTATTGCTGAGAATAGCTAAGTCATTCACAATTCATTTAACAAAATCGCCGTTACTGAATATAACATTCTCCTTGTTCTGTGTGGAGCCAGATTTATAAGAAATTTTGATACTGAATGATTTTTTAAAAAATTACTGACCTCCACATTTTAAATTTCTGAGTTGGAGCTTTGTGTGAGAGCCAGGCTATGTCCTTTGCCATGATCATGGGTGGGATAGTCAGCCTTGCTTGTTCTCACCTTGGGTCTCCTGGGTTTCTGAGCTACCTTCCGTTTCTTAGGGTTAGGCCCCCTGCTGGGCTTTTGAGGTTCTTTATGAACTTCTCTGGTATCACAGGACAGATGGCTAAAGGTATGGAAGCGTCTTGATCTGGGCCACACTCATACTCATCACCAACATACCCATGCTCCTTGCTGGTTGCCAAGGTTTCCAGTAGCCCTGCTGTGGGTTAACAGTCCCTGGGGACCTTTCTTATGGGGAGTCCTCTGTTCTTGATGCCTGTGGACAGAGAGCCCTGCAGGCACACATCTCTTTGGCCTTTTTCTGGTCATGATCGGAGGCAAAGGGCTTATTTGTACCTCCTGATAAAAATTTTGCTGATAGGCCCTTTTTCTATTGCCTGTGGGCTGCCACCTGACTTTTTATGGTGTTTTAGGGGGGACATTGACATTTATTGCAGTTTTTAATTGGATTTCTTGCTAATTATTTGCTCTTGTATGAATTTTAGGATTTTGATGGAGTAGGTATGGGAAAGCTGGGTAGCCATTTTTGGGTAGAAGACCTCTATTGATTTCTACGTTAAGTCTATAAGAAAGATAAGGTTTCTGAGATGAGATGAGAGTACATTCTAGGCATAGGCTGTGTAAACACTTGCAAATGTCAGCTTGTGATGTATCAGAAATATACTAAGAAGAAACAAAACAAGGATGTGAGACACACTGATATATTTGGAAAGGTTTGTTAAAGAGCTAATGACTGAGAAGCAAGAAACAAGATATTGAGTTCATTATAGAATTTAATAAAGGACTTGAGAGATTATCTCATCTGACCCTCATTTTATAGAAGAGGAAATTCAAGCTTTATGACCCATAGTAAAATCACTTGCCTGAAGTTTCACAGTTAATTAATGATAGAAATTAAACCGGAGGCAGGTAGGTGGCTCAGTGGATAGAGTGCTGGAACTGGAGTCAGAAAGACTGGCTTCAGACACTTACTAGCTTTGTGAGCCTGGGCAAGTCACTTAACCTCTGTTTGTCTTAACCCACTGGAGAAGGAAATAGCCAACCTCTCCAGTGTCTTTGCCAAGAAAACCCCATGAACAGTATTGGTGTGATATGGTCCATGGGATCACAAAGACTCAGATGCAACTTAATAATAACAATAATAACAGAAAATTAGAACTCAGGTATTCAGATTTCCAGATTAGTTCTCTTTCTAGTGGTAATGCTAATCAGAGCTAGAACAGAGCAAAGTGAGAATAGGTGCTTAAGGAAAGACAATGCTTATTGTCTGATAGTATTACTGAAAGAACATGACAACCATTTCTAGAGTTGTCCAAAATTATGTCTTGAATCTAAGGGATACAGAAAACCTTCCTAGAGAACCGGTCAGGAAAAAACCTTAAGTGAGGGGATGTTTGTGCTGTGGAAGTGGGCTGAAGAAAAGAGCATTGGCTCTGAAATCAAGTGACCTGGGTTCAAATCCCATTTCTGTTATGAACTACTTGTGTGACCTTGGAATCACTTAAATACACTTAAGTACACTCAAGTACATTTAAATATACTTAAATTGTTGGGCCTCAGTTTCTTCATCTATAAAATAAGGGGATTGGATGAGGTGGGCTTTGAGATAGATCTCTTTCAGCTCTAGTGCTCTACAATGCTGTGCTTAACAAATTATGTTTGAAGAGCTCACTGACACATTTCAATTAAATCTATGACTTCATGTGTACCTCCTCTGTGATGCTTTCCCTGAGTGCTCCAGCCCTGCCCCCGTTGATCTCCCCCCTCTCTTTTGCAGTATAAGCCAACACAGTGACTCATACTGACGGGTTAGAACCCATGGAAGGATGCTGATCAGCAAACATCTGCAGCTTCAGTCTTCGTTTGGATGGTTTTCCGCGTAAATATCTCACGAGCGCAGTGCCTGGCACATAGTGGGCTCTTACTAAATGTTAACTGAAGTGAATGCTAAGAGATCACCCTCTTGTAACTGATGTTGGCTCACTGTCCATGATAGCAGGGGTGCATCCTAGAGTCTAGAGTGCCATCTGCACTCTGTTATCTGTATGGGTGCTTCCCCCCCCCCGCCCCCCCTCCTTCCCTCCCTTTTCTCTCCCTCTCTCCCTCTTCCCTCTCTCTCTCCCCCTCCCCACCTCTCTCTCCTTCTCTCTCCCTCTCTCTATCTCTATCTCTCTCTGTCTCACACACACACACATACTATATATATAATATGTATGTATATACACACATATATTTGCAAAAGTAATTGTGTATTAATTTTTAGTTTTTTGATTTATTCAACTACAGCTCATAAAATTTAGTCATCTGGAGTCTAAGAGAAAAGGGCAAAAAGTGCAGTATAAAATCACTGTATGGGATGAATGAAAACTTCTCAGTTTGGGGTGGTTAACTTTTTAAATTGCTTCTGTCAATCACTTTTATGTTCCTTTGTCTGTTTTCCCACCTTGGTGGGACCCTCCTCTTATCTTTTCTTGCTGTCCCAGTTGGAGAAGTATTTGGTAAAGTATGCCTCTCCACCAATGAGAGGGGAAACAGTTGGGGAGGGGTCTTGACTAAGTTAGGTTATAAATTCCAGCACTATCTTTTGTAACTTGCCTCTTCTCCATGATGAGGCATGGGGAAGATCGCCCTCTTTTCCCGGGGAAGAGAATAAAGTCCTGTTCTTATCCTAAGAGATCTCTGTGTTTATTTCATTGTTCATTCATCTCTGTGTTCATTTCATTCATTTCATTCATTTATTTCATTTTATTTCATTTCATCATTTATTGCACTAAATTAAGGATGAAGGATATTTTTCATCCCAAACATCACTGAGTTTGAAAGAAAAATAAAGGAAGAAAATAATGTTTGAAATATCATTTAAGAAAGATCAGGTTTGGGGACAAGCTAGGTGGCGCCGTGAATAGAGCACCAGCTCTGGAGTCAGGAGAACCTGAGTTCAAATTTGGCCTCAGACACTTGACACATTCACTGTGTGACTTTGGGCAAGTCACTTAACCCCTATTGCCTTGCCCCCTCCAAAAAGACTGAAAAAAAAAAGATCAGGTTTCCCATTGGTACTCAGTAAAGTCTGACGTTTTAAAAAAAATTCCTTTTTTATTCCAAATTAATAGTTGTAAAAAAAAACACCACACACTTCAGTATATAGAAAGAAAAGATAGAATGAGAAACTGAAATGTTATATAGTTTACTTTTTTTTAAAGCACCTATGTACATACAGAGAGAGAGAGAGAGACAGACAGACAGACAGACAGATCCTAAACTGCACTAAGACTTTTGGGACGGTGTGTGTGTGTGTGTGTGTGTGTGTGTGTGTGTGTGTGTGTGTGTGTGTGTATTAACTTAAAACTGCTGTATAATTTCTTAAAACTGTACTGTAATTTTTGATACATTTTGTAAGTATATATTTAATTTAACCAGGTAGTAACAAAATTACTAAATTGTTCCCTGATGTAATTTTTTTCTTCTTCTGTGCATTTTAAGAAATGTTTTAATGATGCTATTTTTTGGCATATCTATCATTATTCACTAATCTACCACTCCAACCCTCTAATTAGGCCTCCCTTTACCACTTACTAGCTGTGTGACCTTGGGCAAGTCACTTAACCCCAATTGCCCTGCCCTCCCCCCTCCAAAAAAAAAAAGGAATTAGGCCTCCCTTGTAACAAATATGCCTAGTCAAGTGAAACAAATCGAGATACTATTCTTGTCCAAGGATGCGTGTCTCATTAAGCACCTCTGGTTCATCATTTCTCTATTTTTGATTTTTTCTTGAGCAAACACAACCCTGTACAGTATTTCTTTAGTCTTCCCAGGTTTTCCTGTTTCCTTCCATGACCACCATTATGACATTCAGTCACTCACTCATGTTAATTCCTGTACTTATGAATGAAGCCCTTTTGATTGTATAAGTTGCTACATTCAATAGAACTAGTCCTGAATACTAGTTTTCAATAATCTCAATCATATCATAGAAAAGGAAGTTTTTTACTTGGCAGAGTAATCATTTAGGTCAGGATCACATTTATAGGTGTCTTCATAGCTGTTTTAACCTAGGACATCATATTCACTATCATTTGTGGGCTATGTGAATATAGGGACTATGGCTTATCTGAACTTTATATCTCCCCCAGCATTAAGTTTGTAATTAGGAATTTTTTCATCTGTGACAAAAGTTAGGAAAGAGCTTCTGTAGGGGGAGAGTAGGCCAAGCTAGACATACTTGGGAAATACTATGACGATCAGTGATGGTGGGACAAAGATGAGGGAAGGGGAAAGGAAGATCTTGCTATTTTAAGTCGGGTAATTTCCAATTCAATCCAATGATCCTTTATAATTATTAAGCATCTGATATATGGCAGTCATTGTTCTAGGCCCTGGGAATATAAAAATAAGATGAAAAAGTCTATCCTCAGAGAGTTCTGGGGGGGGAAACATACAGATACAAGTAAACACAAGATTAAGTTATTTGCTGGTAGGGAATCACCTGGGAGTGTGAGGAAAAGTCTTATATTTAGATGCCACTTCAACTGAGCCTTAAAGGGAACTAGGAATTCCTAGAGGCAGAGGCGAGGAAGCCCTAGAGGACTATGGAAGGGTTTTTAGCAGCAGAGTGACATAATATAGAAAATGTTCATGTAAATGCATGCTGTCTGCAGAACAATCTGACAGAACAGCAAGATTCCTCTGGAGCCCATGCTCCCATACATTGAGAGGCACCTTAGTCCCATCATTTTCTCCTTTTTTTCTCTTTTGTACCCAGCTACAAAGCCTAGGTTTCCTTCTTAGCTTCAGTAAGATTTAAAGATTGGTTGCCACCCACCATTTTCATTCTCATCCTTATAACCTCATTTAAGATCTTGACTTAATGGGAAGCACCCAGCATGTGGTAGCTAAGTCTGCCAAGGGAAGAAGTCCCTGGCTCTGATTTTCCTAAAATCTGGCAGAGGACACTCTTAGTTATAAGAAGCCCTTAGCACCTTGTCCAGTCATAACTCTGACCTGTCCCTTTTCTTTGAGGAACGTAAGCACTATCAGGGATCCCTTATATATTCCTCATATATCCAAATATATGTTTTCTAAATCCTAGATGTTTAGATATATAGATACAGATATATAAATATATTTATCCCTTATATATCCTAAGACACATTTCCTACCTTCATGCAAATCTCTACTTTGGAGCAAAGCCATATTCACCTCACCTTAGATATGGCCCTGGGCCCAAGAAAAGGGTAAGCATTTAAAAGATGTTTGTTAAATTGATTTGAAATAATTGCTCAAGAGTTGAGCATTTAGACCTGAAAGACTTTTCACAGCATTTTTTCCTCCATCTGGCCCTATGAAGCTGTGGTAGATCTTAGTGGAAGACAGTTTCTAATCTGGACTTTAAAATCTCAATGTTAAAAATTTAATCTCTACTTTGTAAAAATAAAATTTTGAGTCTTCAAAAGGGTAAAAAATTCAGGGTTTCCTGGGAAAAATGAATGTGCTGTTTGTTCAGTGCTGGCAAAGTGCTTGCTAAGGAGATTCACTGACTCCATTATTCATGAAAATGACACAAGTTGTATCATTCATTGCTGCCTTAGAGTTCTCTGACAGTGTCACTAGCATCAGCTGACACATGCCTATTTTTTCCAAACCAGTGGTCTGAGGTGGACATACACACAGGTAATACCCCAGGTGGCTTATTAGTAAGACAACTACTTAATTTAGTAATCTTGCTTCCAAAAAAATTGGCCTAATGAAGGTTGATTTTTGCCCAGGTGACCCTCAGTCAGGTAATTAACATTGTGAATTGGGGTATGGTACCACACATGGTTTCCTCAGGATACTACTTCTCTTTATGAAACAAACAAACAAAGAAAACCCATGTGTCAAGGCTGTTCAACATTTTGTAGAGATAGGGAAAAAATGTTGTTGGTTTTTTCCCCCTCTGAAGAGGTTATCATTCCTTCTGCATTTTTATTTTAGAATACCGTTTCCTTTCAGTAGTTTAAAACAAATATTCAGAAGAATTCTAATTCTCTACTGCATCTTTTATGGCAGGTAGGAAATGCAATAGAGTACTGTATGAGGAATAAGGAAGATTTGAGTCCAAAGTTTGCCTCAGTTACTTACTAGGTGTGTGACCTTGGGAAAGTCACTTAACCTTGCTAGGTTTCCTCATCTGTAGAATGGAGATTTAAATCGCTTCTAGCTCACAGTGATTGTGAGGATCAAATAAGATAATACAGGTAAAGTGCTTTGCAAAACTGCAAAAAGTGCTATGTAAATGTTACTATCATTATTATTATTATTCAGACAGGGCAACTATGCATTTTCCAAGCTAAGTACTAGTTTTCTTTACTGGTATTCTTGCAGCAGGCTTTTAATATATTAATTTAACAAAAACCTGCTTCTCCACAAAGACCTACTGCCCTGAATTCTTTCCTATTAGTTTTTTCCAACAGTAAAACATTTTTATTCATCCTCTTTGTGCATTAACTTTACCCTTTATCACCAGGTGGAATAGTGATGTTCCCCATTGCCTAGTGGGAACAGTTCTATAACTAGGAATTTGGCCAGCTGGGGTCAGGGCATTCTAAAGTGTGTGTGATGTAGGTAAACTGGAAACGGGAGCTGTGAATTGAGGAGAATAAGGAACTGGGAGGCCAGGGTGTCTAAAAAGGGGGAAAGGATTGAGGTAGGTAAGAAGACTGAGAACCAAATATTGAACATGTGGAGAGAAAGAAGTGTGACCAGGGGAACGACAGAGGAAAGCAACAGACATCTGGATAAAGACGGAGTGAACTTTAAAGGTTGCCGAGTGGTCATCTGAAAACAGCAGAAGGGACCAAAGGGCATAACTGGCATCTTCTCCTGGCTCTGTGTCTTCCGTTACTTTTACAGTACTCTAGGAGTAACAGAAAGATTTGGACAGGGTGCCGGGAGATGGGGTATCTTTAGGAGAAAGCACGTGTTGCGGGAATGACTGGGGGAAAGAAGTCGCATCTTTGAAAAAAAAAGAAAATTCTCAGGTCTTTAGATAGTTTTTTGAGGTTCTTTGTGACCTTTTTCATGTCTTCTTATGTTTGTTCCCTTCATTTTATTGTTGAGCGTTCAGAAGCTGCTTGTGTCAGTTTTGTTTGTGAGGATAGATGTCCTCCATTCCCTTTACCATCAGGGACCTACAGGACTAGCAGAGATGAGAGCTTTAGAGCCATATGCAACATTCTCTCAATAGTACACTGGATGCTCCAGACTTTCTCCCTAACATTAGCATAGGAGAAGCATTTTATTAGAACATATACTTCCTAACTTCTAAATCATATCCTAGATATTTAAGCTGTGTGGCCCTGGGCAAGTCATTTAACCCTGTTTTCCTCAGTTTCCTCATCTGTAAAATAAGCTGGAGAAGGAAATGGCGAACCACTCCACTATCTTTGTCAAGAAAACCCCAAATGGGGTTATGAAGAGTTGGACATGACTGTGTAACAAGCATAGTTTTTACTCTCACGATTTATTTTCAGGAGACATATTTTAGAATAAGAGGATCTGCATTTGAATTCTGGCCCTGCTACTTTTCTACTTGCATGACCTTGGGGAAATCATTACAATTCTCTGGGCTTCTTTCCTCCCCTATTAAATAAGGGAGTTGAACTAGATGAATTCTGAGGTCCTTTCCAGGCCTAAATCTATGATGCTATGATTCTAGAATTTCATTCTTTCCCTTTATTTTAAAAAAATATTTTATTTATACCTTTCCTTTTTATATGAACTTCATTTCAATATATACTCTTCACTGCCTCTCAGAGAAATGTCTTATTACAAAAACTAGATAAGAAAAAACAGTTTACAGGTTAGCTCTGTTGTCGTTCCCACCCCTTCTCTGTGTGTGCCAATCATGGCCCCGCTGCTGCTGCCCCTGCTTTTGCGCCCTGCGGCCTGGACCCTGCGCCCTGCTGTGGCTGCTGCCACCCCCGCCTTTAGAGGCCTCCTGGGAGGAGGAGTCACCAGCGGGCAGGGGCGCGCATCCCTGCCTTCTACAGCCGCTCCAGAGCGCGCCTGGGCTATGCTCATTCATGTGTGTGTGTGTGGGGGGGGCCTCCACACCGAGGGGAACAAGGCGTTTGCTGAATTCCTGACAGATGAGATTAAAGAGAGGAAGATCCAGAAATACAAATCTCTCCGTCCCCAAGATGTCTGGGGATTGGTAACTGGGTGTGCAAGAGACAGAAGCCAAGTTAGTCCGGAGATTAGCTGGTGAGAGGATTACAGTCACATTCAAAATTAACAACAGTATCTCACCGACATTTGACGGTGAGCCACCAGAGGGACAGAAAACCCAAGAACAGCAAGAGCCTGAACCTCCGTCAATCCCGAGCTTCGCGGTGGAGGTTGTGAAGGATGATACCAAGAAGGCCCTTGTGCTGGACTGCCACCATCCAGAGGACGAGGTTGGACAGGAAGAAGAGCATGAGAGTGACATCTTCAACGTCCGGGAAGTAAGCTTTCAGCCCACCACTGAATCTGAAAGGAAGGATACACACTACACACTCAACACGGATTCCCTGGACTGGGCCCTGTATGATCGCTTGATGGACTTCCTGGCTGACTGTGGTGTGGACAACACCTTTGCAGAGGAACTGATTGAGCTCAGCACGGCCTTTGAGCACCAGGAGTACATCAAGGTTTGTCAAGTGTCAATAGGGAGGCCTGAGGCTGCTGGGCCCCTGCTTTGCTCCCAGAGTTCTTCTTTCCAAGAGAGTTCTCTGCTGTGAAATACTGCCAGCTGTAAATTATGTTCCCTAACCCTTTATTTCCTTTGTCTGCTGACATTTTTGTATGCCACCACAGAATGATGAGAAATATAACCCTTGGACCCCTCCAAAAAAAAGAAAAGAAAAGAAGTTTAGTTAAGCTTTATCAATGTATAAACAAATTTGACATTATATACAACATCGCATGCTCATGGTCTCCCTGTTTCTTCACAGAGGGAGAAAGTTTTATTCCTATATTTTTTCTTGGGGAGTTGGGGGACAAGCTTCCTCAGTATAATTTCATAGCATTCAGTTTTGATTTTTGTTGTCGTTGTTTTGATTAACATTATTGTAGTTAGTTTCCTAGTTCCTAGTTCCTTCACTTTGCATCAGTTCATATCACTCTTCCCATGCTTCTTTGTATTCTTCATATATACAGTACTTAGCAAAGTGTTCAGTGCTTAGTACAGTGCTTAGCAATAGTAGGTGCTTATTAATTGTTTATGTACTGACAGAATACTGTTTCTTATAACTTATTAACCTTCTGTTTCATTTTATGTACCACAATTTGTTTAACTGTTCCCCAATCAATAGGCATCTACTTTGTTTTCAATTTTTTCTACTATAAAAAGTGCTACATTACTAGCCATGTGACCTTGGGCAAGTCACTTAACCCCAACTGCCCTGCCCTTCCTGCCCTCCAAAAAGCAAAAAAACGACCAAACAAAAAAGTGGTACAGGGGACATTTGTTGTCTTGCTTCAAAATATTTTTCACAGTTATTATTGCTTACTATTTCCCTCCATCCTATTCCCCCCACCCCATTTGTTCTATTCTCTTTCTCCTTTTACCCTCTCCATCATCAAAAGGGTTTTGCTTGTGACTCCCTCAATCTACCCTCCCTTCTGTCATCTCCCATCCTTCTCTTATTCCCTTCTCCTCCTACTTTTCCTGTAGGGTAAGGTAGATTTCTATACCCAATTGAGTGTGTATGCTGTTCCCTTTTTGAGCCAGTTCTGATGCGAGTAAGGTTCACTCACTTCCCCTTGCCTCCTCCGTGCCCCCCCCAAAGCTTTTTCTTTCCTCTTTTATGTGAGAGAATTTACTCCATTTTACCTTTCCTTTTCTCTTTCTCCCAATACATTCCTCTCTATTACCTCTTAATTTTTATTTTTTAGATATCATCTCTTAAGATTCAGCTCACACCTGTGCCCTCTGTCTATATATACTCCTAATTACTCTAAGAATGAGGATCGTCTTATGAGTTACAAATATCATCTTCCCATGCAGGAATGTAAACAATTTAAACTTATTAATTCCGTTATGATTTCCCTTTCCTATTTACTTATTTATTTTTTCTTGAGTCTTGTATTTGAAAGTCAAATTTTTCTATTCAACTGTGGTCTTTTAATCAAGAAGTTTGAAAGTCCTTTATTTCATTGAATATCCATTTTCCCCCCTGAAGGATTGTACTCAGTTTTGCTGGGTATGTGATTCTTGGTTATAATCCTAGCTCCTTTGCCCTCAAGAGTATCATATGCCAAACCCTCCAGTCCTTTAAGGTAGAATCTGCTACATCTTGTGTTATCTTGACTGTGTCTCCATGATGTGTCTTCCATAGGGAAGTCACTTAAACTTTTAGTGCCATAGATTGCAGATTATAGAGGAGTTTCTGAAATCTGCATTTGGTTGAGGGACTTAAATTTTTTTTTTAATGAACAAAAATTTATTTTCTCTTCTACCTTTCCCTCAATAGAAAAGAAGAAAAAATTTGTTACAAGCAAAACAAGTTTCCTGCATGGGTTATGACCACAAATATATGTTACATGTACCTTGAATCTATCAGTTTTCTGTCTGGAGGTCGGTAGTCTACTTCCTCCATCAGATCTCTGGAATTGTGGTTGGTATCTAAATTAATCAGAGTTCCTATGTCTTTGAAAGTTTGTTTTTACAATGCCATTGTTATGGTATAAAATTTTCTCTTGGTTATGCCCACTTCCCTTTGTACCGGTTCATGCAAGTCTTTTGAGGTTTCTCTGAAACTGTCCATTTTGTCCTTATGACATTCTGTTCATACTTTAATCCTTGAAAGAAGACCAATGACATCACAGGTGACATCACAATGCCTTGACTTGCACATGAATTGAATTTAAGTCAGGCAGAATTATGCAAAGCTGTCAGTCTCACTCTTTCTTCCAGAGGCATTGAGGTCCAGTGACAGGACAAAAGTCAAGATGACTGGCAATGGCCCATGATGCATCGCATGACGTTGGTGTTTTCAGTGTCCGACCAAGCTCTTAGCACTCTGCAGCATCTGCTTCAGTCTCTTTCATGGGTATTGGAACAAATTGTTCTCATCTGCACATTCTACCAGTGGGAAGTCTCCATATACTGGGGGTAGACATCCCCCTAATTCATTGACAGATTTGAGATCCATCATTTACCCTAATCTGGTTTTACAGCTTTACTAGAGTGGCTGCTATGTGTAAGCCCTGGAGCCACAGGTGAGAGCTGAGTGAAAAGGCCGACACCAAAGGTGGATAAGCAGCCGATAAGCAGCCCTGTAAAGGACTCGGCAAGCCCTCATACCAGAGGTGCTAGTCCTCCCTGAATATCCCGTACACCCCACGTTCAGTCATTACTCAATTGATGGCTACCCCCCTCCCTTGATTTCCAATTCCAAAAGTATACACACACACACACACACACACACACACACACACACACACACACTATAGGTTTGTTTTCTCTTTATTTGATCTCTTTGAGGAATAGGCCTACTATTGGTATTATAGGAATCAAAGTATATGTGTGTGTGTACATATGTGCACACACATATGTATGTATATAATACATACATATATGTATACACACACAGGGAGAGAGTTTCCACACTAATAAAAACAGAGGTCTAGAACACTACTTCCATTCTATCTGTCACTATCCCCAAAGGGGAAAATTTACAAAAATTAAAAGGATTGGATTGCATTATGAAGTACTGAGTTCATGTTGCTGTTAGGCAGTGGTTCTCAACCTTTAATACAGTTCCTCATGTTGTGGTGACCCCCAACCATGAAATTATTTTCGTTGCTACTTCATAACTGTAATTTTTCTACTGTTATGAATCATAATGTAAATATCTGATATGCAGTATGTATTTTCATTGTTACAAATTGAACATAACCCAAAGATTGAGAACCACTGCTGTAAGGGGATGCTCACACCGGGGAGGAAGAGCACTTTTCTCCGAGATTACCTCCAATATTAAAATACTATGTTTTGATGACTATGTCTCATGTTATCTATGTTCTCATGGGAATCAGTGTAAGAGTGTTTCGGGTCAGAACTCTGTGTTTGGAGTATGGGTTACAGAGAACAGGAGAAGGAAAACCTAACCATGGATATCCATAGAGATACCATGATTAAAGGTATCTTATCTGCTTTGCTTTTTGCCTCCTCCCTGTTGAAACACTAGCTTTTGAATATCCTTTTTAAAATTAGGTTTCAGTTATGGGGTATTATGTGCTTGCTTGCTTAGGAGAAAAACTTTGCCCAAGATTGGTTGACAAAGATAAGTCGATGGTGAGTGTTTGACCTATCATATCTAACTTGAAACATATTAAGTTTGTCTAAAACAAGCAACTGTTAAAAATGACCTAATACTTTATAATGGTATCAAAAACAAAGTACTACTACTAATAGCTCATATTTATATAATACTCTTAAGACTTATCAAATGTTTTCCTTGTGAAAAACTTATGTAATAGGAAGTATAACCTAACTACCCCCATTTTACAGGTGAAAAGACTGAGCTTCAGAAAGGTTGACTGATTTACTCAAAGCCCTAAGGATTCATATTCTAATTTGGAATTTCCTTTCTTTGTACCAGGTCTTTCCCCTAATTGATACTAAGTAGGGAGCTTATAACATTATAGCAAGAATACTTTTCATCTTTAATTTTGTTTTCCTGTAAGGTCACATTTTAAAAAAATGACTATCATGCCAGCAGGTATATACATTAGGAAGAATGGTTTATCTAGTGGTTATTTCTAAAGAGATATCCTTTACCCACTGGGATTGATGCTTATTAACCTTGGTCTAATTGTGGTCTTGGACTACCACTCATTTATTATTTATCTTCATACCCTCTAACCTGGTTCTCTATCTATTTTAACCAAACAAGACAGCCCTAAGGGCTCTTTTAAGCCAGCCTAAAGAACAGGCAGCCTTCCAGATGGCTATGAGCCCTAGGCTCTGTCTCTGTAACAGAAAGACTTGACTTGTACTAGAGCCAGGAGTAGAATTCACAGGACAAATGAAATCTGTTTTTTGCATTTTGACAGAAAGCATAGCCTCAAGCTAGAGAGATGAAGTTTTAATGAGGCTACTTGAAGCCTCAGCCAGTGGGCTGGAAAGGTGTTTTAGGGATATGGTACTATACTAGTTCCCTGTAATCATTCCTGCATGAGGTGGACTATCTTGCTTATTTGCCAGGAAGTCCCTAGTTAATGGTGCCACTTTCCATAGTAAAGTTAAAAAAAAAAAGGCCCTTGCCTACCTGCAGTTTAAATGAAATAGCTGCAGCTATCAGTACAATGGTAGTAAAACTATAGATTTACTGGATTATTTTATTACTGAGTCCAAATCTTTGTCATTCTTATCCCCCTGCCTCGGACATTCTTCATCCTTTTTCAAGAGTTTACTACCTGGGGGCGGCTAGGTGGCGCAGTGAATAGAGCACTGGACCGGGAGTCAGGAGTTCAAACCTGAGTTCAAATCCATCCTCAGACACTTGACACTTACAAGTTGTGTGACCTTGGTCAAGTTACTTAACCCTGATTGCCTCAACTGTCCCCTAAAAAAAAAAAGTTTACTACCTGATTCAGTCTTGCTCTCAGACCCAGAACTTGGCCTTCCACACAGGAACTTGAGTATGTGCATGTTAATAATGCCTCCTCTTGGACCCTGGCCTCTCTTGTCAACATGCTTTTCCCTTTTTGAATTCTAGTGATTTAGAACCTCCAGTACTTAGCAGGTGCTTAATAAATGCCTCTTGACTTGACTCTATCTCAGTCTTCCATGCTTAAATTTCATCATCTTCTACAACTGTGCCCTCTATGATCTTGAATGCAAAAAATTCTCAGGGACAGCTGGGTAGCACAGTGGATAGAGTGCCAGACCTGGAGTCAGGAGCACCAGAATTCAAATTTGACACCAGACACTTGAAACTTCCAGGTTGTGTGACCCTGGGTAAGTCACTTAACCCCAGTTGCCCCCCCCAAATAAAATTTCTCTTTAATCAGAACCTTTTAGCTTTTTATCTCTCCCTCTGCTACACTCCTTCTAAATCTATTCTTTGTCCTCACTGTGACCTTCACCTCTTCTGTCTCTCCCTGTTCTCCCAATCAATAGTGATAACTCCTGCTCTGGCTTCACTTTCCTTCCTTCATAATCTTTTATTTTTCTTTTTGGAGGGGGAAGGCAGGGCAATTGGGGTTAAGTGACTTGCCCAAGGTGGCACGGCTAATAAGTGTTAAGTGTTTGGAACCTGATTTGAACAGGTGTCCTCCTGACTCCAGGGCCAATGCTCTATTCACTGCGCCACCTAGCTGCTCCCTTTCCTTCACAATCTTCACCCTCTAGTTGACCAGTTGAAAGAAACGCTCTCCATGAATCCTTTGCTTCCTTAGTCTGTTGAGACTCATGCCTTGCCAAACCCCAACCTTACATTACTCTTATCATCCCCTTCATCTCCTCCTATTCATGTGCTGTTAAATGCTGATGAAGAAAGTCATGCAGGTGTTTTAAAAGGGCCCAATTCAAATTTGTTATCTAATTTCAGTTGGGTCCTCACTACTATATTGTAATCTTTTTATTCTTTCCTCTATCACATTTTCCACAGCTGCTCTTTTCTAGGATCCGTGTACCACTTCCTGCCTTCCTCTCAGAAGATCTCACTTCCTACCTTACAAATATAATTGGATTTTGAGATGAGCCCTTGCAGAGAGGGAGAAGTGTGCATAATTGGGCTACTTCCGGCCACATGACAGCTCAACACTGAAGGACATGGGCATGTCCTTTGAAATGATGAAGAGATTCCCTCATTGGCTCCTGAGCTTGAGGAGCAATTGCCTGAAGCAGCATTAGGAGAGATTGCTATTGGTTGTAGAGGCAATCAGAGTGGCATTGTGCAATTTGAGTAAGCAGACAGATAGAATGGAAAATGGAGCAGGGGACTAGGAAATGAAGAATGGAACACTGAGGCTACATTAGCCTAATGGATTACAATCAAACCTGGGACTGGCAGCTGTCTCTGCTTTCAGTCACCAGTATGGCCAGGGATTGCTGACCTTCCATTTAGTAGAAAGAATTACTAGACTGTATAGTATAGTCTTTTCTTTCTTTTCCCTCCTTTTTACTTGTGAATAAGGGCAGAAACTGATTTTAAAACTTACTCTGTTCTGTAAAGCTACTTATCTAATATCTGTTTGAATTTGTTTGAAATAGTTAATTCCTTCAACCTAATTGCTGTTGATCTACAAATGGCCCTAGTTGTGAATGGGAGCCAAAGATGGGAGGAACAGAGCGTGAGTATTAGTATATAGAGATTCAGAAAGGGCCAGATGTTGTCGTCATCTGAACATGCCAGGCTTTCTCCCAGTTGGGGGCTGAGTCAAATTGAGAGAGAAAACACCAGGATTTTGATTTATTAGTGATTTTTGGGATGAATTTCTCAAATAGTAGCACTAACCAGGCTTGGGATTTTTCTTTGCTCTAGGCTAAAAATAAAGCAGAACACAATTTTGCTGTAAGGGATGAGCCTGGTCTTTAGAATAAGTGGGTTCATTCTATCTTCTTTCAGTGCGTACTAAGAGAAAACTCTCCCCAGAGATAGAATCCAGGATGTTGGAGAAAAGATGGCAGGGCCTGACCAACTACGCCCAAATTCCAAAGAGAGGAGTATCTTTTCACTTTCTACCTCAAACGCATTTCCTACTAAGAAAAAATAGCTATCAGCAATGAGGCTACATTTCTGAAAAACTTATGTATCATACCCTATTCTTTGCTTATTTGCCATAGTTTCCAAGGAGGAGATAGTCCTTCTCTTTCCTTGTGTCCTTAATCCTGTCCCTTCCCAGTGCTTCTGAGAGCTTGCATTTTAATTTCTCCATGTGTATTTTTTTCTCCCCTCCTCACTTTCCCTTTCCCTCTCCTCATTCTCTTTTTATCTACTTGTTCTATTTCCAGTGCTTGTAAACATACCTAAGTCTCTTCCAATTCTTAAGAATTCTTGATTTTATCCTTATATCTCCTTAAGTCATAATGCTATTAGCTCTTCTTCCTTTTCATATTGCCTCCATTTTGCACTTCTCACTCACTTCTAATTTAACTTTTGACTCTACCCCTCAATGGAACCTGCTTTCCCCAAGGTTACCAACAGTTCTTTGACATGATAAATTTAGTGCACTTCCCTCAATTCTCATCTTGCTTGCTCTTAATATGGCTTGTAACACTGTTGCTCACTTTTTCTTGAGGGTAACTTGATTTCTTTGGAACTGATCTCTTCCTAATTCTCCTTCTACCTGTCTGATCATTGCTTTTTAGTCACCTTTGCTGAATCAGCATTCATTTCTTCCCCATAAACTCTAGGTGTGGACCAAGGTTTTGTTCTGGGCATTCCTTTCTCTATAACTTTTCTCTTGGATATCTAATCTGCTCCCATAGCTTCAATTATCATCTCTTTTTTGTTTTTGTTTTTTCCTTTTTGGAGGGGGGAGGCCAGGACAGTTGGGGTTAAGTGATTTGTCCAAGGTCACACAGCTAGTAAGTATCTAGTGTCTGAGGCTGGATTTGAACTTAGGTTCTCCTGACTCCAGAGCCGGTGCTCTATTCATCAATTATCATCTTTGATCAATTGATTCCCATATCTATATTATGTCTTCAACTCTTTCTTGAATTCTAGTACACTTGTCAGTTGACTGGTGAATATTTATTTTCACTTGAATATCCTATTATTAATTAACTCAAACTTGTCATGCCAAAAACAGAAATAACTTCCTTATTTCTACTGAATGTACCATCAGCCTTCTAATTACCCACATGCACAACCTTGAAGTCATTCTTCAATGACTTTTTGTTCTTTTACTTACCATATTTAATCACTTGTGAAAATCTTGTAGATTATAGATCTGTAATATCTCTCGCATCATCTTGCCATTCACATGGCCATCACCTTAATTCAGGGCTCTAGCCACGTCTTGCCAGACTAACACGATAGCCTCCTAATTTGTGTCCATTCTACACGCAACTACCAAGTTAATATTCCTATGCCATTGGAGGACTCATCTGTAACTTTCTTGCTCAGTTTTAATGGTTCCTTATTCCCTCTAAGATAAAATTAAATTCTTCACTTTACCGTTAAATACCATTTGCACCTTTATAACCTTGCTACACATTTCTCCCTTTGTGTATTCTTTGCTCCAGTCAAATCACCCCTTCATTATTGCCTTAACTTGGACTCCATCTCTAGAGTGTGCATTTTCATAGTGTGTCCCTCATGCTTGTCTGTTTTCATCTCTCATTTAGAATCATTACTTTTGTTCAAGGTTCAGCTCAGATTCCACCTCCTATATGAAGCCTTTCCTAACCCTGCCAATAGTTAAAGCTCTCTCTGTCTCTCTCTACTTCCTCAAATTATGTTGTATTACTTTTCTGTGTGTATGTAGTATGAATCTCAATCAAATAAAACCTCCTTGGTGGCAGAGGCATCTTTTTTTTTTATCTATACCTAGCACTGTGCTTTGTGTCTCTTATGTAGCTATTTATTTACATACTTGGTTCCCCATTAGTAAGTCAGCTCCTTGAGGTCAGGGCAGGCTTTTATGTTTGCCTTTCTTCATATTACCTGGACAGTACTTAGCACACAGAGGAATTACATCCATGATGCTTGTGGATTCATTGATTCAAATATCCAGACTTACTATCTCATAAAAAACTCTGTACTCAGTAAATGTTTAATGACTTTACTCTCTTTTAAGGCAGCCTGTGATCATGTTAGGGTTTTGGTTTTTTAAAATTATGCTGAACTTGTACTCTACTGGATCCTACAGGTAGTAAGTACTACATTCCCCTCCAATTCATCCCCACCTCCTTATGTTACTCAGAATTCAGTTAATTCTGCCTCTGGCAAGATCTTTTTCACATGTACATATATATATTCTTTTAACCCCTTCCTCAAATTCTGAGGAAAGTCTAGCTACCTTAGGGGAAAAAAACACAGCAAAAAACCTCTCTCACCCCTACCCCTCTTTTATCTTCCATTTGTGGGCCAAAGATTGATGTTAAGCACAGAATTAGATAATCCCAGAATCTCTGAGTTAGAAGAGAGCATCTGGTCTAACACATATTTGGAGTATATAGAATATGAAACATGAAGAGGAACATACTTTTAAATAGTAACAATTGTCAGGAATTTAAAAAAATTTTTATTTTAAATTATTTAAATTATTTTTTAAAAAAATATTTAAAAATAAATTATTTATTGTAAGCCAAAATCTGCCTCCCTACAAGCCCAACACATTGCCCACAGTTTTGCAGATTAAACAGAGTACATCTAGCCTCTTTATTATATTATAGACCTTCACCTACCATAAGACCATTATCATATCTATACTATATCTTCTCCATGTTTAAAATCCCCGTTTCACAGAATTTCAAGATTGTAAGGGACCTCAGAAGTCATTTAGTCTTCTACTGCATCTCCAAGAAGTGGCCATCTACTCTTTACTTTAAAAATCATGTGGTGCTGGTGGCTTGTGTGATTGACCCACTGTTTTCCTGTTCAGTGAATTCCACTTTGCCTAGCTTTCCTCACTATAATTAGGAATTTTTTCTAAGATTACTTGGCAACAATCACCCAACACTACTGGTTTTGCCTCTTGGGGGCAGGCCTAAAAGTGGGATCCCTTTTCCATTATAATAGCCCTTCAAATAGCTGAAGACAATTATAAAACACTATGAATAATTGAAGCAGGGATCCAGTCAATTCCTTTTACAAATGAAGGGACTGAAGCCCAGATGCAGACTTTGAGTGTTTGCTAGACATGAATAAACTATCTAGACTGGTGCTTGCTCCTGGTATAATTTTATCAAGGAAGAGGAATGTCCTGAGTTTTGAAATGAGATGGAATATCATTAAATTATTGTGTGGGATGGGAGAGAAAGAAAATATGTACCTGCAAACTGGGGTGGATAAAACCCCATCAAACCTCTAAATATATATATACATATATATATATAAAGAACGTTGGCTACCAACCTTGAATAAATGTCCTTGATGGTGCCCGTGAAATCTTCCAAGTTTCTATTATAGTCTTTTTCTCACAGTGTCTTGACACAGCTTGGCTTTATTAAGTGTCTATTGAATTAAACTCTTCCTCTGATTCAGCCTTAGGTACCTGCATTTAGGAAAATAAAATAAAATTCACTTTTGGCCATATCACTGCCCTGGTCAAGAACTACCTATATTATCTCATTTAATCCTTACTACACTGAGAGCTCCATGCTATTATTCTCATTTAACAGATGAGGAACCTGAGACAAAGAGTAGCTGTCAATAATCATGTATAATATCATTTATAGGGAAAAATGAGCATTTGAAGTTCACATGGGCCTTCTTCAGGCACATTTGTTCAGAGGAACTTTTGGAACCCAGCCCATACCTATAGCAAACGGCTGATACTTCTGCTAGGACATTTTAATCTTAAAGAGGCAATGTGATACTATGGGAAGATTGCTGGATGTGGAGTCTGAGGACTTGGGTTTGAATTTTGGCTTTGCTTTTGTGACCTTGGGCAAGTCTCAACCTGCCTGGACCCTGTTTTTTTCCTCTATAAAATTAGAAGTTTGGACAAGGTGGTCTCTGTGGCCTTTTCCAAATCTATGACCCCTGTATGATCCTTGTATATGCAATATGGTGAGACTTAGCCAGTGACTGGAAACAGATGGCATCTTGCTGATCAATTAGGCATTGACCTGCTTGCTCCTGTAAGTGGGTCTTTGGGGAGTGACTAAATAAAGGATCCAATACTTTGATTCAGTGCTACTTTGCAGACATTATGGGAGTTAATAAAACTCATTATCTCTTGGCTATTCAGCTTTCTTCTGGCTAGGGACAAAATGTTAATTTGACTTAGTTATTTTTAATTAAAATAACTTCCATGCAGAAAGCAGAGCAGTAACCAAAACTTATCAGCAATGTATTAAGGAAATTATGACTTTTCTGCTAAAATTCTTTTCACTTCTCCTACAGAGGTTCCCTCAGTGTCTAAAAAAATCTACCAGAATTTCTGCATTAGTGTTTTCCTTTACTTAGGTGTAATCACAAAATTTATGCCACATAGTCCTAGGGGTGGGGAGGTAGGGGAGAAAAGAAAAGAGAGTTTATTAAAAAAAGTTTTGTCACATGGACTAATGTATAGTTAAATAGAAAGAAAAATACGTAGCAAAAGGGAGAAATAGATATTTAATTGAACTGAATTCAAGAAGAGTTCTTAAAGAAAAAAAAAGAATGAATGTCTAAAAACTTAGTTCAATTGCTCTGAACAAACCAATTGAGCTGGATTTTCAGCATTTCATTTTTTAAGGGTCCCTCTTGCAAATAGGATTTATATTCAGAAGATAAATATTTTAATTAAGCTAATAAGAAGTAAAGTCAAAAGCAATAGAATATGCTAACGAACCTGACTTAACAATGTAAGTTAAAAATAGCTCCATTATCCTGATTTATTTTAAAAGACAATAATAGATTTACCCGTTTGTCAGATACTCTAGTGGGCCCTAAGGACACTTGATTATGCAGAAAAGTATTTGAACTGTTGGCTGGCTTTTGTGTACTAAGCTGAAAAGGAGATAGCAAAGAGAAAGGGTATGTAGGAGAGTAGACCTCTGGGAATCCCTGGAAATGGAACTCTCCCTGACCACTGCCCCTGGCAACCTTACCTGGCTGATGCTTGGTGGGCAACAGCTTTGATATAGTAATAAAATCACTAGCTATTAAAACTGGATTCAATCTTGTCTCTGACTCTACCTGTGTGGCCTTGGATAAGTCTCTTTATTCCTCTGGGCCCCAATTTAGATAATCTCTAAATTCCCTTTCAGTTTTAAATCCTATGAACTATTACTGTGCTCTCTACTCTGCATAAACATCAATCTAGTCCTAGGAGAAAGCATCTGACTCACCATTTAATTAAACATCTTTCAGTTATTTCTAGTGAGCCTCTATGATAGTCCTATAAATGGGTTATCCCTACGATTTCCATTTTACAAATCAGAAAACTGACTTTCTGTCATTTTTGCCATCAGTTTGCTTTGTAATCCAGATCTCACTAGCTGGCCTCTTTCAGGGCAGCTCTCAGCCTCTCTGACTGAGGTGTTGTTTATTTTATAACTGTGGTGCTGGGCTGCATGAAAATTAAAGAATAATAATGACCTTGCCGACTTGGACATTGAATAGCACCTATCAGTTAATCATTCCCTTCAAGCATAAATTATTGCCCACAAATGCTCCTTGCTCCCTTGGTGGGGTTATTAATCCATTCATTGATGACTGGTTTATGAACAAGTGAAGAGATTTACCTCCAGGTGAGCCTTAGTGGAATGGAAGAAACCCACCAACCAGCCTCAGCTCGGAGAGCCAAAATGCTAAGGTGAGTTAGCAGATATCCCAAAATATTTGTCTACCAGATACTGGGCCTATGTTAGGCATGCAGGGGGCTTCCCAGACCTAAAACCAGCTTCTTTGCAAGTTCCTAGAGAGGAATTTACAAAACTTGCCAACTAACTCTAATTGCCCTAAAGCTTTCACAGCATTGTGATTATCCCTTTGGGTTTCTGTGTCTTTATTTAAGTAAAAAGACAAAGCACTTAGCAGATCTTTTAAACAAAGCTTCTTATAACCTTAACCCTGCTGCGCTTTTGTCTTGCTTCAAGTACATTCTTCGAGCTGGGCAGCTGATGGATGTGGGTAAATAACAAAACCTTTTATCAGGCAAATGGATGGGATGCAAAGAAGTATGCAAGAAAAGATGCCAATTAAAAAGTCTTTAACTGACTTTACTAACACACTTTAGAATCATCTTTATTATTTTTAAAGGGAATCTTGGTTAGCAATATCTTATCTTTGTAAAATTGAATAATTCCTTTGGTCAAAATTGCACTGAATTCCCTATTGGCTTTAATATGCATTGGAATATATGATGCTAAGTAAAGAAACTGGATAAACTGGAGGAAATTGTACTGCTGTAGAAATCTTAGGAAATCATCTGTTCAGTGGATCTTAACCTGAGGTTCATAGAAAGGGGTCCATGGATAGATTTCAGGGGAAATTTGTTAACTTATATGGGAAAAAAATTTCATCTTTATTTTTACCAAGCTCTAACAGAAATGTAATATTTCCTTCAATTATTTAAAAACATTTTTGTTTCTGAAAAGGGATCTATAGACTTCACTGGACTGCCAATGTGTTCATGACAAAGAAAAGAAAGTTTATGTAGTCCATCCATATCTAGCCCAACCCCTTGTTGAACAGATGAGACCACAAGAAGCTAAATGATTTGAAAATAGCAAATTTAGATGTTTCATCTTTTTGCCATATTTACTCAGATCCATTCATTTTTATATGTCATGAATATAAAGACAAGATTTTCCTTCTATTGTTCTGTTTGCATTTATAAGATATACTTCCATTCTCTTTTGTAAAACATGCTGTGGGGCCCTTTTCCTAGATCACACTCATGATGGCAAATTGGTTCCCCAGAGGGTAGGTTTTTACTTTTCCCCAAAGGGTTCTAAGGGACCCAGATGGGATGGGAATGGCTATTTAGTACTATAGCTCACAAGCACCTACCAATGTGCTTCTTTCAGTGACTATCAGTTAATATCAATTAACCAGCTAGACTTAATTAACTTTTAGTTAGAGATATTTACTAAACTGTTAGAGTAAGAACATTTGGTGTAAAACATTCCCTGCAAAAGTCTAGGGAACAAGCTCCCACAAGTACATATGGAATCCAGGGGAAAGGGAGCTCAAGCTTAGAGAGAAATGGCAAAGGGTTGGGATAACTCACACCTCCCAAAGGTCTTTTTCTTGAACATCTTATTGTTCCTTCATTGGGCCATCTTGACCTTCCCCATAGGAATCTTTCTGCTGGCCTCCTTGTAGAATGCTAAAGCTGTATTTCCTCAATATATCTAGTTTGTCCTAGCAGACATGCTTGCTGGTCATTACTGTACCAGGGAAAACTGACAGAAAATCAGTGAAGGTAAGCTAATCCAAACCCCAATTCCAGTGTCTGATCAGCACTGAGGATGATGAGTTCCACCCAAACCCAGGAAAGAGAATCGCTTCTTGGGTTCCGAATTAGCTCACCACTTTATGGAAAACCCATAGGGCATGATAGAGTGAACACTGACTTTCAGCCTTTGATTGATATATTCAGTAGACATGTTCTGACCTGATAAAGGTATCAGGCTAGCTTGTTCTCTTAAGCCCTTCCTCCACCCCCAAACGCTTTATTTAAAGAAACAAAGTATAGCATAGCAGTCACATATCAACAAATATTTCTCTTTTGTTTTTATCTTTTTTTGGAGGGGAGAAGGCATTGTTGTAATCATTATGTATATTGTTTTTATGGGCCTACTTAATCACCCTGCATCAATTTATATGTCTTTCCATGCTTCTCTGAATTCTTTTTTTTTTTTTTTTGCTTTTTGGAGGAGGGGGGAAGGCAGGGCAATTGGGGTTAAGTGACTTGCCCAAGGTCACACAGCTAGCAAGCATCAAGTGTCTGAGGTCGAATTTGAACTCAGGTCCAACTGACTCTAGGCCTGGTGCTCTATTCACTGCGCCACCTAGCCGCCCCTCAACCAATATTTCTTAACCATCTCCTCTGTAAAAGGTCACTGTGTTAGACACTGGAGCTGTCGAGACACTTTGATATATCACATGATCTCAAAAGTGTGGGTAGGACCTTGCCTGAATACATTTTGAGTTAACTCATCCATGCTGGAAGCCTTCTTATAAGGTTGGGTTTTTTTGCTTCCTGATATAGTAGTTCCATATTCAGGCTCCTATTTGTTATCCTTTGCTGTTGCTACGTGACCAACTAACCTTTTCTGATGATATATTTCCTTGATAATATTGCACGCACTTCTTGCATATAAGTTATCACTGATACTATGCATCATATTACCAACATTACTTCTGCAATCCAGTGACACTGGCCTCTGCTGTTCCTCACCCAAGGCATTCTATCTCTGGACATTTTCACTGTCTTTCTCCATTGCCTGAATGTTCTCCTTCCTCATCTCTGCCTTCTGACTTCCCTGGCCTCTTTCAGGTAACAGCTAAAATCTCACTTTCTACAGGAAGCCTTTTCCTGTCCCCTTTAATTCTAGTGCCTTCCCTTTGCTATTATTTTCAATTTGTCTATTATGTAGCTTATTTGTATATAGTGGTTTGCACATTTTCTCCATTTTTAAAAATTTATATATTTAGTTTTAATTTTTAGCATTCCCTTCCATAAGATTTTGAGTTCTAAATTTTCTCTTCTTCCCTCACTTTCCCCCTCCCCAAGATGGCATGCAATCTGATACATATACATTCATATTAAACATATTTTCACATTAATCATGTTATAAAGAAGAATTAGAACTAATGAGAGAAACTACATAAAAGAAGAAACCAAAAAAAAAAGAGAGAAAGAGTGATAGCAAATAGTTTGCTTCAGTCTGCATTCAGACTCTGTAATACTTTCTCTGGATGTGGATGGCATTTTTCATCACGAATGTTTTGGGGTTATCTTAGATACTTACATTGCTGAGAAGAGCTAAGTTTATCAAAGTTAGTCATTGTACAATGTTGCTGTTACTGTGTACAATGTTCTCCTGATTCTGCTCACTTTACTCACCATCAGTTCATGTAAGTTTTTCCAGGTTTTTCTGAAGTCGACCTGCTCATAATTTCTTATGGCACAATAATATTCCATTATATTCATATACCACAGCTTTTCCAGCCATTCCCCAATTGATGGGCATCCCCTCAATTTTCAATTCTTGGCCACCACAAAAAGAGCTGTTATAAATATTTTTGTACATGTGGGTCCTTTTCTCATTTTTATAATCTCTTTGGGATATAGACCTAGAAGTGCTATTATAGTGTCAAAGGGTATGCACATTTTTATAGCCCTTTGATGATAGTTCCAAATTGCTCTCCAGAATGGTTGGATCAGTTTTCAACTCCACCAACAGTGTATTAGTGTTCCAATTTTATCACATCTTCTCCAGCATTTACAATTTTCCTGTTTTGTTATTATGGTAGTCAATTTGATAGGTGAGATATAGTACTTCGGAGGTGTTTTGATTTTCTAATCAATAATGATATAGAGCATTTTTTCATATAACTATAGATAGCTTTAATTTCTTCTTCTGAAAACTGCCTGTTCACACAAGGATAGTCTTTTATATAATACTTATCATTTAAACCATTTAAAAATAATTATCTAAATAAACCATTTAAATATTTAAACCACAGAAAATGTTAACTTTTTTAGATATTTTAAAGGAAAGTAACTATGGTAATTAAAAAACAAAAGTCACCCAAAGCCCTAGCTATGTGAATAGTTTTCCATGATTGCAGAACATGACCTGGGATCCCTCCATGTTCTTTCTTAAAATGTAAGCCAACTGCCTGTGCTATCCTTTGGAATTCACCTTCAATCACTGCTAAAGTCATGAATTCACTTTAGCTTGTCACTGTCAATTCAGTTTTTAGGTCAGAGACCATTTTTTTCTTTTGATTTCAATTAGTAATGATAGCAGTGGCCATCCTAGTAACAGATTTTTGTATTTTTTTATCCAAATAAAATATTTTTATGACTTAGTAATTAAATACTTTCTTCTCTTTCCATTAGCTCATCTTGGCAAAGTTTGGATAACTTTTTTTTTAAGGAAAAATTGGACTCAAGCTTTTTTTTAATGTATTACATAAAGCAGTATTTTTAGTTTTGCATACATAAAAATTCCTTTTAGAATTATCAATGATTTTATTTGGAAAGAAAAATTTTGGAACCAGTTTAGGGCTAAATAGGGAAACATTGAAACATGGTCTTAAAAAAAGAAGAAAGGACTTGGTTAGATTATTTTTTCTTTCGAATATGTAAAACAACCATATTTTGTAGGGCCTTTTTAATCTCAGTAGCCAAATAAGAATCTCCTTTTGCTTGGAGACACATTAACACCTTGGGAAAAGCAAGTTTCAGCTGGCCATAGGCATATTATGTGTATGGTCTATTTACGGAGCTATTTATGGCTGCCAAACACCACCCTGTTTGTGAAGTAAATAAATATACATCTTTATCTCATTTTAAAAATATACGTACATGTATATTTCTATATGTAAAGTGTATAACATAGTACCTGGCACCTAGCAAGTGATTATTAAGTGTTTATTGACTGACGGACTGAATTCTATCTGCCTGTGCTTAAAAAAACCTCCAAAGCTACAGAAAATGGGCCATTACAGAATAGTGGCCAAGTCCATCAAATATTGACCAGTTGGCATCCTATTCCTATCATTAAGCAAGGGAAGAGGAAGGTAAAAATATATATGTATGTGTGTGTGTAATATATATGTATATGTACATGTGCAAATAACTCTACTTCAGAATGTGATAAGGGTAAAGGAGAGGTCCAAAGTGTTATGGGAAAGTTGAGATTAAGATAATTTTCAGGTAGAAGGAGTAGGAAAGGTTTCATGTAGGACATGTTGAAACTTGGAGGAAGAAAAGAGTTTTGATAGGAAGAGATGAAGCAAAAGTTCATTGCAGTCATAAGGAATAGCATGAGCTAAAAAGCTCAGAGATGGGAGGGGGCAGGAGGAGAATGGAGATAAGGGATAGTCTGGCATGGCTTGGGGCAGCTAGGTGACTCAGTGGATAGAGCACTGGACTTGGAGTCAGGAAGACCTGAGTTCAGATCTGTCCTCATTTATTAGCTCTGTGACCCTGGGCAAGTCACTTAACTCTGCTTGCCTCAGTTTCCTCATATGTAATATGAGCTGGAAAAGGAAATGGCAAACCACTCCAGTATCTTTGCCAAGAAAACCCCAAATGGGGCCACGAAGAGTCAGACATGACTGAAATGACCGAATAACAACTGGCTTGACTAGATTGTACAGTCTGAGAAAAGGCTAGAAAGACATTTCGGAAGTAGATTAAGGAAGACCTGTAATATTAGGATAAGTAAAGATTTAATACTTTATGCTATAAAAAATGAGGAGGCAGTGAAGGTTTTTGAGTAAGAGTGACCTGATCAGAGATATGCAATTAGAAAACGTACTTTAAGAAGACATGCAGTATGATTGATAGATTGGGGTTTGGGATAGAGGAATTGGAGGTGGGAAAATCAGTTAGGGGCTGTTACCACAGTTGAGGTAAGAGATGATGAGGGCCTGAATGAATGTGTGTTTTATAGAATATCAGAGTTGGAAGAACTGTCAGAAGCCAATTAGTCAAATAATAAAGCAATGTTGTCTAGTGGAAAGAATACTGGAGTCATAGGATCATCAACTCTCTTATTTAAAATCCAAGGCTCTTAGAAGACATGGGCTTACATTTCAGTTCTTTGTTGTTTTGTCACGTTTAATGCTTCATGACCCCATTTGGAGTTTTCTTGGCAAAAATACTGGAGTGGTTGGCCATTTCCTTCTCCAGCTCATTTTATAGAGGAGGAAACTGAGGCAAACAGAGCTAAGTGACTTGCCCAGGGTCACATAGCTAGTAAGTGTCTGAGGCCAGATCTGAACACAGGAAGATGTTTCTGTTCTGATTCTGAACTGATGCTATGTATGCACAGTCACCTAGCTGCCTGAAATCCCCTGCATTTCATTTCTTCTAACTATTACAAATGTGACCTTAAACAAGACACTGAATCTCTCTTGGCTTCATTTTCCACATTTGAAAAATGAAAGTATTGGACTACATGATCTCTATGGTGCCTTCCAGCTTTACAATCATACAATCCTAGTTCTACTCAGGCCAAATGATGACAGCAGGAGTGATAAGCAAAGGATGCATAGGAGAGATATTATTGTGGTAGGAAACCAGTTTGGGGTTTTGTGAATCCCAATGACTTAGTTTGGTGTTCTGGGAACCCCAAAATGTCAGAGTACAGGGGAGGGGAGTCTGCCTGGAAAGAATTCAAGCACTCAAGCCTTCTTTCAGTCAAAGTAGCAAGGTTTATTTTAACACCAAAAGGAGCAGCCTAGATTCCTAATGAATCTGTGCCTTGATGGAGGTAAAATTAATACTCATAATACAGAAAAGACAGTGAAAAGATCTGGATGGGATTAAGGAATGGTAAATAGCCTGGGGTGGCCCAGGTTCACCAGTGACAGGAGTTAAGTGGTCTGGGGGGCCTCCAGCACTGTTGAGTATCTAGGTGGGCTGGGCCAAATACCTTGGACAAGACACCAGTGATTTGGGCTGCTGAAATGTGTGGGAAAATTCAGGGAATGGGTTGCTGAAATGTATGGGAACATTCAGGGTCCAGGTCTTATCACTCTGTCAGTAGAATGGTAATGATTTGGTGACAGATTACATGTGAACTAATGAATAGATGGGTGAGCAAAAAACGTTAATAGGCACAAATACTGTGGATACAGATAGAAATATGGAACAGTCCCTGCTCTAAAGAAATTCAAATTCCAATTGGAGAGGAAATGTATATAGGACTATGCACTCCCAGTCAGGTAGAAAGGTCCAATGGTCCTTAGCTATAGAAGCAAGGCAAACAATAATGCATTTTCTGTAGTATAATTTTCATTGATAAAACCATATCCATTTCTGATGTTGAACACTTTGATGGGTGCCACAGAATTTGGGGTGAGAACTTTATTGCTGAGTCTTCCATAAAAGCAATCAAAAAATATTTATTAAGCACCTGCTATATGCTGGACACTTTCCAAGATTATACATTGAGTTCAGGAATATTAGATCTTCTCTTTCAATTCATTTTATATAAAAATGAGAAATCAAGTTTTACTAGTATTTAATATATAGATTGACACTGGTATCCTTGCTTGGTCTGTAGGTCAACTGTCATGTACAAGGTACCCTAAGGAAAGACTGAAAGTTCCATATGATTGAGGGGATGGCATCAGCTCTTTTTGAGTAGAAATTATTTCATTCTTTGTATTTGTATCCACAGAACCTAAAATAGTGCCTGTCATATAGCAGCTACTTAATAAACTCTTGTTAATTGATTTCAGTATATTGCACATTTTGCAGTTTACATCTGCTTGTTTAGATGAATTTACTGATTTTATCCTATTTTGAATATATATTTTATCATTTTAACTCAACTAACCTTCTTAAAATGGACAACTTTAAACAATTCCTGCAAAGAAATCAAAGCTTAAAGATGATATGAGTAATGTGACTATAAGCAAGGAATAAGACAATGGTGGACCTTGACTCACTCCCTGTAGAAAGTCTCCATCAGTTTCCCTGATGGCTTAATAGGTACCAAATTAAAAAAAATATTTTTTTCTTGATCTCTAGAGCAAGAGTATGAGGGGGACATACTAGATAATATATATGGTTCTTTTTAGATTTAAATCAATGATGCTATAATGGCTTTTGACTTAATAGGATAATAATTTCTACCTGTGTGTGCATGTGTGTGTTTAAGTGCTTTATGTAATTTGAACCCTCCCTTGTAAAAAAGAATAACAATTAAGCAGTGTTTCAGATACAGGGATTCAATGTAACAATGTCTGTAGCACCCTTTCCTAGTTGTCCCCTACCTCTCTGCCATGGAGAGGAAGCTATGTTTGATTATGTGCTACCTAGAGTTTTCATTGGTTTTTCAGTTACGCAGAATTTGGCTTTTTTAGTGGCCTTTCCATTTACATGGTAGTCAGTACATCCATTGTTTTGGTTCTTCTTCTTTGGATCTGCAGCTATTCATCTTCCCATATTTCACTGAATTTCTCATTTGTTACTGCACCATAATATTCCATTGCATCCACGTACTTTAATTTTCTGAGCCATTTACCAGTCAGTGGACACCTACATTGTTTCCAGTTCCTTGTTCCCACAAACAGTGCTCCAGTGAATACTTTGGTATCAGCTGGACCTTTGTTCCTGTCTTGGACTTCAAATATGACCCACTACTTCAGATACTTTTCTTGCATAATTCCAAATTATTATCTAGAAATTGGCCTAATTCCTAGTGCTTTGTATTCTCATATCCGTCTGTCCATACTTTTTTAAGAAGAAATATATGCTCTAGGCATAACTCGATAATCTGTCATATGCTGAATTGCATACAGTGTTATTTTTTATTTTCCCGTGATAGTTCTTAGCAAAAGCAAATTACATTTTGGTTATAATCATAGCTGGTAAATTTTTATTCCCTAGGGGAGAAAAAAGCACTAAAAAATCCTCTGCAAATGCTTGAGTCAAAAAATGGGCCAGTGCTCTGGCTTTGTGTTTACTCTGATGGGGGAGGGGGAAAGGAATGTCCTAATTAAGTTATTTAAGTTTCTATCTTGTTTTTCATCAGTTCGATCATACACCTACTATTAGTCAATTAGCAGCAGGAACCATTTGCAGTGAGTAATCAGATAACTCATTAAGGAGATGTCGCATGCCCTGTGCACTTCCCCTTTTTCATTTCTGTATCACATCCAAGAGACATGTGGCAGAGAAGAGGCAGGTACTAAATAATACCTGTGCTGCCTTTTTCACATATGGGATAAGCAGCTACCCCATGCAGGTTATTATTTCAATGAGAAAAGCACAGCAGTACTTGAGTAATGCAGCAGTTTTTCTCTAATTTCTACCTGACTGATGAAAGAAAGGGCCAAAGCATATATTCATTCATTCATTCATTCATTCATTTATTTTTGAATATTTTTTCATTTACATTTAAACAAAAAATTTTAATATTCTTTAAAAAAATTTTTGAGTTCCATTATCTTTCCCTCCCTTCCTGCCCTCTCCTTGAGAAGGCGAGCAGTTTTATATAGATTATACATGTGCAATCATGCAAAACATTTCCATATTAGCCATGTTGCAAAAGAAAATGCAGAGCCTGAAATATCTTAATGACCTTTGAGGAAGCACAGGGGAATGAAAAAGTGTAATGAGCTTCTGAAGCCACCTGTGTTACTTCCTACTTTAAAAAGAAAAAAAACATGTGGAAGGTAGATCTGTTGGGCTTTCTTCTGCCAATTAACATTTCTTTCTGCTCTTTGGGTTGTTTGTACCAAAAATTAATCAGAATTATGTAAAGAATAATAAGTTAGTCATTTGTCAGAAGGAAATGATTAAAATTATGATAAAACTTACCTTGCACGTACTTGACTATTTCTAATATAGATACAAGTTTCAAGCAAGGTCATAAGCAGCTAAGAAGATCTAAATTTTTCAGGATCCTTACTTCCAACAGAATGTGTTCTTGCAGGTTCTGGGAAGGTGAGCACACTGTTGATGGAACTGGGAATTGGTCCAAACACTCTGAAAAGTAGTTTGGAACTATATTATGCAACTACAATGATATTCAGGGACAGATCTGATTTAGACTCAAAGGATTTCTGATTCAGGTTCAGAACTGGAATGAAATGAGACACTCATAGACTACCTATCATTTAACAAAAGGAGGTTTACTTAATAATAGGATATTTAGCAAGGATTCAGCATTAGTGATTCTGTTGAAGTTGGCTCTTCTGACTCTCCATTGCCATGATGGAGCCTCAAGCCAACTACTCAACTGCTTGGCTTTTGTACTGAGGAGACCAGGAAGCTGTGGTAAGGGTTCAAGTTCTCTGGACCAGTTAAGTCCTGGGTCAGTTCCATAGCCTTTTTAGAGCTAGTCTGTAGTCAGGGACTTTCCAGTCTTTCCAGTCTTATTAAATGTTGCACCTATCACATGCACCCATGCATTTTTGACCCAGAAATCACATCGATAGGTACATGCCCCAGCAAGGTCAAAAACAGGTTCCACATACACCAACGTATTTATAAAAAAACTTTTTGTGATAGCAAGGAATGAGAAATGAAATAGATGCCATCAACTGAGAAATGACTCAACACAGAGATATATGAATGTATTGGGATATTGTACTGTAAGAAATATGAATAAAAAGAATTCAGGCAGAGTGAATAGAGTACCGGCCCTGGAGTCAGGAGGACCTGAATTCAAATCTAGCCTCAGATACTTAACACTTACTAGCTGTGTGACCTTGGGCAAGTCACTTAACCCCAACTGCCCTGCCTTCCCCCCTCCAAAAAGCAAAAAAAAAAAAAAGGAATTCAGAGAAGCATGGAAAGACATGTAAATTGATGCAGGGTGATCAAGTAGGCCCATAAAAACAATATACATAGTGATTACAACAATGTCAGTGGAAAGAACAAAAATGTAAACCAAAGGAAATATGATTATAATGATAAATCTTGACCCTGGAAAAGAGAGGAGACAATGTACCCCCCTTCTTTCTTTGTAGAGGATGACTCTAGGTGTGTAATATTGTATACTGTCTAAATCAATTGATGTATTTGGTTTTGCTGATTTGCTTTGCTACCCCTCCCACCTTTTCTTTCCTCTTTATTCTTTGTTAAAAGGTATGGCTCATTGAGGAAAAGTATATTTTTGAGAATGAAGGTGATATGAAGATAAAAGACAAAAGCGATCAATTAAAATTAAATATTTTTTTAAAAGAAAGTCTCTCAGTACAAATTTGAGAGCAAATTTGATGATGTAATAAACATGGCAACCTAGCAAACATGTTAACATCAGGATAAACACATTTCCCAATCCAGTTATTCAGAGGCTTCTGTGCCTCAACTTGATGTGTTAATCCCCCCTCAAATTGAGCTTGCTTAATAATCACTTCAGTCCTTTGGTTCACTCAAGAAAATACTTGGGCAAAAAAAGGTGTTGACAGCAAGCCATCCTCCTGAGGATCACAGGAAGTTGGAGATGGAATGGACTTTAGAGTTCACCTGATTCAGTTCCCTAAATTTAAAGGTGAACAAAGTAAGGTCTATTGAGATCAAGTGGCTGACCCAAGGTCACACAGTGAATTCATGACTGAACCTAGACCAGAACCCTGACTTCTTGGTGCCCCATTAAACACTTTTTCCACTATACTCCATTGTTTAAAAGGAAGACATCCCCCACTGACCAGAATCCATTGCCAGCTCCCTTCTCAGATAAGATACAAGAAAAGCAAAAATAATATGGGCAATTCTCTTTCCTTCTTAAAATTGCTCTGAATTACTTCTTATTTTTAAAAACATTTTTATTTTCCCCCAATTACACGTAAAAACATTTTTAACATCATTCCTTTTTAAAAAAAAATCTTGAGTTTATCTTTACACGTAATTAGAAAAATAAAATAAAACACTATTATGTAGGGAAAAGAGGAAAAAAAATTTTGAGTTCCAATTTTTCTCCCACCCTTCCTCCTCTTTTTGTTCCCTAAGATGATAAGCAATTTGATTTAGATTGTCTCTGTATTACTTCTTATATAACTTTTATTTACTTATTTATATGTCTACATGAAGCACTCTCTGGTCAATTCTCCCCAATTTACACTTGCATTAGCAGGGAAGAGTCCCCAGAAAGTGGCCATTACTTCAGATCTCTCTCAGGGTTCTAGGAGTAACTCTAAGAGGTTGCACCATTACTCATAAGCCCTTATGAGTGTGTTCCCTCTTGATTATCAGCTGAATTTAATAAGCTTTTAGAAAGAGTAGTGAATGTTGTTGATAATTTGTTTTCAGACATGTTTAACTCTGTTACTGCATTGAAAAAGACCCTTTGGAGATCAGCTAGTCTTTGTTGCTGTGTGTGACTCTTTGTGACTCCATCTGGGATTTTCTTCTTCGTGACTCCATCTGGGGTTTTCTTGGATACTGGAGTGCTTTGCCATTTCCTCCTCCAGCTCATTTTACAGAGGAGGGAATGGAAGCAAACAGGGTGAAGTGACTTGCCCAGAGTCACACAGCTAGTGGCTGAGGTCAAATTTGAACTCAGCACCTCTGACTCCAGGACCAGCACTCCTACACCATCTAGCTGCCTAGTATGTAAACTCAGATAATCCTGGCTCATGCTATTCCAGGATGCTTCTAGATGGGTACTTTGCTTTGAATAAGACAAAGGATATTTTGAATATGGTCACAAAATTCTTTGTGTTCATATATCCGGCCTTACAGGATTACTTCTGACAGTTCAAAAATACTTTTCTATTCAGCAAAGAGGTGATATTTTGCTGAAGTGTGACAAGTGATCCTTAACTCCATGGTTAAGTTAGAAATAGGTCCTTCTTTGCAATTTCTTTGTTTGAACTATTCCATCGAACAGCTGCCTTTAAGGCTGCCATTTTGACATTCACCCTTCAGATAGTGTATTCAGGTTGAGTTTTCAAAGAGACAGGAGATGGAAAGTTGAGGCAATCACACAAGTAACTCAAGAGTTGGGGGAGTCCTTCCTTTTTATGCCTCAGTTATTTAGATTGGATGCCATTTACCTGGATCAAAATATATGGGTTATGATAATCCTCCCCTTCACTGATACAGGCAGCCTACACACAAAAAATTTCCATAGAATAGTCCAGGCACTTAGGAAAGTTACATTTTGCCACATGGGCACTACTCTGACCAAACTACTACTTCATTTACCTACAAATCCACTTCTTCCCTTTCTCATCTCCCCATATATAGCTTCTCATAGGGTCTGAGTCATTTTTTAAAAAAATTATTTACTTATTTTAATTTTCAACATTTACTTCCACAAGATTTTGAGTTCTAAATTCCCTCCCCACCCACCCTTACTGAGAGGGCAAGCAATTCGATATAGGTTATATATGTGTAGTTATGCAAAACGCTTCCATAATAGTCATGTTGTGAAAGAGTAACTATATTTCTCTCCATCCTATTCTGCCCCTCATTTATTCTATTCCTTTGACCCTGTCACTCCTTAAAAGTATTTGCTTATGATTACCCCTTCCCCGAAACTGCTCTCTCTTCTATTACTGCCCCTCCTCCCTTTTATCTTCTTCCCTTCTACTTTCCTGTAGGGTAAGATAGATTTCTATACCCAACTGAGTATGGATGTTATTCTCTCCTTAAGCCAAATGTGATGAGAGTAAGGTTCACTCATTCCCTCTCACATCCCCTGCTCTTCCCCTCCACTATAAAAGCTTTCTCTTGCTTCTTTTAGGTGAGATAATTTATCCCATTCTACTACTCCCTTTCTCCTCCCAGTATATTCCTCTCTCCCTCCTTAATTTTATTTTTTAGATATCATCCCTTCATAGTAATCTCATCCTGTACCTTGAGTCTATATATATTCCCTCCAACTACTAATAATGAGAAAGGTCTCATGAGTTACAAATATCATCTCTCCATGTAGGAATGTAAACAGTTCAACTTTAATAAGTCCCTTATTATTTTTCTTTCCTGTTTACCTTTTAATGCTTCTCTTGAGTCTTGTATTTAAAAGTCAGTTTTTCCATTTAGCTCTCGTTTTTTTTCTCAAGAATGCATTAAATTCCACTATATGATTGAATATCAATTTTTCCCCCTCATGGATTGCATTCAGGTTTGCTGGGTGGTGATTCTTGGTTGTAATCCTAGCTCTTTTGCCCTCTGGAATATCATATTCTAAGCCCTCTGATCCTTTAATCTAGAAGCTGCTAAATCTTGTGTTATCCTGATTGTGTTTCCACATTACTTGAATGGTTTCTTTCTGACTACTTGCAATGTTTTCTCCTTGACTTGGGAACTCTGGAATTTGGCTGTAATATTCCTGGGAGTTTTTCTTTTGGAATCTCTTTCAGGAGGTGATTGGTGGATTCTTTCAATTTCTATTTTATCTTCTGGTTCAGTTTTCCTTGATAATTCCCCCTTTTTTTTGGAAGGGGGAAGGCATGGCAATTGGGGATAAGTGACTTTCCCAAGGTCACACAGCTAGTAAGTGTCAAGTGTCTGAGGCCAGATTTGAACTGAGGTCCTCCTGACTCCAGGGCTAGTGCTCTATTAACTGTGTCACCTAGCTGCCCTTGATAATTTCTTGAAAGATTATGTCTAGGGATACTGATCTACTGGAAAAACTAAACAACATAAATGATAAACTTCTGTAATAAAAAACAATGGAATTTATTTTTAAATAGATATATAATCAACTCATTAAAAAATATTTTCAGCCTAAGATACTGGTAGTTTGTAATAAGTTGTTAACATCAACAACTGGAAATAAACATAACTTGGAATTGGAAGTAAGTCTTTTCACATGGAAGTCCTATTCAGTTTGACTCCGGGAAGAGAGAATAAGGACCAATGGGTGAAAGATGGCATATTTTGACTTAGTATAAAGGAAAACTTTCTAACAATTTCAAATCTACACATGTGGAGTTATCTGCAAGTCTTAAAGCAAGACTTTTCAGGGATATTGCAGATGGTATACATACTGACAATAAGGATTGGACCAGATAGCCTTGAAAGTTTCTTTTAAGTCTGGCATTCAAGAGTCTTTGATATCTTATGGTTATTTTAGATCATATGAGAATTATGACTATGTAGTTTCCTGATTGATCACATCTAATTTGATTGCCTATAGTTTTTGATTGCCCTGATAATTTTATTTCAGTTATTCTCCTCCCAGGCTAATAGATAGCATTAGCAACTAGCTAGTAGGATACCAATTATCACCAGTTGTTTTCTCCATAGCTTCATCAGATGAAATAGTGATCATGTCTAAGTGTCCTGTCATAAAGCAAACAGATTCATGCCTGATTATTTTCTTGAAGGAAAAGGACTGATCAATAATGAGCAGGGTTAACTCAGTAGGTGTCAATTATCCAACTGATGCTATTGTAAAAAAATGTAAACATTACCTATTAAATGGAAGGTTTTCCTATCTGAGAAAAGGATACAAGTGCTACATCTTTGAATTAGTTTATCTTTTAGAGAAAGCTTAGGTAAGGAGAGAGGTGAAATTAAGATATGGAATAGAAGCAGCAAAATGGTAGAGGGAAATGCAGTAGTCTTGAAGTTACAGGTCCTGGATTCAAATTCTTACTTTGTTACCTGCTTTGTGTGTGACTTTCAGCAATTGCTGCTTTCTTTCTGCATCCTGGTTTCCTCATTTATAAAATGAGATAAATTGATTTGTATGATCTCTAAGATCTTTTCCTGATCTAAATCCCAAGATCTTGTAATTTTATGACCTTAAAAATCATTTAGTTCCATACTTTCATTTGATAGAGAGGTAAATTATGGTCCAGAGAGGTAATGTGATTCCCCCTGCCTCCAGGTCCCACAGCAAATAACGGTCATTTCTAGAGGCAAGTGTCTTGACACTCTCAGTATTATGCACTTTTCAGCAATAAAAGGCCGATGTACCCTCATTTGTTACAATGGAAGATATGAGAATGAGGATATGTGGGGTATAAGAACTGATCCTTGTATCTTTGCTTCCAACCAGTAGAACACAGATTGTAAAGATCTTAACTTTGGAAAGGTCATCAATATCTTGCCTTTCTATTAAAAGTAACACATGGGGGGGG
>CM053580.1:370362215-370380393 GCA_028627135.1 Pseudochirops cupreus
CCCCCCCCCTTCCCCCACCCTTTAAAAACCCAGATGTTGGAGCTTCCCTCTCTGGTAACTAACTAGGTATGGATATAATGGTCAGACAGTCTGTCTGCTGATCTGTTTCTTTGTCCGCTTGTAACTTCTGTTTGTATTCTCTGAAGTTCAGGGTGTTGACTTTTCCCCCTGAACTTAGTAAATGATATACGTTTGATTGATTAAAGTAAGATTGTTAACCCATTTTGAGTTGCTTTCCTTTAGAAAAGCAGATCTAAGAACCCGTGCTAGCAGCGGCCCTAGGTATGCTAGGGTGCTTGCTGATACAAAAATATAAGCAAAGAAACAAAGACCAAAAGACAGGGTTCTGACTGCCTCAATCAAAGCAATATTGCTATACACTTTACACGAATCCTTGAATCGAGAGAGCCTTTATATCTGAGAAGTTGGGGAGCTCTGAACATATGGCCACTCAGAATCTCGACCAGGGAATCACAAGATCCTTCCTATAAGAAAGCCCCCAAAGCAAAATACCAATTCAGAGTACATATACACTTCTCAGAACCAGAAGGCATCACAACCCTCATGATTCAGTGCCTAATTAGAAATTAGCAAAAGGTATGAAAGCCTTCCTATAAGCAAGCCTCCCCTAAGCAAGCTTCCCTTAATGGACTCCACATGAGGCCTATTAATGGGTGGGGAAGATCTTAAATTCCATTAACATTACAGTGTCTGAGGGCATATTTGCCCTCACTCCTCAATTCACTGCACTACCTAGCAGTAACAAAAAAAGGGGGGGAAGGGAGAGGATAGGAAACTAGTAGTAAGGAGATCCTAAATAACAATTCAAATGAAAGAAAGCCTACCTCTTTCGGTGGTGAGGGTTTCTAAATGTTTCTGTTCCTTAATATCATGCTAATTCCATATAGGCACAGAATAATACAAAATCTCCTCAGTGAATTCCATAGCAATATGAAAGACACTAGTCAAACTACTAAAATTAGAAAAACAAAGTGGATGAAAACCACATATTGCCCAGACTATAACACTGAGCTATGACACCATTCCTTTGAATGAGTTCCATCAAAATGTCAATCTTGAACAAATGTTTCAGTGTAACAAGTGCTGTTGTAACTTGGACCAAGGATTGAATAAGAAAAGATCAGGTTGGATTGTATTTCAGTAACTTTATGATGCTTTCAATGATACCAAACTGTTTCCTGTCACAGAAGCCTCTCACCACAATCTCAGAATAATTAAAATTACAAAAAAAAAACCTCAAAGGGCAATGGGAGATACACAAGAAGCCTACACAGATCATGGCACATTGAAAGTGACCATTTTTTAAATAAGAAGTATCATATAAAATATTACTAAGAACATGAAAAACTAGGAAAAAACAAAATATGAAAGTACCTTCTTCCTTTCCTATACACCTCACAGCAAGTGTTGACAGCTGGTTCACCAATGACACTGAGACAAGATGAAAAAAGTTGACTGGTACTCAGACAGGGGCACAAGAAGTGACTGTAGATTATATGGAAAGATAAGAGGGGATAGAGCAGGGAAGGGAAATCTCAAGTAGAGGCATAAGGGAAGGGAGTAAAACTGAAAGCAACCCACTATTGAGAGTGACTGTTGTATACAAAGAACATATACACCTGCATGAGGCTTAAGTATGGTGAGAATGATTTGTGCTCAAAGAGGTCAACATCTGAACAAACTCTGTTGAATCCTTTTGTAACATGAGCACTGACTCTACCCTGCCTTTGACAAAAACTTATGTTTTGTAACTTCAGATTTATGTATATCAGATTGATATATACACACATATGCATATATGTACATATACATATATATGCAGAGGGAAAATAAGTATCTCACCATACTTAAGGCTACATCCCCTCTAGTCCCTTTGGTGTAGCCTGAAGTCACACCTTATACATTCATCTGAGTGCTAGTCAACTTTTATATACAACCTGTATATATAAAAGGGCTATCAAAACGAATAATTTTGAAAATGTATAATAATTGAGTACAAGCTTATGAGCAGCAAAACAGCTTGCTGAATTTGGAAGCAAAGGATCTAAGTCTGACTTCTGGCCCTGCCACTTAGGCATGTCATTGAATTGCTCTGGGCTTAATTTCATCATCTCTAAAATGTGGGGCAGGGCAGCATTAAATTTATGCTCTGGTGACTGTAAGTGGCATCTAAAGGACATGTAATAACCATTTAACATTAAGTATATGGAAAGCTGTTAACCTTACAGAGGGAAAATAATTATTTTTGGTTGAAATCCAATTGCTAATGAAACAAGTGTGAAAAATTTGGTTGCTATATAAAGAAGGGACAGACAAGTAATCTATCAGACTGTAGACAAGTTTCCTGGAAGGAAATGGAAAAGTCACCAAATCATTTGACTCAATTAAAACTAGTCTGGATAGAACATTTCATTGCCATGCCTCACCAAGGCTAGTTATAAGGTGAAAATTATCAACATTATCACTGGGTAAGGATAATTATTATATATTCTGTGTGCTATTGAAGAACTGGCTACTAAAAATATGGTAGGCACCTTTGCTAGTTGCTCTGCCTCCCATAAGATACCTACACACCATTTTCCAGTCATGGAAAATGAGCAAAGTAGCCAGCAAAGAGCCATAAGTGAAGCACAAACCTGTGTTTCTGAGGTATCAGGTCCCCAGTCACTATAAACAATCCATCCCTACTCCTCCTTTGTAGTACAAAAGCCAGGAAAAATAACAGCATCTAGGTGGACCACCACCAGATCATGACAATCCTTATTTCTTTAGGCCTTTATAATTTGCATGGCACTTTCCTCACAAATCTGTTAAGTCAAGAGTGAAAGTATTAATGCACCCATTTTACAAATGAGGAAACTGAGCCTGAGGAAAGTTGAGTGACTTGCCCTTGGTGACATGGCTACTAAGTGGTGGAGCTGGGATTCCACCCTAGAAGTTGGTAAAGTAGCCCTTCCTCCTCTCGGTGGGAGGTAGTGTACTAGTGGTGCAGAATGAGGCATGCATCATCAAATACCACTGATGAGTTGGTTTGTTTTCATTAACTGCATGAAATTATTAGAAAAGAAAGTTATATGGAGACAGGAGGTATGGAAAGTAATCAGAAATTTAGGAGCAGAATAATTTTTTTTAAATCAATCAAAACCAAGTCTTCTAATTTTGGGAGTACTTTATAGCATACCACACTGTCTCCCAAGAGCCATCCACCCACCCTGAGTCACAAAGGCCTCTATAATTGCCATTTTACTTACAAACTAGTAGACTCACAGAAGGAGACCTTGTCAGAGGCTTACAGGAGGTTTGTAGTCTAGAAAGAATTAAAAACAAAAAATAAAAAGTAATCTATGAGTTGCCCCTACCTTAGATAAGCATACAGATTCTATATAAACTTCTTTCCCCATGTTCCTTAGCAATTACATTTGACCATACTATATGGCTTTTAGCATATTTCTCCAGTCAGTAGCAAAACCACATAATTTGGAAGCCATTTATGCCTCCACAGTCTTTGTCTTTCTCCTCCTCCCTGTAAACAATCTTTACTTGGTCTGGTAAACATAGATACATGTGAGTAAGCATAAAGGAGAATGAAGAAATAAATCAGTGCAGCATTCACATCACCCAGACGGAACTCTCTACAGAAGAGAGAGAGTTTCAGCATTACTCACACTGCTCAGCCAAGAACATCACTGTCTGCTCTCTCTGACTTCATGAAACTAATATGTCCTGTTTGCAGAGTGGCTCAGGTCCTGTCCAACAGATGGTCACCACTGTCAGCAGCCAAGAAAGTTATTGAATGTAGTTTTTGAGACAGATATCCTACTCTGACAGGTAAAAATGGAAAAAAATTGGCTATCTAATTCAAGCTAAGGACATAATCCATTAGCACTTCAGGTCTGATCCATATCAATTTACAAAATTAATAATAGCTTGCTCCATTAACATGAGAAGGATCTAGAACTAGAAGGGGTCTTACAAATCACCTCATCCAACCTCTTCATTTTATAAACAAAAAAAATGAGGACCAGAGGAAGTTAAGTAATTTATCCAAAATCATACCACAATTTAGTATTGAGTGTGTGTTGAATTATAGACTGGCAATCTACAAAGGTTTAATAGATATACTATACTATCATTACACAATGGGGACACCTTGAAGATTTGAGATCTAAAGTAATGTTTGCCAAAATGAAGATGGAAGAAGCAAGAATTAAAAAAGAAAACAAAAAAATTCCTGTGGAGTATTTGTTCTCTTATATGGAAGTTCCCCAACTTTTTCTAGACTTATGAACTCAGCTTTCAAAGAGTACCTATAGGACCTAAGCAAAATATACAAAATGTATCCAGAAGGGGAAATCCTAGGAAGGGGGGGGGAGGAAGTGGAACTGGTGTTTTAAATTTGTTATCAACTTTTTTTTGGAGGGGGGAAGGCAAGGCAGTTGGGGTTAAGTGACTTGCCCCAAGTCACACAGCTAGTAAGTGTGTCAAGTATCTGAGGTCAGATTTGAACTTAGGTCCTCCTGACTCCAGGTCCGGGGCTCTCTTCACTGTGCCACCTAGCTTCCCCTATCACCAGCTTTTTAAAGAAACAGTAACATCCTACCAGAAAGGCAGGGTAGCATAGGTTCCAGGTCCTGTCTGTTACACACATACACACATACACACACACACACACACACACACACACACACACACACACACACACAAAATGGATCTATGAGTATGGACAAGTCTCTTAACCTTTTAGTGGCTCAAACAGCTCTAAGATTATAATTTGCAGAGCAGGTGCTGCTCTGCATTGATAGAGAGAATTTCCTTACCTAAAATTGCCCTTCACCAATGAAATCACACATATGTGTATATAAACATACAGAGCTGATGAAAGGTAACCTGAGAAGTATAGATACTAGCATCTTGGGGAGACTGGGAAAGATTTCCTGCAGAAAGTGGGATTTGAGCTGAGTCTCAAAGGAAGATATGCATTCTACAGCAGGGGGAAGCAGGAAAAGCACCAAAGGCACAAAGGACAGCCAATGTCATGGCATAGAAACTGGAATATGGAGCATTTGTGCATGTAAAACACTAATAAGGCCAATATGACTGGATTGTAAAGTGCATGAAGGGGAGTAACATGAAAGAACATTGGAAAATTAGGAAGGAGCCAGGTTGTAAAGAACTTTAAATGCTAAATTTAGGACTTTATGTTTGATCTTAGAATAGGGAGCCACTGGAGATTTTTGAGGAAGGGGGCTGACGTTGTCTTTAGGATTATCACTATTGCAACAGTATGGAGAATAGATTGGAATGAGGACAAACCTAAGGCATGGAGACGAATTAGAAGGTTATTGTAATGGTCTATGAAGTCCTGAACTCAGGCAGAGACTGTGAGTGGAGGAAAGGAGGAAATATAAGAGTTATCGTGGAGGGCAATTGATTAGATATGTGGACTGATTGAGAATTATAAGCTGAGGACGATATTATGATTGTAAACCTGAGTAAGGATGACAATGTCCTCAACCAAAATGGGGAAGCAGAAGTGGAGGTTTTGAGGATAAAGATAATGATTTCTCTTCTGAACACGCTGAGATTCAGTTACCTAGAAGACATTCATTTCAAAATGTCCAGTAGACAATTGATGATCCAAGACTTGAGCTCAGGAAAGAGATGGAGGTGCATAGGAATCATCTGCATAGAGATTATATTTGAACCCATGACAACTGGTAAATTTTCCATGTCAAAATGAATAGAGAAAAAAGAGAGCAGGGCACAGGACAAAGCCTTGAAACATACTCACCATGAGGTATGATGTGGATGAAGATCAAGCACAGGAAGGAGCAGTTAAGCAAAAACACAAAAACCAAGAAGAGTGTCATAAGAACCAAGAAAGGAAATAATATCTAGTAGGAGAAGGGAGTCAATGCACATACATATACACATAAATACCAAATCAATGTTCCTAAAAGAAGTGCTACATGGCATATCTGAAAAACCAAAATAAATTAATATAAACTATATTTTGAGGATTCCATTTTACCCACTGAAATAATGAAGATGTCTTGGAGATTTATAAAACCCAAACTGGAAATCACAATTTTAAAGTTTTATGTAGTTAAAAATGAAATTAATTCATTTCTTCACAGAAAATTACACAGGAGAAAAAAAGTATCAGGAAGATTTTGTATCCTGTTAAAAGGTGCTAACATCTCGCACTACACCATCCCTACAAGCAAGTCATTGTAATTCAGTTCAATTCAGGTCAGTTCCCCTGGCAACAGAAATTAAGAGGCAGGAAGAAAACTTTGGGGTGCATAGGTATATTTCTAGATAAACATCAATGATTATCTGTCATCTGCAAATGTGGAGACACTACACTACATCATTCCTATTTTACAAATTCTCCAATAAGTCTGAAAAAGAAATAATAAAGTCCAAGATGCATGAGTCCCAATGGCTTACCCTAATCAGCTAAACAATACTACTTTCCATCCTTATACTTTCATTTAAAAAGAAAAAGCACATCTTAAATCTCTAGCTCCGCCAGAATTGAATGTCAAGACCAAAACCATTAATAGATTGATAGTCAAACAATTCTGAATGATGAAAAGTCAAGGGTTGCACCATACTATCTATAAAGTACCTTCCAGTTTTAACACCCTATGGGTTTGGGTTTAGGTTTTTTTTTTCAAATGAGACCAGTGATGTTTCAGACACTCAAAATTTCTGTAATTCAATTATAGCCTCTTGGGGTTGGAAGGAACCTCTGAATCCAGTTGATTTGCCCTGCTGAGAATACAAACTCATCTATTCACTTATCAAACTTTTCTGAGCACCTATTCACACATCGTAAATAGAAATACTGCACCTGTCCATGCAGGCAAAATTGGGCAACAGTGTTAATTTCATAGTGACAATTTTCTCTATGTAATCAGAACTCCAGTTCTGGGGCAGCTAGGTGGCACAGTGGATAGAGCACTAGCCCTGGAGTCAGGAGGCCCTGACATCAAATCTGGCCTCAGACACTTAGCACTTACTAGTGTATGACTCTGGGCAAGGCACTTAACTCTGATTGCCTTGCAAAAAAAAAAAAAAGAACTCCAGTTCTGAGGATTTCTGATTTTACTATCAATTGATTTGGAAATACATGAAAAAGGAACCAAAGAAAGGCATCGAACGCTACAAGGTGAAAGGTCATATAACAAAATTATTCATACTGATGTCAGAGCTACACTTCAGCATAAATGTGGTCAGTCAATATAAGAAGTCTTCTGAGAGAACAGATGGCATAGGTACTATCAGGTCATACCAGTTGGATTTGTCATATTTTATTGTTGATATTTAATGTTAAGCTTGACAAGTCACCTTTGCAAGGGACATAGAAGCAGAGTCAAAGTTTAAACATCCTAATTCCTACACAGGATTTACATTTTACAGTTTTTCAGGAATACATAAGGCTCTATCACATAAGAGGTTGAGGCTCCTAGGAAAAATTGTGACGCATTCAATAGACAGAAGGAGTCAACAGTTAATTTCTTGGTAATTTTGACTTTTAAAATAAGTATAACAATCTAATATTCTTAGTACTGTTGAATGAATGGATGAATGAATGTTATTAAACCAATATATGGAATATCAATCAGTCAGCATTTATTAAGTACTTACTATGTGCCAGTATGGTGCTGAGGATACAAACACCAAGACAAAAACCAAAACCTGTCCCTTCCCTCTAGAAGCTTACGTTCTTTCCAGGGAGTCAACATACACAATATGTTCAGGATAGTTATGATTGCTTTTCATGTGCTGCTTCTGGAAATCCATCACCTAGCTTTGTCACACTCATACCACCTTCCTCAAACTTATAAGAATAGAGCACTGTAACCAACTGATTCTTTTTTATAATTTATAATCTTTTTTATAAATGATTTTTAAAAATACTTACTAGCTGTTTGACCTTGGACAAGTCACTTAACCCCAACTGCCCTGCCTTCTCCCCTTCAAAATGACCCAAAATAATCTATGATAAATTATTTTTAAAGTAGTTATCATAGAATTTTACAGCAATTATCTAATCAGATTATCTAGTTCAGGCTTCATCAGACAACTAAAGGGATCCATCACACACACACACACACACACACACACGTTAAGAATTCCTGATTCAGGGGCGGCTGGGTGGCGCAGTGAATAGAGCACTGGCTCTGGAATCAGGAGGACCCGAGTTCAAATGCAGCCTCAGACACTTAACACAAAAACTAGCCGTGTGACCTTGGGCAAGTCACTTAACCCCAATTGCCCTCCAAAAAGCAAAAAAATAAAAATAAATTATTAAAAAAAAAAAAAAGAATTCCTGATTCAATTCCATGGATTTACAGATGAGAAAACTGAGACATTCAGAGAGACAGCACATCTTTCTCAAAATCACAAAGTTACTTATCAGTAGAGCCAAGACTATCACTGAGGTCTTCTAATTGAGTAGCGCTGTTCTCCTCTATACCACAGATGCAAAAAAGAAAGGAAAAAAGAAAGGGGGAAGTAGGGAGGGGAGGGAAGACTTTGTCTCAAAATAAGTATGTTTTGTTGCTTGTTTGTTTTACATTTCTTTTTAACTGCACATTTTGCCCCAGCTGAAATCAGGTTGTGAACAGGCATTTCAGGAGAGATTGTCCTATCGCAAAAGAAGCAAGATGGCATAGCAGAAACAAAATTAGTCATGAAGTAAGGAAGACATAGCATCTGACTGACACAGGTTTTTCAATCCTAAGCAAGTCACTCAGTGCCCTAATCAAATAAGACCCTAAATTGCAGAAAATGTTCTAGTCTGCAGTGGTAGAAAATCCTCACCAGGAGCTCTTTTCATCAATTGAAATCATAGGTCCATTCAAAACACACACACACACACACACACACACACACACACACACACACACAAGCCTACTGTCTAAAATGCTTTATCAGGGTACCTAGAATTCCTCCTCAAGCAGTAATAAGTACCTTAGAAAAATATGAGTCACCCTATACAAAAGAAAAAAATGAAGATGTGCTCACTGCCTGATCTTTGTCCTTTAAAGAATCCTGAACACTCAGAACTTGACATTTCTGCTGGCCAATTCGTTGCTAGGAAAGAAAACTTCCTACTAGTTAACAAGATAAAACCACAACAACAAATGTCTTGTCATCAGTGTCTGGCTCCATTTTTCTGCTATTGCTGTTAGAATCAACTCTGCCAGGCTCCTTCATCAGTGATTAGGTCATGCAGGTTGGCTCATTAGTCACATGAACAAAGATGACCTACTCCAATATCTTTGCTTTACAGCTGAGGAAACTAGGACTTAACATGGAGGTTAAGTACATTATCCAAGGTCAAGAGCTAGCCAGTGGAAGATCTGGAACTTGGTTCCAGACTATTAGTCCAACATCCTTTTCACAGAGACAAAAACATGGGATATTATCTGGCATACTAGACTTGGTGAAGACCTGGATTCAAAACCCTCCTCCAGTACTTTCTGGCTGATTCTATGGATACTTCATTTGACCTGACTCAATTTCCTTACCTGTAAAAATAGAGGTAATAACAGCTAACATTTATACAGTGCTTACTATGTACTAGGCAATGTGCTAAGTGCTTTGCAAATATTATCTCATTTGATCCTCACAACCACCTGGAAAATAAGTGTTATTATTATCCATATTTAATAGAAGAGGAAACTCAGGCAAACAGTAGTTAAGTGACTTGCCCAGGCTCACACAGCTATAAGTGTCTGAAATCAGATTTGAGCTTGTCTTCCTGAACCCAGGCCCAGTACTTTATCCACTGTACCACTCAGCTACCCCTAATACCCGTGGTAACTAACACACAAGATTGCTATGAGGCTCCAAGGACATATATTTTGCAAACTTTAAAATACCACATCAACCGATCAATTAACATGTCTTTAAAAACAACTATAGGTGAGTATCTGCCAGGTGCTTGGTGCTAGGAATACAAAGACAAAAACAAAAGAAGAATTACTACCTTTAAGGAGCTTATCTTTTACCAGAATGAGGTATGTATGTACATATGTATATACGTGTGTGTGTGTGTGTGTGTGTGTGTGTGTGTGTGTAAAGTTCTATCGTACAAAAAAGTAAGTCTCCTAGGAAAAACTACAGTGCATTCAGTACACACAAAGTTAGCAGACACTTCATTTCTTGGTAGTTTGTTAAAACAATTATAACAATCTTCTAACATGCTTAGTATTGTTCAATGAATGGATGAATAAATGTTATTAGGCCAGTATATAAATCTTCTAAAGGAATCTTATTATCCCAAGTCAATCCTCTTTTTCCCTCCAATGCCAAAGGTCAAAACTTGGTTCCAAATCTAGCTTTATTCCATATTCCATTCCCAGAACATAGGTAGATCTAAATGGTACTCCTGGGTATATCAGGTGATCAACAGGTTCTTCCCTGTTAAATTTGATTCCTTCCATTTTTTCCCCTCAATTGAGAAGTTGAATTCATGTAAACTTCCACAGTTCATGAGTTATCCAAGACAAATACACATTAACATGGAAAAAGCTCTACTCCCAAGATATGGGCTAGATTTGTGATTTTCATTTATATAGAAATCTCCTAGATGAAATGACACTTTCTATCAACATAGGTCATCATTTTATAATCTAAGAGTTGCTTAGAATAGTAAGGGATTATATGACTTCCCTAGAATCACAAAACCAGTATATGTCAAGAGTCTGGTCTTTCTGGGTTTGAGGCCAACTCTCTATCACATCAACCTGACTCTCTGAGGAGAACCACACTGAAAGAGACTCCAAGGTAGCAAAACTACCACTCGGAGAGGAACAAAGACAATTAAAAGGTGCAACAATTTAATATCAAAAGGAATTCTGCCTGCCGAGCACCTCTTGGTAAGGTCAAAAAACAGCCCTCCAAGCAATGTGGAACTATGACAAAGGACTATAAAAATGTGCATACCTTTCGACCTTACAATACCACTTCTAGGTCTGTATCTTACAGAGATCATACAAATAGGAAAAGGACCCCCTTATACAAAAATATTACAGCAGTTGTTTTTGTGGTAGCAAAGAATTGAAAATTGAAAGGATGCCCATCAATTGGGGAATGGCTGAACAAGTTGTGGTATATGAATGTAATGGAATACTACTGTGCTATAAGAAACGATGAACAGGTGGACTTCAGAAAAACCGGGAAAGACTTATATGAACTGATGTTGAGTATGGGGAGCAGAACCAAGAGAACACTGTACACAGTTACAGACATATATTGTGATGACTAACTTTGAATGACTTGGCTCTGCTCAGCAATGCAAGGTTCTAAGTCAACTCCAAAAAGCTCATGATAGAAAATGCTGTCTACATCCAGAGAAAGAATTACGGAATCTGAATGCAGATCAAAGCATACTATTTTCTCCCTCTTTTTAGTTTTGTTTTATTTCTTCTTTCTCACGGTTCGTTCCATTGGTTATAATTCTCCTTTGCAACATGACTAATGTGAAAATATGTTTAATGTGAATGTATATGTAGAGCCTATATCAGGTTGCATGCCATCTTGGGAAGAGGAGAGGGGAAGGAGGGGGAGAAAATTTGGAACTCATAAAGCTTGTGGAACTGAATATTACCAATTAAAAATTTTTTTTAATTAAAAAAACAAACAACAGCTCTCCAAAGCTGCTTTCTGTCAGTGAATTTTGTAGAGGCCACAATGTGGTTCTACTATGGTACTGCAGGAACCAATAGCAATTGACAAACCAACTGCAAAATCAGCCACCACAAATAAAATGGCCCATTTAGTGAGAAAAGCCTCCTTCACCCCACATAAAGCAATAAAGCAGGCTGTTACAGTTTTACATGTAGTAGAAACACAAACCACAACTGAAAGGAAGGGCTACTAGGGATCTTTCCTAATCATCACTCTACTTATGATGTTATACATGTAAACCATACACTGTGTCTCCGGTGCCACCAATGTTGTTGCTAATTGCTCCATTATAGGGTGATTGAGGGGTTATTCTGTCCAAGTATGAGAGGGCTTTACAACCCACAACTCATTCTGTTATGTAGAATGGACGGCAATCCAGCCCAAGTCAGAACTAGAAATTCTGGTACCTGAAGGTAATCTAATTGCTTGGGAGATGACACAGAGGACAATCCATTCTGGTAAGGTGTGTTTGTATCAGGGGTAGGGGTAGCCTGTCTCTCAAGGAATCTAATCCATGTAGAAAGGCTGATGACCACAAACCTCAGGAAGGAAGCAGAGAGAGGAGATAAGGTAGACAAGAGGCCTGGCAGTAAGGGAAGATGGTAATAAGAAAGGAATGAGAACCATGGGGTGGTGGGAACCTAACAGCGTAGAGAACCAACCACAAAGTACTGAGTCCACAACAAGGAGAAAGCATGCCCTCCTACAAGGTGTTGGCCCCCTGGGTATACAGCCCTTTAGTTATAGCTCTGTGGCCAATGTTAATTAATAGTCATGAGGGACCACTATAAGAATGAATCAATTTCACTGACTACTATTGAGAGATAAAAGGAACTGATTTGCCCTTTTGCAGATTTCTTGTCCCAAGTACACCCCAGACTCACAATTATCTCAACAACGTGGTTCTAAATAGTTATCTCTGATTATTAATACAGACCAAGCTATTAACATTGTTTTACAGAAGCACAGAAACCAAGTTGTATCACTTTGTGCTGCTTTTTCAATTGTCTCCAAATATTTCTTCTTTTTACTCACTCTTTGTCTACCCTCATTTCAGCTCACTAGAGAGGACCATGTATTAATTTCCAGTGGGGACTAAATTGAGACTTTGCAAGGTTTCATATATTATAATTTTATAATTCATTTTATTTTTAGAAAAGAAACATTAATAAATTAATATCAGGGATTTATTCAAATAGTAACTTTAAGGCATTCCCTGGGGTCAATAAACATAATTCTGATTTGTACTTCTCCAGTCCATTCTGATTAACTAACCCAGAATAACCACTCTGAAGCATTGTAAGCATTTTAGTAATCAAAAATAATTAAATTTTGTTCATTATATTATACTAAGACAAGAAAGTAGACTATTATATTTTAGATAAAACCTAAAGAGGGATTGGAAAACATAAGGAGTTGGGATTAGCCCTCAATTGGAGAACCCAGTGAGACCACTACAATCCCTTGTCACTAAAAAGTTTCCCTATAAAATATTTTTAAGGTGATATTTACTATCTTCTCCATTTAAAAAAAAAAAGATGATCCAAATTTGCCTTCAACTTTTGTGTTTAGTTTAGGAATTTACCACTTCTTTGCCCTTTCTTTCTCTCTGCTTCCCCTCACACTTATCCAGTCTTCCCCCTTTTTTCTCTTTTGGTCTCTGTTTTCCCATATTTATGGAGTCATTTCCTCTCCCCAAAAGCATCACCTTCTCTCTGCCCATTTGAAAATATACGCATTAATACTGATCTAAATGGTTCTTCCTAATTCCAGATTGTTTTTTTTAATACCAAAACATGATTGGTTAGTATTTCACATATTTAGTAATAAAAACTCTATATCTTATCTGTAATTACCCATTTTTTCTAAAATGACTTCCATGTATGAACATGGGCATTTTAAAAGAACAAGATTACTATCTGAGCCTTTACTGGTATTCAGATTGCCTCCAATTCCTAAAATCTCTATCTACTTTTGACTTTGCATTGAGGGAGCCCTTAAAATTGCCTATAAAGGGCTTGGAGAATGGTTGTATTACTGTTCAAGGCCTCAAACATCATTCCAAAAATTCTTTTCCCTTATGTACATGGCCTTACTGATCTGCTGTATACTCAAACATGTGTTTCAGTTTCTTTGTACTTTGTGTGCCTGAGAATCTCAGGTTTCTTAAATGTAAATAATTCAAAAAGCCTCAGTCCAAAATTTCCCCAAATGTCTCAAAAAAAAAAAAAACAACCCCACCACCACAAGACTAAATGTAACATCACTATATGGCACACTTTCCTCCTTCCATAACCCCAATTTTGAAAAGGCATATGGAGGATTTTTTTCTTTACACACTGGGATCTGTCACAGTCAATATACTAGATAATAACCTCTGAAAGTTAATATAAGTATTTACATTTTAAGATTTATAGTTTATCAATAACATACTTTAAGATTTCGTGTTATTTTCCTTACCAAAATAAGCCTATGAGGTAGTTGGTACTAATATTATTATTATTATTATTCTCATTTTACAGGACAGGAAACTGAGGCTCAGCAAGACTTAGTGACTTGTTATCCAGTAAGGAACTGTGATTTGAACCCAAATCACCTAATTTCAGGTCTAGTACTCTTTCCACTACTTCCTGCCCCCTAGACGTCAAAACTTTAGGGTCAGTTGTTTGTGACACTGTATGTAACAAATTCTGGCGATAACTTACCTATCTGTATCTTTTAGAGAGTTGTTGTTTTCTTTTCCTGCTGTTTGGGGAGAGAAAAAGTTAGGTCTCTGCCTCACAGGGCTTTGTCTTTTTGATATTGATATATTTTCTCACTTGTTATAAGGGAGGTTCATTGCTGGCAATGGAATTAAATTCATGTCAGTGGAATGCTTGAAAGACTGGGGGGGCGGGGGTTTCCCTGTGTTTTAAGAGCAGTTTGAGTCAAGGGGATGAGTGAAATGATTCTATACTGCTTCCTGAATATTCCCCAGATCCTTCTCTGAGAATGAAAATAAAACCTAAGGGTCTTTTCTCTGATATGATTAAACACCTTACCTATAGCAGATTCCGGTAATAATTATCTCTGGTCTGGGGAAAAGATTATATAATCCTAATGCATCTGCATGGTTACTAGTAGCCTTTGAAATTTCCAAAACCCTGGACAATTCGTACATATAAATAAATAAATCAATCTAATTAATACTCTGGAGTGTTAGGCCTGTTGACCTTCTAAAAATAATATCCTAGTTTGGCCATTTCACAAAGGATAGTGAAAAGAAGAAAAAACTTCAACGGAAAAACTTTGGACATATTCACCTCCTCACCTACTCTTACCAAATCTCCATATACAGGACTCAGTTCTGAAGTAGACTGCTGGTATAGACACTCAAAGTTACTCTATCAAGGAGGAACTGGGCTTACAGTTGTACTGGCTGCCAGGGTTCACACCATTCTTCAAGTAATATCATCTTATATATTCCTCTCCTTCCTCAGAAAGAAAAAGAGGAGGTGGGGGGAATAGGGGTGAATTTTGCAGCAGTTACACAGCTGAATATTAACATCTAAAAGTCACTTCTTGGCAAAAATATAGTATAATTCAGTAGTCATGAGTTAATTATCTAATGTAAGTTAATTAATCTCACGTAAGTTAGTGAACTTGATGTCATTCAAGATTTTTTTCCCAGAGGCACAAGTAAAATGCATTTATTCATATACATATATACACATATATGTATATACACACATTTATATATGTACATTGTGTGTATACAAAATATACATATACATAGACACATATGTATAGCATATATACATGTGTGTATCATGGCACATATGTGGCTGCAATAAAGCTAATTTCATTGCAGTTAATTTTTGCTTATCCTGGTATTATGAGAAGGGATGAAATAAAAGCAACAAATAGTCCAAAATTCAGCTCTCTGCTGCACTCCCACAGAGATCCTTAAATCAGTTGTTTTGCAGCATAACTGACTGATCTGAGTTTCTCCAAAAACAATGCAAAATAGAAGGGGAGAAGAAGCAAGGAACATAACCTGGAGAGGAAAATCAACATCCTCATTATCATCTCCATTCACATCAAAAGTCATCTGTGGTTGGAAATGAAATAATTAGTTTGAAAACTTGTTCACTGTACCCTGGATGACAACAGTCACTCCAAATTAAGTCCATGAAAACAGGACCAAGGCCGCACAAAAATGGGAAGCATCACCCTCAAACTAAGTCAAATAGTCTGAAAATTTGTGATAGTAAGGGGGCAAGGTGGCTTCTTAAAAGGAAACACATTTTTGGTCATTGGTTTTGAAGTTGGGTACCGCTAAAGACCACAATAGAATGTCTTACCTAGGTACAATGATGCATTTTCTTTCTTGACATTGTCATCTAAGTAGGTTGGTCCCAAGGTATAAATAGGAGTGGAGCCCATACCAATGAGAACCTGTGCACCAATGAATAAAGCTACATAGAGCGAGTGATCATTACCGCCGGAGTCCTTCCAACAGGCAGATGACTCCAAAAGGTCTCTGGCACTGCTATTGCCATTCCAACACAAACCCTCATTGGAAACTGAGGAGTTCAGCTCTTGAATCTGGTATGGTGGAGAGATGAAATGAGGTAAAGAAAACAGGGCAGCCCCCAGTGCAATGAAGAGTCCACCCACTGCAAGCCACAGAGGCCGCCTGCCCCGGCCTCCAAAGTAACTGATGAAAACAACCACAACCAGGCTCCCAATGTCAAAACAGCTGACCAGCAGCCCGGACTCTGAGCTTTTCAAGCTGTAGCGCCTCTCGATGGTAGTGATGACACTGCTGAGGTACCCTGAGACCATCAACGACTGGATAAAGGTCAGGAAGCACATGCAAACCAAAAAGCAACGGGAATCCGTCAAAACCACGTGGAGGCATCTTCTACCTTGTAGGGTTGCCAGGGTGGAGGAAACCGACAGGCCTTGAGTGGAGGAAACCGACAGGCTTTTGCCGATAGCTACCACGTGGTTGCAGTCTAAGGGCCCAACCATCCCTGAAGAGACGGAAGGAGTGCAGGAAAACACAGTGCGGGAAGAGGCTGAGCGGCTGAGCCCCAGCTGAACCTGAACCGGGTCTATGCATTGCCTCACCTCAGTGCCCCCTGAGAATTCATAAAAGCCCGATTTGGGTCTTCTAAAGGAGCTATACCTTTTATCTGCCCTCCGGGGGCTGGGGTCCTGACCGCCAGCGGAGTTCAGAATTGGCAAACTCTTGGACCTACGGGTCTCATGTTTGCCCTCTTCCAGGGCAGCAGAGGCGGCTGTTCCCTCCTTCTGCACCTGGAGCTTCATTATGCTCTTGCCCTCGGGCACAGCCATGGCAAGTCTAATTCAGATTAAGTTAGTGATTGACCCCACACGAGGACCTTGCTGAAACTCTTCAGCCACCCTGCACTGGGCGCCAAAGCCCGGCCCATGCGGGAACGCCGTGGCACCGGGATTGGAGACCCTGAGCAGCAGGGCAGATCATAGTAACTAGCAGACAGAAGCCAAATGCATCCCGGGGTCAGAGGGAACCCCACAGGCTCCCGGCCTCATGCCCCCAGCTGTCCTCCAATGAGCCCTGACTGAATACCACCTCTCGTCAGCAGCTTGCAGGGGGCGCCTTGCCTGCCCCGGGTGCATCCCCTCCCTCTCTCACTCTCAAAAGGCAATCAATGCGACCCCTCCGGCCCCCAGCGCTGGTTACGCAGAGGCACAAAGTGCTAGAACAGTGCGGGGGCACTGGATGGACCGTGGCTAGGCTGCGACTGAACAGGGCTCTCTCGGCTAGTCGGCATCCCTTGTCCGCCTTACTTTCCTGCGAAGCTGTGGAAGGGAAGCTCTGTCCTCGCTGCCTCGCTCCTAAAACCCCCGAGGGGAAAAACTTCCAACCTGAAAGGCACAGAGAGAAAAAGAGAAATGAAAGGTCAGAGAGGCCAGAAGCTTTTGTCCAGCTTCCCGAAGTGGGGAGCACAGGGGATCTGCTGGACCACCCAGGGAATAGAGAGGGGATAGGATGATGCCATGGGACGAGAACCTGCAGGAGAAGGGGGAGGGAGGGTGCTGTCGGGCTCAGTCTTTAGACTCCGGAACAATAAGAGCCAGGCGGCAGAGATCCTCTCTCATTGTCTACGGGGCGGACGTCCCCAGCCCTGCCCCGCCCCCTTGGCAATGGGCAGCACATCTGTTTTAACATGTTAATAATTATTAATCTGTCGCTATGACTCAGAAGCAGCTTCCTTTTATTTGGAGGAACTAATTGTAACCTTTCCTACTCCTACTGCATTTCCCAAAATAGAAAATATCCATAAGAACAAAGGAAAGTTAACACACAGAGAGGATTCGTTCTCGGGCTTCTCTCTAAAAAACAAAACAAAACAATCTTTAAGAGTGTGTGAGAATGTACGTATACTTGTGCAAACACACATGCACGCTACTGGAT
>CM053580.1:370380493-370392089 GCA_028627135.1 Pseudochirops cupreus
GGGGGGGGAGAATGGTGCCGTGAGAAACCGAACATCTTAAAAGCAGGAACTCTCAGTGCTGAAGAAAGAGAGCGTAATGTCAAGAAACAAAGAAACAGCAGCAGGGGAAGCCTGTTGTAGACTGAACGACTGACTCTCTGTCTACCTAGAACAGTTCCGGACTCACAGCTGCGACATACACAGAACTATATAAGATGAGTGCTGGCACGGTTAAGTACGGAAGAAGCTTCATAATTAACAAAGTGAACGTACAGACTGTGTACGCCAGTGGCGTGTGCATGCGTACACACACACACACACACACACACACACACACACACACACAATTTAACATATACAGATGGATGAACTGCTCCAAAACAAACAACGTACACATTACTAGCTTGGATTAGCAGGATTGTACTGAGTGGAGGTGCTGTCTTTGTAAATCCCCACAACCAGCTCCCAAGCCTCACATTAGTCCTCGGGTCACAGAAATACGTGCAGCCAAAGGGAGAGCAGGGGGTGGGGGTAGGAGTGGGGGATGGGATTAGGGAGGGGAGCGCTTTGCTCTGCTCCAGTCTAATCTCGATGTCAATGTCCAAGCTCTGCCTTTGTGCTGCTGGATTTTAAATAAATAAATAATCCTGTAGAGCGGCAGCTGAAACAGAGAAACTGTCTAGCAGCAACCACTTTGCTCCTCAACTGGACTTTAACTCACTTCCTCTAGCATGATTGCAACGTAGGGGTCCTAAAGCCTCACAACGCCGGGTTTCCCCCACCCATGCTCCTGCAGGAGCTGCGCTCCCGGGGAACCCCACCGGCTGCAGAAGCACCGATCGGGGAATCTCAGCAAACTCCCATCCAGGGCAGGGTGAATGTCAGCCACAGGAATGACACAGGAAGGATCATTAACACAGGTTCGAGAGAGCTACATCCACCGGACAGAGGAGCCGGGGAGGCCCTATGAGTGAGGATGCTAGTGAGCAGGTGTGTTATTCGATAGAGCCGCCCAGGGAGAGAAAGAACAGCAAAATGAGAGAAAGATAATGCTGCTAAGAAACACAATCAACAGCTACTCACTCGTGTGTCTGTCTGCCTGAGAGTGGGGCACCGGGATGGGGAAGGGAAAGGTGGAGGCGGAGGAGATGCGTGCTGTTTAGGGAGGCTGCCTCTTGCTTCAGTCCTGGCGCCGGTAAATCAGTGAACGAGACTATGCATGACTCCAGCTGAACTCTTCCTCCACCTCCTGTCACCTAACACTCCTCCCCTCTAAATACATACACACAAAAAGACAAACAGAGAGAGCAGCAGCAGCAGAGGGCGCAGGCGTGCACCAGAGTCCTATCCGAACTCTTAGAATAGCTAGCAGGAGGAATGAATTCCTCCCGGTCTGAAGCATGTGGTGACCATGAGAAGAGGAACAGCCCACTATGAGAAGAGGAACGGTCCATCATGAGAAGAGAAACAGTTCATCTTGAGAAGAGAAACAGCCTCTTGCATTTCCATAATCCCCCTTCATCTACCAAGGAGGGAAAAAAACAGACATTAAAAAAAAGTTTCTCACAGTAATAAACTTGTATTGTTATTCCTATTTTACAGATGAGGTGTAAAATGACTAATAGCATCATGCATCAAGAGATGGAAGGGGCTTCAGAAGTCAGCTAGTCCAAACCCTCAATTTTCCAGATGAAAGTGAGGTCTAAGATCATAAAGGGAGTGTCAAAATTTGAAGCCATGTCCTGTGACTTCAGAGCTAGTATTTTAGAGTCAGAGCGCAGATTTAATCCCCAGATCTAACTCCAAATTCAGTGCTCTTTCCACTGAAGCATGATGTATTTCTGCTGTATGGTATGTATCCATATTTGTAATCAGAGGAGGAAAAAAGTTAGAGGAAACAAAATGGAAGAGAACACAGAAAGAAATTGATAGGCTGTTATCATTACATGTATGTGGAAGGTCTACTAAAAGTTTAATTAGAATTTCTTAAAAGTTTCATTAGAATGGTCCTGATGGAGACATTAAGAAAAATGTGCCACAACTTAAAATGTATATTAAAGATAGTTTTCATCCATAGTGATACAGATGTAGTAATATATCTGCCCCTATTCACTTACTCCTGACATTGTTTAGAATTTGGAACTTTACAGAGTTACCTGTCTTTTTTAGATTTTTTTAAATGTAGTAAAAATTGAGTATGAAATTGTACTGACCAGAAACTGATTTAGAATTCAAAAGATGCTATTAAAGGTCAAAAAATCATGTATTGAGTTTACATTTAGTTAATTAAAAACACATTGAGTACTTCAACTGTATTTCATTTCCAATATCTGTGTAAGAAAATAAACCAAATTAACAAAATGTTCTCAGTTTTATACTACCAATAATTCTACAGGTGAACGGTTTCCAAGTCCTTTCTTCCATTTGAGAATAAATACTTTTTGTGTATTTCACAGGGTCATAGATTTGGAACAGAAAGGAGCCTTAGAAGCCATGGAATCTAACCCCTTCATTTTACAGATAAGTAAATTGGAGCTCAGAGAAGTTAAGTGGCTTGTTCAGGGTCACATAGCTAAACAACAACAACAACAACAACAAACTACAGCAGGATTTACACTTACTTCTTCTTGATTCCAAGTTCAGGGTCCTATCCACTGCATCTCTATTTTCTAACTCTGACCTTCTCAAAATAATCAGTGTCTCAATACTCTAATGTCAGCTGCAGATGGGCATGATAGAAAAGTTCTCCATAGCAATCAACAAGAGGAAAAAGAGAAAAGATGCTAAACCTGAAGCAGAACTTTGATCTCACAGCCTTGAGAAATCTCTTTTCCAACAGCTATTTGCAAACCCCAGACTTTGTCTAATTTATTAATTTCCCATTCATCAATAAAGTGATTTTGTTGCATAATTATAATCATTTTCCAGTGACCTTTCTTCCCAGCAATCAGTGTTTTTCCATCTTTACTAAGAAGATATTTGTCCATATAGTTTTTTTTTAAAAAGAAACTAGCTTCCACTAGTTTCTATTGGTTCTGTGGGAAAAAAATCAAGTTAACTCTCCTCCAATAAAACCCTGGAATAAGAGCAAATAAGGCAGACAGTACAATGAGGGCATAACACTCAGGAGGGTATAATGATGGACATTTTAAAATACTGCTTAAAAAAAAACACAAACCTTCAGTGACAGAAAATTTCACCATACATATCACTTAAATATATATTGTGTGATATCAAGTCACATATCTTCCAATAAATCCCAAGGGAAAACAACATAGTAGAGACAATTTTCAAGTCCTCTCTGAGACACACAAGTTTTGATTCCTCATACTGCTTTCTTACTCCTCCTCCTCAGCACCTAATACCAACTCTTAGAGAAAAAATAGCATCATAAACTAATTTATACATGAATTTGTGTTACCTAGGGATATTTTATTTGAATTAAGGGCCACAGAGACAGGGCAATTATTAGGCCAAAAGGAATGAATCTCTAATGTTAGAATTTCAAATGTTATTATACCTAGATAAGAGAAATATATTTGAAAATAATCTTCTTACTTCTTTCAAAGTCATACCATATCATTAGCATGGCCTTTCCTAGCTTCCTATTTTTCTACAATAAATTAATATTTACAAAGTAACAGTTTAGTAAGCAATACAACTAATATCTATATGTACCCTAATGACTACTACTAGCTTCTGATGATTTATGTGGACACACATGATACAACTCGAAAGACTCCAGAAAGCATTATTAAGGATTATGAAGACTTGAGCAATAAAATGAAGACATTAAGGGTGCAGGTGGCATTTTCATTACTGTTGCTGATTGAAGATAAAGGCTTCAGAAAAGAAAAGACAATTTCAGAAGTGAACAGCTGCTTAAGATGATGGTATCCAAAAGCCAGTTTTGGATTCCTCAAACCTAGCTTAAAATACAGGATAGAAGTCTCTTATAAATGCTGATGTATATTTGCCTGAACTCTTGCAAATCTAAACGAAATATATTTAAAAAATAAAAAAGAACAAACTAGGAGAAAACTAGCTCTATAAATATAACAAGCTACTTACAAAAGAGAATAGCTACAATGTAAGAAAGATAACAGTATGCATGCCCAGAAATCCATAGAAGAAAAAAATCCAAAAAGAAACCAGGAATATAAAATATGATCTTATGTGTTTATTTAGAAATACACAAGTATTGAGAACAAGGTGAACTAAGATCATAATCCAAGGAGGCAAATGACCTCTGAGGCTTCACTAAAGCTTGGCAAGATGAGACTTTGAACTGGAAAATGACTCTTCAAAAGAATCCTCTCAAAAGAAAATAGATTAAAGAGATGGTAGAGTAGTATCTATATTAAGATGATACATTCCTATGTGGAACTCCAGAGAGGGAAAGCATAGAATAATAGAGCATTTAAGTAAAGATTATTGGATGCAGAAAGAGGTGTATTTTCAGCATTTATCACAGAATGCCTTAACAGGAGTGAATGAATGACAAAGTTTGGGAAACAGATTACAATCTGGGCACAAAGGCATTCTATAGTGATGATTGGGGGGGGTGGGGGTGGGGGTGGACTTAAATTATGTGGACATCTGCTAGAATTCTCTGTATGCCAAAAGTACATCAGCTAAATTCTTGGCTTACTTTAATTAAAATTTCCTCTTTCTAAAGATAGAGGAATCAATCAGGGAAAATTGTTATTCTGGATCTGATTCTAACCAAAAAACTGTTTGAAGTAGGAATGATGGCAGAACCTAGGGAAATGACCACTCCAGCTTTAAAATCAGCTCTCTAAAAACTTAAAGAACGTGTAAGATAATGTCCACCTTTACTCAATCACACATTCTAAGGACCAGAGAAAGACATGTAAGATATCGTGGCAAATAATTCTATAAGGGATTGCCCTTTGGAGAGGGGGAAGAAAAACTGGAAATTATAGATGATACTTTTTTAAAGTTATCAATAGAAATTTATTTCTTTTAAAGAGAAAAAATGGGAGGGCAAGAAGTGGTTCAGACTCAGCATTTAGGAACTTAAATTTTTATAGGGTACAGGAACAGGTGCCAAAAGAAAGCTATCACTTACAACCCAGCTAGAGGTCATTGCCCCAGGTAGCTGAGGAGGAAACCTGCACCTATGGGTGGCATCCATTTAAGAGAGAATAGTCCTAGACTGGGTTCCCAGAGCAAGGAACATTTGTGAGACTCAAATTCCAGGAGTGAACTGGGGTCTTAGTTCCAGCTTCCAGCCCAATCAGAAGCCTGTAAAGGAATAACCATGGCAAGAACCACAGACCAAAGGAAATCCTACAAGTCTATTACCCTAAATCAGCAGAGCTTTCCAGCTGGCTAGCTGCAATCTACTGTTCAGTTCAGTTGCAATCTACTAGAACTCCAAACACGATAAGCCCATAAGCCTTTTGCTCAGACTCAAACCCAGGTCAGGAGTGTACAGAACTTAGATCATGTAAGCAGCAATCAGATTTGTTTTGGGAGAACTGAAAGCTTGCCAAGTTCCCTGCCTGAGCTGTCCCAGAGATCCTAGAATAATGTATCACTCAATACCCCCACGATCATCATATCATATGTAAGAAATCATAAAAGAAAACTGCCGAGATCCCTTAAAACCAGAAGACTTTCTGAAGGAATCTCTGAAATGAAAACTCTGAAATGAAACTCCCACATTATATCCAAAACTCTGAGCTTGCAGGTCAAAGAAAAAACAGTGCAAGCAGCCAGAAAGAAAGATGTCAAGTACTAAGGAGTCACAGTCAGGATCACACATGATTTAACAGCTACCACTATAAAGAAGCTAAGAGTTTGGAAAATTATATTCCAGAAGGCAAAAACAACTTAGCCAGCAAAAAATTGAACATAATCCTACAGGGGGGAAATGGGCTTTTAAAGAAAGAAAGAACTTCTAACTATTCCTGATGAAAAGAGTAGAACCTCATAGAAATTTTGAAGTGCAAGCACATAAATCAAGAAAAACTTAAAAAGGTAAACATGGATGAACTAAATGAATAAAGTACTAAACAAGGATAAACTGCCTACATTCTAATTTGGGAAGACAATAAATGTGTCCCCTCTAAACTCTATGAACATCAGGGGTCATAAAGGGAGTCTAATTGAATGGAAGGCCTGGGAGTGATTCCGTTACATCTTGAGGATCTTAAAAGCTCTGAAGGGTAGGGAAAGGGAATATACTGGAAGGGAGAAGGGAAAGGAAGGTTTCAGAAAATTATTTCACAATTAGAACGCACAAGTAAAAGTCTATACAAATAAGGAAGAAGGGGTGAGAGGGAGGAGCTACCACTTGAACCTCACTCTCATTTAAACTGGTAAAAGAAGGACACACACACACACACAAATGTTCACTCAGCAGGGAAATAAGAGGAGAAGGAAAGAAGGGAGAAGAGGTGAACAGAGAGAATGTAGATTAAGTGAGGGATTAGTCCTAAGCAAAACAAACTCTAAGGATGCACAAAAATATTTATAGTTCTTTTGGGGTGGCAAAGAATTGGAAACTGAGGAGGTAGTTGAGGAATAGATAAACAAGTTTTAGTAAATAAATTTGATGGAATATAATTGTAATATAGGAAATTATGAAGGAGATGGTTTCAGAGAAATTTGGGAAGACTCGTATAAACTGATACAAAGACCAGTGAACAGCACCAGGAGAACAATTTATATAATGTAAAGACAAACAGCTTTGAAAGACTTGGGAATTCTGATCAGTCATGATTCCAGAGGACTAAAGATGAAGCACACTACCCACCTCCTAATAGAGAGATGAGTGGCTCAAAGTACAGAATGAAACATTATTCTTAGACTCAGACAATGTAGAAATTTGTTTTGCTTGACTCTACATGTTTGTAACAAGGGCTATGTTTTTCTTTCCTTCGTAGTTTGGTGGGGGAGGAATGGAAGAATATGAGAAGATAGATTTTTGCTGATTAAAAAAATAACATAGAAAAAAGAGAGAGAAGATAAAAACAAGGTCAAGCAATGAAGTATATCAGCTACAGCCAAATGGATGCTTAACGACAAGGACAGTTTTTCTTCTCATTTGTATCCCCAGTACCTAGAACAATGTCTACACATATGTGCTTAATAAATGCTTGTTGGATTTGACTAGATTGGATGGAGGATAAATACAAAAGCAGGGTATGTTCCTGGAAGAATACTGCTAGCAATGCTAAAGCTCATCATGAGCTGAGACAGGTAAAGAATGCTAAGAACAACAAAAAAAATCAAAGAAGGAATAGAACCACCATTGATGGATCAAGGAGGGACAGCGAATTCAAGATAATGGTAGCCACCAACAGAGAGAATTTCAAATTTTCATTTTACCTTTTTTTTCCTTGCCTAAGGAGAATAGTCTTTGGACTGAAAAGGACAGGACAAAAGTGTCCAATAAGGAGTTGAAATCCCAGATAAGTCACAAGATGCACCTAACTGCCTTTGATGAAGTCACCATTCCTAGAAAAATCAAACCCCATGATATTGAAAGAACTGGAAGATTTGATTATGGACACATCATCATTGCTATATGAAAGATCTTTGAGGATAGAAGAATGCCATAGGAATAGAGAAGGGCAATGTCTCACCTTATAATGTGGCTATGATAGAGGAACAGATACAGCATAGAAAAACAAAAGAATGTTGTTATTGATTATACTCATTCACATTTTGCTATAGTGGAAGAAGCAGTAGACTTAGTGTGAGAGAACCTGGGTTCATGTTCCACCTCTTCTACTTAATACCTGTATAATCTCGGGCAAATCATTTGCCCTCACCAAGCCCTCAATTTCCTTATCTGTAAAAGTAAAAAGTTAGACCAAATGACTTCTATGGCCCCTTCTGGCTTTAAATTCTATGATCCTATCAGCCTCCTGCATACCATGAAAGGAAATAACTACTTGGAAGGAAACAGCTATATGATAGAATGACTGTCTACATAGGCCTGTAGGTTTGAAACTGGAAAAGTTATCTAATTTAACTCCCTCATTTTAAATATAAGGAAATCAAAACCTAGAGAAGTTGTGACCTACCTAAAGTAACAAATGTAAAAAGTAACAGAAGAAGGATTTGAATTCCTATTGTAGGTAAAAAATTGGCTTTTAATGTTATCATTGATATCATAACTTTTCTATTACAGCTATTCAATTCTGAAAAGGGGGAGGGGGAAAAAGAAATTTACATGATAACTTTATTATATATTTATTGTATCATATATTATATTTATATATTATATATAATTATATATTATTTATTATATATTTAAAAGGAAGAGCAAGTTGTACATGAAAGATTTGCAGTGTCATATGCAGTCATCTTTTTTTTTTACTGTTACAGAAATGCTTGTTTTATTGCATAAATTAAAAATAAAATAAAAAAATTTAAATTTATGTTGGTTGTTTTGGGTGGGAGTAGAGATGGGATACCTAAGAGGGGAATCATCAAAAAACAATAAGGGAAGTGATCACAGCTGGTAATCTAAGCCAAGGAAGGAATGTTCAGTCTCATTGTGCTCTATACATCTCTAAACAGGCTGAAAGCACTGCAGGTTTTCCTCAGGCAGGAAACAGGAACTTAGTGTGTGGACTAACACAGGGGTGAGAACTCTGAAACAGGATCTAATTTAATTCCCTGTGTGACCATAAGCAAGTCAAATACCCTCTTTATGTTTCAGTCTCCTCATCTGCCAAGTAAAGGAGAGTTGGACTAGATAAATGATATTTACAATCCAAGGTTAGTAAACTTGGGGATTTGGTGATTCTATAAGGAAATAGATGTGCTGCTGGCTATTGAAAGATGTGAATGTGGTGCAGACAAGATCTGGGGAGTGGGGTGATAGCACTTAATATCACTTGATTTACCCACTGGAGATATCACACACTCAGTTCAAATGCTAGTTTAGAGTACTAAGTAAAGAGTTGAGCTTTGGTTCATCCTAGAGTGGGCTTTAATGACAGACTAGTGAATTTACTTCAGGCACACTAAGGAGGAAAAAAAAGGATTAACTAAAGTGAGAGAATAGCACTTCAAAAGCCATAGAAACCACATGGAGAAAAAAAAATTAAGAGATCAGTAGAAAATAGCTTAAATCCCATCTCTGAGGGCCCAATGACAAGAATTTCCCCATCCAAGGGGCTAAGAAATAGGATAAGACTAAGAGCGATAGAAGAGCAGTGGAATGGAAGTACAGCAACCCTTGAGATCAGTGGCGATGTGCCAGGACTCCACAATCAAGCAATAGGACAAGGAAGCAAGCAGGTTCTGGAAGAGACTGAGAATTCTGCCAGACCTAGCACAGTGAATCCAACCCAAATCTGCCTTGAGCTAAACAGCTGAATAGACTGACCTAGTATCCATTCCAGACCAGGTTAAGTCAAAGAATTGGAATGCTAGAGTTAAGAGGCTCCTATTCTACTTTTTTAAAAAATTAATGCCTCATTGCCTTCAAGCTATTTGGAAAGGAAACATCATAATACTCATACATGCCACCAGAGCAGTAACTGGGAATTTGTTTCTGCCTGTGGCAAAGGAAGCATATCTGGCACATAGTTGCCAGGAAGAAGCATGTCCCAGGACATGAGATTTCCACCTTGCAGAAGGACTGGCTGCTACTGGAGAGTTTCCAGATCAACATGGTTGGGTGAGTGGTCACCAAAGGTAGGAAGTAAATGTTTCTATTGGCACCTAGGGACAAAGTCCCAGTTTACCCTACCCTAGTTAGAGCTCTGCACACTACTACTGTTCTTACTCAACTTTAGGAACAACAATAGGCTTTGGAAAAGAAGGCAGCAATGGCCACCTAACTAGACTAAAAAGGTTATTTTCTGTTATTAAAACATTTGGAAGATCTCAATTCAAAACTGACTTCTCCACCTTAGAAGGGAGCAGTACACACCTAGCCCACAGTGACCAACAGATATTTTGTGCAGGTTGGAATGCAGATGGGGTAGTTTTACCTCCAGCCAATAAAGGAAATCTAGAAGTAGTCTGTAGAGATAAACTTGGATAAGTATTTAAATTATAGACCACATACTCATCAAATTTGAAGATGACAAAACTGGGAGGTATCTCTGACACATCAGATGATAAAGTCAGAACCAAAAAGATTCTGACAAGCTAGAGCATTAAGCTGAATCTAATAAGTTGAAATTGATACACCTGCCTACAAAAATAATCAAATTCATAAGTACAAAATGAAGGAGACAAAGTCATTCTGAAAAAGATCTGGGGGATTTGTGTACTACATGATATGAGTCAACAGTGTGATGTGATAGCCAAAAAAGTTCATGTACCATGTACTGCATTAAGAGGCATAGTTTCTGTGAATAGGAGGAGATAGTCCCAATTGTACTCTATCCTGTCCAGACCACATTTACAGTACTGTCTTCAGTTCTGGGGGCCACGGTTTAGGAAAAACATTGATAAGTTGGGGACTGTCCAGAGAAAGATAACCAGGATGGTAAAAGGAGTTGAGTTCAAGTCATATAAGGATCAGCTGAACAAAATGGGCAAGTTTAACCTTGTAAAGAGATGACTTGAGGGGTCATGGTAGCAGTCTTCTAATATTTGAAGGGGTATCACATAGAAGCAAGGTTAGACTTGTTCTCTTTGGTCCCTGAGGGTAGTGATACTTAGATTGATTTTCTTTTTTCTTTTTTTTTTCTTTCCTTTTCTTTTCTTTTTGTGTTAGGGTCAATGAGTGGAAATTGCAAAGAAGCCCAGTTAGGCTTCTTATCAGTGAAAAAAAATCTTTTTTTTAACTTCCTAACAATCAGACCTGAAATAGATCCTTCTTCCACCCACACTATCCCCCTTCCTTAGAGAAACGCAAGCTCTAACTTCAAGCAGAGGCTGACCACTTATCTGGCATATTATGTGTGGATTTTTTTCACATGTGGATTGTACTTGATGGATGCGAGGTCTTTTCCAGCCATCAAATAATGTGATTCTGTGATTCATAATCCATTTGTATCTGAAACCTTTCTAACTTTTTCCTCTTCTCTTGTTATAGATTTTGAGAATTCAGGGATGCCTCCAGACCATGAGGAAGAACTGAAATCAAGGCATCAGTGGAAGACCTATTCCAAAATGCTGTTGTCCTTAGATAGAGGAGGTACCACATACTATTTTGTTGTTGTTGTTGTTGTTGACTTGTTTATTTACTTTTAATTTACAAGATTCGGTTCCACAATCACTTCAGTTTCAGATTTTCTCCCCCCCCTTCCCCCCCCCATGGTGGCGTGCAATCATGTATAGGATCTGCAAATATAGGATCACATTGTACAATAGTTTGGTTATATAGAAGGATTATAACCACTGAGTGATCACTGGGAAAAGGAAAAAAAAAAGCAAAACGAAACATGAAAAAGAACGATAGCGTGTTTTGCTTCAGTCTCCATTTAAACTATAGGCTTTCTATATCTTTCTCTGAGTTTAGGTATCTCCTTCCATCCTGAGGCTTGTAGAGTTGTCTTTAGCTGTGCGTTGTTGAGGATAGTCCAGTTTATCAAGGTTGGTCATCATATGTACAATGTGTCTGTGATTGTGTACAGGTTTTGCCTGGTTCTGCTCTTCTCACTTAGCATCAGTC
>CM053580.1:370392589-370417153 GCA_028627135.1 Pseudochirops cupreus
GTCAACCTTACTCTCATTGAATTTGGCTTAGGGAAGGAATGACATAAATGCTAAACTGGGTATCTTGCCACACAGGAGAGTAGGGAAGATGGGGATGAGAGGTGGGATGATGGAGAAGAGGGCAGGGTGGGTGTCAGGGTTGCTGGAAGCACATACTTCTATAAAGGAACAGGGACAGGGTAAAGAATAGAATGGGGGGGCAGGATAGGAAGGAGGGACATATAATCAGTCTCTCACAATATGTCCATTGTGGAAATATTCTGCATCTATACATGTACAGCCTGTATTGAATTGCTTGTCCTTCTAGTGGGGGTGGGTGATGAGGGAGGAAGGAAAAGAATCTTGAATTTAAAATTCTATAATCAAATGTTAAAATATATATGTATATATATGTATATATTTTTATTATTATTATTATTATTAACTATATGCAACTGGGAATTAAAATATACAGGTACTGGGGTAGGGAGATCCATCTTGCCCTACCAGAAAGTCAGAGAGGCAATTGGAGAGTACATACGAGACAGCAGAGTGGGGAGGGGTTATACAGTGGGATGGCTGTTTTGGGGTGGTAGGTAGGGGAAAGATGGGGAGAAAATTTGTAACTCAAAATCTCATGGAAATGAATGATGTAAACAAGAAAATAAATAAATGATTTTTTTTTTAAAAAGAAAGATATGGAAAAATAACAAAACCATACAAATAGTATAGCACTTGCTGATTATGTTGATAGGGAAGATAGGATCAAGTGAGGGTTTCTTAAGGATAGAAGAGATGTGGGTATGTTTGCAGGCAGCAAGTGTATAGCTAGTAGATAAGGATAGCCTGAAAATTATCTTGAATATTAGTTCTACTATAAGAATAAAAATAAATGACTTCAAGTAGGAAATCCTATGTTACTTCTACATGTAACATAGCAATAGTTGGATTTAAACCAAGACTACTATGTATAAAAATCATGTTTTCCTGATATAGTCTGTGGATAATCTTCTATTCCACCCTAATACAGGCCTTTCCATCTTAGCGCTAACTATATTATTCTGTGGGACATTGATCCAAACCTCCATCAGAACTCACCAAGCTATTCCACAAATGTACTGGCAATGGCATGTGTATAGTCAAATACATATATATATATGTGGGTGTTTATACATATATATATATATATATATATATATATATGTATGTATGTATGTATATATATATATATATGTATATGTGTGTGTGTGTGTGTGTGTATATATAAAGTAGGTTTGCAACAACCACTGATTGGCATAAAATCCTTCCAGTATTCACTAATCCACTCACATTGTAGCTACTTGGCTAGGACAAAAACACCTATCTTCACTTTGGAGCTTCCTGAGGAAATTATTGGTCTCCAGTTGACAGACAAATTCTTTTCACCCTCCTTACAAAATGAAGCAGTATTTCAAAAGTGGCATTTATTCAGGACAAATTTACATCTATTGCATGTTTTAAATTGAGGTAGAAGATCACAGAAAGAGGAAATGGATTTATATGTACAAAAACATTTATAAAAGCTTTTTTTGTGGTAGCAAAGTACTAGAAACTAAAGTGGTATTGATCACTTGGGGAATGTCTGAACAAATGGAATACTATTAAAATAGATGATTTCAAAGTAACCTGGGAAGCCTTATATGAACTGATGTAAAGTGAAGTTAGAAGAACCAGGAGAACAATTTATACTGGAGCAAAAATATCTTTGAAAGATTTAAGAATTTCAACCAACACAATGACCAGCCATGATTCCAAAGGATTGACAATGATGAAGAAAGTTACCCACTGGTAGTGATAATATACAGAGAAGTGATAGACTAAATATGCAGAATGAAACATATATTTTTTATATGACCAATGTGGGAATTTGTTTTGCTTGTCTATGTTCATTTGTTATAAGAGTTTTCTTTTTCTTTTTAGTGGGAGAAGGTATTAAAGAGAAAATAAATGCTTATTAACTGAAAAAAATAAAATTTCATTTAAAATAAATGTAAGAATATGTACTCTAAATCAGCTTTTCTTCAAACACAATATCTTAAACATTCTAGTCATGATGAAATATTACCATAATAGCACAGATAAGCCCTAATCTCAATGTTTCAATAAATTCTAGAAATGGGCTTTACCATCCACCAGCTTATTATAAGTAGGTACCAATTAATTCAGGGTTGTAAGAGAATTTGAACTAGGTCCAAAGACACACACTCCCTGAAAACGTGTGTAGCTCATTTATCAGACCCTGACAAAATGGTAAAGCTGATTTTGTTGTTTCTCTATATGCAGGGGACAATTTGTTCTATACAATCACTGTATTTGAGTTGCTCCCTGGTTATTATTTAATACCAGTAGTTAATTATGGTAGTCTGCTCAAATACCTTGTGACTAAATTCTTCATGAACATTCGTAATAAAATCAGGCATAATAGCCTATGTTATTACAGTTATTAAAATATGCAATCCAACTTCTCTGGAATGCTGTTAGGCACAGAATGTCATGAAAAACCAGGAGTATTTGAAGATTTTGATTTCTGCTACTGGATTCTTTTTCAAGATGCTTCTAGATTCAGGTAATAAAAATACTAATAAACAATAGAGGAAATGGCCCAGAGAAAAAAACACATATGAGGGGCACAGAACTTTACTGAGAAAATGGTAACATTCATGTAGATTTCAAAGATAAAAACAAGACATTTGATGTTATTTCTGTTCGTGTTTAAAAGAGAGTGAGTTTGAGGTGGCTAGGTGGCTCAGTAAATAGAGCACCAGCCCAGGAATCAGGAGGACCTGAGTTCAAATCCAGTCTCAGACACTTAAAACTTACAAGCCGTGTGACCTTAACCCCAAATGCCTTCCCTTCCCCCCTCCAAAAAAGCAAATTAAAAAAAAAGAATGAAAAAAGAGTGAGTTCAATCATGCATATATGTGCATAAACGTTTTGCACAAAACAGATTTCAAAATCCTTGGTATTACTGCAACTTTTAACAAGTCAACCTCCATTTGAAGATAATGGTTAAGCAGCAAGATTTCACAAATAGAAATAGAAAACAGAACAAATGTATACTCTTAAAAACATTAAATCCAATGATCCATGCATTGAAAAAACAACAGAGTGGAAATCAAGGGGATGCCCATCAATTGGAGAATGGCTAAACAAATTGTGGTATGTGAATATAATGGAATACTACTTTGCTGTGAGAAATGATGAACAAGTGAACTTCAGAAAATTCTGGACTTATATGAACTGATGCTGAATGAGGGGAACAGAATCAGGAGAACACTGTACACAGTAACAGCTACACTATGCAAAGACTGATTTTTATCGATTTAGCCCTTCTCAGCGATGTAAGAACCTAATGCAATTCCAAAGTACACATGATAGAAAATGCTAGCTACATCCAGAGAAAGAATTATGGAGCTGGAATACAGAATGAAGCAGATTATTTTCTTTCTTGTTTTGTTTCACTTTGGATTTTTTTTTAATCTTTCTCATGGCTTTTCCCATTTGTTATAATTCTTCTATGCAACATGACCGATGTGAAAATATGTTTAATAGGAATGTATGTGTAGAGTCCATATCAGATTGCAAGCCGTCTTGGGGAGGGAGCAGGGGAAGGAAGGGGAGAAAATTTAAAACTTATGGAAGTGAATGTTGGAAACTAAAAATAACTAATTTAACAAAAAATAAAGAAAAAAACAACAGAGAAAAGATATAAATATCAAATGAAACAATTTTTACTTGGAAAAAAAGGAGTTAGGCTCAAACATATCCTGATTTCATAAGAAAAAAAAGGACCACCATTATGCCCCATTGAAGTGATATATTCCACATAATTTCCCTACTCAACTGGATAATATCCGGTAGCATGAGGACACATATTCTACAAATTGTCTTGGCCAAACAACACAGAAGTTATATACACATACTTAATATTACAAAGTTTGGGATTTATTTCCCCTAGAACAAAAAGCAATGAAAAAGAAAGAGCTGTACATCTTGTTCCTAAAAGGTTTAAGAGCTTGAGAGGTAGGAGAGATGTCATAAATTTAGAGGTGGCAATCCCTCTTCTGAACCACTGTTGTCTAACAATATGTCATTTACCCTCTCCCCACTCATTCGCACACAAGCATCTCATTAATTGCTGGATAGTCATCTGTATTCAAGTTGCAAGTTAGACATAAGCCTGATTTGGGGTAAGTTCTGAGGAGTCACATTGTTAGACGCACCTGATGACCTCAGTAGGAACACAACTGGTATCTTCTTGCATGTCAGAAATAATCAGACTGACTCAGTCTTTTTCTCCTCTTCAATAACACTGATGACACAATCAAAACATAGTGTTGTCAGCCCATTAATCCTTGTGGATGCTATATAGTCTGCAGAGGGCAGGAAGGAGGTAAATTGCATAGGTCGTGCCACATCCCACAGTTGAAAATCAAACCCTCTGAAAAAAGTCTGCCCTTTCCGCAAACTGAGCAAGTAAAGAAAAGTCTGACTTGGTGCTGTTGTTGTTGTTTTAAAGTTAATTAAAAGCTACTTCTGTAAAATTTAAAATTAATGTCCTCATAACAGATCATAAACACTCTTTTGGAGTTAACCATGAGCTCCCAGGAATGGAATTCATTTCAAAAATTTTTAATTAGTTTTTGTTTTGGTTTGGTTCATGTTTTTCTTAGTTAGACTGATTTATTAACTTTTTTGGAACACTGAGGTCAACATGAGAATATTCGCATAAAGACTGTCCTGTTTGGTGGAGAGTCTGTGCCTGCCAGAGGAGCAAAGCTGTTGTCAGAGCTTAGGAGAGGAGAGAGCTTCTTCCTTCTTAGAAGAGGCAAGACCTTCTTCCTTCTGACTTCAAAAGAAGACACATGTGTTTCCAAATCCTCCTGGGAAGAAATCCAGAAAGAAAAAGAATAGACTTTGGAGAGCACAGAGAAGAACAGGAGCCTCCATTCTCCTTTCCTTATTTCTTTCCAAATTGGGTTTGGAACCACATATACTTTTTCAAAGTAGGAAAGAAAAAGTCTCAGACAACTGCACTGCCATGAGTTATCTTCTCCATCAATGAGGAGAGTATGCAAATGCTTCAGACTTGAACCCAGGGCTACATTTCTAAACTAGGTCTTTTCAATTCAATAAAAAGTTCAAAGTCACTTCATCTTATGTAATTTCTAGATCACACTTCTGTCTGTTGGCAGAGTTAAATCCAATCTGATCCAGCAAGCATTTATTATGCATCTAAAAAGTAAGGAAACAAGTATATAAACATGTGACAGGCATTTTAAGGTTTGCAAAGCACTTTACAAGTATCTCATTTATTCGTCACAACAATCCTGAGAAGTGGGTGCTATTATTATCTCCATTTTACAGTTGAAGAAACTGAGGCAAAGATTAAATGACTTGCCCAGGGTCACATTGCTTAGTAAGCGTCTGAGGCCAGATCTGAACTCAAGTTTGTCAGATTCCATGTCTAAAACTCCAAAAAGCTAGGCACCTACAAATAAATAAACGAATGAATAAACAGATGGATGAATGAATGAATTGATGAATAAATAAATGAAATTTTGTTGAGATGGCATATGTACTAATTAGCATATATTTATAAGCACCATAATACCCCTGTGTTGGTACAAGGGTATATAACCGCCTAAGAATAAATTTATTTATCATTCATTCACAAATTTATTCAACAAATTCACTCAACCGAGTACCTACATTGTGCAAGGCACACCATGTCACAGGAGGCCATAAGGCCAAGGTCCCTTCCTAGATTTATAGGCTAGTAGGAGAGAGAATTTATGGCCATAAATCACTATAACATCAAGTGGAATGTCAAACCTAAGTTACAGAAGGACATCATTATCTGATAGCCTCTATATCGAAGTAGTATCAGAGGTCAAATGAGGGAGAAATCATATCCAGTTTTTTTTAGGAGTGGGAAAGGGGGCAACCAGGTAGCACAGTAGATAGAGCACTGGCTGTAGAGTCAGGAGGACCTGAGTTCAAATCCAGCCTCAGACACTTGACACTTACTAGCTGTGTGACTCTGTGCAAGTCAGGCAACTCCAATAGCCTTGCCAAAAAAGAGACAGAGAGACAGACAGACTCAGAGAGAGACACACAGAGAGAGAGACAGAGACAGAGAGAGAGAGAGAGACAGAGAGAGACAGAGAGAGACAGAGAGAGACAGAGAGAGAGAGAAAGAGAGAGAAAGAGACAGAAAGAGAGAGAGAGAGAGAAGGAAAGGATAGCAGAAAAGGTTTCATAGAGGAGGCATTTGAATTAAGTCTTAAAAGATGAGTAAGATTTTTAACAAGGAAGGTGAAGAGGAGAGAATGTAGGGGAATAGTGTGCACAAAGATAGAAACAAGGAAGTCCTTGCAGGATCAGAACCTGGTTAGTCCTCTTTGAAAGGAATAGAGCACATTCTTTTCATTATTCATGGTTTCTGTTTGTCTAAACATTTGCTTTCCTTCACGCCTCAAGAGAGGCCTTCACATCTGAACTGTCCCAAGACCTTGCTGGGTCTTCAGTTTGGCCTTGTCTGTCTGGCCCAGTCCCAGCTGCTTTTCAGAATAAAGGTGTTAATTACCTCCTTAACACTTCTCTGTTATTCTGTCAGTACTAACTGCTCTTAATTTCTCCCTGCCATCTTTAGACATTCTAAAACCGTTCTTCTCCAAATGGAGCTATTTACCATATCCCAGCAGGCTCATTGCCCCTCCTGGTGAGAGATTCCTCTCTTGTGCACGCTAGCTTCATAAGGAGGCCAAGATGCTTCTTCCTCTGGGCATTTTAAACCAGACAAACAGAGCAGGTTTTTAAACAAAATTATACAGGTTTCTTCTGAGGGGTCAGTTTTCTCATATAGGAAAAGAAGGAGTGAAGGGATTGGATTCAAAGATGTCTAGAGTCTCTTCCAGATATAAATCCTCTTATCCTCAACAAATGCTGTTTGTTAATATTTAACAGTAAGATTGGTGGGGTGGAAACTAAGTAACCATGTATGATAACAACTTAAAAATCAGGCTAACATCGAAATTGATGATATTAAGAGAAATACAACTTCAAATATCTTTGAGGTTTTGCCACACACCTGGAAAAGTGATGAAGATGACCAAGAAAACAAATAAATAGAAACAGTCACTATTAGAGACATTATGGGGAGTTCAGGTACACAATACACATTGATAGAACTGTGATTCGGTCTACTCATTGTGGAAAGCAATCTGGAATTATGTGAGAGAAGTGACTCAATGATCCATACTCATACACAGACCCCCAAGGAAGTCAAAGGCAAAAAGAAAAGTCCCTCATTACCAATACATTGGCAGTAGCATTTTTTTATGTTAGCAAGGAACTGGAAACAAAACGGGTAACTTGATTAGGTAATGTCTACACAAACTGTGGTATATGAATATAATAAAATGTTGCTGTGCTATAATAAATTATAAATGTGAAGAATTCAGAGAAATATTTGTATAAACTAATATAGAGTAACATAAGCAGATCTAGGGAAAAAATATGCAAAACAAGGGAAGGGAGGGGAAGAGAAAGGAAGGAAGGATAGAATGAAGAGAGGGAGGGAGGAAAGGAAGGAAGGAAGGAAGGAAAGAAGGAAGGAAAGAAGGAAGGAAAGAAGGAAGGAAAAGAGGGAGGAAGGGAAGGAGGGAGGAAGGAAGCGATGGAAGGAAACAGGGAAAAGAATGAGGGATGGAAAGAAGGAGACAAGAAGGAAGGGATGAAAGGAGAGAAGAAGGGGAAAAGAAAGGGAGGGAGGAGAGAAGTTCAAAAGAAAACATGAAACTATTCATAACTGATTTATTTCCTGTAGGTAGGAAACACTTCTATTCAATTTAATAAACATTTACTAAACACCTAAAATGAGTGGGGCATTGTCCTAGGGTCTGGGGATACAAAAATGAAAAATATCATACTCTCTGCTCTCATAAGGAGCTTATAATCAAATGGTGTCAAGATATAGGTACAAAATAAATAAGGGACATTGTAGAACATGGTAGAACAAAGATGATATCAAGACAAATTGCACTAGAGACATTGAGGGAATAATTCCATTTCAGTTGGAGCATCAGGGAAAGACTTCACTGAAGAAGTGACATGTGATCTGAGCCTTGAAGAAAGGGCAGGATTTCAACCATCAAGGAAGGAGGTCTGGAGGGTCTGTTCTAATGCAGAGGACAGCACAGGATGAGCTCAGGGATTAGTATGTAGTCCAGATTGTCTGGAACAGAAAATGCATAAAGGAAAATGTAACTGGCACTTTTGCTGCTTTTCATAGAGGGTGCTCCATCTCCTGTCTGCACATCTTTGCTATGATGTCCTCCATGCCTGAAATATGCTCCCTTCTCACCTCTGCCTCTTAGGGTCTGCCTTCAAGGCTCAAGTGCCACTTTCTATACCTAAATCTTTTCTACAAGTGTCTGCTCCCCCCAAGTTACTTGATTCATTCTGTATAAATTTTGCACATACCTATATATAAACATCTTGTCTCTTCCAGCTAGACTGTAAGTTCATTGAAGGCAGGGATTTCTTCATTCCTAGTGTAGTGCCTAGTACATAGTAAGCACTTAATAAATACTTGTTGATTGATTAATTGGCTGAATGATAAAAAATAGGTTGGATACTATAGATTGCTCGAAATGGCAGGCTAAGGAGTTTGTGCTTCTATTAGGAAGATTTCTTTGACAGTGGTCTATGGAAAAGCGAAGATGGTGGTGGAGGCATTGAGTCCAATTAGGAAGTTGTTACAAAAGTCCAGGTGAGAAATAATAAAAACCTAAATTAAAGAGGTGGTGGCAGTATAAATAGAGAGGAAAATGAAAGGGGAAAGAGAGGAAAGAAGAGAGGAGGAAGAGGAAGAGGAAGAAAATGAGGAGAAAGAGAATTGAGAGAGAAGAACTAGAAGGAGAATGAAAGGACCTGACACCTGACTTATTTACAGGATAGTGAAGCTATCCATAAAATAGGTAGAGGTCAGTCTGGTCACCTAAATGACAAGAACCCAACACCAGTCTGTGTAGAGAGACTTCAGAGCTGATGATGGTGACACTAACAAGGACATTAAGTCTTTTCAGCAGGTTTCTGGGAAATGGAGAATCTTGTCTAGAGCAAACACAACCATCCTCGGTGACTTTGCCAACTCTTAAGTGTTATTCCCTACAAGCATGGTTAGGCTAGACCTTAACTCAACAAATATTTATCACATGCCTACTATACACCAGGCATTATTCTAGGTACTAAGGATACAAAGATAAAAAGTGATAGGATCCCTTTGCTGGGGGGAATGGAGAGGGCTGTAATCAATCCACAATTCCCCAATGATTGGGCTAGTTGGATCCAACTGTCTTTGTGTTGACTTCTATCCAGCTCATTATGTTAAGGTCTACTCAAAAGGTAAGCATGCATTATTAGGGCAACCTCTTTTCTAGAGCAGACAACAAAGGAAGTGGCACTAACAAGGTATCCCTGGACCCAAATACAGAAAAAAAAATAGCATGTTTCTCATACTCCCAAATATAGTCAGTACTTTACATTTGTATGGCAATTTAACTCTTAGGAGTATTTTCCCATCTGTTATTCTGCAGTTATCCCTTGAGCACACACATGTTCACACATACACAGAGTTAATCGATATCCAAATCTTATTAATGTGGGCTTGAGAATTAAGCTAAGGACATTGGCAGTACAAGCTCATCACAAGTACAGTGACATGCAGTCCATCCTCAAGAATCACCACTGTCCACCCCATCAACTCTAGGCTGACAATTAGCACCACTCTTTTTTTTAAATGTTTTTTTTTTCAGTACCACTCTTGCTCCCCAGCATGGCCCCAGTTGTCATGCTACCAAACTCTTTTCTCTATTGCTGATACCTTCCAGACTAGAGTGGCAAGAGCTAAGTGGTCTTTCATGTACACAAAGAGCTCTGTTCTGCTCTTCTGAACCCTTTTAATTTCGCCAGCTCTATCTCAAGACACATCCTTTCACGCTCCTTGCCCAAATCTCTTTTGTTTAGGCTGGTGATTCAGAGAATCAGCTGCTATCCCCAATTCAATCCATTCTATCAAATACCAGCAGAGGGCTTCCTTGCCCAAAGGCAAATAATCTTAACATCGTATTTATTCATGATCAATTACAACAATCTAATTAGGTTCCAGTCTAAGAACTTATATTCTTTATTATCACAAATAGAAAGACCATGATTTGTAGACAGAATAACAGATTCAATTAGTTACCCACCTAGGGATCAAAGAGGCAGCCCTTTACAAAGAAGGCCCCTTTGGTTTTCTCTTTCATTGTTAGAACTCCAGAAAGGGCTCAATTTGTCTATCACACTGTCAGTTCAACCCTCCCAGATCTGAAAACTTACATGGGTGTGGGATCATGTCATTGTGGGGATCTCTAAAGTTTGTTTTACATGATGAGAGAGGGGAGAGGGAATATGCATCTACTCTGTATTTCCTTTAAAGAAGGGCCAGGTATGGTCAGGAAAGGGGCAGGCCAGAGCAGAATCTCTTTAAATCTAACTTCTTTGTGTGGCTGATTCAGGGTCATTAAGTTGGCCAGACTTAAAATGTGCATGCATAGAAGGCTTCTTCTGGCACTGGTATACAGCCAGCAGCATTACTGATGAAAGCATCTGAGTATAATCCCAGTTCTAAGGAAGAGGGAGGTAGACAATGGGGGGAAGGGAGAGAGCCTTTTGCAAACTCTCCAGCCTAGAGAGACTATTGTTGATGGCCACGCACACAGAGGAGAAGAATTAGGCAACTAATTAATATGATTTTGTGAGCTTCAAATATTACTCATTCTTGCCCCAGCTACTAGTGATTTTCACTCAGTTTGTCCACTAATAACAATAATCTCATACTGATGTGGCCCTTTAAAGGTTAGAGACTTTCCCCACCTAACATCCCTGGAAAATAGACAGTACAAGTAGTTTTACTGCTGTTTATAGATAAAAAACTGAGTCTCAGAGAAGTTAAGGGATTTACCCCGAAGCACACACCCAGGAGGAGTGAGAGCCCAGGTCCTGTGACCTGGAGTTAGGTGAATGAATTGCATTTTTAAATAGCATCCTTGGACACAATTTAACTGTTTTTATCTACTTGATTTATGCAAAAAACCTCAAACTGGGTAAATATCTGTAGGCAGAGACATCCCTAAATTTTGGCAAATTAGGAGCATTACTCTGGGCCCTGGGCTTTAGGGGGGATTTCACACTGCTGCCAGAGCCAAGCAGCTGGGCAATGATTCAGGGAGGCAGGCCAGGAGAAAAGATGGTGTCTCTGGCCATCAGCCCATCAATTCCACTGGCACCAAAGAACTGGGGCTGGTTACCCTAAAACAACCTTCCTCATTTCACATACTCTTCAAGTCGCATGCTTTCATTTTGTGTTTTATATTCCCATTCAAGGCTGCCCTGGAGGTTCGTTTTTCACATTTCACCTTTACCAAAATGTTAAGTGTGAAGAAGTCTTCCCAGTATGGTTTGTCTCTGACCCTACACCTTCCTAGGGATCCAACGCCTAGGAAAATCTTGATCCATAATATTATAAATAAATAACGGGCAAATTACTTAGCATTAGAGGATCATACTCAGAACTGGAAGATACCACCAAGTTCCTCTGGTCCAAGCCCTTCATTTTACACATGAGAAGTCTGAGGCCCAGAGAAGTTATGTGATTTTTACAAAGTCACACAAGCAATGACAGTGACTTTGTTACCAAAAAAGAAAAAAGATTCACTCTAGAGTTCCTTTAAAATAGAGATGTTAAATGAACTGATTTATAAAAATTCAATTCACATACAATTTTTAAAGTTTATTCCACTGAGTAAAGTGAGATAAACCTATTATACAGTACTAATATTTAAATAAAGAAGCAGTCTGTTTGTGAGCAATGCAAAACAATTAGAAAAATTATATAAAATGTCACCCCAAAATGTAACCTCTGTCACTGTAATGAACAGAATTAGATCATGTTACCTACCCATTATGATGCCATCTTGACAATTATTTTATGATTCATTTCTGTTTTCTCAACAATCTATCCCTCTACTAGAAATCTGCATAAATACCTACTAAACTCACATTAATTCCTTCCTTCATAAATTGTCTCATTCCTATAGACATCCAGGCTGGCCAACCAGACGGCTACCGACCCCTTTATCCTAAAAATAAATTAGCTAATCCTTCATGATAGGAAAAATATGGCCTCATTCTCTGAGATGCAAATAGTCCCACAGAGGAGAGTAAAACAAAATTCAATCCTAGTTTCCCGAGCTATCATTTCACAAATGCTACACAAAAGCTCTTTTTTAAAGCAAAGGAATGGGAGAGTTCAGGGTGAAAACGAACACGATTACTCAAAGGAGCTGGCAGACTTTCTACATAGCTAACACATACACACTCTCACTCATTCACTCAAAAATAAAAAAGTTAACTTAGAGAAGTTATTTTGTACTAAATTTACTCAAAGCTGCTTTCTCTCCACTACATTATCTCTTTTGGCAGATAATTACCTGATTTTAGAAAAACTCCAACTATCCAAGATGAAAAGATGTACTGTTTTAAATTATTACTGCTGCTGCCTTCCACATGCGTGCGCAGGCGCTAATGCTCTTGGCATGAGGAATGGACCACTCTAACAGAGTCCTTGGTTGTCAGTGATACACTGACAATTGTTCTCATTCCTTTGTTGTCATTAATGAATGCAAGATGACTGAACATGAGAGTGAGCCCCTTAGACTGGCCAGACTCAGGATTCAAAAGAGTTTAACGTTCCATTTGAAGAGAGGCAAAACCTGTTGTCTAGGATTGGAATTTAAATTACAACCAATTGCTTTGAGCTGCCATTTACTTTTTGAAAATTATAGTTGTTATAGTCTAAATTAAGCTTGCTTCAACTGATGTAAGTCCAAACTAATAGATAGGTTTCCCTAGAAAAACAGTACCTGAAAACTGAGACTTTTTCCCTTCTCTTGGTCTTCTTTGCTCATGCACCCTCACATTGGGGTAGAAGGAGAAATATTTTCAAATAAACTGTCACCAGAGTCCAAATAGAGCAGATAATATTCATAAATGTGTGACCCTGAGATAAAGCTTTTAAAGCTTAAGGAAACATGGAAATGAGTTCTGAGGAGAAATGACAAGATGTAAAAGAAAGCTATTAAATAAGGGGGGAAAACCATTTTTTCCTATCCTATGTGGAAAAAAAAATCTAGGACCTTATTGTTATCATAATAAGGTAGCCAAAGGCAATAAAAATTGGTTCAGAATATAAACTCGCTTATACAATCTTACGGAGAAAGTGGTGGAATATTATGAGCAGTATTATCTCAAAAGGTAGCAGTAAGAAACAAAAGGAAAAGAAAATAAAATTTTAAAGAACCTTAGTAAAAAAAACCTACTAAACCAAGTCATTCAAGTAATTTAAGAATGAAACTATAAGGAGGGTAATAAACATAAAATGGAAAAGATCTGCACAGATCTTTCTAACCAGCTCTTTTCTCCACCAAAGACTATGAAGCCAGTACATTTGGACTTTAATATAATACTCCTGACTGGATGTGCTTGTAGAAGTAGTAGAAATGTCACTGAAAAGAACAAAAGTACCTAAACCAGAACAAAGAGAAGTTTCCTAAATCTTTGATCAAATATCCTTTTGTAAGAATGGTATTTTATGGGAAGCTAGGTGGTGCAGTAAATAGAACAATGGCCCTGGAGTCAGGAGGACCTGAGTTAAAATCTGACCTCAGACACTTAACACTGTGACCGTGGGCAAGTCACTTAACCCCAATTGCCCTGCCCTCTCCCTTTCAAAAAGATAAAAAGAATGGTATCTTATATCCTTACTTCAATTATAGAGAGCCCAAATTTCCCTATATTGAATCAATCAGTCATTAGTCTAAACTAACTGCGAACAAGGCCTAAATATTTCCATTGAATTAATGCCATGTCTAGGCAATTTGGACAACAATTTTGTTTCTGATATGCTCTGGTTCCCCTGAAGTTTATTGCATGCTCTGGTTCCTCTAAAGTTTGTTGACTGAGTTTTCCAAGATATATTTTTACTATTATCTCTGCTACTACTAGTACCATTACTACACCTTAGTTACTTACTATTGCCAAATCTTCAAAAAGCCTTGAGAGCCACTTCTCCTAAATTCCCCTTTTATACACACACAGAGTTGGTGAGATCTCACCAACTAATATCTCTAAAACAGGAGGCAACTTCTAACATAAAAGCCTAACTATAAAGTAGGAAGACTGTTATTTTTAATAATAGAACCAGAGCATTCATCTATATAAATATTTTTCTTCAATTCTTCAATTTCTTCAATTCAATTTTTCTTCAATTTCTTCAGTATCACATATCGCAGCAAAGCTGTCATTGCTCAAAATAGTTTTTAATCTCCTCTTTAGGAATTGTTTTCAGAACTAAATTTAAGGTCCTGTAATGGGAATGGGAATTTGAAGATCTTCCCTGCCCCTTAATGAGCCTAAGGGAATATGAAGATCTTCCATGCCCCCTAATAGGCTGAATGTAATCACATAGAGCCTGTAATGAGAGGAGTTTGCTGAAGGATGGAGCAGAGCCCACAGGAAACTGGTAGTCAAAGCAGATAGACCTGAAGGGAGGAGACAACTAGGCTTGTGAGTGTTTGTTTGCTCCCTACTGTGACAGCTAGGTTTGTGAGTGTTTGTGGGAAGGCTAAAGGATAGTGTGGCTCTCTGCTGTGTTATGTTGTATTAACTTCTTTGTCGCTGAGAGGGATTTGGCTTTCTGGTTTGGGGATTCAGTTTTCTGGTGTCTGAATAAATGTTTTTGTCTTCTATATGGAGAGGCTGTTATATTTTGCAATTGAGAATTATGCCAGCATAATCATAGTCATCGTTAGCATTGTGAATATCGTGTTGATGCTACAGGTCCCAACAAGTTAGTTGGCCTAAGGACTCTGTTAGCATAGCATGTAATTTCACTTATTATTACTTTTTAACCAAAAAAAGCATTCACCAGCTTGATCATATATTATTTTCATAGGATTTGGCTTTAGATGGTTTTTGGTTGGTTTTGAAATTTAAAGCATGAAAACTGCCTACACTAAGGGTATTCAAAAAGGTCACACTACTGTCACTAAAGATAACCGGAAAAGAGGAGCTCCTAAAGCATTTTGGGCAATGGCTACATTGGAGGAATAAGTGTAGAGCTTCACAAAACGGCTACTTGGAAGGGCGCAATTTTGATAGGGATGTATGAGTTCTGGCATATTTTCTCAAAGATCAGTCCCATTACTTTTTAGCCATGCCTCGTAGAAGCTCCAATCACCTTGTCCCAAGGAGTACTGACAAAAATGCCTGAGGGTAAGCAAAGCATCACTGATTTTTACTTCTAGGCCTCTTCACGTCGTCATTCTTCTGTAAGGCCTTGTTTATCAGACCCTGCAATCAACAGAGCTGGAATCACTCAGTGTTTGCATACAGGACCTCTAAGAAAAGCTGTGCAGCAAAAGGCAGTATCTTTTGGTAATTAGTATTTTCTCCTTCGGCTCAAGTGGTTTCTAGACTGGAAAGCTCTACCTCCAAGTTTCAATGGATGTTTACAATTTTTTATTCTTAGACAGTACCAAAATATAACCAAAGTGTTGGGTCTCAAAACCAGGATCTACATTCTTACCAAGAATTTGTAATAGTTTCCCCTTTCAGAGAAAAGACCTCAGATTGCACTCTAGAGTCTGGTGCCTTCCACGTCCTGCAGGACACAGCATTTCCCCTGGGGCAAGGCCAGGCACCTCCCGTTTGACCCAAAGCAACCACTTCCATCTATCTGCACCAACGTAAGGTAACTTCTACCTCTGGCTGCCCAATTGGGATGTAAAAACCGTCCAGTGCAAAGAAAATCAAGCCTCCCTTTAACTTCAGTCCTGTCATTTCATGCTGCATCTGTTCTTTAATGGCAGAGGACTAGCACCCACTCATTCTCACACTTGGCCATACTCTTCACATTCCAGGGATTGTGAACTCCTTTGGATCACTGTCCAAACCCAATTCCACACTCCCTACAACCTGATTCCTCATTCCCATCCTCATCAACCTTTCCTCCTCAAAGTTTCCATCAGACTCCATCTAGCCCTTCCAGTGTACCCCCTGGAATGCCTGTTCCATAGACAGCAAACTTCCCTTCACCTTAAATCTTTTTCTCTCCCACTCCTTAGATCTACTACCTCTTACTAAAACCTGGTTTTCCACTGATGACACAGCTACCTGGCTACACCTTTACTCATTCTCTCATTGGTTGAGGTGGGAAGCTATAATACTCCTTGTTCTTCATTGCCACTTTTAGGTTCTCCCCCTTCTTCTATCACCCAGTAACCATTTTTCCTTTAAGATTCATGTTACTCATATCTACCACCCAATCAAAATTCTGGTAGCTATTGTCTACAGACCGCCCCGCCCCCAGGCAACTCCCCTTCTTTCCTCAATAAGTTTGATACCTGGCTAACAATTTTTTTCTCTCCTCCACAACCCCTGCCCTCATACCAGAGGACTTAAACATATATGTTGACTCTCCCTCAAATACCCTAACCACTCAGTTCCTCAACCTACTCACTTCCACCCATCTTAGCCACACACAAAGATGGTCATACCCTTGACCTTACCATCACCTACAAATGTACCACCTCTACATTCAAGAATTTTGGAATCCCCTTACCTAACCATAATCTCTTGGCTTTTCACCTCTCCCTCTTCATTCCCTTACAAAACCCTACTCTTTGTTCATACCAATACCTCCAATCCCATGACTTTTCAATTCTCTCTTAACTCTCTCTTTCTCTCCTACATTAGCCGCTCTCTCCTCTTCTCCCCATCTTGACACCTTGGTGAAACAATTCAACTCTATACTGTCCTCTTCTCTTGAATCCCTAATCCCCTTATTATATTGCTGATTGTGCCCAGTCAAGCCTCAGCTTTGGATCACTCCCACCATTTAGCACCTCCCCTTCTGCAAATGTGCTACTGAATGAAGGTAGAGAAAATCATGCAATCATTCTGACTGGATCCACTACAAATTTTTGTTACACAACCTCAGGTGGGCCCCATTGCTACTAGGCAATTCTACTATACCTCCTTTTATCAACTCACTATCTTACTTTCCACAGCAGCTTTTCCAAACCTTTTCATCTCAAGTCAAGCCTCCCATGACACCCCCACTCTCTCAGATAAGTACTGTGCCTCATGCTTTATAGCAAAAAATGAAGCCATTGGCTAGGGATTCCCTCTTCTCCCCTCTTCCTCATTTCCTATCATTCAGATGGCATTTTCTTCTCCTACACCTCTGTCTCACATGATGAAGGGCCTGACTCCTTACCAAGGCTAACCCTTCTACTTGTTCAAGTGGTCCCATTCCAATCATCTCCTCTAATAGATTGTGTCCTCTGCCATCTCTACTTTTTCAATCTCTATCTACTAACTCATTCCCTACTGCCTACAAACATGACCATGTCTCCCCCATTCTACAAAAACCTCACTTGTTCCTCCCATCCTCACTAACCCCATCTGTCAGCTCCAGGCATTATCTCTGATTATCCCTCATGTCTAGAATGTTCTCCCTCCTCTGTTCTATCTACTGAACTCCCAGGCTTTTTTAAAGTCCTAACTAAAATCCCAGTGTCTACAGGAAGCCTTCCCTAACCCCTCTTAATTCAAGTACCTTGCCTCTCTTACTTATTTCCTATTTATCCTGTATATAACTTGCCTGACATATATTTGTTTCTATGTTGTCTCCCCCACCACTTAGATGGTAAGCTTCCTGAGGTTAGGGCTTGTCATGTGCATCTTTTTGTATTTCTTGTGCTTGACAAGCTGCTTGGAACACAGTAGATTCTTAATAAATGTTTGTTGATTAGTTTCAAAAGAAAGGTGAACTGCCCCCTCTGCTCATCTTTGATAAGTGAATTCCAGTTTTCACTGTAATGCTAAATTCTTTGATCACTACATATTGTCTTCATTTTCTCATCTCAAAATGACAGTTTTTTCAAAATATTCCTTAGGATCTCAAATAAAAGTGCTATTTAATGGACATAGGGCACTATAAATGATATCCTGAAATCATTTGCAAAGGATAATTGTGACCTACTGACCCATGCTAAATCCTGGCTCTACCAGTTAAGTACCTATATGTGACCTTAATCAAGTCATTTAAATGTGCTTAGCTATAGTTTTCATATCTGTAAAATAAGATAATTGAATAATGGTTCTGAAGGACAGGTAACAAAACATACTACCTTCTGCTTAGCAAAGAAACAGGGAATTGCCAGGGCAAAATGATGCCTATGTTGTAAGACGGTGCTACTGTCTCAAGAGCTTTTTTGTTGCTGTTGTTTTTGTTGTTGCATGGAGGGATTTAATTCTGATGGTCAGGGTTAGGGAAGGAAGCGCTTTTCCTGAAATGATTGTAATATAAAAAGAAAAGAAAAGAGAAGAAATAGAGAGTTTGTAATAATAAACCTGAAGAAAGAAACCATGAGATTTTTTTTTCATTATACCTTAGTGTGGATACTGTCTCCATTTGATGAATATAACCTATCTACTCTTAATCCTGTGTAACCCTTTCATACGTGGTCTCCATCTTTTAATCCTCATAATTAGTATATAACTAACCCACATCCCTTTCTAGTCATACATTTGTTTAATGATAACTTTTACTTATTTAAATTTATATCAATATGTGGTTGTCTATACACAACAATAGCTTCTTCAGGTGATACACAAGCTTGATTCTTTATAGAGTATTGTACTCCATGATTTACATGCAAATGTAATTAGTAAAAGGACGTTAATGTTAAAAAGATAAGATTTTGTTTCGGGGAGGACTTGGGGCCATTTAAAGTTTTGTGTAAATTCTCAAACGCAGTTCAATCTGTTCTCCAACTATTCCACTCTGGGTGAGTTCTTTGGTCATATGTCATGTCTGTCTGTATGCGGTGATGGATTAGCTCTGTGTGTTATCCATTCTACACTATATCATAGCCTGGGTAAAAGACTTTCTTTAGTCATTTGGTTTTGTGGTTCTTTTCTTGAGTGGATACTTAAACTACCCTTCTGAGTAATTATGGATTTCCTTGAAGAGGCTCTGCAATGGACTGATGGATGCAATCAGCATAATGCCATTCTCAAATAGGAACATCTGGAAGAATTCACTATCCGTAGTCCTTCCATGTGCACTTACGCCTCACTTGATAATAATACTAGAGGAGCATCAAATAAATTCTTGCTGTTATTGCCTCTATCGATGATTCTTGTATGATTTTAATATACACATGGGGAGACACTTTGTTGCAGAATTGTCTTTAAGATTGAAGTTTGTTCCTCTAAATCAACTTTTAAAAAAATGTCTTTAATGATCAACATATAATTAGCAGAGCGGTATTTTATTCCTTGCATCTTTCAGTTATATGTGTGGTTGTAAAAATGTGGCTTACTCCAAATACTATTTGGGAAAACCTAACTATTCTTTTTATCACATGTTTTTCAAGGATGTCCTAGATACATTTGTAAACTGTTATCATAAAAAATTTACAGAAATCAGAAAGTAGGCATGTGGATTAATAGGCATTGAAATTTGCCTAGAAGACTTTCCCCCCCCATCATCCAGAAGCTTTCTCCTCTTTCAGATACCTTGAGAATCCATCAACAATGTCAAATGTTGCAGCACGCAGGTGGTGCAGTGAATAGAGCACCAGCCTTGGAGTCAGGTGGACCTGAGTTCAAATCTAGCCTCAGATACAAAACACTTACTAGCTGTGTGACCTTGGGCAAGTCACTTAACCCCAATTGCCCTGCCTTCCCCCCTCCAAAAAGGCGCGCGCGCGCGCACACACACACACACACACACACACACACACACACATACACATACACACACACACACAAATCATAATAATCTCAAATGTTTGCCCCTTTCAGTATGGATGTCCTCTATATGGACTTGGTTTGGTCCATTTGTTTTTCCCACTTTTTCTTTAGTGACATTTCTACTTCTTCACACAGCATATCAAGGAACATGACTTTAAATGTAGTTGTTCCACTTTCACTGACAGAGAAAAATTTTGTTTAGAATTCTTTATGAGATCTTATCCATTTTTTCTCTTTGTTGCCTTCTGGTTTCATTCTTTTTAAATTAAAATTTTTATTATAATCTCGAGAAACAAAGGAATATTAATATTACAATACAGAAAAAAAAAGATTGCCAGCAAATCTTCAAAGTTCTTTTATGAAAATTTGGGTATTTAAAGAGCATATTAAATCTGATATGATATTGCCTTGCTAGGCAGTCCGCCACCTAGCATTCATCAAGTACCTACTATGTACCAGGCACAGTGCTAAGTATGGGGAATACGAGGAAAGGCAAAAAAAACCCAGTCCTTACACTCAAAGAGCTTAGAGGCTAATGGGAGAGACAATATGCAAAGAGTTATTTGCATACAAGACAGATACAGGGTAAATTGGGGGTAGTGTGAGCGGGAAGGCACAAAGATTAAGGAGGACCCAGAGAGGCTTTTTGCAGATGGTGGGACATGAGCTGTGACTTCAAAGAAGTCCGGGAAGCCAGGGGCAGAGATGAGGAGGGAGAGTATTCTAGGCATGGGAGACTACCAGTGAAAATTCCCACAGCTGGGAGCAGCATCATCTGTGAGGAACAGCATGTGGGCCAGTATCTACACTCCCTTCCGAACTACTTCTGCTCCACTGTTTGAATTTTTAATGGTCTCTTTGATGTTCTTTTTTCCACATCACTATTATTGCTCTCCCAAACCCTGCCACCACCATCCCCTAAAAAAAGCTCTTTCTTGTAATAAAATATAGCCAAGCAAAACAATTTCATTCTTAATGAACTTCAGATGATCTGGCTTAATTGGTTCTTCTACCAGGCTTTCTCTAGTTTTATCCCCCTGCTGCTTCTGATTTTTAAAAAACCTTTCATTATCCCCTCTCCATAAGATTTTATTCTAAAATGGTATTTCCCTGCATCATTTTAAGGAAATCAGTATTTACTGGCCAAGGTAGCTCTTAGTGTCTTTTGGTTTTCTCAATCTGGACATATAATAACATATAATTGTCATTGTCATTATTATCACTATTGCTTGAATCTATATAATGCTTTAAGATTTGAAAATATGGGGGCAGCTAGGTGGCACAGTGAACAGAGCACCAGCCTTGAAGTCAGAAGGACCTGAGTTCAAATCTGACCTCAGACATTTGACACTTAACTAGCTATGTGACTTTGGGCAAGTCACTTATCCTCAATTGCCTTGCCTTCCCCCCTCAAAAAAAAAAGATTTGAAAATATATTATATAACCACTGTTAGGTATGTATCTCAAAGAGGTCCCAAAAGGGGGGAAAGGACCAATTTATACAAAAATATTTATGGCAGCTCTTTTTGTGCTGGCAAAAAATTAGAAGTTGAGGAGATATCCATCAACTAAGGAATGGCTGAACAAGTTGTGATATATGATTGTAACAGAATTTTAGTGTGCTATAAAAAAAAATGACAAACAGAATGATTTCAGAAAAGCCAGGAAAACTTATGTGAAATGACGTCAAATAAAGTGAGCAGAACCAGGAAAACACTGTATACAGTAAAAGCAATGTTTGTACAATGAACGACTGTGAGTAATTTAACTATTCTTAGCAATACAATAATACAAAAGACAGTCTCAAAGACCCATAATGAAAAAGGCTATTCACCTCCAGAGGAAAAAACTGATGGTGTCTGAATACAAACCAGAGCATATTATTTTTCACTTTTTTCCCTTTTTTTTCATTTTTCTTTTGGTTCAAGTTTTCCTTCACAAAATGACTAAGATGGAGATAGGTTTTATGTGATTACACATGTAGAACCTATATCAAATTGCTTACCGTTTCAGGGAGGGAAGAAACTAGAATTTGAAACTCAGAACCAAATGTTAAAAATTGTTTTTACATGTAATTGAGGGAAAATTTAAATAAAATATTATAGTCAAAGAAAAAAAGAAACTATATTACATAAATTATTTAATTTGTGTCAGCAGTATCAATAGGTTATTTAAATAGGTTAGGTAGCAGCTATTTTGGTTGCATATCATGTCTCCTCATTTTTATTCTTCCAATTTGGTACAGATTTTTATTAAACAAGTGAATAGTCTGACTGCATACAGAAAGCAGATTCTTAATGAGTTCCCACCTCAGCAACCAATTTTCCATTTGTTAAGATAGAATCTATTTCGTATTTTATGATGTTAGCTAATCAATAAGCATTTATTGGTCACTTACAATGTGCCAGGCACTGTACTAAGCGCTAGAGATACAAAAAGAAACTAAAGATAGTTCCTGACCTCAAAGAGCTCACAATCTAATGGGAGGCAAACAATTTTGTACAAACAAGTTTTATATAAGATGAACAGGAAATTATTAACAGAGGGAAGGCCTTAGAATTAAGAGAGCTTAGGAAAGGTTTCTTGTAGAAGACAGGATTTTAGCTGGGACTTGAAGGGAGCCAAAGAAGCCGGGAGATGGAGACGAGAAGAAATAGCATTTCAGTCGTTGGAGACTGTCAGAGAAAATGCCTGGAGATGGAATGTCTTGTTCACGGCATAACAAGGAAGCCAATGCCACTGGACTGAAGAGTATATGCTGAGATGCAGGGTGTAAGAAGACTAGGAAAGTGGGTTAACTTATGAAGGGCTTTGAACTTATGAAGACCTTGTTTTTGATTCTAGAGGTGATAACAAGCCACCGGAATTGAGTAAAGTGGTGACTTGGTCTGATATGTGATTTAGGATTTTGTGACTTTGGCAGGTAGATGGGGATTGGATTAGAGTGAGATGAGATTTGAAGCAGGAAGACCCACCAGCAGGTTATTATTACAGTAGTCCAAGTGTTATATAATGAGGGCCTTCACTAGGGTGGTGGCAGTGTCAGAGGAGGAAAAGGGGGTATTATTTAAGAGATATTGCAAAGATGGAATCAACAGGCACTGGCAACATATTGGATATGGGGAGTGGGGAGAGAGATAGTGAGGAGTCTAGGTACAGGGGTGGGTACGTATGGCTTTAAGGTCCCATGCAGCTCTCAAGGTCCTCAAGTACAGCCCTTTGATTGAATCCAAACTTCACAGAACAAATCTCCTTAATAAAAGAATTTGTTTTTTAAATCTTGGACTCAGTCAAAAGGCCACACCCAAGGACCTAGAAGGCCACACGTGGCCTCAAAGTTGCAGGTTCCCCATCCCTGGCTCTAGGATGTCAGCTACGTTGCAAGCTTGAGGGACTGGGAGAATGATGGTGTCCTCCACAATAATAGGGAAGTTTGGAAGTAGGGAGAGTTTAGGGGAAAATGTAATGAGTTCAGTTTTAAATATGTTAAGTTTAAGATGTCTTCTACACATTCAGTTTGAAAAGTCTGAAAGACAATTGGAGATGTGAGAAGGAAGGTCAGCAGAAAGGTTAGGTAGACAGGTTAGCAGACAGATAGATTTGAGAATCATCAGAACAGTGATGATAATGAAGTCCATGGGAGCTAATGAGATCAAAAAGTGAAATAGGGGGGCAGCTAGGTGGCACAGTGAATAGAGCATTGGCCCTAGAGTCAGGAGGACCTCAGTTCAAATCCAGTCTCAGACACTTAACACAAAAACTAGCCGTATGACTTGGGCAAGTCACTTAACCCCAATTGCCCTCCAAAAGAAAAAAAAAAGTGAAATAGAGAGAGAAGAAAAGAGGGTCCACGACAGAGCCTTATGGCAATACTTATGGTTAAAGGGCATGATCTAGACAAATAACAGGCAAAAGAGATAGAGATGGAGCATCTGATAGAAAAAAAGGAGAACCAGGACAGAGAGGTGTCCTAACAAGAGAAGAAAGTATCAAGAAGAGGGTGATCAACAGTGTCAAAGGCTACAGAGGGATCAAGGAGAATGAAGACAGAGGAAAGGCCACTGGATTTGGCAATTGAGAGGTCACTGGTAACTTTGAGAGAGCAGTTTCAGTGGAATGATGCTCAGCCCCATTTGACTCTCCTTTCGATTAATGTTTTCATCCCATATCGTCTTCTTAATTTTTAATTTTTTAAATTTATTTCATTTTAAATTTATAGAATAAAATAGGCATTTATATAACATAATTAAAAAGAAGATTGCACATGAAACTGCAAATCTATCATGTACAACTTGCTATTCCTTTTAAATATTGTAATGGTAATGGAAATTTGAAGACCTTCCCTGACCCCTAATAGGTCAAATGCAATCACATGGAGACTGTAGTGAGAGGAGCTTGCTGAAGGGTAGAGCAGAGCCAACAGGAAGCTGGGAGTCAGACCAACTACATAGTGGGAGAGAGAGAACACACTGAGGGAGACAGCTAGGCTTATGAGTATTTGCCCCTTGCTGTGACAGTTAGGCTTGTAAGTGTTTGTGGGAAGGCAGAAGGATGGTGCGGCTTCATGCTGTTCTATGGTGTATTAACTTCTTTGCTACTATGATGGATTTGACT
>CM053580.1:370417653-370441606 GCA_028627135.1 Pseudochirops cupreus
TCTCTCCCATGATCTTTCTTTTCCCCAAAGAAGGAATCTAGGGTTTGGGAGCTGTTCTTGAAGTAGATGTCTAATAGATACCTTAAGTGCAATATGTCCAAAACACAATTCATTGCCTTTCCCCCTAAACATGCTTCCCCCACCCCCCCTATATTCCCTATTAGTGTAGCACAACACACCACCCCCCCATCCCTCAGGATTGCAACCTAGGAGTCATCCTGAATTCCTCATTATCTCTCCCCCCAAATCCAGCCTGTTGTCAGCACCTGCCAATTTTACTTTTGCAAAGATATCTTCTGAATACTTCCCCTTCTTTCCTCTGGCACTGCCACCACTGTAGTGCAGGCCCTCATCACCTCATACCTGGATTGTTGCAATAGCCTGCTGGTGGATCTGCCTGCTTCAAATCTCTCCCCATTCCAATGCATTCTCTGTTCAGTCGCCAAAGTGATTGTCTTAAAACCCAATTCTGATCATGTCACTTCTCTACTTAGTAAACTCCAGTGGCTTCCTATTGCCTCCTGGTGCAAGTAGAGAATGCTCCATTTGGCATTCACATCCCTTAATGACCTTGCCCCTTTCTGCCTTTCCAGTCTTCTCATACCTTACTCCTTGATAGTTACTCTTTGATCCAGTGATACTGGTGTCCTGGCTGTTCCACAAACAAGATAATCCATCTCTCAGCTCCAGGCATTTTCTCTGGCTGTGCCCCATGTGTGAAAGGCTCTCGCTCCTTTACCCTGACTGCTGACCTCCCTGGCTTTTTTTAAGTTCCAGTTCTCACCTTCTTCAGGAAACCTTCTCTAACACCTCTTAATTCTAATGCTTCCCTCTCTTAGTTAAATGTCCTATTTATCCTCTATATAACTTGCTTTGTATATATTTGTTTGCATATTGTCTCCAACATTTGATTGTGAGCTCCTTCAGGGCAGGGACTGTCTTTTGTCTCTTTTTGTATCCCCAGTACTCAGTACAGTACCTGACATATGCTAGGCACTTAATAAATGTTCATTGAATTGAATTGAATACTTACACTCAGGAGTGTGCTAGAGCCAACTCTCTGATTGTTAAATTTCAGTGTGAGCATTTACACCTCAGAAATCAGGGCTTGGACTAAATAAATTGATAATAATGCAGATTAAACTTAAAAAAAACTAGGTGAATATATTTTTGAGAGCCTGATTGTTAAATATTTACCAACATATCCCTGATGATATTCCCTAGTTCACATATACAGTATACCTTAATATAAGATTATTACAACACAATAACATAATATGAACTTTTTAAAATTAAAATTCACACAAAATCATGTTTATATCACAAGAGCAAAAATCTTGGGGAAGTTATTCACTAGCCATGAGCCATGAGAATCATGGGATCTTAGAGTTGGAACAGATCTGAGAACTCTACTACACTATCCAATATCTGACCAAAAATGTCTGTATTGGTCCAACTCCATCTAACAGTTCTATCAACAAGTTCATAACCCTCCTTTTCTCTCAGAATATCAGGAGAGGCTTTGTCAAAGGCTTTACCAATGAAAGAGTAGATTATGTCTTTGGTATTTTACCAATCTAGTAAAACTGACATGAAACCCAAATTCCACAATAGCAAAGGCAAGTTTAATATAAAATAAACATCAGAGAGGGGAGGCACCTGGTTCTTATCTAGGTTTTCCTTGAAAGCCAAAGGCAGAGACTATTCTTTTACAAAGGTGGCATTTTATTCTGAATTAGCAATATAGCAAATATTGTGCAGTCAGTGTGGTAAGAGGTAATGATAAAAGCACTAGACATGTAAGTCAAGAAAGACATTTTAAGGGGAAGGGGGAGCACAGAATAGAGGAAAGAGCAAGCATGGCAGGTATACAAGAGAGGCAGGATGTTAGCCTGACTGGAATGGAGGCTTTGTGTTAGTGAGTACTAAGAAATTACTTTGGATAGAGTAGGGCTAGATTTTAGAGGATTATAAAGATCAGGCAGTGTTTAGCTTGGATGTTGTAGGTGATAGGGAGCCTGTGAGAGTTTTTGAATAGGGCAAATCAGTGTTTTAAGAAGATTAAGCTAGAAATATGTAAAAAAAAATCAGTTCAATAGAGGGCAGACTGGAATTCTGGAAACTAGTTAAGCATGTTTTTTTTTTCTTTTAGTTCTAATTTAGTATTTTATTTTCCCCAGTTGTGTCTAAAAGCATTTTTTAACATTCATTTTTAATATTTTGAGTTCCAAATTCTCTCCCTTCTTGCCTCCTCACCCTTCCTCACAGAGAAAGAAGGCAAGCACTTCGATACAGGTTATTCATGTGTGGTCACACAAAACATTTCCATGATCGTCGTGCTGTGAAAGAAAATGTTCATAAAAAAAACCTCAAGAAGAATAAAGAAAGTAAAAGAAGTATTTTTCAATCTGCATTCAGATATCAACAGTTCTTTCTCTGGGGAGGGAGAGCACCCTTCATCATAAGTTCTTCAGAGTTTTCTTGGATTGTTGTATTGCTGAGAATAGCTAAGTCATTCACAGCTGATCATCTCACAATATTTTTGTTACTTTGTACACAGTACATTTCACTTTGTATCAGCCCATGTAATTCTTTCCAGGTTTTTCTGAGAGCGTCTTGCTTAGTCTTTCTTTTTTTTCTTTTTTTTGGTGGGGGGAAGGCATGTCAAGTGTCTGAGGCCGCATTTGAACTCATGTCCTCCTGACTCCAGATCCAGTGCTCTATTCACTGAGCCACCTAGCTGCCCCCCTTGCTCATCATTTCTAACAGTACAACAGTATTCCATCATAATCACATACCACACACAACTTTTTTCAGCATTCCCCAATTGATGGGTATCCTCTTAATTTCTAATTATTTGCCCCTAGAAAAGAGCTGCTATAAATATTTTTCCACATATAGGTCCTTTTCCTTTTTGCTTTTTATCACTTTTGGGATGCAGACCTAGTAGCAGTATTGCAGAGGGTATGCATGGTTTTATAATTCTTTGGGCATATTTCCAAATTACTCTACAGAATGACTGAATCAGTTCAAAACTCCACTAACAGTGCATTAAAATTTCATTTTTCCCACTCCTCCAACATTTGTCACTTATCCTTTCTGTCCTATTAGCCAATCTAATAGGTATGAGGTAGTACAAAAATATGGCTACAGATAGCTTTGATTACTTCATCTGAAAACTGATCATATCTTTTGATCATTTATCAATTGGGGAATGGCTCTTCTTTTTATGAATTTGACTCAGTTCTTAGGATGTTTGAGAAATAAGGCTTTTATCAGAGAAACTTGCTTCAAAATTTTTTTTCAGAGTTACTATTCCTAACTATATTTCCCTCTGTCCTATCCCCCCCTTTATTCTATTCTCTCTCTCCTTTTGCCCTGTCCTTCCTCAAAAGTGTTTTGCTGCTGACTACCCCCTCTCTCAATCTGCCCTCCCTTCTATCACCTCTCCCCCATTCTCTTATCCCCTTTCCATCCTACTTTCAAGAATTTCTTGAAATAAACTACAAAAGGGTATGTGGGGTGTTCAGGGAGGACTAGTATTTCTGGTATGAGCACTTGCTTGCAGAGCCCTTTTCAGGGCTGCATCCACCTTTGATATTTACCCATCACCTAGCTTTCACACATGGCTCCAAGAAGCTGTAGCATGTGCATCAGCCACAACCTGATAAAACTATCTTTTCACATGGGCTAAACCATGTTGGAGGTTAACTGTAAGACTCAAGTAAGTCAGTGATTGAGGGGAATGTTCATCCCAAGCATGTGAAGACTTTTCCTGATGGAATGGGCAGATGAGAACAATTTGTTCTAAGGGCCACGAAGGGAGGTGGCTAAATCAGGCACTGTGGGGCTGTTAGAGCTTGGTTACACATCACAGAAGTCAAGGTCATCCACTGTATTCTCAGGCCATCAACAATCATCTTGATTTTTGTCTTGCCACTGGACTTCAGTAACTTAGGAAGAGAGAATGAGGTGACAACTTTGTGCAACTGCCTCACTTCAATCAAATTCATGTGCCTGTCAAGACAGCACCCTCACTGTTGTGATGTCATTGGTTGTCTTCAGAAAAAGAAGGAAGAATAATAACAACAAAGTAAATTTGAATTAGAGTAGTGACATTCAGATTGTAAAGAAAGGGACATTAAAAAAGAGCATGCTACTTAGGACGTGGAAATTAAGGAATGAAAGAGGGACTTGAGTCATTTAAATAAGAATCATTTAAGCCTAAATGACTGGGTAGTTCCATGTTCCAAGCTCTTGAATCTACTCTTTTGTCTCAGGCAGTTATTGTGCAATGGAAAGACTTTGGGGGTGGCTCAGTGGTACAGTGAACTGAGCACCAGCCCTGGAGTCAGAAAGACCTGAGTTCAAATCTGGCCCTAGACACTTAACACTTACTAGCCATATGACCTTGGGCAAGTAACTTAACCCCAATTGCGCTGCAAAGAAAAAAAAAAGAAAGACTTTGGAACCTAAGGACATGAGCTCTAATGTTGACTGTACTAGACCATGGGCAAGTCACTTATCTTCTTTAGGCCTCAATTCCCTCATCTATAATTTTTTTTTTCGGTACCAAATGATCTCTAAGGTCCCTTCTAGCTCAAAATCTTTAATACAATGATCTTGAGCATTTGCCTAATACTGCAGAGGAGCTAATTTGACCATTTTGTTGAAGCAAATCCATTGCATCTCCTATAGTATAAAAGAATGGTTGTATTTGTCATCAGCCTCAATGAAACAATACAGTGTATTTGATGATAGTCTGTTAACTGTGGATTTCTTCCTTTAGGCCAAATAAAGTTCTCCTAACCATTTTTCAAGCCCTTATTTCCAGCTTTTTAATCATGATTGTGTGTTTTTTGTGTCCTCTCCCAGTTTCAAATGGGGAAGTAAAAGTCATAAGGATAGAATAAGTTCTGTATCTAGAGATTTCCAGAAAAGGAACTAAATTTGTCCTTAAATGATCAGTCCCATATGATATATTTATAGGCCAGAAAGTAATTTTCTCTGCCATTACCCCGTGGAGGTTCAATGCCCCCTCTCCCGAACATTCTTCATTCTCCTAAGCAGGAAATCTTTCACCAAAATGGCCGGACCATGTCATTATGAGCTGTCAAGATATAATTTAAAGCATAAAACTTCAGGAAAGCAACTCTAAAACTGCAAATTGTAGCAAAGAGACATCAGAAAATTGAAAATGCAAAAATATTCCTCCCTGGATTGACTTACCCACATGACTTTTAAAAAATTTTAATTGGGTGCATTTTAGTTGGGTGATTCTGTCTTTGTTCATATAGCACATATACACAACTATAAACTACAAATTCTAATTCTTAACAGAATCAGAAGAAATTAAGAAGTGGTGACAAGAATACACAAAAGACTATACAAGAAAGATGATGTTGTTAAAGTGCCGCACTCAACATGCCAACAAATTTGGAAAACACAATAGTGTTTCCACAGATTTGGAAAAGATCAGTTTATTTCCCAATCCTTAAGAAGGGCAATGCCAAAAAATGTTTAAATTACCAAAAATTGCTCTCATTTTACATCATTTCACATTCCAGCAAGGTTATGCTTAAGATTCTGCAAGCTAGGCATCACAATATGTGGACCAAGAATTACCAGAAGAGCAGACTGGCTTTCAAAGAGGCAGAGGAGCTAGAGACCGAATTGCCAATGTTTGCTGGATTATAGAGAAAGCAAGAGAGTTTCAGAAAAAAATATCTACTCTTGTTTCATTGACCACACTAAAGCCTTTGATTGTGTGGATTGCAACAAAATGTGGCAAGTCCTCAAAGAAATGGGAATACCAGATCATCTTACTTGCCTCCTGAGGAACTTGTATGTGGGCCAAGAAGCACAAGTTAGAAATGAACCTGGAATAACTGATTGGTTTAAAATTGGAAAAGGAGCACAACAAGGTCATGTATTATCACCTTGTTCATTTAGCCTACATGCTGGATACATCATGCAAAATGCCAGATTAGATGAATCAAAAGCTGGAATTAAGATTGCTAGGAAAAATACCTACAATCTTAGATATGCAGATGATAGCACTCTAATGGTAGAAAGTGAAGAGGAATTAAGAAACCTCTTGATGATGGTAAAAAAAGAGAGTGTAAAAGCTGGCTTGAAGCTTAACATAAAAAAAAAAAAAACCAAACCAAACCAAAACCTAACATCTTGGCAGCTGGTCCCCTCACTTCCTTACAAACAGAGGGAGAAATGGAAGCAGTGTCAGATTTTATATTCTTGCGCTCAAAGATCACTGCAGACATTGACTGCAACCATGAAATTAAAAGATGCTTGCTCCTTGGAAGGAAAGCTATGGCAAATCTGGACAGCACGATAAAAAGCTGAAATGTCACCTTGATGACAAAGGTCAGTATATTCAAAGCTATCATTTTTCCAGTAGCAATTTATAGCTGTGAAAGTTGGACTATAAGTTAAGCTGAGTGCTGTAGAAATGACACTTTCATATTGTGGAGCTGGAGAAGATTTTTGAGAGTCTCTTGGATAGCTAGGAGATCAAATAAGTCAATACTTACAGAAATTAATTCGGGCTATTCACTGGAACATCAAATACTGAAGATAAATATGTTGGCCCCATATGAGAAGTCAGGACTCATTGGAAAAGATTGAAGGCAAAAGACGAAGGGAAAAACAGAGGACTGGATGGATAAATATTATCATGGAAACAATGGACATGATGTTGGATAGACTTTGAGAGATAGTAGAGGATAGAAAGGCCTGGCATGCTGTGGTCTACAGGGTCACGAAGAGTCAGACATAACTGAATGACCAACAAAAATGAATTCTAAGTAGGCCTATTATTGTGTTTTTTATTAACTTTATTCTACTTTTTCCTTTGGAGAATTATGAACTCACATCAACTAAACCAAGTAAAATGGGCATTTGCATCCACATTGTAGAGTAGAAGAAGATTATAGATGAAACTGTACATTTCTTTTCTGCAGAGCTTGTGTTTTTTAAAGTATATAATAAATCCATCATGTCGCCATTTTTAAAAGCTGGACCATTGTTTTAAGGAGCACAAAGAGGAGAATCTCTAGTATTCATAGGTTAATAGGATTCATACACTTCTGAGCTAACTGTGGGCTTCATTGCAAGGCACTGCATTTGGAAAATTCCTGCTGAGAAACTGTTTGAATGGCATCTCAAGTCCAAGTTTCCAATGATTATCTGTCTGTGACTGTGAGGGTTTTTCTAGGATGTCAGCCAGCCCTGTCAGGGGTTAAACCAGGCAACCAGAAGCCCCACAGCTGCTGCCAGCTATTAGGGTTGTCAACATTCTTTCCAACTCTGGCTGTCTTATCATTGCTAATTATAAGCTGAAATCAGATTTCTTCTGTGAGCAGGGATGGAATGTTAATATGTATTTTGGGATTCTATGTTGCCTTTCATCAAGGGATCTCAAAGCACTGTGGTAACTTTTTAAACAGGTGTGAATCTATGTTTGTGGTCTTGTGAAAAGTCATTGGTTGAACTGGGAAGAAGCTGTGCCTCCTTACTCACCACCTTTACATAATTATTTAGACTAATTAAGAATTTTAGTGATGGAGAGGGTTTTGTAATCGTTTGTTCAAACACCTCTTTTTCTTAAGTATAAAGGAAACAGAAAACAAGGAAAGAATAAGTGACTTGCCCAATGTCACATACTTAGTGGCAGAGGCAAGACACAAATATAGTTGTTCTGACACTTAATCTAGTGGTTTTACCATGGTGCCTCTAGACTTTGCTTTCATTTATTCATTCAACAAATACTTATTGTTATCTATGTCCAAGGCACTGTGTTAGGTATGGGAATATAAAGTCTTACAAGAGAAGGTTCCTGCTTTCATAGAGCTTGCAATTATAGTAAGGAAGAGAAAAAATCCATTAAAAATAAGACCCTTAACAAATGTGTGGTAAGTGCCATACAAGCACTGCAAACAAAAGAATGTAAGAATCCAGAGGGAGAGAGATCACTTTTAACTGGAGTGATCTGGGGGGGACAATGTGTTTTAATGGGGAGAGCCCTAGATTTGGAGTTAGAGAAACTAGCTTCTCAATCATCTTTTTTGTTGTACTGTTACGGAAATGCTTATTTTAGTCCATAAATTAGAAAGAAAACAAATACAAAGAAAAAGAAAATAGTTTCTGAGTCCTGGTTCTGCCATTTACTTGCGGTGTGACCTTGGACAAGTCACTTAAGCTTTGCTTCTCTGTTGCTCCTGTTCCTTTAATTGTACATTGACTCTCTCAAAGGGTTATTTGCAGCAAGCATGTTGTAAATGTTAAAGCATGATATAAACGTGAGTTAATATCATTTTTGAGATGTGCCTTGAAAGATGAGTAGGATTTTTATGAGATAGAAGTTGAGATTAAGCTGAGAAGGAGGGTATTACAGGTAAGGAAATGGTATTTTAAAAAATGCTACAGAAAAGGAAAAGCACAAGGCATATATATATATATATATATATATATATATATATATATATGTATGTATATGTATATATATGTATGTATGTATGTGCATGCTCATGTTTATGTATATATGTATGTGGGTGTGTACGGTATATACATATATATCTGAGCTGGAAAGGACCTAGTCACCCCTACTTATTTTAAAAGCCTACATGATAAGATTTCTTTTATAATAGAAAGGAGAAAAACTGAATGAAAACAGAGAAGATTTGGCAGCAATATATCCTAAGGCAAATGGAGTAGATTTCATGACGAAGATTAAGTGAAAAATTATATAAAATATTGATAAAATTTAGTGCAGTTAAAGAAAAGAATTTGTGTTTAAAGCCTAATTACAAGTCCTCTTGGATCAAGCTAAACACATTAATGAACTGAACATTCATGATTTTTCAAAAAAGGCAGTACATTTCATTCCAGTGTACATAAATTATATCCCTCCTCCAGAATAAGTTTAGTATTTTTCAGTCATATAACACATATGGATTTATTTAAAACATTTGAAATTAAGATATTTAAGTTATTTGAAACAGATGACAAGAAAATAAAACATTTATCCATTTATCTCTATGTCTTTTCTTATATATTTTTTAACTGGTTTATAACAGCATAGCAACTACTAAGTTGTGAGAAATTCTAATCACATAGAAATACTGACTCATAGCCAGGTTGTTTAAGGCTAGCCAAACTGGCCTTCTATTTCTCACACATGGTACTCCTCCATTTTCCCCACTTACCCATCTCACATCATTCAAACATCTTAATCAATGTTTCAAATGATGAGGTATCCCTTCTCCTTGCCAAAGTGATCCCTCCACATGTACCCTTGAATCCCACCTTTTCCTAACATCTTCAGTAGGTTGCCTCCACTATCATTCCTACTTTCTTATTTTTAGGTATCCGCAATGACCAATTCCTTCACCTGTTGCCTATAACCATTCCTGTATATTCCCTATTCTTAAAAAAAAGGTCTTGATCCCACTATCCTTTCTTTTTTTTGTTGTTCAGTCATTTTTCGTTGTGTCTGATTCTTTGTTACCCCATTTGGGGTTTTCTTGGTAGAGGTACTGGAGCGGTTTGCCATTTCTTCCTTCAGCTCATTTTCCAGGTGAGGAATTGAGGCAAACAGGGTTAAATGACTTGTCCAGGGTCACACAGGTAATAAGTGTTTGAGGCCATATTTGATTTCATGAAGATGAGTCTTCTTGACTCCAGCCCCAGTGCTCTATTCATTGTTCCACTTAGCTGCCTGCTAAGCAGTGATTTGAGAAAGCTAGCACTCTGTGCCTCTATCCTTCTACAGTCTGATTTCTGACTCATTATTCATTTGAAACTTCTCTCTCCAGAGATACAAGAGATCTCTTCATCACCAAATCCAATGACCTTTTCTTATTCCTTTTTTGGAGGCTATGGGGATTAAGTGACTTGCCCAGGATCACACAGCTAGTATCTGAGACTGGATTTGAACTCAGGTCCTCCTGACTCCAGGGCCAATACTCTATCCATTATGCCACCTAGCTGCCACACCAGTAGCCTTTTCTCAGTCCTGATTTGTCTTAACCTGTCTTCAATATCTGACACTATTGGACATCTCTACCTGGATAATCCACCTTCTCTCTCTCGATTTCATCTTTATGTCAGATCTTTCTATCTAGTCCTCGTTTCTGCTGGGCTACAGTAATGTGTTACCACCTGCCTTTAGAACATCTTGTGTAGGATATCCATAGGAATCTCATATGTGACCTGTCCAAAACAGAACTTATCTTTCCCCCCAAATCCTACTCTCTAGTACACTTTCTTATTACCATTAAGGGGGTCACCATCCTTTCAGTCACCCAGAATTGAAAACTGGCTGTTCTCATTGACGTTTCACTCTCACCTCATATATCCAATCCACTGCCAAATCTCTGTTTTTTACCTTTATATGTCTCCTTTTCTCTATGTAAATACCACCCTAGTTCAAACCCTTATCATCTTTCACTTCTAGATTATTGCAATAGTCTTCTTTTTTAAAATAAATATTTTTTCCAGTCACACAATTTTTAACATCAAAAAAATTCAGGGTTCCAAATTCTCTTTCTCCCTTCCTCCCCCTCGCCTTGAGATGGCAAACAATTTGATATAGGTTATGCATATTTCCTTATTAGTCATATTGTGAAAGAAAATAGACCAAAAAAAAAAAAGCCCATAAAAAGAAATAAAATAAGTAAAAAATAGCATGCTTTGATCTGCATTCAGATGCCATCAGTTGTTTCTCTGGAATTAAATAGCACTTTTGATCATAAGCCTTTGGGAATTGTCTTGGATTATTGTATGCAATAATCTTCTAACTAGCCATTGTTTCAAGTTATTCCCTATTCCAATCCATCTTCACACAATTGGCCAACACAGTTTTTCTGAAGCATAGGTCTGATGGTGTCATACCCTTATTTAATAAACTTCACTGTTTCCCCATTACCTCCTAGATAAAAATCTAAACCCACTGTTTGGCATTTAAAGCTCTTCATACCCTTCCTACTCTTCCAGTCTTCTTACATTTGTGTCCCTTCCATTTGCTCTATGATCCATCAATGCTGATTATATATATGCTGCTACTTAAATATGAGTCTGCATCTCCCATCTCTGTGCCTTGGCTCAGCCTTGTTCCCCATACCTACAATGCTCCTTATAATTATAATTCCTTCCCGTTTTTCCTGGTTTCTTTCAAGATTTACCACAAATTTCATCCTCTCCAGGACACTTTTCCTGGTGTCCCTCTAGGCAAAGGCCTTTCCCTTTTCAGATAGATTTTCATCTTCTCTACTATATTGTGTGCTCAAGCCAGCTTGTACTAGTTAGTGGAAGCTGGTTGTTGAATTTGCAGTGTAAACGTTTGCTAGCAGCAAATGCTACAAATTAGGTCTGGTTTATTTTTTTGTGGATAGTATGGACTTAAGAAAGCGATGGAGAAAATGGTAATAATGCATATTAAACTTAATGTGTAGTGATATTCCCCCTCTGCCCCCAAGAGCTGGTTGTTAAACATTTACCAGTATACCCTTGCTTGTATGCACTGAGTTACTTACATCTTATCTCTTCCATCTTAACATAGACTCCTCGATGTCAGGTACTGTTTCACTTAACTTATATCCCCAATGTTTAGCACAGTGACAGAGTAGGTGCTTAATAAATATTCGTTGACTGACATTGTTTCTTTGCTTTTGCCCTGGCCCTTCTCTATGCCTGTAAATCACTTCCGCATCAGGGAATCCCTTTTTTCTTTCAGGACACAGCCCAAGCACTAGTTTCTTAGTAGAGCCTTCCCTGATCTCTCCCAACTGCTAGTGCTTGCTTCTCCCTACCTGTCTTGTATTTCCTTATTGAACTTTATTCTCTTTTTATTTCTCCTATATATTCTTATATGAATACTTGTCCTCTGTCAGAATGCAGGGATTACTTGAGCTTAGGAATTAATTCATTCTTTTTGTTTGCATCCCCAGTGCCTAGCACAGTTTCTGGCACATGATAAGCATTTCATTGTACAGATAAGGAAAGTGAGGGCAAACTTAACATGGAACATAGGGTTCATGTTGGGGAGTTGTGAGAACTGAGGCTGATAGAATAGTTTGGAGCCAGAATATGGAGGCCCTTGAATGCCATGATGAAGAATGTCATGAACTTTGCTCAGTAGATAATGGGAAATCATCAAAGATTTTAGAGTAGGAGAGGAACATGAACCAAGCTATGAATCAGGAAGATTAGTATAGCACAGTGTGCTTTACATTTTGGAAACAGGAAGCTCTATATTCCTATTTTAATACTTTAGTATATCTTTGATCTCATGAGTATAAATATTCCCAGTAAGAGTATTGATCAGAACATAGAAACATCCCTTCATCCTGTGTGACTCTTGTCTATGTTTTCCCATAAATCCACCATAGAGGATTACAGAATTGCAGAATTTAACTCAACCTTCTGGATCCTTCCTTTACATCACTTGATGTTGCATGTAATATGTAGGCTGGTCATTGATAAAGCCTTCCTTATTGTTTATTTTAAAAATATCACTCGCTAGCCTATCTCCTTTTCTGATAATATCCTTTAAGCCACTTTTCCTGCACAATTCTCCATTGGTAAAGTATTGCAGTTTGCTTACCCATGCCTATAAATTCCTTTCCACTGACCTCTGGATGACCTGCCTCTTTAATTCTTTGTAGTCTGAGCCTTTGGTAATCTGTGACTCATAGACTTATAGCATTGTGGGAGAGAATACTGATGTTAAAAACTTGGGTCCTTTTTCTTAGGGAGAAGCTTGAGGTCATTAAAAGAGTTGTAATTTCCCAAAGGCAATCCAGTATATTCCCTTCTATTACTCAATTCTCCATCCAATTCATTGACCACTTGCGGTCTTTGTCTAAGATATGTGTGCTCTTCACCCAACTCTGTCGGTTATCCGTCCACTTCATGTCATAGTCAGGCAACAACCCCACTTTCCAGCCTCACTGCACAGCTCACTCTCTGGCCTCCAGCCCAGCTGTCTTACTCTCTTTTTCTCACACATGATACTTCATCTCCTATCTTTCTCCAGACATTTGTGCTGGCCATCTCATGGGCCTGGAACATACTCTGTCGTAACTTTCACTTTATGGAATCCCTCTCTTCTTTCAAGATGAAACTCAAGCACTGCGTTCTACGTGGAACCTTTCTTTTCCCCTCCAGTTGCTAGCGTGTCTGTCCTCTCTTCCTAACCACATAAAATTTTGTTGTTCTTGTTTAGTTGCGTCTGATTCTTTGTAACCCCATTTGGGGTTTTCTTGACAAAGACACTGGAGTGGTTTGCCATTTCCTTCTCCAGTTTGTTTTACAGATGAGGAAACTGGGGCCAGCAGGGTTAAGTGACTTGCCCAAGGTCACAGGGTAAATGTCTGAGGCTAGATTTGAACTAATGAAGATGAGCCTTCCTGACTCAAGACCCAGAGCTCTGTCCATTGTGCCATCTAGCAGCCCTGCCTAAAATTTGTTTGTATTTAGTTCTCTTTATGTTTATTTTGTGTATACTTATATCTGCACTTGTCATCTCCATTAGATTCTTAGTTCCTTAAGAACAAGGATTGTTTGATTCTCTTTATTTGTAATCCCAGTGCCTCATACATACCAGGCACTTAACAAATGCTTCTTTGATTGAACAAGAAGCAATCTTCTTCTATTTGTTTTTTTTTTCTGTGTGGTTAGTTTAAACTAAATTCTCTTGAATGTTTATAGCTCTGTAGTGTTTTGAGACTTCACAAATATGTGTACCATGAGCATTATACCATGAGATGATTAAGCATATCATGAAATGATGCTTTTCACTTTTGCATGCATCATGAATCTTATTCCTCTAATTCTTTCATGTGGCTCTCCAAAGAGAACCTGGAAGGTCTCCTTTCAGCTTTGACTTCCTTTCACCTTCTGGTTTAGCTTATAGTCAGATTGATGTCAGTTCAGATTGATATGATTCAAATGCTCTAGTAAGATGTACATTTGTTGGTGACTAGACAAGAATCTTATATTTACAGTACCCAAAGCTAAGTTAATGTTTATGAATGGTCTAAAAATGGTTTAGCACCTTCTATCCCTTTCCCTCTACTTTGCCACTTGCTATATAAACAAAGAGGATCACACAGGACTGAAGATCATTTCATGATTTTCTTTTTTTTTTTTGTGAGTTGCCATGGTCAAGGAAATTTATCATCAAGTGGGTAGTCTACTGGTGGTGAGACAGGATTAGTCTCAAAAATTAATAAATGAAAATTGCAAGACATTCATCTAGACAAAGAAATCTGTAAAGATATGAATTGTAGAAAATCTATTTTGCAATAATACCCAAGATAATTATAGTTTTTAATCAATGCCTATCTTAACTGAGTCCTAAATACATTGCTAGGAAGTTCAGGAAGTAGCCAAGTTCAGGTATTCATGATGTCACCAGTAGTATAAGCAGGGTAAATGTAGTCTTCAGGAATGAATACATCTGGTGTGAGGGCTTGTCAAGCCCATTTCAGGACTGCCTGAAAAGTGGTGTCTATCTGGAACTCAACTCTTACCTGTCTGTAGCATGTGCATCAGCCATACCTGGTACACTGTCTCAGCAGACAGGCTAAATCACATTGAGAGTAACTGATGGGCCTCACACCTGTCTGCGAGTTACGGGGTGTTTATCCCAAGCATATGAAAACTTCCCTAAGCAGAATGGGTAGATGAGAACAGTTTTTTTCTAATGGCCATGAAGGTGGTTGAAGCATGTGCTGTTGAGCTGCATTGAAGATACGAAGATACCAAGATAATCCATTGTGTCCCAGGCCATTGTCAGTTGTCTTGATTTTGTCTTGTCACTGGTCTTCAATGAGTCTAGAAGAAAGAACAAGGCTGATGACTTTGTACAACTCTGCCTCACTTAGATCCAATTCATGCAAGAGTCAAGATGTCACCCTTGTGATGCCATTGATTCTCTTTGAAAACAAAGGACAAACAACAATAGTAGTATATGCTGTATGTCAATGTCAGTTGGCCAGTGCATTAAAAGGTAGAGAAGCTAGAGTGAAGAAAACTTCACAGATTAACTCTTAGGGAAGGGGGAAGATCCCTTATCTTTCTAAACCAGGGCTAACACCAGAGTGCCTTGCAGAGAATGTGGGCCAGTCATAGATTATACAGCTCCCTTTAGGACATCCCCTCCCATACATCTATGATGAAACTGGCCAGGTAATAAACAAAACCACATATTATCTAGGAAAGCCATCCTTCCCATGCAAGAGTGCTTTGCCAGAATGACCATCAAGTATGCTGGTATGGAGAATGCCAATGCATAGACCTAGGTACAGGACAGAAGAAGCTAAGCATCTGTGGTTATGTAATTGGGACAGGTTTGCATCAACTTAGGTCTTCTTTTCCCTTCTACTCTGTTTCATGCTATAAGTCAGTTAACATATTCGAAGATGCGGCAGGCATACCCTGATACTGTTGATCTGACTTGGTTATTGGATGTCAGCTTAATAAAGCATGTTATCATTGAGAGAAATACTGTCCTACTCAGTTGTAGTGCCTTTAGGACTACATCCTAAATCAGGAATCTCCACCCTCACTGTACTGGGATACCTATGTTAGTACATAGCACTTGAAACTTGACCTTTCAGGTCCAGATCCAGGTCCAGGGAACACTGTCTTACCTCTACGTTTCTGGGAAACATACAAATCCTGGGAAGGTGGTCTGTGTCTATTAGTGATCAATAAGGGAGGAACTAGAGAGTTATCTTGTTCTCAAGCTAGTTAGATTTTCTCTGTTGCTTAGACAGGTGGCAGACTAGGTAATAACAACTCCTGTCTGAATGTCTAGCAATGACATGCCCCTTTATTTATATTCTTTATACAGTACATAGGACAACAAGGTGGTGCAGGGGATAGAGTACATGGTGTGGAATCAAGAAGACTCTTCATGAGTTCAAATCTAACTTCACACTTATGAACTGTGTGACCCTGGGCAAGTCACTTAACCCTGTTTACCTCAGTTTTCCCATCTGTAAAATGAGCTGGAGAAGGAAATGGCAAACCACTCTAATATCTTTGCCAAGAAAAATCCAAATATGCTCACAAAGAGTTGGACACGATTGAAAATACCTGAGCAACAACATATAGTACATGACACCTGGGGAAGATCCTAATAGCTAGACCACTTACAGCCTTGTTAAGAAAATAGCTTTAGGCAGGAATGGGGAATCTGTGGCCTCGAGGCCACATGTGGCCCTCTAGGTCCTCAAGTGTGGCCCTTTGACTGAATCCAAACTTCATAGAACAAATCCCCTTAATGAAAAGATTTGTTCTGTAAAACTTGGACTCAGTCAAAAGGCTGCAACCAAGGACCAAAGGCACATGTGGCCTCGAAGCCACAGGTTCCCCATTGCTGGCTTTAGGTAATAGGAGTTTTTCTTTTCTTTTCTTTTCTTTTTTGTCTTTTTGGGAGGGGGGAAGGCAGGACAATTGGAGTTAAGTGACTTGCCCAAGGTCACACAGCTAGTGTCAAGTGTCTGAGGCTGGATTTCAATTCAGGTCCTCCAGGGCTGTTGCTCTATTCTCTACACCACCTAGCTGCCCCAATAGGAATTTTTCTAGAAGATATAAATGTTGGCTTCCCCTTCACTTTATATGTACTATTCATAATTGGAGTTTCCTGTATTTTATTAAAAATTTCACCTATCCTAGAAATAATTTTTAGATATCATAACTTTCTTTTTTTGCACTAATAGTATTTTATTTTCTCCAATTACATGTAAAGACAGTTTCAAAATTCATTTTTGTAAGATTTTGAGCTCTAAATTTTTCTCCCTCTTTCTCTTTTCTCCCCAAGACTTCAAGTAATCTGATACAGGTTGTACATGTACAGTCATGTTAAAAATATTTCCACATTAATCATATTGTGAAAGAAGAATCAGAACAAAAGAGAAAAATCATGAGAAAGAAAAACCAAACAAAAAAGTGAAAATAGTATGCTTTGGTCTGCATTCAGACTCCATAGTTCTTTCCCTGGATATGGATAGCATTTTCCATCATGAATCTTTTGGAATTGTCTTGGATCCTTGTATTGCTGAGGAGAGCTAAGTCTGTCATAGCTGATCATCTCACAATGTTGCTGTTATTGTGTACAATGTTCTCCTGATTCTGCTCATTTCATTCATCATCAGTTCATATAAGTCTTTTCAGGTTTTTCTGAAGTCTGCCTGCTCATCATTTCTTATAGAACAGTAATATTCCATCACATTCATATACCACAATTTGTTCAGCCATTCTCTAGGTGATGGGCATCCCCTCAATTTCCAGTTCTTTGCCACCACAAAAAGAACTGCTATTAATATTTTTATACACGTAGATCCTTTCCCCTTTTTAATGATTTCTTTGGGATACAGACTTAGTAGTGGTATTACTGGATCAAAGAGTATGCACAGCTTTATAGCTTTTTGGACACAGTTCCAAATTGTTTTCCAGAATGGTTGTATTAGTTCACAACTCTACCAACAATGTATGTGTTCTAATTTTCCCACATCTTCTACAACTTTTATCATTTTCCTTTTCTGTCATATTAGCCAATCTGATAGGTATGAGATGGCATATCAGATTTGCTTTAATTTGCATTTCTCAAATCAATAAATCATTATTTAGAGCATTTTTTCATATTGACTACTGATAGCTTTAGTTTCTTCATCTAAAAACTGCCTGTACATATCCTTTGACTATTTATCAATTAGGGAACGACTTGTATTCTTTAAATTTGATTCACTTCTCTATGTATTTGAGAAATTTATCAGAGATACTAGCTGCAATAAGTCCCCTCCCACCATTTTATGCTTTTCTTCTAATTTTGGTTGCATTGGTTTTATTTGTGCAGAAACTTAAAATAATTTTTTTTGGAATGAGTAAGGCAAGGCAATTGGAGTTAAGTGAGTTGCGCAAGGTCGCACAGCTAGTAAGGTGTGGAGGGTCTGGAGCCAAATTTGAACTCAGGTCCTCCTGACTCTAGGAGAACTATTCTATTCACTGTGCCACCTAGCTGTGGCTCTATTCACTGTGCCACCTAGCTGCCCCAACTTTAAAATTTTTATAGTAAAAATTATCTATTTTCTTTTTTTAATGCTCTCTATATCTTATTTGGGTTTAAATTCTTCTCTTATCCATAAATCTAATGGATCAACTATTCCATGTTGTCCTCCTAATTTGCTCATAGTATCATATTTTATGTGTAAATCATGTACCCATTTTGACCTTATCTTATAATATGGTGTGAAAAGTTGGTCTGTACCTAATTCCTGCCATACTATTTCCAGTTTTTCCAGTAGTGCTTGTCAAATGATGTTTTTTTCTCTATAGCTTAAATCTTTGGGTTTATCATATACTAGATTACTATGATAATTTACTATAATGCATTATGTACTTAATTTATTTCCCTGATCTAGCACTGTATTTCAAGCATTAAATTTAAAACCTGGCTCTCATGCTTTCTTTCCATCATGATAGACCTGGGTAAACCATCCCTTCTTTCTGAACTCTGGATCCTTCTTTTGTTTCCTTGGGGATAGTAATGTTTTGCATGGAACAATGAAGGGCTGATCCAGAGGTTTCACTTAACTAAACTGTACAAGATGAAACCCTTAGGCAAGATAGCAACTAGTGAACATAAAATACCCAAACTCACTTTTCGTCCTTTGCTTTTCTTTGTATCTCCAGAGCACAGTGCCTGGCACCTCCTAGGCATTTAATTAATATTAATCGATTGACAGTGTTTATTGACTGACTGACACTTTATGAATCCATAAGAATCAATGTCCAGATGTTTTTTTCCCCTACAGTGAAAGTTTGAGAACAAAGATTTTGTTTTCAGGTTTACAAAAATTACAAAATCTTAGCATGGGAAAGGACGTCACAGTCCAGTCTGTTCCACCCATACCCCAGAAAGAATACTAGAAATATCTGACAAGTAAATGGTCATCTAGTCTTTACTTGAAGACCTCTAATGACCTCTCACTGCAGCCTATTTATCCAGTTGAGAGTTAAGAAATTTTTCTATCAAACCTAAATTTGATTCTCTACAAATTCCATACATTGCATATGATTCTGCCCTTCAGCTCAATAGACAAGTCTAATCTATCTTCCATAGGAGAAGTCTTCAAATACTTCAAGGCATGGTGTTTTCCTCCTCTTCTCTTTTCCATGCTGAACTCCCAGTGTTTATGATGTTGTAATGTTAATGGGATATAAGATCTTCTCTCCTACTCTCCCATTAATAGGCCTCATGTGGAGCCCATTAAGGGAAGCTTGCTTAGGGGACGCTTGCTTGTAGGAAGACTTTCACACCTTTTGTTAATTTCTAATTAGGCAATGAGTCATGAGGATTGTGATGCCCTCTGACTCTACAAAGGGTATATATACTCTGAGGTTAGCATTTTGCTTTGGGGCTCTCTCATTGGAAGAATTATTTTGTGATTAGACCAGATGAGACTCTGGGTAGCCGTTAAGGAGCTGCCTAGCTTTGAAAAACTCAGATGTTGGTGCTTCTCTCTCTGGTAACTATGTATGTATTACCAGTTGGATCTGTCTGTTGATCCATGCTAATTTCTCAGACAAAAACCCTGTCTGTTGGTCTTTATTTCTTTGCTTGTACTGTCTCTATTTTCTTTGTTTGCATTTTCTCTGAAGTTCAGGGAGTTGATTTTTTCCCCTGAACTAATGAATGTAATTTTAAAAAGGTTATTGACCCCTTGAACAGCTATCTTTCATGGTAAAACAGATCTAAGAACCTGGGCTAGCAGCCATCCTGAGTATACTAGTGTGGTTGCTGCTACAGATGTATTTACATATGTTGGTGCAGAGACACACAAACAAAACCCCAGTATTGGTTTTACTTCTTTAATACTCTTCTCTGACACCTCCCTTTCTCTCTCTCTGTTTTTGGAGTTATATTTCTTTCCTTCCCTCTCCTGCACCTATGGTCTGACATGAGGGTTCCCTCCCTTCCAACCCACCCCTCCTCCTCATCCCATGCACATATATCGCGGGTTTTATAGGAGTTGTACCACTATATCTGAAACACAAGCTACAAATGAATTATTAAAATATAGTTAGAAATCATGCTAATACTTTTGTGATGCTCTGATCTCCTGGTGCTTCAGCAATACAGTAGTACCCTTTTGTTTACTCCAAATGCTGATTGCACTGCTAAGTCTAAGTGGTCAGTGCAAACTAAACATAATTCACTTACTGACACTAATATTGACTCACATTCTTGGCGGTTCCCAATGATCTTCCTGGTCTCCAAGGCCCCTGACTTGGGGCAGAGAAATAATTTAGGAATAAATAAAGAAAAACCTGAAAGGTTTCTGATTGGTGTGCTTTAGCCCCTCTAAGTTTGACAGTTGTCATTCTTGCAAGCATGCTGAATGTTTGACTCTCTTTCCCTCAGCAGTTCCCATAAATAGTTTCCAGGCAATGTGCGTGCAGTGCTATGCATATATCTTGAAATCCCCAGAGGGATTTATGTGTTATTTTCCACGTCTCATGCTGGAAATGCCTTTGAGGTTTCAAATATAATATTGCACTGTGATGTTTCCTCCCCTCCTCTCCCTGCCCCTCCCTCAAACTCCTCTGGATACCCTTTTGGATTTAAACCAATATTCATTAAATGGATAAAGCTCAGCCTGCTCAGTGATCACCACATGCACTCATAAATGGTCTAATCTCTGTTAGCTGAATCATTTTCTAGACATCTTTTGACAAAGTGCCCAGGCCCACATGGACTGTGGGGCTACGATGCTTTATTCTCCAAGTTGGTTCAGAGTCTGTAATATAGAATGTAAAACTTTGATAGGAATCAAGAATTTTTCAAGTATATCATTTAAAGTGAATGTGATTTTTTTTTGTTTGCCCTCAAGTACCATCATCCCTCACCATATGGTACCTCCTTAGTTCAAATAAATCCAAGCCTTTTTCTAAGTTCGCCTTAAATCGATATGCCTGGAGCTGAAATATTTGGGGTCATCATTTATTGTTCATTAGCTTTAGACCTACTTTCATTAAATGGAAAGACCTCTGTTCTACCACTTTGTGGCAAACACAGTACATTCATAAATGACTAAAGTTCTTTCCCAGTAGAATATATGCTCTGGGAATTGTCTATCTTTGTCTTTCTCTTGTTTTCAATTTTCATCAACGTGTGTAAATCTTTGGCCATAAATCATGTCAGCTCCCAGATTAGAGGTGTGGAAGTCGGGTAGAGAGAGTATATTCAGCTCCTATATGCTTATGCTATGTCAATGTCCCTGATAGATTTAATCCCAGTAGTACTATACGTTCTGCAAAATGGCTAATGCCTTTAGGAAGGCTGCTTTTTCCAGCGCATTTAAAAAAATACTAATTGAAAAGAGTGATTAGTCTTCGTCCGCATATAATTTTAAAAATGAGGGGTGACTCATGAAAAATCAGCTATGTATAAAATTTCATTTTTAGAAATGCTGTTTCTTTTTTTAAAGCAGGGTTTATAGCTTAATGCGATGGATTCAAATGTTACCAAACAACCATCTGGACACCTCTTGTTATGATTAAGCAGAAAAAGAATATTGAGTTAACTATAGCAATGGTCGTTTGATTTTTTCCAAGTCATAAAGATCAGCTTGTGAAACATTTTCCAGTTTAGTTGACGCAAGGGGCCAATTCCAGAGACACAATTTGAAATGACAACATGTACAAGTGGGTCCCCCTAGCTGTTCCTGGTTTGATTTGTTTCTAACTCCTACAGCCTCTGCCGAGCTGTGGGGAACCTTGGACCGAGGGCCTCAGAAAGGCTTCCAGGGCGCTGTTCAGGGGTGGGGAGGGAAGGAGACCTACTAGAGGTACATCAGCAACTGGAGATGACTTCTCTGTGTCTCAGGAAGGTAATGAGATGGAGGTGAGACTAGGAATTATTTTGTTGTCTCCCTTCCTCAAATGAGCTTGACCGGATTTCTAGGGAGTCCTTGAATTTGAATTGAAATATTTATGATCATTAACTCTATGAAAATAATTTAGCAAATGTTTATTTATTCTTTTTTACACTTTAATATTACATCAAAACTTTTTCTTTGACATAAATGCGAAGGAGTAGGTATATCTCTAGTTCTAAGTAAATCAACTGATGAATTTTTAATGTTTTTTCTCTTCTTTAACTTAAAGTTTTCTTAGGATAATAATATAAACATCTTGGACATCCAGATAATTAGTACAAAGTACTCTGAGCTTATTTTTAGAACATGTTACATAACCATTCTAACATCTTTGTATGAATGTGTTTCTATTGACCTATTTTCTCCCTTATTGACTAGAAGCACTCTTTTTATAGGTTTTATTTTATTTTTTTTGAGGGGAAGAGCATGATTTACATTCTTTAAAGCTGAATGTAAAGGAAACACCTGTTTTTCCCCAGGTGATAAGTCTCACCTGGATCCTTGATTGCCTGGATAATTTCTCTTTATCTGAAGAACAATGAAATTAAATAAAGATTATGCAATGGCAAAGACCCCTAGAATGTCTATTATCTTTGTCCTAAGGGAGGTGGGGATTTGATTTCCTGTCATCCTTGCCCTTTTGCTTCTATCTCAGTTGATGTAGTCACAGGATATAGTCACATGTGATGAAGTGTATTGTGCAGAGCAGACTAAATTCTTGTGCCGATCCATTGAACCTTGCAGCAGAATTCCTGTGCATGTAACTGAGAGGAAGAGTTTTCTAGAGAGGAGACAGAAGGATTTGGTACCTATATGTGTGCATTATTCTAACAACTTTAGTCCTTTGCCTCCTCGATCAACAATGACTATTAAGCACCTACTGTGTAGAGCTAGTAGGTACTAGGGAATGAAACATAAAGGCACAAAATGAAACATAAAAAGTAACAATCCTCAACCCCTGCAGTCAAGGAGCTTACATTCTCTCAGATGAGATAACATGTAGACTTAAAAAGTCTATGTAGGATAAATGTACACAGGATAAATCCATGGTACTTTAATGCAGAGTACTGAGGGAGGGAGCACGTTAGTAGCTGGAAGTTAGAGGGAGAGGTAGTGAACTAAGACAAGCTTTGTGCAAAAGGTGGTGCTTGAGCTTAAGTCCTGAAGGAAGTAATGAATTCTGAAGCAGAGATGATGTAGGAGTGTGTTCTAGGCCAGTAAAGAAACACAGACCCACAAGATGGAGGGGCTGTGCGTGAGGAATAGAGAGAAAATCAGTGGCTGAGGAGTTCAATACAAAATATAATATAATTGGGGTAGAAAACTACATTGGGGCCAAGTTGGGAAGGGCTTTAAAAGTCAAACCGAGGAATTTATATTTGATCCTTGAGGAAAGAGAGGGCAATTATTCTCTTATTATAATATAGAATATGGTAGGATTGACATCTTAAAACCTTTCTTTACAGGCTAGGTTAGTTTTTTACTTTATAAAGGTATTGAGACTGTCCTTGAGAATTGGTCCAGGTGACTAAGGCTTAAAATAAAATCAAGTATTTATTAATTTAATCATTACCACCAAGTATCAATTAATTAATTCTAGGTGCCAATCACTGTGCAAAGCATTGGGGATACAAAAAAATTTAAAAAATAGTCCTTTCTCTCAAAATGCTCAAACTCTAACGGGGGAGACAAGATGCAAACAGCTACATACAAAAAAGATATATATAGGGGAGAGTGGATGGGGGGGGGGCAGGATAGGAAGAAGGGACATTTAATCAGACTCTCACAGTGTGCTCACTATGGAGAGGTTCTGCGTCATTTCACATGTTCAGCCTGTATTTGATTGCTTGTCCTTCCAGTGGGGATGGGTGGTGAGGGAGGAGGAGAAAGAATCTGGAATCTGGAGTTCCATAATCAAATGTTATGAATGTGTATCTTTCTATCTTTGTATGTATGTATATATATATACAATTATTATTATTATT
>CM053580.1:370442106-370476346 GCA_028627135.1 Pseudochirops cupreus
CAGCTTTTAATGGCCATATGTTTAGCTTCTGGAACATCACTTTCCTGGTACTCTTTTGATCAGAGCATCCCTTCTCTTTCATCTAGTCTTAGGTGATCTTTTTTCAACAACCAGTGATTTGTTTTGACTACCATTGACCTCACAGGTCCAAATGCTACTGATATATGAATTTTAAAAAATAGAGTCTATTGATATCTTTTGTTTTTATATCATCCAGATTCCCATCCCCCATCTAGGAAGCCATAACAAAGATTTAAAAAAAAAGAAAAGAAAAAGAGGAATAAGAGAAAAAATACTTATAAAAATTAGCATTATAGGCAATGTTTTCCACCTGTGGACTCTGCCAATTCTATAAAGGATCAGGGAGAGAAGAGATGTTTTCTCCTATGTCTTCTTTGGAGTGATCCTATATAAGTATGTGTGCATATAGAGAATAAATGCAAAGAGTTAAATACAAGATAATTTGGGAAAGAATGCACTAGCAGTTGGGGGTGAGGGTTAGCAAAATCTTCCTGGAGGAGGTAATATAGCTTTAGAGGTCGACATGATGGGTGCTTACCTGGTAATCCCTTGCTACTAGGGGAGGCTGAGCCTAGTGAATTGCTTGAGTTTGAGAGTCCTTAAATAAGAGAATGATTCTATGAGGAGAGAGTGCATTTGTTGTTCATGTTCAATTCTTTGTGACTCCATTTGGGATTTTCTTGGTAAAGATACTGGAGTGGTTTGCCAGTTTTTTTTCTCCAGATAATTTTACAGATGAGGAAACTGAGGCAAACAAGTTTAGTGACCTGCCCAGGGTACATATCTACTAAGTGTCTGAAGCTGCATTTGAACTCAGTTCTTCCTGACTCCAGGCCCAGCATCCTATCCATTGTGCCACCTAGCTGCCCATTTATATTTGAGGTATAGGGAATAGCTATTGTAAAGACACAGAGAAAGGGGAAGGAATGTGATGTAAGGAATGGAGAAAAAGGCAGTTAGGTTCTGTCATAGATTGCTGAAGGGGTAGTAATTTAAAATAAAGTGGCAACTAGGTAGTGAAGGGTTTTAAGAGCTAAATACATGACATTTTATCCTAGAGGCAATAAGAAGCCACTGGGGTTGACTGAGCAGAGGCATAACATGGTGAGATGAACACTTAAGGAAAATCACTTTGGCTGCTGTGCAAAGGATGGACTGGAGTGAGAAGAAACATGAGGCAGGGAGATTGGAAGGATGATGGTGACTTCAGCAGAACCAGGAAAATTTAGAACAAGGGAGGATTTCTGTGGGGAGGAAGATAATGAGAGCTCTTTGGAGGAGTAGTGGTGTTTTGAATTTGAGATGTCTCCAGGACATTCCATTTGAGATGTTCAACAGCATGTAAATTGAGGATACCAGGCACTGAAATTCAGAAGGCTGGATGTATAGATCTGTCAGTAATCTGCACAGAGATGAGAATTAAGCCCACGGGAGCTGATGAAGTCACCAAGTGAGAGAATGGAGACAGAAGGCTCAGACGGAGCCTTGGGGATCCACAGGTAAAGAGCATACTTCTTTTTTTTTTTTTTTAATATTTATTTATTTTTAGTTTTCAAAGGAACATACTTCTTATCAAACCAGCAAAGGAAAGTAAGAAGTGGTTACAAAAGTAGAAAAAGGGTGGTCAACAGTGTCAAATGCAGGAGAGAAAGAGAAAGATCAGGACTGAGAAGAGATAATCAGCTTGGCAATTCAGAGATTATTAGTAACTTTGAAAACAAGTTTCAAATGAATGGTGATGTTAAGAGCCAGATCTCAAAGTGTTGAGAAGTGGGAGGAGAGGAAGTAGAGGCAATCATTGTAGACAACTTTTTTTCAGGGAGCTTGGTTGAAAAGGAGAGATTTAGGATGATAACTTAAGGGCGAAGTGAAGTTTCTTTAAGGATGAGAGAGACTTGGGCATGTTTGAAGGCAGTAGGGAAGAGAGAGAGAGACAGAGAAAGAGAGACAGAGAGAGACAGAAAGAGAGACAGAGAGAGAGAGACAGAGAGACAGAGAGAGAGAGACAGAGGGGAGAGAGAGAGAGAGAGAGAAAATGAGAATTTGAAGGTTCTAGTGAAAGAGGGGACAATGATTGAGGTTGCCTTGATTGAGGTTGAGGTTGGCCTTGGCAAAGAGAAGTAATGACATTTTCAGAGACTGAAGGAAAGGAGAAGAGAGTGTGTGTGTAGGGGGGTGATGTCAAGAAGTTCTGAGATGAAGAGAATGATAGATTAGGGAACTTATGTAGAATATCCTCAATTCCTAAGTAATGTAAGAGGACTAGTTATAAGTAATTTTTATCAGAAATTAATATATTACTCCAAAGAAAAATATAAGAAGACATTCTTCCCTAAGTCTTTGCGTAGGTGAAAGAGTCTATAGATAGGGAACGTTACATAACAGGCTTTGGGTGTACTTTTTTCCCTCTTATTCTGTTGTTCTTTTCTTGAAAAATATTTGTTTTGGATCTCTAGGAGGAAGGAGGGGGAGATTAGAGGAAGTCTAGGTGACTTAGAAACAAATGTCAATGAAATCCATTAAATTCATATATCGATAGTACCTGGCCCTGTGAGGTCAATCACAGTCAAAACAGGTCACTAGTTAGTGAAAATGGAACACCTGGGACAAGTAAAGACAAAAGGAAAGGTTGAGTAGATAGAAGGACCATGAGAGTGGTGCCAAACATAAGGGAATTAGTGAAGACTGTGCTTAATTCTTGAAGTATCTGGGGCTAGAGGAGGTTGGAGTGGATAGGTATTGTTCTTTGCTGGCTTTTGATGGTGGAAGGAGTGAAATGTGAGAGAAGACCAGGTATAGCCTATGTGAGAGAGCTGGAGGGAAGAATAAATCCTGAGGGAGCAGCAGAGGTAAATGTTTCTTGCTTTTACTATTGCTATAATTTTTAATAATGGACTCTATTCTAATAAGTATAAATGAATGGGATAAATTGCTCAGCAAATTTAGGTAGGAACTCATCTTTGCTATGACTGCTCCATAATATGTTGGGGTGGGAAGAAGTTGATTTGGCTCATCATGATTTTGCTACTTTTTATCAAAATATAGTTGATGAATCAACACAGATGAACACAGTGAGCTTCCAAAGTAAAAAGCTGAGGATATTACTGTTAAAATTAAATAAGTAGTTTTATTTTGCTTAGAAATGAAAATTTCCATTTGGAACCTCTATTTTCTTTTTTTTTATACTATGATTACACATATATGCACACACACATTCCTATCGCAGTATTATAGATGTTTTATATATGTCACATTTGAATCTTATTTCCTTTTTTTCCTGGGGCCTAGAAAGTAAATGCTGCTGTATTTCTACTTAATAGTTTCTGGTCTTTATGATAGATCCTTCTAATCATTTTAAAGACCTCTTTCTAATGCAAATCTTTGCTGTTATTTTATTAGCTGAAATGAGAGAAGGGAAGATTTTCTCCATTGTAAAAAAATTTAAAATTACTTTGTGTTTTATCTTAATTTAATTACATGAAACAGAAATACTTCCTATTCAATTTTTGACCAAAATTATAGTTTCATAATGAGCCTCCTTTAGATTATGTGAGAATCATTTTATGAACAGATAGCATATTTTCTATATTAAAGTTAGCCATATGTGCCCATGTCTTGAGTGTACAACTGTTTCCTGTAGGAAAAGGAAGAAGGTATAGTGAAGCCACCCTCATACCAATGCAAAACAGGACAATTTTCCCCTCCCACTATTTAAAGTGTTTGTGTCTCTTGGTTCGTTTTTAGCCTTGTTAAATCTATGGCTACAGAGCCCAATCACAACATGAAAAATGTCAGCAATGTTACTTATCAACAGTGTTGTTTTAATGATACAGTTTTGGAGTTGGGCATGGTGGTACATGCCTGTTCTCTCTGCTCCTAGCGAAGGCTAAGGCTGTTGGATTGCTTGAGTTTGAAAGCTTTGAGCTACACTAGGTTTAAAGCTGTGGAGGTCCACAGTAGGTATGTCACCAATGAGATGATCCTCCATGAAGGGGCAGCCAGGCTGCTTAAGGAGGGGCAAACCAGCTCAGAGCAGAAATGGAGCAGGTCAAAACTTCTATGTTGACACAGTGGTGTTGGAGCCATGGCATTTCCAATCTGGGTGAAATAGTGAAGCTCAGTCTCAAAAAAATTTATTTTGATTCCTACTTGTCTAAGTTCTAGTGAATCTCAGACTTAATTTTAAACCTTCAGTCAATTACAGGCATTTATTAGGTGCCTACTATGTGCCAGACACTGTGTCAGGCACTGAGAATACAAAGACAAAAACAAATCAGTCCCTGCCTTCAAGGAGCTTTCTTTCTTTGGTGGAAATAACACATTCACATATAAAGCAATACAAAATATGTACAAATATCAACTTTGAAAGTGCATTTTGAAAGAAATGTTTTGAAAATGCAGTCTCATAATTCAGCTATGAAACTTCAAATATCAGCAACTCTTCTAGGAATATTTCTTTTTTTAAATTTTAATTGATTTGTTTATTTACTTTTAGTTTACAAGATTCAGCTCCACAATCCCTTGAGTTTCAAATTTTCTCCCTTCTTTCCCCTCCTCCCCCACCCATGGCGGCATGCAATCAAGTATAGGATCTGCAGATACTTTAACACTGGACATTAATCTGGTTGTATAGAAGGGTTGTAACCAATGGAGTGAACAGTAGGAAAAAAGAAACAAAACCAAACATGGAAAGGAACAATAGCATGTAGATTGCTTCAGTCTCCATTTAAACTCTGTTCTTTCTATGTCTTTCTCTGAATGCAGATATCTCCTTCCATCCTGGGACTTGTAGAGTTGTCATAACTGTGCGTTGCTGAGAAGAGTCCAGTTTATCAAAGTTGGTTGTCACAATACGATGTGTCTGTGACTGTGTACAAATTTTTCCTGGTTCTGCTCTTCTCACTTAGCATCAGTTTGTATAAGCCTCTCCAAGTGAATATGAAGACCATCTCCCCATTTCTTATAGCACAATAGTATTTCATTACATCCATATACCACAACTTGTTTAGCCCTTCCCCAGTTGATGGGCAGTCCCTTAATTTTCAGTTTTTTGCTACAACAAAGAGAGCTGCAATAAATATTTTTGTACAAATGGGTCTAGGAATATTTCTTTAGAATTACACATTTTTTTTCAAGATATCTAATTACAGTATGCAAGAAACCCTAGGTTCTTGAAGATTATATAAAGAGACCATAAGCTTTAGCATGTTCTACCTTATTGGAAAGATTTGAAGTGTAGTCCTGGTGGCTGATTGAGACAACTGAGAATCATCCTAGCTAAATAAAAAGAGGCTCATTACTAATTTGCCAGTAGGTGATGAATTCTTTGACATGATAACCCATAAAACAAAGAAAAACTTAAAAATATTCTTCATTCTATGTGACTTCCTTCTACTTCCAATCACAGTGATACCAGGAAGAGCATTGAAAGGAGCAGAAAGTACTAAGAATCACACAATTTTTAGACCAATCCAAAGGCTGAATGGGATGGCTCTTTCTATGGAGGATCAAGGGAGAACATGGATGAGAATCATACAAGACAAGAAGACATGGGTGGGTTGTGATTTTCATCAGTGGAGGGAGTGTCCACAATAGATGATACCACAGACTTACTGAAGCATTTTTGAAAGTGACTGGCAGAATCCCAGAACCAAGAATGACTGACAAAGAAGGAGTTTATGGTAGAGATAAGGTGAGAGGTGTTTAGGTTTTTAAATTTGCACAAGGGTTTCTTCTAGTTGATCCACACTCATAATCAGAATGTGTGTTCAGGTACATTATAACAAATTAAAGATGAAATGATCACTCATAGTGTCTGGGACTGACCTAAGGCAGTTTCTTTTTTTCTTTTGAGAGCAAGTGTGACATCATTAATAGAATGTGAAAGGCTTGGGTTTGAATGTTATAGACTCTGGCTGTGTGCTAATAGCTGACATGTTTTCTTTTCTTCAGTTTCCTCATTTATATAGGGAACAGGGAGTAGGCTTGGACGTGGGATTTCACTAGTAGGGATCCTCCCAGATGATAAAACTCTCTTTACCAATGCAGGTTGGCACCGTCTATGAAATTTTGAATTCTTAAGAAAGTTGCCTGGAGCTTTTTCAAATGGTTAAATGACTTACTCAGAGTCCCTCAGCTAGGATGTGTCAGAGGCAGGGCTTGAACCTGGACCTTTCTGACTTCAAGGCTGCTTCTCTATCCACTGTGCCATGCTAGTAGTATGCTGCTTACTTCACAGGATTGTTGATAGTAAAGTACTTTTACAAACTTTAAAACACTATATAAATGTGGGTTATTATTGTTATGTGAAACAGAGAGATATTGAGATATCAGTTAATGAACAAGCATTTTGCAAATGCCTGTCATATGCCAGGCACCATGCTCTAAGTTGGGGGTACAGAAAAATGAAAAAGTCTCTCCAACATCTTGCATTTCATCAGGGCAGAAAATATGTACACACATAAATATATGCAAAATAAGTATACATGAAAGAAATTCAAAGTAAGTTGTTTTTTGTTTTTTCAGCGTGGGGAAGGAAGTATTAGCAACTGGGGGATAGAGATAAACACAGAAACCTGGAATTTTCTCTTTCCTTTATACTAAGAGAGAGAGTTATGTGGTAAAACAGAAATTGGGATTTGAAGTTAGGACACAGGCATTCAAATCCAGGCTTTGCTTAGCAAACGTGGCCAGGTTTACCTCTCTGAGACTCAGTTTCCTCTTCTTTAAAATGAGACTAAGAATATTTGTGCTACTTCTCCTCTATGGTGAGGATTAAAAGAGACAAGAACCTTGTAAAGTGCCTTGAAAACCTTAAATTTAGTTCTATATAATTGTGAGTTGCGAGAGCAACTGTCTTCGTCTTTGCCTTCCCTATACAGAGTCTATCAAAGGAAAGAAAGGGGTTAGGGTGGCATTTTGGGTGGCATTTTCCTTATTGGCGGAATATGATCCAGGGGCACCTGCCCTATTAACAACTTATCTCTCTCTCTCTCTCTCTCTCTCTCTGTCTATCTATCCATCTCTATCTATCTATCTATCTATCTATCTATGAATAATAATTAATTGACAGAAAGGCTGAGAATGACTGGCTCTTAGGAGACATGAATGAGGAGTTCATGAAGGAACTGAGATCAGACCTTATATATTTACACTCCAGTGAATACCTGATATAACTTTTATTATGAAAGCTTTATGATCTTTTATAGCTATGTAACTTCCTCATGTTTGTTATTTTTGTCTCCCAAGTTTCTCTGTAGTTACTTAAAGTAAAATCCCTAAGGAAATCTCAGAAGGGCTGCAGGGCTTGCACAGGAACAGGAGAATAGGGGAGAAACTGGGAGTCATATTTCACTTCTGCAGAAGCAGGCCAGGGCAGAGAAAAGCTTTAGTCTGAGGGAAGAGATGTAGTGATAATCAGAGAAGAAGAGACAGGCCAGTTCTTAAGACTTGTAAGAGAGAAGAAGGCGGGGGGTGGGATGGTGATGGTGGTGAAAGAAATGTTGACTCAGAGACAAGAGTCTGCAGGAGCAAATGGAAAGTGAATGAGTTTCCCACATATCATTGTGAATTATATTTGATTTTTAGGCTCCTGTGACCATACATATGATACCAGTAGAATATAAACTTCTTGAGGGCAAAGACTAGCTCACTTTCATATTTGTATACGAATATGTATTTGTGTAATTAGTACAGTGCTTGGTACATAGTAGGTAGTAAGCGATTAATGAAAGAGGAACTTACTAGAGGAATTTTGAGTATTAAAAAAATCCAACTACTTCTTTATGAATATAAGAATTTGTGACTGTAACATGATGATATTCAGTTTATATATAGAAAGAATCTAAATCCTATTGAGTCTTTAAGGTCTAGCTCAAATCGTTTGCCATGAAGCTTTTCCCGTACTGAAGTTTGTGCTAATTCCTCCTTTGCTGAGGTCCATAAGCATTTATAATCTCAGGTAGCAGAGTGGGTAGAATATTGGACTTGAGGTCAGGAAGACCTGGGTTTAAATTCTGCCCCAGATTCTTGTTAGCTGGGTAACCCTGGGAAAACTTACTTATTTTCTCTTAAGCCTTGTTTTTCTCAACTCTAAAATGGTAATAACAACAGCTCTGTTGGAAGGATTAGATAAGAGAGTATTATATAAGAGTATTTTTAGAAACCTTAAAGCATTATAGAAACACTAGCTATCATTATTGTTATTCCTTCTACATTCTAATACTTCACCATAGATTATACTCTTCTCACTGTTTTAGGTGAATTTTTTTTGTTTTTTTTTGTTTTTTTGCTATATGTTAAATTCCTTGAAGAAGGACCCACACCTCACTCTTTTTATTTTTATTCTTCAAAGTACAGGGTACACAGAAGGCACCCAACAGATTCCTCTTAATCAAAATAAAACATCAGCAGGCTGGTTAAAAATGCCTTTTGTTAATTTCTGAAATGGTTTTGTTTCCCCCATTTGATAGAAGACTCATGTATGCAGGAGCCCATATGTTGGGAAAGAAAAAATTCTTAAAAGTTTTCTTTGATAGTTACCCTACTGTCTCCTAGTTCTTAAAAACAGACCAGCAATTGCATTGGTGGAAACGTGCCTACTAATGCAGCTTGCAACATTTCCATGCCATCATAGGCATGAAAATCTGAGGATCCTCTGGGGGAAAGATATGAGCTAAATTCTGATGTTCCCAGGGGAAACCCTGAATGAAGGCACAAGTCAGATACTGATGTTCCCAAGGGAGACACTGACTGTGGGGAAAATGAGTCAAGGAGGTTTTAGAAAAAACAACAACCCGCTAACCCTCTTAAGAGCAATGGATATCGGCCACCTGTACTACATTGTTTTCACTCTGCTGGCAAAGCCTTGAGAACCCAGAGTCTTTTCCATGTCTTGTTGTGGAGCTGGAATAGGACTGGAATGGAAGATTACTTTTGTTTGTTGACTTACCTTTGAACTTTCATTAAGGGAATGAAAGCACAGTGAAAACCACATTAATTCGGTTCTTTGGAAATATTATTGAATAGCTTAAAATTTCAGTAGGACTGCTAGAGTTTTAACTGTTGCTATTATGGATGGGCTTGCCATTAATTGTGCTGTGGAACAAGAGAAGCTGTTCTCTTTAGTTATTTAGTTTAGCTATTTTTTTAGTTGTTGATCAAGGAAGATAAATTATTTTGTGTCTCTTTAAAGTTTGAGCACTTCTGCTCTGCCTTCTTACTTGGTTCGCCATTCATACCACCTAAGGCATAAATGGCTCCCCATGTTTCTTGATTTTTAGGTGGAGTGGATTTCTTCTTTGTGCCATTGCAATGCTTCTCGTGATATTCCCAATGTTTACTTTCCCAAAGAAGCTTCCCCCTCGACATAAGAAAAAGAAAAAGTCCTCTGACGATGCTTCCAATGAGGAAGATGAGATCATGAAGGAGAAATCAAACAGCAGAGAGCAAGAAGGAGTTGGCTCTTCTATGGCATTTGGAAAGAATGTAAAAGGTAAATTGTTCTTTTCAGAGAAGCAGAGGCTTAGCACTTGAAAGTATTTGAACCTACGATCATTCACATGTGCATTGGAGACTTCCAATTGTTTATTTTGACTATATCATACCATATAATATATGGATTAAAATACACACTTGTCAGTGTAGCTTTTTTTTAAATCTATTTGAATGTAAAATTGGTTAAAAATTATATCTCCTAGCAATTACTATTAAAATCCTATAATCCTGCTTTCACATACAGAAATAGCTAATGTATTTAGGCTTCAAATATGAGCGTTTTTGAATATGAGCTGAGATTTTTTCAGAGATCTTAAATAACTTATTTATTGTATACCAATTCTTTTATATATGTATATATATGTGCATATACATATATATAGATATAGACTAAATAAGGATAAGAAAATATGTAGGTTAAGAAATTTTAAAAATTTCATGTGTCCGAAATCTGCTCTTAGTATCTAGTGGTCTGAGGTTAATAAAATATGTTAATCCAAGAGACTTGTAAATTAATCATTTGCTACCCTTTCATGAGCCTTTGTCCTATTCCATAATTTTGTTTAAGAGAATCAAGCAACATTTGGTTGATAACTAATACATCAAATATTTATATGATATAGAAATATTAACTGTGGTTGACTCAGTGATGACACTTAAAAAACAGTTAAATGACAAAATTTGTATCAAAGAACTAGAATTCAAAAAGCTATGGCAGTTAAAATGAATAAAACAGGTTTGTTAGTCATTATGGTTTTGATGTTCTTAATTTCCACATCCACTTTTCCCCCTATTAGTCTAGAACAAAAGCTCTTTGGGTTTCCCTTTTTTGTTTTTTAATGGAGGGAACAATGTTGTCTACCTTACAGCAGTATAAGGGAGGTGGACATCAGAATATTTTGCTCAATATTCTCCATATTTGTATCCCTGGGCCTTAGCACAGTATCATGTACATTTAAAATTCAATTATTCTATGACATCAATAGAGATACGGGATATCAGTGATGTGGGTATTAAGTTTCTGGTAAAGATTATAGTTTATCCATGGCTTCTCATCATATGCCATTCTTTCTTACATATGACATAGGATCTACCCAACAGGTCCTTTGACATTTTGGATAGTACTTGAGCTGTACATTTGTTATTATTCATTCCAAGTACTTACCTAGCCCACCTCTTTTTCCACTCATACATTTCTTGGATATTCTTTATATACCAATTGTATTTAAGTAATCATTGTTAATATTGTAATAAAGTTGTTTATATCTACAATGAGTCTCTTTAAAAAAATATTTATCTTTAACATTTAAAAAAACTGAGTTCTGAATTCTTTCCCTCCCACCAGCCCCTCTCCTACCCATTAAGAAGACAAGCAATATATCAGTTATATATGTGAAATATTATAAAAAACATATTTCTATATTAGCCATGTCCCAAAAAGGAAGAAAAATAAAGTGAAAAAAACACAACAACTTCAATTTGCACTTAGAGTTCATCATTTCTCTCTCTGGAGATGGAGAGCATTTTTTATCACGAGTCCTATAGAATTGTCTTAGATCATTGTATTGATCTGAGTGGCCAAGTCTTTCAGTTCATCATTGTAACAACATTGCTTTTCTGTGTACAATGGTCTCCTGGTTCTGCTCACTTCACTCTGCATCAATTCATGTAGGTTTTCCAAGGTTTTTCTAAAATTACCTTTTCATCATTTTTTTATAGCACAATAGTATTCTATCACAATCATACACAACAACTTGTGTAACTATTCCCCAATTGATGGGCGTCCGCTGATTTCCAATTCTTTGCCACCACAAACAAAAAGCTGCTCTAAATATTTTTGTACATATGGGTCCTTTTCATTTTCCTTTGATATTTTTGGGATAGAGACCTAATAGTGGTATTTTGGAATAGAGACCCAGTAGTGGTAAAGGTATGCACAGCTTGATAGCCCTTTGGGCATAATTCCAAATTATTCTTCAGAATAGCTGACTCAGTTCACAATGCCACCCACAATACATTCATATCCCTATTTTTCTACATCCCCCCAACATTTGTCACTTTTCTTTTCTGTCATGTTGGTCAATCTGACAGGTGTGAGGTAGTTACATCAGGGTTGTTTAATTTGCATTTCTTTTTAAATTTTAATTTGTTTATTTTTAGTTTGCAATATTCATTTCCACAAGATTTTGAGTTGCAAATTTTCTCGCCATCTTTCCCCTACCCCACCCCAAAATCGTGATCCTGTTGAATACCCCTTCCCCCAATCTGTTCTCTCTTATATCCTCCCCCATCCTCCCTCCGACTTTCCAATAGGGCAAGATGGATTTCTATACCCCAGGGCCTGTATATCTTATTTTCCATTGTATGTAAAAAACAATTTTTTTTAACATTTGTTTTTAAAACTTTAATTTCCAGATTCTTTCCCTTCTTCCCTTATCATCCACCCTTCTGGGAAGATAAGCGAGTCAATATAGGTTGTACACATGTAGTTATGCAAAACGTTTCCATAGTAGATATATTGTGAAAGACTAACTATATTTCCCTCCATCCTATCCCATCCCCCACTTATTCTGTTTTCTACTTTGACCTTGTCCCTTTTCAAAAGTGTGTGCTTCTAACTACCTTCCCCCCCAATCTGCCCTCTCTTCTATCTTTGCCCCTCTTATCCCCTTCCTGTCTACTTTCCTGTAGGGTAAGATACCTATTTAAGTGTGCATGTTATTCCCTCCTTAAGCCAAATTCAATAAGAGTAAAATTGACCCATTCCCTTTTGCCTTCCTGTTCTTCCCCTCCATTGTAACAGTTTTCTCTTGCCTCTTTTATATGAGATAGTTTACCCTATTCTATCTCTTCCTATCTCCTTCTCTCATTATATTCCTCTCACCTCTTAATTTTATTTTTTTAGATATCATTCCTTCCTATTTAACTGATCCTGTGCCCCTATGTATACATGTATACATATATACCCACACTCACATATGTTTAATTTGCATTTCTTTAATCAATAATGATCTAGAACATTTAAAAATGTAACTCTAGATAGGTTTGATTTCATTTTCTGAAAACTACTTGTTCATGTCCTTTGGCCATTTATCAATTGGTGAATGGTTCCTATTTTTGTACATTTGACTCAGTTCCTTATATATTTTGAGGAATGAGGCTTTTTATCAGAGACTCTTTAAAATTTTTTGATGTTACTTCATTTTCTATTGTACCTTTTAGCAAAATGTAGTTTCCTTAATTATCTCTTTTAATTAGGGCTGTTTTTTCTTTTGCTATATCTGAGATCATGATTGCTACACCTGACTCTTTTTTCTTTTAATCTCAGCTGAAGCATAATAGAATCTTTTCTAGGTCTTTATTTTAACTCTCTCTGTGTTTTTTTCTTTTATTTTGAGTGTGTTTCTTGTAAACAATATATTATCATGTTCCAGTTTCTAATACATTCTGTCATCTTCCATTTTGTGGATGATTTCATCCCATTCACATTCTGTTCATCAGAATCATGATTACTAATTGTGTATTTCCCTCCATCCTATTTTCTTGTGTTTATCCTTCTGTGTCTCTTTTTTTTTACCTTGTCCCTTCCCAGACATTCTTCTAAGCACTGCCTTCCTTAATCTACTCCACCCTTTATAATTTTTACTCTTTCTCTTATCCTTTTCCTCTCCTCCTTCCCTTTTGGGTAAGGTAGATTTCTATGCCCAACTGAGCATGTGTAAAAAAAAAAAATAGAAAAAAAAATATACGTACTCCCCTTTTTGAACCAATTCCAGTGAGAGTGAGGTTAAAGCATTGCCCGTCACACCCCTATTTTGCCCTCCACTTAACTGCTCTTCCTTATGTACCTCATTTATGTGAGATAGTTTCCCCCATTCTTTCCTCTTTCTTCTCACAGTGTATCCCTCTTTAACACCCCTTCATTTTTTTTTGAGATCATTCCAACATAATCAGTTCACACCCATCCTTACTGCATACTTTCTGTCTATGCAAACTGCCCTAATAATGATAAAGTTCTTAGGAGTTACATGTATCATCCTCCCTTATAAGAATGTAAAGAGTTTAACCTTATTATAGGTCCCCTATGATTTCTCTTTCATGTTTACCTTTTTATGTTTCTCTTGAGTCTTGTGTTTGAATGTCAGATTTTCTATCCTGCTCAGGTTTTTTCATCAAGGATGCTTGAACATCCCCTATTTCATTAAATGTCCATTTTTCCCAGAAGAATTTTGCTTGATATTGCTGGGTAGACTATTTTTGGTTGTAATCCTAGCTCCTTTTCCTTCTGGTATCATATTGCAAGTCTTCTTCTCATTTAATATAGAAGCTGCTAAATCCTGTGTGGTCCTGAATGTGGTTCCATGATATTTGAATGATTTCTTTCTAGTTGTCTGCAATATTTTCTCCTTGACCAGGAGCTCTGGAATTTGGCTGTAATATTCCTAGGAGTTTTCCTTTTGGGATCTCTTTCAGGAGTTTATTGGTAGATTCTTTCCATTTCTATTTTACCTCTTGGATCTAAGATATCAAGGCAGTTTTCTTGATAATTTCTTAAAATATGGTATCTAGGTTCTTTTTTTGATCATGGTTTTCAAGTAGTTAAAGAATTCTTAAATTATCCTCAAAGGATTCTTACATTATCCTAAAATTATTTTCTAGGTTAGTTGTTTTTCTGAGGAGATATTTCACATTTTCTAATATTTTTTTTCAGGCCTTGATTTTGTTTTATTGTTTCTTGACGTCTTATGGAATCATTAGTGTTTACTTGCCCAATTCTAATTTTTATGGAATTATTTTCTTCAGTGAATTTTTGTACCTCTTTTACTATTTGGTCAATTCTGATTTTTAAGGGGCTATTATCTTCCACTTTTTTTTTTTTACCATGTTTACCAAACTGTTAATTCTCTTTCCATACTGTTCTTGTGTCACTCTCATTTCTTTTCCCAGTTCTTCCTCTACCACTCTCACCACTTCCTTAAACTCTTCCAGGAATTCTTGTTGGGCTTGTATGTAATTTGTGTCTTTCACGCTTTGAAGCTTTGCTTGTAGCTGTTTTCATGTTGTTGTCTTTTTCTGAGTTTATATTTTGATCTTCCTTGTTACCATAATAGCTTTTTATTCTCAGATTCTTGGTTTTTGTTCTTTGCTAATTTTTTCTAGCTTATTCTTGATTTTGAACTTTATCTGAAAGTTGTACTCTGCTCACCTTGTGGTGGGGAGGCACTGTTCCAACCTTCAGGCTTTTTTATACTGCTATTTTCAGAGCTAATTCTGGGGTTCTGCAAGTTTTTTGTGCTTCCAAGATGGTCTGATTTGGGGGGAGTTGTGAGTACTGCTTTTCTGGTCTGTGCTCTGTTGATCTTTACCCAGCAAGGGTCCCTTTGCCCCTGTAGCTACAAACACTAGTGCACCTCTCTGCCCTGTAACTGTGAACAAGACCCCTCCTCCCTCATGACTGCCCACAGGCACTCCTCTCCTTCCTGAACCTTTTTGTAGTGGTATTAATGGCTATGAATCTCATTGAGGAATTCCTGTAGTATTTTGGCAGCTTAATATAATCATTACAATATAATCTGCAAACATAAACATCTAGAGAATCTCACAGTTTCTAGGGAATCTTTCTTCTGTTTCTACTCTATGTAAGACATCTTTTTTGATATTGGCATACACGTTTGGTGAGTACCTGTCTCTCTGTTTTGTATCTCAGTTGACAGTGGTAATCAGAGGATCACTGAATAGTTTTCTCTTTGGTTACATCTGTCCAGGCATCTTCTATGATCTTAAATCCAATTCATTTGCAAGTTAAGACATCACCTTTTTTATATCGTTGATCCTCTTTGAGAATGAAAGATAGACAACAATCTGTGAGTAGTAACAGCTGCCCCACTGGGGACTCAACTGACCAGTTCCAGTTGGGAAATACTCTTTCCTACTCTTTCCTTCCTTCCTTGCTTCCTTCCTTCCTTGCTTCCTTCCTTTTTTCCTACCTTCCTTCCTTCCTTCCTTCCTTCCTTCCTTCCTCCCTTCCTCTCTTCCTTCCTTCCTTCCTTCCTCCCTTCCTCTCTTCCTTCCTTCCTTCCTACCTTTCTTTCTTCCTCTTTTCCTTCCTTCCTACCTTTCTTCTTTCCTCCCTTCCTTCCTTCCTACCTTTCTTTCTTCCTCTCTTCCTTCCTACCTTCCTTCCTTCTCTTCCTTCCTTCCTACCTTCCTTCCTACCTTCTTTCCTCCCTCTTTCCCTCTTTCCCTCCCTCTCTTCCTCCCTCCCTCCCTTCTTTCCTCTCCCTCCTCTCCCTCTCTCCACATAGGGAATCGTATCCTTATCTGTGGGTGCTCTGCCCAGAGTAATATAAATTTTGATTGCTGAAACCTCCCAACATATCTTGGAGTTTATGGGCTAGATTTCTTTTTTTTTCTCTTTCTTACTTATTTATTCTACCATTAAAAAGAAAACTGAGACAATTAACTCTTTTGCCTCGTGTAGTTTCATTTATGATTCCTTGAAATACAGCACTGGAAAACCAGGCTTTGATAAAACTCATTGGGATTCAAATTAAGCTACTTGACCATGCCTTAAACCCAAGTCACTCTGGCTCTTACTGATTGGCCAACCATAGGTCCCAGTCAAACCTCACTTGGTCATCGTTTGGTCTTTGATGGCTCAGAGTAAGTATAAATAGAAGTTTTCTGTTTTGACCAGAAACCCTGAGGGTCTTCCCTTCCCAGATAGATTTTTTTTTTTTTGCCTAGGCTTTTACCTAGGCCATTTTGGCCTCATTTCTTACCTAGGTCTTATCATTGAATGGACTTTGCCTCAGACAAACTGAGACCTGGGAAAGACCTTAGCTTAAAAACGCCAAGGTCTCCCATTACATCAAGGCCATCTCCAGGTCATCCTTAATTGTATCTTGCCACTATACCCAGATGGCTCCAGAGGAGAGAGTGAGGTTGGTGATTTTTCACAGTGACTTTGCACAGCCCTTTCCTCACTTAAATACAATTCACTTACTAGTCAAGACATCATCTTTCCAATGTCATTGGTCCTCTTTGAGAATGAAGGACAAACAACAACAACAATGATCTGATGTGTATCTTATATGACCACAACATATTTACGGGATATGCTTTGTTGTAGGAGAGCCTTTAAGATTTCATTTGGCTTTTAGGGAATCACTTGTTTTCTTTATTTAACAGTAAACATATTGGGCTATTGTAATATCTACAATTTTTTGGTTCTTTTTGAGTTTGCATTTATTTTATGATTCACACATACACTGGGTGGGAGAGTATCAGTGTTAAAAAGATGCAAGTCTATTGGGGTTGTTGAAAGTACTGCGCTATTTCCCAAATTCTCAAACACTTTTCCATCAATTATGTAACTCTAAAGATGCAGTCTACTATAGAAAATCATTTGCAAAAGTTTGATTCCTTCTCCTAGTTTAATTAAGGAAGGATATCCTAAATATGCTTATATATTCTTTTCATCAAGATTTTACACAGATGAGAAAGAAAAATGCAAGTCAGTTGCTTGATTGCCTTTAAATCTCCTTTATTTTTTAAAGTAACTTTATAACTTTTTTTTAAAGCACATAGACTCTTTCCTTGCCTCGGAATATCTTAAATTGGGCCCTTAATGCTTTCCTCTGTTCTATTTCCTCTGGCAATGATTTCCTTAGTGTATAATAATGATTTCCTCAGCTTTAGTTCAGTTTCTCTTCCCAACTTCATGTTTTTGAGTATCATCTCCATTTCTACTTGTTGTCCTTGGAGTCTTGAAAGATTAGACCCCAAATGTGAGGGTTCCACTGTCACCAATAATGAGAATAGACAGCCATGGAAACACTGAGAAATTGATTTCATTTTCCATCTGTTTTTTTGTCCTCCCTCATGTTTCACTTATGAATACTCTTAGGATGACCTGCCTTAGTCATGTTTTATATCAGGCTCTCTTCACAGTTTGGGGCTCTTTGTTGCAGTATTCTTTAAGAAATGACGATATGACTAATGTGGAAATGTTTAATATGATTATACATACATGGCCTATATCAGATTACATGATGTTTTGGGGAGGGGGAGAAATTTAGAACTCACAATCTTATAAAACTGAATGTTAAAAGCTAAAAATAAGTAAATCAATTAATAAAAAAAGAACTAGAGTAAAAAAAGAGAAGTGATGATAATCAGAATGGCTCTCTTTACTATCCTTCCTTCCTTTATTCAAACAGTTTTTTTTTGAATGGGCCAAGTTGGAGTTGTTGGAGATGCATAATAGTTTTCATTGCTACATTCTCATTGCATTTGGATTTTGACCTTTGACTGTAAAAAGGCAACCAATTCTAAAATGAACCTCCACATCAGAAATCAGTTATTTCCTATCTATTTAGAGGCAGTTTGATTTTATTGTTGTTGTGTTCTTTGGAACTCACCACACTGAGTGCAATTTAACTTTCTTCTTGTAGAATTCATCATGTTCGAGCATAATTTAGCTGGGCAATATAGACGCTTTTAACGTTTTAAATTTTTTAATCCTAATTTTTTCCCCTCTCCTTGTGGCCATTTTGTCTTTATTAAAGTCATTGAGTATAAAGGGATATTCAAAGTTGTTTCAAGAATCTTGGTCAGTTCTTTGTAGAAATTTCTTATAGTGCAATGACATTATAATACCTCCATAGGTAATAGTTTGCTAGCCATTATTAGATATGTGTTTTGTTTTTAGCTTTCGTTATCTCAGATAATGCTTCCAGGAATATTTTTTGGCATGTGAGTCTTTTCTTTCTGTTAATAACCTCTTTGGGACATAATAGTAATTTCAGTAGTAGAAATTTGGAGACCAAAAAATACAAACAATTCAGTAACTTTTATTGCATAATTTCAAACTGTTTTCTGGAATGGTCGAACCAATATCTAGCTTCCACAGCAGTGAATTAGTGTGCCTATATTTTTATAATCCTTCCTACAGTGAGTTTTCCCATTCTGATTTTAAAAATAAATCATTCTGGCATATATAGTACTCAATGTACTACCTTAAAGAGATCAGAAAGGTCTTACATAATTTAATTTCTGTTTCTAGTTATCAATAAAGAAATATCAATAAATGAAAAATCAACTCCTGCTGAGTTTCATATTTACCTTTGAAAGCTGCAAAGACTCTCTTTGGCCACTAGAGCTAACCTAGAGAGTGAGACTCTCATGATCAATTGATATGATCAATTTTTCTGGCTACACCTTGTAAATTATGCAACACATAAAGCTGTTTTAAATGTGGTGAAAAAGGGAGGTGTGATTCTGAGCGTTCTTGCTTCAGCTACATGTAAGAAGGTTAAACCTTTTACAAGCTGTTGATTGCTTTAATGTCTTATGAACTAAAAGTACCACTTAAAACATTAAGGATGCCTGATCAATTTTCTGAGAGCTCAGCTCACATCTTTGCAGTCATTACATCTCAATAGTACAGCTACCTAAAAATTCTTTAAGTTATTGCTTTTTGATGTCTAGAAAACTTTAGATAATTTCCCATCTTATCTATTTGTGATCTTTTATGTTTACTTATATTGATAATTTGAACAAAACTTTATAGGCTCTTCTCTCTGTTAGGTCTCCATCTCCCATTTTGGGTGCAATGTAATTTAAAATCCATAGAATCTAATAGTACAGGAATTTTGGAGGTTGTGGCTAAATTGAATTAGCTACACTCAATCTAGGAGCCACACGTAAGGTGACCATCAGAGAATATATTTGAGTAAAGGAGTTCAACCACCATCCTCTGAATCTTCATTGGAAAGTATTACTTGTGGTGTGTGCTTGACAGGAAGAATCAAACATACCTGTCCTTTACACATTTGCAATTTAAGACAGCCTCACTGGTGTAGAAAATATATCCTGTGAAGTAAGGATGCAGAGAATAAATTTCTTTCTTTTATTTTTTTGATTTTTTGAAGGGGCAATTGGGGTTAAGTGACTTGCCCAAGGTCACATGGCTAGTAAGTGTTAAGTGCCTGAGGCCACATTTGAACTCAGGTTCTCCTGACTTTAGGGTCAGTGCTCTATTCACTGTGGCACCTAGCCACCCAACAGAGAGTAAATATTAACAGTCTACAAAATATGATTTGAATAACATATAGAGGATGCTTTCCTCATGTTCTAAGTATGGAAAGAAATTCGATTTTGTATCCATACTTGGACAGATGAAAAGGAACATTGTTCAGTGTCAATTTCAAAGAAACAAGTGAGTTTTGTGGTCAGGGATTGTGAAGGGTCCATTCCATAACTGAGAATGTTACTTCTGTTCACTGTGGGTGAACGGGTTAAGATTTTTTTTGGAAAAAAGGTGAATCTGTCCTTGTGGTGATTGTGGGACTAAAAATTGTCAATATGATTGTGATTATTAGTATTTCACAAATTGCGAGGCAGTATGACCTAGTAAAGAACTGGCTTTGGAGCTAGGAAGACCTGAGTTCAAGTCCTATCTCTGACTCATACTAGCCCTGGGCAAATCATTTAATTTCCCAGTGCAGTTCTCTAATATTATGTAAGTTGCAGAGAAGGTGATAGCCTGCACTGGTAAATGAGTTCTTTACACTAATGAGATAACTGGTCCAGTTCCAATTCCTAAGAGATTATTATTAATAATAGTAAGGCTCTATAGAAAAGCAGGATGTGCTTGTGTCTGCATGTGTAGGAGGGTGAGGGGAGAGAAGGTTGGGAGCAGTGGTGGTATAGAGCTTATCATGAGTGATTCTATGTAATCGTCATCTTCCAAGGAGAGGAGAAGGATGGAGCTGTTAAGTGTTGGTGACCACTGGGTGGTCCTTTATAAGAATTTCCTTTTGTTTGTCTCTGACAGACAGATGAGACTAGAAAAAAGAGAGGTACATAAAAAAGCAAAAAAATTAAATATCAACATGTTCAAGGAAATGCACAGCTATACACATGTAAGGTTTATTAGACTTAGACTATAGAATAAGTGATATGTACACCTAGGTAACTAGGTGGCGCAGTGAATGGAATGCTGAATCTGAAGTCAGTAGGTCCTGCGTTCAAATCCAGTCTTAGCCATGTACCAACTTTGTGTCCCTGGGCAAGTCACTCAATTGCTTTCAGTCTCAGTTTCCTCATCTGCAGAATGGGAATAGTAATAGTACCTACTTCACGGCTTGTTGTGAGGATCAAGTGAGATAATATTGGTAAAGTACTTTGTGTACCTTAAAGTGTTGTGGACTATTATTAGCATTATTATTACTATAAACACTTACACTTAGGGTGTGCTTGCTTTCCCCATCCCTTTAAAATATCAGAAGATTTTAACATTTAAAAATAGTTTGACCTTAAGAATCAGGTATAAGATAAATAAATTAGGAATTAAAATAGGAAGCCCAAGAACTTCTCTTACACAGTGTCAAATTCTGTCTTCATTCAGCTACAGTTTAAAACCAGGTACGATGTCATGTGACCAGTTTGCACTTACTAAATATTTATGGTTTCTTATGAAATTATTGTACTACTAAAATGGTATTTCTTTGTTGTTTTTTTTTTTAACTCCAAATTGTTCTTAGGAGTGGTAAGTTGACAAAGGTCCAGATTTTTGTCATGTTGAAGCTACTGTTGCAGAACAATATTCTACCTTAAATTTTTATAACTTTTTGTTTTACGACACTTTCATTTCAAAATATATTCCACCCTCTCCCCTCCCCAGAGAGCTATTCCTTTCAATAAAGAATTTTAAAAGGAGGAAAAAAAAAGCAGCTCAGCAAAATTAATCAACAAAAATCAGCTGAATCTGACAATATATGCAATGCTCTACACCCATAACCCAAATCCAAAAAGAAGGGAGGGAGATGTATTTTTTCCCCTCTCTTCTTTAGGGCCAGATTATGTTAACTTTTTGCTGCTGCTGCTTCTGCTGCTACCTACTTTTTCTTCTCATTTCCCCCTCTCTTCTCTTTCTCATTCCTTCCTTTTCCTCGTCTCTCCTCTCCCAATTAGCAAGCTTAGTATGATTTAATAAGCTTAAATAACTACACAATGGCAGAAAACTTCAGCACTTTAGTAGATTCTTCATTTCCTTAGAGGGGATATTGCCTCTCCCAAAACAGATCCTAACTGCACTGTGCCATAATATAGTGATATTTTTTCTGCATTTCTGTGACTAAAAAGAAATTTTTTTTCCTGGTGGCCAATCTTCTAGTGATGTGTCTTTCTGCTTATTTGGGCTGGTCCTTAGTCTTCCTCCCTTCTTTTTGGAGGTAAGGGGTCATGGGTGTAGAGCATTGCATATATTGTTGGATTCAGCTGATTTTTGTTCGTTAATTTTGCTGAGCTGCTTTTTTTTCCTCCTTTTAAAATTCTTTATTGAAAGGAATAGCTCTCTGGGAAGGGGGAGAGGATGGAATATATTTTGAAATGAAAGTGTTGTAAAACAAAAAGTTATAAAAATTTAAGGTAGAATATTGTTCTGCAACAGTAGCTTCAACGTGACAAAAATCTGGACCTTTGTCCATATAATGCAATGCTGAATTCATGTTCAGGGCCTTTCCAGCTTGTCAGGACCTGCCTGAGATGAATTCTACTAGGATAGCCTTCAGAAACAAGGATCACCTTCAAACTATCATGAATCATCAGAATAATACGAAGTTGGTGGAGGTATAAAAGAAAAGGAGAGAATTGTTAGAAATTAGGAAAATTTTATGGCTAATAGAATTTCCAGATAATCAAGAACAAATGTATGAGCATAAGATGTGCATGCTATGTAGAGGCACATATCTATAATTAGTGCATGCTCCTGTCTCTTGATTTGCTATTTCTTTATTTTAAGTAGATAATAGTAGAATTAGGGTTGTAAATAATGAGATTTTTCTCATTCCCCCCTAACAATCATTCATTCTTTTGTCAGCTTCGAAGTTCCAAAGCATAAGTCTGTACTTCCCATCTCTTATCATGTTACTTTTCTTTCGTCTCATTCACACCTCCTTGTTCTCTTGGTCTCCTTTTGCAGAATGCTTTTTTCCATCCATCAAACCACTCTTCTGTGCTCATTCTACTAGCCCATTTCTAGTTTTACCTCTTCCATGAAGTTTTTCCCCTCTGCTGGAAATAACCTCTCCCTCTTCTGGTCTCTGATAAAACACTGTTCCTCTACAATGCATATCATTTTATTATATTTGTATTATAGTGTTTGTATACAGGCCTTATCTTCCCTACCAGATTATAAATTCTTTGAGGGCAGGGGCCCTGTTCTTTTCATCTTTCTATCTCTCAATACCTTGCGAATGCATGGTAGGTGCTTTACAATGTTTGTTGATTGAAGACTTTCTCCAAATCCCACTTCAAAGAAGAAACATCTTCTAGAAGGTTTAGGTAAGGCTTTTTTCCTCTCTCTAAAATTTCTTCTATTGATTACTGTACAATTGATTAAGATAATTCTCCTTAACTAGATACACTTAAGAAATTCCAACTAGGAAATAAAATAGAAGGCAAAACCAGAAAGCAATAACTAACCATAGGGAGCAAGCAGTGGGTTCCTATAGTACCTGCTTGTGTGATGTGGTAGGGATGCCTGAAATTAGAATGTGAGCACATAAAAGGCCATGTTTTGTTATCATGTGTCCTTTGTACAGTACCTGGTGCATTGAGGACATTAGGTAAATAGTAGCAACAGTAACAATAATATATGGCTTTCTTTGGGACAGTTTCTTATTGAGTATCTGTTTGCAGCCATAGGAAACTTGTTTTTTCAGTATGAAAACCTTGGCTACTCAGAAGTTCAACTAGACCTCTTTGTAAAGGTAACTAGGGTCTGGCTTGTTTTGTTTGTTTAAATCCTGAAGAGTTCCCTAGTTGCTAGGATGAGTTCATTGCTAGGCAAGAATTCTTACCTGTTTTTAGTGCCTTGGACACCTTCAGTAGTTTGGTGAGGCTTATGGACCCCTTTCTCACAATTGTGCTTTTAAATGCATAAAATGAAATCCATAAGATTGCAAAGAAAAGCAATTATATTGAAATATAGTTATCAAAATATATCTATATAAAACAAATTTCCTGACCCCTGGATAAGAACACCTGCTAGAGCTCCCAAAGGTGACTGATACATGACCTGGGAATCATTTGGGAAAATCTGGTTTGTTTTCCACACAACACTTCCTTTTTGCTGTTGCCACGATCCTTTCTAGATTAGGGTTTATTCTGGGGCATTGTGTAGAACCATGACAAAATAGTCATCTTATTTTTTTCCAAGCGCATTAGAGCATATTTCAAGTGTATTTTTTTTTGTAGCATTGTAGAGGTAGCAAGGAGCAGCTAGATACCGATAGAGTACTGGCCCTGGAGTCAGGAGGACCTGAGTTCAAATTTGGCCTCAGACACTTACTAAAGCTGTGTGACCCTGGGCAAGGTCACTTAACCCTGTTTCCCTCAGTTTCCTCATCTAAAATGAGCTGGAGAAGAAAATGGCAAACCACTCTGGTCTCTTTGCCATGAAAACCCCAAAAGGGAACAGAAAGAGTAGGACATGACTACTTGATGCCCCCCCCCCAAAAAAAAGGAGCCTGCATATTAGAAAGGGGTTGGCAGCAGCTGAGGAGATAAGCCTTAAGAAGTGAAAACTGACAGACTGTGAGAGAGGAGATAGAAAGATTGTACCAAGTAGATAGGTGGCACAGTAGGTAGAAGGCCAGGCCTGAAGTGAGGAAGACTCCTCTTCCTGAGTTCAAATTTGGCCTCAGACACTTGCTAACTATGTGACCTTGAGCAAGTCACTTATCCTTGTTTGCCTCAATTTTCTCCTCTGAAAATGAGTTGGAGAAATATCTTTCCAGGGTCTTTTCCAAGAAAACCCTACATGGGGTTTTTGACTCTTCTCATGAAGAGTCAGACATGACTGAAGTGACTGAATAACAAAAGATATAGACTCAAGCATAGTAGATAGTGGAGGAGAAAAGAGTTCAGTGCAAATCAACAGAAGGCAGCTTAGTGGAATAAAAAGAGGACTGGTTGGGGGTGAGATGACTTAGATTTGTATCCTGTGACTACATCTAGAGATACAGCTGTAATGTTTGCAAAGAATTTTAAATACATGATTTCATTTGCCCCTCTTGAGGCTTAGAGATTTGCCTAAGGTCATATCACTAACTGGGATCAAAAGCAGGATTAGAATTTAGCTCTTCCTGACTCCAAACCCAGCACTCTACTGCCTACTCTGTCATCACGCCTCTCTTGTAACCTGTGATACTGGACAAATAATTTCTTTTCCCTGGGCCACAGTTTCCCTTTTTGTAAAGTGAGGGGATTTTGGAGCAGATGGTTTCTAAGGTTTCTTCCAGATCCAAGTTCAGTGTGGCCTAGTTCAAAACTTTGCTACTTCAAAGGAAAACTTGAAGCTAAATGTAAATTTGTAGATATTAAAAGTGATCTCTAGCCATTCTGTTAGTGTACTTGCCTGAATATCATCTGTAAAGGATTTAATGATCTTGTTTAAATGCTTTTTAAAGGAAGTATCTGGAGCAATTGATAGATACAATAAGTATTTTTTTTTTGCTTCCTCGAATTTTATTATGTTGTTTTTGACACTATTCCTATTTTTATCCTGTAGTAAAAATTGCCTTTCTGTAGCGAATTAGGTTTTAAGAATTAAAAAAAATCACTTACATTATTGTGAAACTGGATTTTGGCATTTTAACTTAATATTAATAACATTTCGTTCTGTGTTGTTTTGGCATGTACTTCATCATTGAGCTAGCTTTCTGCCAGTATACTAAGTGATGCTAATATGCCTTATTCCCCAATACAAAAAGGACATCTCTTTATAATTTATCAATTCAAATACCTTTATTCCATAAATTTATGTTAAATTTTTTTCTTTGAACTTGGCAAAAGAGGAATTTTGTTAATTTTGTTGAAATTTTGTTAAGTAGCTATTAATCCTCTCCATCCCCCCAAAGCTCTTAATTATAAACTAAATGGTCTCTTTATGGCCAAGAGAAAAGAGAAGGAAGGAATCATTTATCTTTTAGGCAACTTGGTCAATTTTGAAATGAGTAAAATTTCTTCTTAAAAACGATTTATTAATTTAGATAGAAACTGTTCAACTAATTGTACCTATGATCTGTATGGATATTTACATTGTAAATGTATCATCTTCTTTGAATTTTATAATAAAACTTTTATTTTTATTGACTTCCTTTGCTATACCAACTAACTTTAATACTGATTTTAAAATGTTATATGGAAGTGAGGGGCAGTATAGTATAGTGGATAGAAGACTAGCCTTGGAGCAGGTGGTCTGGTGGCTGGGAACATCAAGGTTCTAGTCCAACCTCCCACAGATATCGGCCCTGTGACCTGTGCAAGTCACAACCTCTCAGTATCTTGGTCAACTAATTATCTAAGGCTCAAATTGCAGAGTAGTTGCTGATCTGAGTCAGGAAAGGGAGTTTCTACATCAGGGAGTTCTGATGAAATTGCAAGTCTGGACTCCCCCAAAATATATATGTTATCCTCCTGATTTTTTAATCCTGGTGTTCTGGGGAAGAAGTTTTAAATTATATACTTTTTTTTTTTGGTTTTTTGGAGGGGGGAAGGCAGGGCAATTGGGGTTAAATGACTTGTTCAAGGTCACATGGCTAATGCGTGTTAAGTATCTGAGGCCAGTTTTGAGCTCAGTTCCTCCTGACTCCAGTGCCAGTGCTGTATTCATTGTGCCACCTAGCCACCCCTAAATTACATACTTTCAAACAGATTTATTTCTTATTAAGGACCTTGATTGCAGCTGTTGTATAAGACGCCAAACCATTTTTGAGATGACTGTATATATAAAAAAATAATCCTTCATAATATCTTATCATTTGAAGTATGAAAGAAATGAGAAAATCTATGATTAGGAAAATAAAAACATAGGCATTACTCAGTTACCAGTGACCCAGATAGGTGAATAGATAGTAGGGAGGCATCCCCAAGTCCCAAATTCTCTCCCTGTTTCTCCTTGGGGGGAGATCTCTTACCCTCTTAATTCAGAGCACTTGGGAAGTGATTGACTTAGAGTGCTGTCTTCCCTTATACAAATGCATAGTTATTGATGAGGTAAGACCTTTCCTTAGGATACCACTGGGATGGGATGGGAAGCAAGAGAAGAAGAGGGAAGGAGGTATGGTCTTGCTATCTGGAGTTGGGACTCAACGAATTTTCTGAATGATGGAATTATATAGTTGGAGTAATAATGCTATTAAAATCCTACGTTAGGCACTTTGTTGGTTAAATAGGCTCTTGTGGGCTAGCCTGAGAACTAACCACCGTTTATCACATTCTTTCTATGGAAAAACACATTTTCGAATTTAGAATAATCAACTTAGAAATACACTTTTGAAATATAACTTGTTTGTTCAGTGGGATCTTTTATGGTGATTGTGAGCATATTTTTGAAATGTTTTATAACATTTTATTAGACTTCTTTATCCTATTTGAGAAAAAAATACCATATATATATATATATATGTCTAAAAGAAACAATTTCCAATCAGGCATTGTTTTTTTTTTCTTTCTATTTTTATAAAGACTCAGCGGTTATCGACAGTTCATTTAGAAGACAATTCATTTTGGATTTAATTTCCCATCCCTTCTTGATAACATTCATTTGTCATTTTTTTTTGTCATTTTGTAGACCTACCAAGAGCAGCTGTCAGGATCTTAAGCAACATGACATTCCTTTTTGTGAGTTTGTCATACACAGCTGAGAGTGCCATTGTCACCGCCTTTATCACCTTCATTCCCAAGTTCATCGAATCACAGTTTGGCATCCCAGCTTCCAGTGCCAGCATCTACACTGGTAAGACATTGCCATTTGGGATACCTGAAAGCGTTGTCACATTTGGTCATCAGAGTGAGTTGAGAGGAAGTTAAGCCCAAGTTCAAAACATAATTTCTATCATCTTATCACCATCACACTAAGGAGGGAGAAAGTCTGGAAACACCAGCTTCGTTTCAGAAAAAAAATTTTTTTGCTTTTATTATGATTTTAAATGATTATTTTTTTCTGCTTGAATTGAAAAATTGTCCATTTTTCTGCATTTAAAACTTCTTTTTTTTTTCTTTTTGGAGAGGGGAAGGCAGGGCAATTGGGGTTAAGTGACTTGCCCAAGGTCACATGGCTAGTTTTTGTGTGTGTGTGTGTGTGTTAAGTGTCTGAGGCCGAATTTGAACTCGGGTCCTCCTGACTCCAGGGCTGGTGCTCTATTCGCTCTGCTACCTAGCCACCCCCAGACTTTCGTTCTTAAAAAAAAAAAGAGGGAGTGGTAGTGGAAGGGAGCAAAGGGTGCACCTAGGTGGTCTTCTTGTTCCTCTGGACCTGGAGTCAGGAATATCTGTGGTCTTTTGACACCTGCCAATTGTGTGATTTTGGACAAGTCACTTAACTTTTATTTGTCTCAGTTTCCTCATCTCTGAAATGGGAGTAATAACAGGACTTTCCTACAGGGTGTTTTGAGGATCAAAATGAGATGATATTTGCGAAGTGCTTAGCCCAGAGCCTGACACATAGTAGGTTCTATATAAATGTGAACTATAATTGTTACTAGAGAGCAGCTCTCAGTGTCAGGAAGACTTGGGTTGTAGTGCTGCCTCTGCCCCATATTAATTGACTTAAACCTCTCCGAGTTCCAGGCACCTCTCAGGTATAAGTTTTAGATAATCTGTTCACCCATGTTGTTGTTGTTAGTTGTTTTAGTCATGTCCAACTCTTTGTCACCCCATTGGGGGTTTTATTGCAAAAGAAAGTCTGCCTCTTCCTTTTCCAGCTCATTTTACAGATGAAGGAACTGAGACAAACTGGATTAAGTGACTTATCCAGGGTCACACAGCTAGTAAGTACCTGAGGCCAGATTTGAACTGAGGAATGGGAATCTCCTTGACTCAAGGCCCAGCACTCTGTGTACTATGGAGCCACCTAGCTGCCCACATTACTAGAAGAAGTTTCTTACTGGGAGTTTCCTACCACAGTTAAATTGTAGAGCAATCTAAGTGACAACAAAAGGGGATGGAACTGAAATCTTGCATAGGGCTTCTATAGGTTGGCACGAAACCTTAGTGTTCATGTTAAAAACAACAAAATTAGCTGAAGCATTTGCTTATTGTGATATCCACGTTTCCCCTCATTTATTTATCATAGTATCATAGGGTTAGTGTTGTCAGGGACTTCATCTAGGTCATAGAATCCATCTCTTTATGTTGGAAAGGAGAAAACTGAACCATTTCTCAGCATTAAATGTCTTATCTAAAGTCATACAGTTAGTGTGTGAGGCTACATTTGAACTCAGGTCTTTCTCACTCCAGGCCCAGGGCTCTATGGAGTGAGGCACCTAGCTGCCATCTCTCTGATCATAAATGACTTGTCTAAGGTCACATGTGGGTAAGAAGTAGCAGAAACAGGACTAGAACCCAGGTTCCCAGATGTCAAATCCACGTCCCCTTCTGCTGAATCACATTTGCTCCCAGACAACTGTCCTTGATAAAATGAAAAGAGTTTTAACTGAATGATTAGAGTTTGCTAAAATCTGAAAAGACATAAATGGATTTCATTTTAGAAGTGCTTTTAAGTCTCTGTAATCCATAAACACACACGTTCTTTGGTTCCTAGGGAAGTCTGATATCAAGAACAATAGTAATCGTTTTTAATCTTCAAGCTTCCCTCCTTAGTAATTTAGGTGCCTAGGAAAGTGGTGGAATTAACTTCTTCAGACTTTTCAGGGGTGGGGATTCTGTGACCTCAAGGCCACATCTAGGTCCTCAAGTACGGCACTTGGACTGAATGTGAACTTCACATAGCAATTCACACTTGAGGACCTAGAGGGTCACATGTGGCCTCAGGACTGCAAGGTCCCCCACCCGTACTTGAGGGTAATTTTTAGCAGTTCCTGAATCATTGTACACTATAATTTATTTCATCGGACTGAAAAATTAACACATCTCCCTAAGGACCTCATTTATTACCGGGGAACTACGCTTGTAAGTAGGGTTTTGGAATAATCACATTACAACGTATTTGGCTTAATAATAATTATGATGAGGAGAAGTAAGGCATCTTTAAAGTCGGCAAAGTAGTATATATATATATATATATATATATATATATATATATATATTTGTATATATGTACATCTATCTATAAAATCTTATTGGATTCTTACAGTAACCTGCTGTAAGGCAGCTAGGTGGGACAGTGGATAGAGTGCTGGGCCAGAGTCAGGAAGACCTGAGTTCAAATCCAGCTTCAGACTTTTACCGCATATGTGACCTTGGATAAAACACTTATACCTCTCTTTTTGTCTCAGTTTCCACAATAGCAGAATGGTGATAATAATAGCACCTATTTGAAAGGGTTGTGGTGAGAGTCAAATGAGATATTTGTAAAGTTCCCGGCATGTGGCGTGCGCCGTGTAAGTGCTAGCTATTATTATTATTATTATTTATTGGCCTTGGGAAGTAGATGATTTTTATCCCTAAGGAAACTATGACAGAAGGAGATGAAGTGAATTTTGCCTATAGTTACACAGCTAGAAAATGTCTGAGGGAAGATTCAAACTCAGATCTTCCTGACTCAGAAGTCCAGCTCTCTCTCTATCTGCTATACCCCCTAGCTGCCTAATTATCTAACACAGCGGTTCTCAACCTGTGGGTCACGGCCCCTATGGGGGTCGAACAGGGTCGCCTAAGACCATCGGAAAACATTTCTGATGCTCTTAGGAACCGAGACACTGCCCCTCTATCTGTCTCCAGGTGCGTCCACCCACATTCAGATACACCCACGTAAGAGTATTAAAGGGTCGTGGCATTAGGAAGATTGAGAACCACTGATCTAACAGTGGTTAAACAGTGGTCTAAAAAATCTTTTTTTTTTTGTAATGATTGGCATGAAGGGTAGCTGCTTTAAATTACCTGGATAATTACCTCCCTCTCTACTTTTATCTTGTTTATTTCTTATTATTTATTAATTTAAGTTTTAATGTTTTATTAATGCTTCTTAAATAGCACTTTCACTTCCCAATGAACTTATAACAATGAAGAATAGAGCAAACACCAACCATGCCAGCATGTGTGTGTACCAGTACCCATCCATAGTCTTACCACCACCTCTGCTAAGAAGAGGAAAATATTGTCTATCCCTCTGGCATTAGTGTTAGTTACTCTGTCATTCTGTACTGGCATATGTTTTAACCCTATTTTAATCATACAGTGCTGTGGTGGTTGTCTCCACTTCATTTTGCAAGCTTGGTTATGACAGAAGGTGATAGGAAGCTCTTTGTTAGATAATAGACTGGCGTGGTGTAAGAGGTTCTGTCTGGGCTTACGGTACTTACTGGTTCTGGTCATATTGATTGGGATTTCCCAGACTGATCTCTTGCCTGGCTCTCAGGGATTCTGAGTGGCCTTTCCAGACCCTTCTGTAATGCCATATAGAACAGCTGCTCAAACTGGGGAGCCCGGGGAAGTAGTGGATATCCTTTTCATAGACTTATCAGGTTTTAGAGCCAGAAGGGAGTATTCGAGGTGATCGAGTTCAACTCCTTTTGTTTTGAAGTCACTTTTTATCGACAGCTTTTATTTTTCACATAACCCTCATTTCTGAGTGGAGAGTGGTCATATGGCTTAGTAGAGAGAGAGACAGAGAGAGACAGAGAGAGAGAGACAGAGAGACAGAGAGAGATAGAGAGAGACAGAGAGAGAGAGAGAGAGAGAGAGAGAGATAGCCTCACAATCAGGAAGACTTTGTGTCACACTTCCTTTTGACACATACAAGCTGTGTCACCCTAGGCAAGTCATGGGGGAAGGGGAAGGGGAAGGGGATAAGTATTTATACGGTCCTTCCTATGTGTCCGACACTGTGCTGTGTTTTTTTTTTAAACAAATACTATCTCATTTGATCCTCCCAAGAACCCTGGGAGGCAGGTGCTATCATTATCCCTATTTTTAAGTTTGGGAAACTGAGGCAAACAGAGGTTAAGGGACCTACACAGAGTTACACATGCAGTAGATATCTGAGGTTGAATTTGAACTCCAAGAGGCAGCTAGGTGGCACAGTGGATGCTTTGGCCTGGAGTCAGAAAGACCTGAGTTTAAATGTGACCTCAGGCACTTATTAGCTATGTGACCCTGGGCAAGTCACTTAACCTTGCTTGCCTCAGTTTCCCCATCTGTAAAATGACTTGGAGAAGGAATGGTAAGCCATTCTAGTATCTTTGCCAAGGAAACCCCCAAAATGGGGTTGGATGTGACTGAAAACAACAAAATGACAGCAACTTCCTGACTCCAGGGCCAGTGCTCTATCCACTGTGCTATTTCTAAGTACTCTAGCAAACTCTCTAAGACTTAAGTTTCACAGAAAAGTTCTGACTTGTATTGATACAGGGAATTTTCTTACATAGAGATTCCTTATGCTAATAAAAGCTAGAGTACCAGTCCCTGTCCTAAATATAATAATAACATTGGCTTTCCAGTTATTTACGAGAATCAAATTATTCTATCCTCTCCTCCCCAGAAAGCCATCCCTTGTAACAAAAATTAAAGAGGAGAAAAAAAGAAATTAGGTAAAAATAATGAACACATTGACCAAATCTGATGGTATATGAAATGTTTTCCACCTTAGACTCTCACCTTTACAAAGATAGGAAGGCGCTTGCCAGATTGTAGCACCGCTTTCAAGCCTTGCCACCTGGGGCTTCCTCTTGCAGTGATTCTGGGTTTGCCTTCTCTCTGGTCCTAAGCTCACTGTGGAGATGAATTTACATTATCTGGCTCTGTCTCACCACAGCAGTCTACAGAGAGAATGGCTGGAGATAGACCTCAGTATGGGTGAAAATAGACGTGAAGGTTTCTACTAGGTTGGGCTTTTTTGTTGGGTGTAACCGTAGTGGTAACATGGGCTATGTAGTGAGAGGAGGCCCCGTTAATGAGATCTGGGATACAAGCGTTGAATGATACCTTGCCTGTTGAGGGCATGTATCCAGCTTGTCAGTGCCATGATTAGGAAAGCAACATGTCATTCTCCAGAAATAGCTGTCTGCATTTAATTCTTGTCATGAACTTTTCCATCGCTTCTCCTTCTTTGCATTCTTGCTATCTGTGTTGCAATCTCAAATGCATATGGCCTTCTACTGGTGCTAGTATGCTCTAATAGACTGTATTTCCTTTTCTATCCCACTTACAATTTCCTTCCAAAACAAAGAACAAGTAGTAATAGTCAGGGGTTGTGTGGTGCAGTGGAAGGGACGCAGATTTGGAGCCAGAGGACATGGGTTCGAATCTCTGTGCTATCACTTATGGTTTGTGTGACTTCAGGTAAGTGTTTAGCCTCACTAAGCGGACTTTCCTCATCTGTCAAATGAGGTACGTGGTGCTAGATGATCTATAAGGACCCTGCTAGCTCTATGTCATTGACCCAGTAGAGGACTGATCTGTCTGCTTTGTATATAAAGTCTTGCTGGTTCTTTCTGTCTTAAAAAGGGCACAGTAACTTGGTGGAACAAGCGCTGGATGTGGATTGGGGGATGTGGGTTTGAATCCTGTCACACTTTGGGCAAATCAATTACTGAGACCTCTCTGAGCCTCAACTTCCTTATCTACAAAATGGAGATAATTATACCACAGGGTTGTTGTCAGGATTAAAATAGTTATTGAGTGTAAAAGCACTTCCTAACCTATAAAGTATTATATAAATGCCATCTATTATTATTAGGTGGTACATTAGGTAATACAGGGCAGCTGGGTGGCACAGCAGATAGAATGCTGGGCTTAGAGTCAGGGAGACCTGTGTTCAAATGCAGCCTCAGACACATACTAGCTCTGTGACCCTGGGCAACTCACTTAACCCTGTTTGCCTCAGTTTCCTCATCTGTAAAATCAGCTACAGAAGGAAATGACAAACCACTTTGATATCTTTGACAAGAAAATCCCAAATGGGGTCACAAAGAGTCAGACATAACTGAAACAATTGAGCAACAGCAATATTGGGTAAGAACAAAGGATTCGAGTCAGGAAGACTGGAATTCAAATATCAACTCAGTCACTTACTAGCTGTGTGAGCCTGGACTGACTGCCATCATCAATTTCCTCATCTATAAAATGGGAATAATAAGAACACCTACCTCACAGTTTTTGAGGATCAAATGATGTACCATATGTACAGTGCTCGGCAAACTCTACAGTGCTATTATTTGAAATTCCTCTGGTTTTAAAATTTTGATGTACTTTATTCTAAATAATTATACACATTTTGCTTTAGTTGTCTAACCCAAACCTCCATGTGTATTTTCTCTAGTAAACACAGACAAAAGAAGCTTGTAGAATGTTATGTGATTAATTGAAAGACCTTTAAAGGCCTTAACAATAGACTTAAATAAACTACATTCATATGTTCGCTTTCCAACACTTTTCTCCTTTGTTCTGTCCCATTATGTTTACTTTGGCTTAGATGTACAATATAATTAGATGATACTTGTTCTCTTTTCTGAATAGAATCGATGACTGCAATTAGTAGGTGAGCACTCTTTCTGTCTGGGGTGGCCTGTAAATCCCTAGGGATTTACCAGGGCAGCCCCTACTTAAACAGGTTAGTAAAAGAGGCCAGAATATCCCTCATTTCATTGCTGCATAGCCCCTATATATCTACCTGTCCTGACTGTTAGACTCTGAATAGATGGGACTGTCAGTCGTTCTGCTAATTCAGATGTGACCATATTTATTAGGTGAA
>CM053580.1:370476446-370601482 GCA_028627135.1 Pseudochirops cupreus
CTAAGGACAGAACTAGAGCACTTGGGCTGTTCCTCTGTCATCCCTGGCCATCAACACATTACTGTCCCATATTCTCTTCCTAGCATACATTTTCCTGATAATATTCTGTTCTTCAGAGTTCTTCGTTGGTTATGTTAGAGCCTGTTTATATCCACCATGTTTATCTTTATTGCCCTCTGTATGATAATCATATTTAATTCTTTGAAAATTATAATGTTCCATGTCTCATGACCATACAACAGCCAGGTAGACTATTAATATTAAAGAGATGAACCTTTGTTTCTGGGAGAGGCTTTGAGTAAATAAAGGGACTTTTAAATTTTCTTAAGGTACTTTAGTCAGTTCTGTTTAATTCTGGGCCCAGTTTGTGGTTCATTTGTACTGTCTGTTCCTCTTACACATTCTAATGGACAAGCTCAATAGATTGTTTATTTAATTGCATGTCATAATCTGGGCAATATGCATTTTTTCATCCATTTATCTTTTCTTGTGTGGATGGTCAGGGCACATTATTTTGAGTGATTATGTATTTCTTCTAGAAAATTCTATAATATTCTGGGACTTGATACAATTGACATAATATAATTTACAAATGAGAGTGTCTGGAAGATCTCACAATCCGTGATGAATACCTCATCAACTTGTGACTCTGGGCTAGATATCTTCCATCACAGTGGCCAACACTTTGGGCAGACATTCATCTCTCTGTTTTATAGTTCATATAATGTTGATGACTAGAGGGTCTTGGACAGAATTAATTCCATTATATCTTTTAAGGAATTTGAATGAATTTGATTCATGGATAGGAGATGTGTTGTTGGAAGACTGCTCTTAAAGCAACATTTTGTTTTATTGAATCAAATGTTTTTTTAATGTTCAACAACAACAAAAACAGCGGAATGTTATATTCTCTTCATTTTTTAGTCAATTAGCAAATTTTAAAGATATGTCTCATTTTAAAATATCATTTGCAAAAATTTGCTTGTTCACTTCCAAAGACCACCAGATCAGGGATGTCCTTAATTTGTGTGCAAATAAGTCTCAAAGATTTTGTGTAGATAGGATAGTAGGCATATAGATTGGTAGTTGTTGATGTTTTCTTGGTTACTTTTTTTGGCTATTAGTAAGTCCTCCCTCCCCCTCTCCTTTGGTGTCTTTCCCACTTTTAGATACCTTGTGAAATAATCTCTCAATATTGACACAATTTTATTACCTCTAAGACAGAGGTCTATCTATATACACTAAGTTCATCCTAGGTGCTTTTTAACCACCTTTGTTCTTTCTAGTACCATTTCTACTTTCAATATAAGCACATTCAAAATGGTGATATTAAAGTCCAAGTGTGGTGACTTTATTGTCTTTGATGATGAAAAGTTTGTTATGAAAATCTTTGTTGATCTTTAAAATGTTTCTTTTCTTTGTTGTTCTCCTATTTTTCTTCTTAAATGCCCTCAGGATGAATTTTAGTACATGTGAATTTAAATTAATTATTGTGCTTTATTTTTGAATTTTATTATCTGTTTGGAGTTAGGGACTTTTGAATATAAAATGTAATTTAATTGTGATATATGGAAATTAGTGATTTAATTTTGAGCCAAAGCTTTAGCTTGTTTTTAAATTTTTTATTTTATTTTTTATTAATGAAATAAAACAAATGTGTTTTTCAAAAAGATTATGCCAATGGAACTTCCTTTTGGGGGAACATGGGCCAACTCACTAAAAAAAATCTTTCCCAATCACCTCAGAGTAATCTTTGACTGTTTCTTTATATCTAATTAGTTGTTTAGTATCATCAGTTCTACTTCCTCAGCATCGCTCCCATCAGTTCTACTCTCCTTTCTCCTCTGTAATTGCCTCTGAAGAGGTCTCCTTACTTCTAGTTTCTCCTTCCCTCCAGTCCTTTCTTGCACAGTTGCCAAAATAATTTCTTAACACATGGATCTGACTACATCATTTCCTTGCTCAAAAACCTCTCTATTTTCTTTAAATTAAATATAATTAAAACCTTCCATGATATGGGTCATGTGTTCATTTACATATTTATTTTATTTTATTTTATTTTCCTTTCTGTCCTCGCAGACTCAGCTATTCCTTGCACTGGATAGACTATCTCTGGCCTTTGTGCTTTGCATTTTCTATTCATCTCTACCTTTCAGAGTCCTTATTTTCCTTCCCCCTCTCCTAATTTTCTTTCAATGTTGAGCTCACAAGCCACCCTTTTTGCTAGTACCTCTTGTTTTTCCTGTTTCCTTTTCCTCAAATATGCCTAGACCACCTCTGTTCTCTTCTTTGCCTCCTTCCTTCCCTATCTTGTGGGAATGTATCTGTATCCATGCTGTATATTCTAGGAACTCCTTGAGAACAGTAATTATTTTGCTTTGCTTTTCTGTGTTTCCAGTGCCTAGCTTAGAGTCTTGACTATAGAAGGTACTTAACTTTTTGTTGAATTTAATCGGCTAGAACCCTGTCAGTCAGTAAACATTTATTAAGCACCTGTTACGGGTTAATCATTCTGTTAAGTGCTGGGGATACAAAAAAGAGGCAAAAGACCCTTCCTGCCCTCAAGAAACTCATAATCTAAAGGGAGAAACAACATGTAAACAAACACATACAAAAACAAGCTCTATGTTGGAGAGAGGGGAAATAGTTAATGGAAAGAAGGCACTAGAAATAAGGAGGATTAGGAAAGGTTTTTCTGGAGAAGGTGGGATTTTAGTTGGGACTTGAAAGACACCAGGGAAGCTAGTAGGCAGAGATGAGGAGGGAGAGCATTTCAACATGGCAGACAGCTGGAGAAAACGCCCAGAGGTGAAAGATAGATTGTCATATTTGAGGAACAGAAAGGGGGCCAGTGTCACTGAATTTAAGAGTAAAGGGTGGGAGTGGGGGTGGGTATAAATTGAGTTTAGAAGCATGATCCCAATAATAGACTTTACTGGCTGAAGAGACTCAGAATTATATAATTCAGAGTATTGCATTGATGTGAATATATCCCCTACTTCAGTATATCAGAAAATCCTTCTTCCTAAATAGATTATTGTGTGATTTGCTGTGTGAAATCATCACTTAGTGACCAGGTTCCCCGAGCCACTGGGGCTGGGCCCTAAGATGGTGGCTCCAGTTCATATTTGAATCCTTTCCTACTTGTAAGGACTGGAACTTGCATTCCAAGGGCTATACTTCCTTCTACTTCTTAGGATATCTAGTTTCTTTCCAAGGGCAGCTCAAGTACCACTTTCCACTTGAGACTTTTCCTTATCTTCCTAGCTGCTGGTTCTCCTCTACCAAATTATCTTCTATTTATTATGTACGTATTTTGTGTAAATTTAGATGTGTAAATGTAGCTTTTGTAAAATGTTAACTGCTTAAATGCTCTGGTTGTTCTGGTTTTGATTTGAATCACTAGCATGAGAAAGGCAGGGAGGGTATGGTGGATATAGAGCTGACTTCAGAGTCAAAACACCTGGGTTCAAGTCTCATCTCTGACACAGACTCATCATATTATCCTGAGCAAGTCACTTTATCTTGCTCAGGGGATCTGGGAAACTCAACTGTAATTTGCACAGAAGGTGCTGATCTGCTTTGATGAGGGAAATTCCCCAGTGGGAGCTACCTGGGAAATCACAGGGACTGGTCGCCTGAAAATTCCCAGCATAGAGCAGGGATTCAGTAAATGCCTATTGAATTGAACAAATGCTTATTGATTGGAGTAGTAAGCACCCAAGGTCACCTCTATACATGCCATGAGTCACTGCAGTAGGACTTTAGTGGAGAATTTGAGGCAATGGCATTTATAATATTTATTCTTCATTCCCACTTCCTTTGGCAACATAAGAAATGCTTGAGGCCATTCCTCTGAGTGTTTTAGTTATTCACCTCCTCAAGTCATTAAAGCTTGGTCTGTGCTAACCACAAAACTCCGTGTGATTTGCAGTATTCTCTCATTAAGAATAGCATACCATAATGCCAAAACTGAGCAAAAACTGTCCTGTTACCTAAAGAGCACAGGAGAGCACTTTTTTAACCCACAAAGTATGAAGGAATGGCTATTGGGGTACAGTTTGGGTGAAACAAATGAGGGTGTTGAATGAAACAATTTATACCTTACATTTGGTGTATATGGCTAATCTCAAGGAACCCTAGAAATCAAAGCCCAGTGCCCCCTGGGCAGTACTAACCTATCTCTTACTCCCTAGCTCAGGTAGACCAGAGGTGCAGCATTCTTCAGAGAAAACTGATTGCTGAGGCTACTTTGAATTGAAAATTTGAGAGTGTCAGTTCAGCTACACTCAAGGATTTGAGATTTTGTGAGGATAGATTCTCATCATCCCCTTTGCTTACTCAGGACTTACCTTCAGCAGGCAGAATTATTCTCATGGTGTCACTTATCTTTGCAAGAGAAATGATCTTTGAAATCTTTCTGTCTCTGTGTCTCTGTCTCTCTCTGTCTCTTTCTGTCTCTCTGTATCTCTCTCTTTGTCTCTGTCTCTCTCTCCACTGGGATGTATGAGAGTGATAAGCTTATTTAAGAGTTCTGTTCTCAGCATCAACCTTCCCAGGCTCTGTTCAGATGCCTTTGACTTTGGTCTTGAATTCATTGTGAGACTTAGGTAGGCAGAATGCCAAGTGCAAAGAATAGTTTGGTAGAATGATCAAAAACCTTTTTTTTTCAGTTGCAGGGTATCAGGTTGATGCCTGCGACATTATATTTCATATGTCAAGGTCGGGTTATTAACTAAGCATTTGGGATCCATCTGTTCAGCTAATGATTGGCATTTAACTGAACAGCATCAAAGCAAGGCTGCTTATTAAATAACAATGAGCTAAACTTGTGAACTGTTCAAATTACTGCATCTTTAGGTTCAAAAGAGAATGCAAATAGGATAGCGCTTTTCTCTATGTAAGTTTTTTTTCAGATATAGCAAGGGCTAAATTTGTTTAGATATTTTAATTTTTTCTGTTTAGGTTAATCTCAGGATTTAAAAAATAAGTTTTCTATTATTTAAAACTCAGTATTTAAAATGGAATTAATAAATAGAAATGGGGTTTTACAAGTAGAAGGGATGATAAAAATCAACTAGTACTAATCTCTTTTTATTATGAAGTCTCAAGCTGGGGTTCCAGTAGGGAACTTATCTAAGGTCACACAGCTAGTTAGTGGGAGTCAAAACTAGAATTAGAGCCCAGATCTCTTGACTAACAATCTAACACTTTATCATATCTTCCCTAGGCAGCCAGATGGCATGATGGATAGAGTGCTGGATCTGGAGTCAGGAAGACCTGAGTTCAAATTCATCCTCACACTTAACTAACTATGTAACCCTGGGCAAATCATTTAATCCTAGTTTGCTTCAGTTTCCTTGTTCCCTTCTCTCTTCAGATCTAAATACAAAATCAGTTGTTTCTTTAAAATTTATTTATATCAGTGGACAAAAGAGGACAAAAGAGAATGGGTAGTGTGCTTTTCTTTAGCATCATTAGAAAATTGTACATGTATGAATTTCTGGAGAGGACCTTTAGATTTATCTCTTAACTTCATGAAGCAGTAGTAATACTGGTACAAGAATTCTAGCTTTCTATAGTTGTGTGCCTTAACCTTTTCAGCTTTCCAAAGAGATTAGGAAAGTGTTTATAAATCAGCTTCTTTGTCCCACCGACTGCTATAGATTGTCAAACACACAGGCATGGGCTCATCTTTTTAATCTTTTAAGAGGGCATTGACAAAGAGCATATCCAGAAGCTAGATGCCTCTGGGTGGCAAGTGGCCTTGAAACTGTGTCATGTGAGGAACAGTTAAAGGAACTGGGGATGTTTAATATAAAGAAGGGGAAGGAGAATGAATGGGGGAGGGGGAGATATATAGTTACATCAAATATCTATAGCCTATCCTGAAAGAATTAGACTTAGTCTGGATGACTCTAGGACCAGTAAGTAGGTGCTTTGTAAATCTTAAGGTGTATATATATATATATACCTTATATATAAATGCTAGGTATAATTAGTATGTCAGCAAAGGTACTCAGTAGATAGAGTGCTGGAGCCAGACTAAGAAAGATCTGAGTTCAAAACCTGCCTCAGACGCTTACTCCTTTTATGACCCCGGACAAATTACTTAACCTCTTTCTCCCTCAATTTTCTCATCTGTAAAATAAAGTTAATAATATAATAATAGTACCTTCCTCCCAGGGTTGTTATGAAGAAAAAAAATGAGATATTTGTAAAGTGCTTTGCAAAGCATAAAGCATTGTGTAAGTAACCGCCTCCTTCTCCTCTTTTTCCCATCTCCTTTGCCTCTTCTTTGTTTTTCTCCTCCTCCACCTTCCCCTCCTCCCATTTTACTTCTCTTCCTCCTTTTTCTTCTCCTCCTTCTCCATAATTTCATGTAAAGGCTGGATGACCACTTATTATTAATACTGTCAAAGGGATTCATGAATTCAATAGAGTTGCAAGATATGATGTCTAAGATTCATTCCATCACTAGACTTCTATGATTCTGTATTAAAATAGTTAGAACATGTATTAGAACCTAACATGGAAAAAAGTGCTCTGCATTGGAGCAGAAAGGTAGAGATCCTTATAGAAATAAACTCTATTCTACTTTCTTCAAGGTTCATAAACATTCCTGTAAATGGTGTCATTAAGAAAAGAGACAGTAGGCTAATACAATTTTTGCTTTGCCATCTCCAAGGTTTTCTATATGAACAAAGCTTGCATAATTGTTAACATTTGTGAATTTCACTGAGAATGTAAATCTTAGACTTCACTTTAAAAAAATCATCATCGGAAATGCAAGATGGGAAGTTTCAGTGGTTGAATAGAAATTTATTGGAAAAGGATCTTTGGTTTTTAATAAATCATAAGCTCACTATGAGTCAACAGTGTGATTTTTGTTGTTGTGGATCTGTGATTTCACTGGTGTAGACAGATCATAGAATCATTGATATGGATCTCAAAGGAAAAGTGTTCTGGTAAATGTTTAACAACTGTTTCTCTGGGAAAAAAGGTATACATGACACTTAAATTTAATCTGTATTATTGACAATCAACAAAACAGTTTAGTGATGTTCTAATTGTATCCTCTGCTGACTTCTCAATCAACAAACCTTTATTAAGTACCTACTAAGTGCTGAGGATAAAACAATAAAGAGGGAAAAGATAGTCTCTGACCTCAAGGCACTCATAATCTAATCATGATTTTTGAGGTGTAAATGCTCATACTGAAAATTTAACAATTATAGGCTATTTGATCTGTCTTCTCTAATCCACTGCTAGAAGGGACCTCAAAAACCATCTACTCCATCCCATCATTTTACGTTTAAGGGAACTGAGACCCAGTGAAGTTATAAGTATCTTGTCTAAGGTTTCACAAGTAGCAGCACATCCAGAGTTGAGATTTGAAACTAGGTCTTTCTGACTCTGAGACCAGACACACTGGTCAATTTTACACAATTTTGCACACTGCCTGTCTTAAAAATTATGACAAAGCAATTAAAATAGTTTTTACAATTTTAGATTGCATACTGTTGGCATAGATGGGCATACTGTTCAGAGGTAGGGACCTGGACTCTGCCATTGTCTGACCACATCTGAAGACTGGTTCTGTTTGGCTCCAGAGATAAAAAATAACAGTGATGGATGGAAGATGGAAAGAAGAAAACTTAACAGTGCCTTTAGCAAGGGACTTGAACTCTCTGGGCTATTTTGGTTTTTTTTGCTGTAAAATAAAAATTAATCTCTAAGATCCTTGTTCTAGTCTGTTCTAAAAGAAGGCAGCTTATATATAATGTGACATTTCTAAGAGGTACTGTATTTAAACGACATCATAGCCCATGAGCTAAAGAAACCAACAGCAAAAAAGGGGACTATTTCAATATTCTTAAATAATAAGGCATTAGGCTAGGAAGGCAATAGATTGCTGTAATCTCTGATACTGGGGAGGCCGAGGCTGGTGGATCTCTTGAACTGGGAGTTCTGAGCTACATGGGAGAACATGATTAGGTATCCCTTCCCAAGTATGGTACAAATATGGTGAGTTCCTGGTGGGAGGGTGGTGTGCGTGTAGAGGGAACAGACTGTTCAAGGAGTGGAGAACTGATCCAAGTCCAAAATGGAACAGGTCAAGGCTTTTATATTGATCATTATTTGGATCTGGCCTATGAGTATGTCCATTGAATTTCTAGCCTAGGCAAAATAGGAAGACTTAGTCTCAATAATCAAAGAAAAGAAAACAAAAACACATTAGAAGTCATCTATAAGTGGGGATAACTAGCTGTAGGGGTGGGAGAAAGTTGATGCTGGCCATGGTCCTTGACTGTGCTTTTCTCCTTCTGCTGTAGGTGTGTCAGAGAAATCAGAGAAGTCCCTCATTTGGAGGGCTTGAAAGGCAAACTAAGGCTTTTCTTATAATAGCTATGAGTAGCCTAAGCAAGGTGAATAGAAAGAAAAACCACGGCTGCAGTGTTTCCTTTGACTCAACTACACTCGCAACATGGAAAGATAGTCATGAAACATTTTTACTATTTGTTGTACATAATTGCAGTTAAACAGACATGGCCTTAAAGAACGTTGCGAAGCTTTCCAAATACGCTTCTCTGCCCAGAATCCTCCTCTGAGTCACCCTCATTTTTAGACCTTAGTTTATTTCTGGTCCCTGAGCTCCTACACTTTTAAATCTTGTCTGAAATTCATTCCCATTAATTAATTCCTTCTCCCAAGTAGAAGGAATTCATTAGATCATTTTTCAAATTGTGATATCAAAGGATTTCAAAGGTGGGTACTTTAATGGAAAGAGGACAGGATTTCAGATCAAAGGACCTGGCTTCAAATCCATTCTTTCCTATTTACTTATAACGTCATCTTAGGCAAGGGCATTCGACTTTTCTGGCCTCTGTTGCTTCATCTATAAAGCTGAGGGCAATGACTCTTATACTTTTAAGATACCTAGACTCACAGAATCTTGAGTTGGAAGAGACTTCAGAAATCATTGAATGCGAACTATTCCTGAAGTGGTGAAGCAGTAGACCAGTGGCCACATGCTTGACGAGTGATTATCTGGCATTTCCTTTGAAGGCCACTAGTGATATCTCCTGATGCAATTCGTTCCATTTCTGGTTAGTGGTAGTTTGAACTATGTCCTGATTAGTGTGAACAATGAATCCAGTGAAGGGGGTGGGGTATTATTCAGGTTCATATCACATATCTCCTTAACTGGAACAAGTTGTCATAGTGTATATAATTATAACTTTGAATAGCACAGATTCAGATATATGTGACCAACTTCAAGTGATTCGTTATTTGCACTAATTTGGACCAAACAATTGGAAAATTCACACGTATGTTGAGCCAAAATCTTCCTCCCTATAATTTTCACACATTGGTTCCATTTCTGTTCCCTGGAGTTAAAGAAAGTTAGTAAATATTTTATAATCAATAAACATTTATTAAACATCTACTATGTGCCAGTAGTAAGCAATGGGCAAAAGACTGTTCCTCTTCTCAAGGAACTCTCAGTCTAGTGGGGGAGACAACATGAAAATAACTATGTACAGATAAGCTTTATACAGGATAAATAAATTGGAGAAAATCAACAGAGGGAAGGCACTAGCATTAAGAGGATAGTGAAAGACTTCTTGTATGTAGAAAGTGAGATTTTAGCTGGGACAGGAAGGAAGGAAAGGAGTAAGAGAGGGGGGGGGTAGAGAGAGGGAGAGGGAGAAAGAGAGTTAGTTTGTTCCAGGCATGTGGCCAGAGCCTTGAGATGGAGTGCCTTATGTGAAGAACAGCAAGGGAGCTGGTGTCACTGGATCTCAGAGTATGTAGGGGAGATAAGTAAGGTATAAGAAGACTAGAAAGGCAGGAAGAGGCCAGGCTGTGAAAAGCTTTGAATGTCAATCAAAGGATTTTATATTTGATCCTGGAAGTGATAAGGAGCCACTGCAATTTAATTTGACAGCCAAATGGAGGACAGACTAAAGTGGGAAGAATCTTGAGGCAGAGAGACCAGCCAGCAGGCTATTGCAATAGTCCAGGCATGTGGTGATGAGCACATGTATCAGGCTAGTGACAGTGTCTGGGAAGAGAAGGGAGTACTTATGAGAGATGTTACTAAGGCAGAAATGATAGAACTTGGCAACTGATTGGATATGGGGGTGGTGGTGAGAGAAAATGAGGAAGTAAGGATATCTAGGTTAACAGCCTCAGTGACCAAGAAGATGGTGGAGAGTTCTCTACTAATAGTCAAGTTAGGAAGGGAGGAGGGTTTTTTGGAGAAAGATAATGAGTTCATTTTGGACTCAGTTTAAGATGTCTACTGGATATCCGTTTTGAAATCTCTGAAAGGCAGTAGGTTCTTTATCAGTCCTTGACTGATTTGAATCAAAATAGATTAAATGATGGCAGACATCACAGACACCCTCAGTGTAGAGAGCTCCCCAAACAAGTAGTATGATTCCCTAACCCTCAATTAACCAGAATTCAATTCACCAGCACATCCCCATTCCCCAAAGAACTGTACTGTGTTATTTTGGATAGTTAACTCAGAATGCTTCCATATCTGTTGAGTGCTGGCCTCCCTTTATTCCTTTGAATTTCTTTTCTGCTGCATAGTGGGCATAGTGATGGCATTGGATTCAAAGGCTATAACAGTTAAACTCAAGCTCTGCATACCTACGCTGATGAAGTCACAAATCCTTAAAGAACTGAAGTATTCTCTCTTGAGTTTTCAGAGAGACAATGACTGTCTTTTGGAGGTGGGAGTGGGGAGGGGACTCTAGGAATGGAGCAGATAGAATCAGTTCTCTTGAGCTCTCAGGGATCTTTTCATAGCCAGGTTTTCTTCTTAACAGATGTTTTCTATTTGTGTAGAAGATGAGAGGTGGTATTTGATCCCTTTGCTAGGACACTTTAGGCTTCCTTGCATCCTGATGATAGTCTCACCCAGAGATGGAAAATTAAATAAACTTGGCAGGCACAGTAATGCAGGGGAAAGAATATAGTTTTTGGAGTCAGAAGAGCTGAGTTAAAGGCCACTTACTACCCGTGTGACCTCGGGAAGTCATTTAGCTTCTTTAGGTCTTAGTTTCCTGATTTGTAAAAGGAATAAATTGGACTAGATTGTTTTTTAGGTCCCTCTAGCTTTAATTCTATGTTTCTATGTTTCATCAGTCAGCCAGTCAGCAAACTATTCCTGTGGTGTAAAAGGTCCTGAGGAAGATAACACAGTTTAGATAAGAAAAAGTATCTACCCTAAGAGAACTTAACCATTTTTTTTTAGGGAGATAAGATACAAAGAAAGATCGACTATAATAAACAATCTTACATGATAATCTTTCTTAAAAAACATTTTTATTTAAAGTTTTGAGTTCCAAATCCTTTCCCTCTCTCCCTTCCTCCCTTTCCCTGATATGGTAAGAAATTAGATATAGGTTGCATATGTGCAATAATGGGAAACATTTCCACGTTAGTCATTTTGTACAAGAAGACAAGAACAAAAGAAAAAGAAAGAGTGAAAAATAGTATGCTTCAGTCTGTATTCATTCAATATCAGTTCCTTCTCTGAAGCTTATTATTAAGCTTCATAATTAGTCCTCTGTAATTGTTCTTGGATTATTGTCTTGGTGAGAACAGCTAATTCATTCACAGTTTTTCATTAAACCATAATGCTGTTACTGTGTATAACTTTCTCTTGGTTCTGTTTACTTCACTTTGAATCAGTTCATCTAAGTCTTTACAAGTTTTTTCTGAAATCATCCTGCTTGTCATTTCTTATAGCACAATAATATTCCATTGCAATCATATACAACAGCTCATTTAGCTGTTCTCCAGTTGATGGGCATCTCTTCAATTTCCAATTCCTTCCCATTACAAAAAGAGCTGCTATAAATATTTTGTGCAGATAGGTCCTTTTCCCTTTTTTGGTATGTCTTTGGGATATAGACCTGGCAGTGGTATTGCTGGACATAATAATCTTACTATGGAGATTCGTAATAAACTTCTCAGCAAAGTCTAAGGCAAAAGGTCTTTGCCAATCCCTGGGGTTCGGGGAAGGCTTCATGGGAGAAAGTGACATTTGGTTTGCATGTTAAGGAATAGGTAGAAATCCAACATGTGAAGAGGCAGGGGAGGGCATTGAAGGCATAAGTAACATCATATGTAAAAATAACATGGGGAAGGAATAGCATAGGATGTATTAGGGGTCAGAGAATTATACAGTTTGATTGAAGCATAGAGCACATGGAGGGGAGTAATATGATAAAAGATACAATAGAAATGATGATGCCAGAGTGTGAAAGCCCTTAAATGCCAGTCAGTTTCAACTCTATTTAGGATGCAGTAATGATCCATTGAAGTTTTTTTTTTTTAATGGAGAAGTGACATGAACAGATTTTTGCATAAGAAAGTTGGTGGTAAGATGTATGTCATTCATTGTGGCGGGAAGACTTGCTAGGAATCTAATATTAAAGTTATCCATTTATTTTCATAAGATTCTCATTTGAAAGGGGTTGAAAGAGGAGGTCTGGTATTATTCTTTTCATTCTACAATGGACAAAACTGAGGAAAAGCAAAGTTGTTTTTTTTTTTTTGGCTAATGGTCACGCAGTTGGTTCTACACCCAAGCCTAGAATCTAGCACAATATTCTTTTTCCCAGCCCAATCCAAAAGACTAGCTTGAATTCCCTGAGAGCACAAGAGAATTTCCCTTTAATTTGTAGGAATCCCATTCTGGGCTAATGAGTATCTTGGCCTTTTAAGTGTCTCCAGGATGTCATTATTGCCATGCAGACAGGAAGTACACTTCTCTTTTCATCTAAATAATGAAACATGTGCTTGGACATTATCAGAAGTTGAAGTCATGGTCTTTTTGTAATTTGAACCAGCCCAGGAAGGGCCACAGATAATTTGTTCAGCTGCCAGTGTATCAGCTCTCTGTCATGGCATTTCTCCATTGGTTAGGAAGGGAGGTCATGTCATGTAGTTTCTCTGGAGTTGTTCCTGGAAATAGATGGACCAAGGATTCAAACAGTTACTTTTCTTCAACTCACTGACTCTAGACTCACACTTAAACTGTACTAGAGAAACTGAGTATAATTTTCTCATGTCTCTATTTACAGCAGATAATTATAGCATCTTAATGTTGGAAAGGACCTTAACTCTAGTCCTACCCAGAGAAGAGAACATTGTTGGCACTATATGTCATTAAAACAAGTTATTTAGAAAGACTGTAAGTGCACAGTCACCTTACTCACAGGAGAATATTTTTAAAATAAAATATAATGGTTGTTAATTTTATGTAACAGTTCATTTCATCTTAGAAATTACTTCTGTGAATTTTTCCAGCATAATTTCCTTGCCAAATTCCAAGCCCAGCTACCTTTTTCTGCAAATGTAACTGAATGCAGGAGGCCTTGTGAGAGATAGTATATGTAAGCTCAGTCTGTGAAGGCAGATAGATAAATTTTTTCTCTCACCAGACTTAATTTAGCTCTTTGCGTGTTTTCTCTGAACAAAAATGGTTTTAAAAAAAATGATTTTTAATGTTAACAAATTATCTACTATGGGCTCTCAGGAGCAGACTATTTGATTTTTTTTAAAAACACAGTCAGATCTATTTAATTGTGATATTGGATTAAGTTTACCTTTGTTTAACAAACTGCTTTAGATAGAGGTCAGATAAGTACTGTAATCACATATAAAAATTTATTATGGGGTAACTCTTTCCAGGAATGCAAGGATCTAAGACAACTGCAAAGGACTTATGATGGAAAATGCCATCCACATCCAGAGAAAGAACTTAGGAGACTGAATGCAGATGGAAGCATACTGTTTGTTCTCCTTTCCTTTTGTTGTTTTGTTTTGTTTCTTCTTTCTCATGGTTCCTTCCATTAGTTCTAATTCTTATTTACATCATGACTAATGTGAAGACATGTTTAATATGAATGTCTAAGTAGAGCCTATATCAGATTGCATGCCATCTTGGGGAGGGAGTAGGAGAGAGAGGGAAAGAAAACTCAAAACTCAAAATCTTTTGGAAGTGAATGTTGAAAACTAAAAATAAAGAGATTAATTATAAAAAAAATTTATGTTTAAATGTTTAAAATACTTTGAGAGAACAAACTTCCTGAGCAGCCTCAAGCACTTCACTTAGAGATACAATTTTTATTCCAATAATTGATAGGTTAATTTAAATAGTCTTATTTGTTCATTAGATCTCAATAACTGTGAACTTTTGTAGATGAATTGAGAGTTATTTGATATATTTGTCTTAAAATTCCTCATAGCAGAGCTGGAAAAGACTTTAGAGGTCATCTAGTCCAATTCTTACTTTAAAAAAATTATATTTAGCCACCTACAATTATTGACCTCACTGTCACACCCTGCAGGTGTTCCTGTTGAACCTCAATCTCTCCCTATCCCCCATTTATTCTTCAGCTTTTAAAGGTCAGGATGAATAGCAGCCTAGTTCTCTAAGATGTTAGCTTTGGTTTGTGGCTTAAACAGTGCTCATGTTTCTTGTTCTGTCATTGGGATTTTGGAGCATAAAAAATATGAATGTCACAAGGCAGAGTTTGCCCACCCACAGAATGCCACCTGTAAAAGAGCTTGATGATGACTCTGAAGCACTGCTCTTTGACTATGATCTTCTGACTAGGGGGCTTGCCTAACAAGGTATCAGGCTACATTTTCTCCTATTGGTGTTCCTTAGTTGGAAAGAGTGAGGGACAACTAATGGGTGGCCCTAATAGGGGTATAGTAATGTCAAGAAGAAGAGAATAAAGACCCCCAGAATGCTAGGTGGATTTACTTATGGCAGAGCGTGGACAAGAGTTTCACAGGATAAATACGCAAAGATATGTTGTCATCTCTCGTTAGAAGGAATGCCTTTGTTGAGAAAACATCCATTTAAGTATCTTGGTATTTGTAGTAGTGTATTTGATTGCTTTAATTTATCATACAAAATTGAAACAAATTGGTTTTTTATATTCAGTTTACTTCAGTTTTTGAAGACACATTTGAATCATAAAAGGAAAAGACATTCATTTGAGAATTTTTTTTTTATGTTCCAAAATTCAATGCATGAAATATATACTCATGCAAAGGATTGATAATACTTTGTAGGAGGCAGCAAGGTGGTACAATGGATATAGTGCTGGGCTTGGAGTCAGGAAAACACAAGTTCAGGTGTATCCTCAGACACTTTTACTAGCTGTGAAATTGGCTAAGTCACTTAACCACTTTCTGTCTTAGTTTCCTCAGCTGTAAAATGCAGAAAATAATAGCACCTGCCTCCCAGGGTTGTTGTGAGGATCAAATGAGCTAATATTTGTAAAGCACTTAGCATAGTGCCTGGCACATAGAAGGCACTTAATAAGTCCTTCTTTCCTTCCTTCCTTCCGGTGGGGGAGCACCCTGATAAGCATTGGAAAGTCATCCAGGGCCACTGACCCAGAGCAGTCTTAGGGCTTGAGCTGGGGAACAAGACAGGAGTTATCCAAAATTTTCCAAAGGGAGGCCAAATGTCTTCCACCAGGGCCCCTCATGGAGGTAGGTAGAGTGTCACCTTCCTGGCCTCTCATGCAAGGGCCTCCCCACTATGTGTCAACACCACTCTTGAGGCTGCTTCACCCTAAACCCTCACTCTTTCATTGCTGTTTTGAAAATAAAACCTGGAAGATATTTGTAGATAATAATATTTGTAGAGATAATATTAGTAAAGCACTTAGCATAATGCCTAGAATAGCAGGCATTTAATAAGTCTTTCCTTCCTTCCTTTCTTCCTTCCTTCCTTCCTTTCTTCCTTCCTTCCTTCCTTCCTTTTTTCCTTCCTTCCTTCCTTCCTTCCTTCCTTCCTTCCTTCCTTCCTTCCTTCCTTCCTACTTTCCTTTCTTCTTTCCTTCCTTCCTATTTACTAACTTCATCAACTAAACTTGGTAGCATCCCTAAAAAATTTAAATACACAAAAGTTTAAAAAAATTACTCTTATTTATTTCAAAGAAAAGACATATGAAGGAAGATGCTATCTGCATCCAGAGAAAGAACTAACAAATAGAAGTATATATGGAATGATTTTACATATATACATATTCATGTCTAATGGTAGCCATTTCTAGGGCATAGGATGGGGAGGGAAGAAAAATAGAAATGTACATGATAACTTTATTATATATTTAAAAGGCATAGCTAGTTGTACATAATAGATTTGCAATTTCATGGACAATCTTTTTTATTATAGAAATGCTTGTTCTATTTCAGAAATTATAAATAAAATAAATAAAAAATTAAAAAAATTAATCATACAGTTTTTGATGCCACATTTGAGGAAGAATAGTGGAGGTCATGTCTTTAAAGGATCAATGGAAAGAATGGGGAATGTTTAGCCTGAAGAGTAGAAGACTTGGGAAGGGGACATAATAGCTGTATTCAATTAAGAACTGTCATGTAGAAGGGGAATATTGACTTGTTTTGTTTGACTCCAGGGAGAAGAACCAGGATAATGCATGTAAGTTGCAGAGAGACAGTTTTAGGCTTGATGTCAGGAAAAACTTCTAACAGTTAGAGCTATCCAAAAGCAGAGCTTGCTATCTAGGCAGGTAGGGGGATTTTTCAAGTACTGGAAGTCTTATGTAAAGGCCAGATGACCATTTATTCGTTGGGTACGTGATGGAGTGAATTCTTATTCAGGAGTAGTAATCCCTTCCAACACACCAAGAGTCTGTGCAATGGACAGCTCCACTGTTGACAATTTGTTTTTAAAAAGGGTACACTGATTTTAATACTAACAAAAATTTTCTGCTGTATATATTTTTCCAGATTATAGTATTGTTCTTTACATAATTGTAGTCATTGTTTACATCGGTTTTGATTCTTCATTAAGAATTATTTCATATTTTCCCACATGTTGTCACATTACTACTGCTACTAATAGTAATAGTATAGTATCCCATAGTATAGTATGTAATGGTAATGGCATGACTCAGTAATATTCCATTATATTCAAATGCCACAATTTGTTTAATAATTTCCTAATCTTTAGATACAAGAGTTGTTTCTAGTTTTTTCATTATTTCCCCGATAATTAGACAATGGCTTTTTGTAAGAGCAAAAATATACACTTATAACTCTTTGTTCCCAACTTTCTCTATCAAATTGGGGAAATAGTTTTTGCCCGTTAAAACAAGTTAATGAGGTTAAGAGAGAGTTCTTTGCCCCCGATAGCTCTGGGGATGTTTCTTGTTCCAGGCTGGCTTCTGGGGCTCCTAGCATTTTCTTCTTCTTGGTAACATTTCTGCTGACCATTGTTCCCTCTTGAATTTTTTCTCATTTAGATCTCTTGCTGAGGAGGTTATATTTCTCCAACTTCTCCCCATCTTAATGATATGAATGTAATTTTCTCTTTTAGGTTTCTTAAGGAATGTATTTTTTTAAACTGCTTATAATGGTAGTGAAACATACAGGATTTTAAAACAACAAAACAACCAAGGAAAACTTACAAAGTTATCAAATATCTTACAACTTATAGGAGTAGTTTTTCAGTGAAAAAATATGAAGACATGAAGGCTTTGCTGTTTTTTAACTGCTGCCTGCTCCCTGATTTCATTTCCTTTTATGTGCCCTTAGAGGCCTTCTCCTTCAAAGTGTCTTTGGTTAGGATGTTACCTCAAGTACCCAGGCTTTTAACACGAGTAGATTCAAAATCAGCAAGTTGGGACTTGGGATTTTCAGTCCTCATTTAGGTGGTTTTTTTTTTAAAATTAATTTTATCTCCACTTGTGAGGCTTCTCCCTGGGGGCATACTTTCATAGGTGGTCTGAGAGATTCTTTCCAGGGGTTTTGGGCCTCTCTACACTAACATTGTAGATACCATTTTCTCCCACCCTGAATCTCTCAATGGTTTTGGCCCCCGGAAATTCCATTTCACCCTTGATTTTTTATTCTATAGGGTTTTCTGTCTCTCCTCTCTCCTTCCCAATTCAGTAAACTTCTACGGTTCCCTATTACTTCCAGGATCAAGTACAGTGGTACCTTGACTTACGAGTTTAATTCTTTCCATTACTGAGCTCATAACTCAATTTGCTCATATATCAAATCAGTTTTCCCCATTGAAATTAATTGAAATGCCATTAATCTGTTCCAGCCTCCAAAATGCCATCCCGATATTTTTTTGTTATGTGTTTTTAAATAAGAAAAAGTATTTATAAATAACAAATATTGTATAAAAACGTAATAAAGGAGAATGTAAAGAAATAAACTGGTTTTATAAAGTGTATGTTTACCTTGGATATCGGACGACTTGAATTAACAGAAGATACTGGCGGAGGTGGAGGGTGGAGGAGATAAATGGAGGAGGTTAGAGTTTTGTTTTGCGCTCTTTCAGTCACTTTTGTTCACTTACTCGCTACACCCTTAATGCTACACTTTATCCCTGAATTTAATTGCTACAATATCTTTTTTACTTCATTTTCTTCACTGACAAGGTAAACGCATGGACTGAATGAGGGGGATGCTGGGTGGGTGTTGGATTGTGGCGTTTTCTGCACCAACTAGTGGCGGCTGGTACCTCAAATTTTGGCTCTCAATTCAAAGCAAAAAATCGATCAAGTGACAACTCCTATCTCGGCAATCTTTTAAGTTGGTGCACTTGTATATCAAGGCACCACTGTATATATCATCTGACTTTCAAAGACCTTCCTAACCTGCCCCCTCCCACAGCCTTTCCAGCATCTTTGCACTTTACTCCTCTCCACATCTCCACCTGCTCTGTGATCTAGTGACTCTGGTCTCCTTGCTCTTCCTCACACAAGAACAGGGGAAAGGGGAAGGAAATGAACATTTACGAAGCACCTACGATGTGTCAGGCACTGTACTAAGTGCTTTTTAACAAATATTATCTAGTTGATCCTCACAACAATCCTTCAAGGTACCTGTAAGGCAGGGCCATTATTATCCCTGTTAGACAGTTGAGGAGCCTGAAGCAAACAGAGGTTCATTTGCTCAGCATCACACAGTTAGCAAGTGTCTGAGACCGCATTTGAACTCAGGTCTTTCTGACTCCAAACCTAGCTCTCTAGCCACTATACCACCAGCTGCCTCTGATACTGAGGACCCTCCATTTCCTGACCTTGGACATTTTTACTGGCTGCTCTTCATTCCTGGAATGCTCTTCCCCTCATCTCCATCTCTTGGCTTTTCTGGTTTCCTTCAAGTTTTGGTTAAAACCTTACCTTCTGGAACAAGTCTTTCCCGGTTCTCCTTCATGTTAATGCCCTCCCCCTGAGATTACCCTCAATTCTGCACACATTTTGTGTGTACACAGTTGTTTGTACTTTGTATGTTGTTCCCCCACTCTCACCCTACACACCCCCCTTGAGATCAGCGACTTTTTTTTGTGTTTGTTTTTAGCATTTAGCAGTGCCTGGCACTGAGTAGGAGCTTAATAAATGCTAGTCAACTGATTGGCTGTGTTTGATTTGCCTGATGATTGCGGTAGATTTTTGCCCTTTAGCTGAAGCTTGACTTCTTCATCTGTTGTTCTAGGCTATCTGGGCCTAGTTACCCCCAGAGGACCTGAGACCACCACCCTTAAAGTCCCTCCAGTTTATTCCAAGGGAAACACTGTGGTCTATACTCAGTTCAGAGCTCATATTCCCTATTACTTCTCCTCCTAAATTCTCATTTCTGGTCTGAGTCATAGACTCTCAGAGCAGGAATGAGCCATGCAAATTATGTCCTCTAACTCTCTCACCTTATAGATGGGGAAATTGCTGAGGGTCGCATAGTAAATTAGTGATCTTAGCCTCAGGACTCCTGATTTCAAGTCCTTGATCAATGCTGTCACTATGAGATGGTAGCAAGTCAGTTACAATTCTTGAGTCAAGTAGGTGGTGCCGTGGATGGAGCATTGGGCTCCGAGTCAGGAGGACCTGAGTTCAAATGTGGACTCAGATACCTATTAGATGTGTGACTTTGGGCAAATCATTAATCTCTGCCTCAGTTTCCTCATCTTTAAAATGGGGATAGCAATAGCATCTACCTTAAATGTTGTGAAAATCAAAGGAGATGGTATTTATAAAGCCCTCAGCACTGTGTTAAGGCACATGGTAGTGTTGCTGTTGAGTTGTTTCAATCTTGTCTAACTCTTCATGGCTCCATTTGGGGTCTTCTCAGCAAAGGTACTGCAGGGGTGAGATATAAATGCTAGTTCTTATCATCAGAGTTTCAGTTTCCCCATCCGTTTGATATCAGTGATAATATTGTGCTACCTCACAGGGTTGTTGGGAAATAACTTTATAAATCTTACAGTGCAATATAAAAGGACAGTGATTTATTTTTATTCCATTTCAGTCTTACTGGATCTGCTTTAGGTGAGAATTAAAGATATTTTATCATATCAATTGTTTGCATTTAAATGAGTGCTTGAAAATGATTTGCTCTTTTAAGCAGTTTAAACACTCTCCTTATAGCCTCATTTACACTCCTGATTTGCCTCCTCTTTCCTAGGAGGAGCAAAGTTGAACTTCTGGCCCAACCTATGTAGATTGTTAATAAACTCAAAATTAGCACATTAATGAATTAATTTAGTAGTCACTGTTTCAGTACACTCTAGTGGCCTATAGGAGTTAATACAGCCTACTAAGTAGTCCAGTCTTCAACCAGGGAGTAGCCTAGGTATGAGGACCTAAGTAGTCCAATCAGCCAGGGAGTAGCCTAGGTATGAGGACAATCTGGCTCAGTATTTTTCTCACACAGAATTGATTTGATTTTTAATGTCCTTGTTCTACTCCCTGTGGAAGTGTAGCTTGCCTAGGTTTCTGTAACTAGGCTATTAGTGAATGTTAAGATCATCATCTGTCTCCACGGGAAAGCTCTGAGTGCTGCAGCATTTGGACAACAACAGAAAGGTCAGAGTTGGAAAAGTGCTGACTGAAAGCTGATCTTGCCATGGGGCCCTGGGTCCAGCTGTACATTTGGCGCTGACACAATAGTTCCTGTAGGCCACACCCAGCTGTGTGAACTGGAACTGAGGACAATTGCTTGATTATCAGCTCTCTGTTGAGTTCTTGATTTTATTGAATGAAAAATTAATGCTGTAACGATGAGCCAGCCTTTTCCTTCAGAATTGCCTGTAAAAGAGGCCCTAGGTGTGTGAAGGGGGGGGGAGGTATCTAGTTTTTTTGTTGTTTCATCTTAGGTTTCTTGGAGCTAGGGATAATTGGAAGTAAATACTCTGATTTTGCATTTCGTCTTTTAAAATCAGCACTGTCCTCTGGTTTTATTGCTTCTCTGCGGAAAAGCCTTTTAGATTTGTAAGCCATAAAGAATAAAATATTAATTTAGTTTGATTCTTTTTGAATCACATTCAGCATTTGCTTTTATATCATAAGAGTACCTCAAGGCTTTTTGTTACTTGCATTTTTGTGGGAGCCTGAAGCTAAATACGTGATTTTTGTGGAATCTATCTTTTCTTTTTTTTGGATTGTAATTCCAGCAGACTTTAAAAGAGTATGTAATTCCCCGAGAACAAAGGTCTCAGGTTTCTCTCAGGCTGCTCTATGTCTCCCTAACTTTTTCTCACTGATAGCAAAGGAGAAACTTTTAAATTACTACTGTAGAATCTGATTGGTTGGACCTAATGTGAGTTAAATATATATCAAGTTATTTTACTAAGTTTTTGCATCTGTATCTCAATTAATTGATTTAGAGGCATCTAAAAATATTTCTTAATGGCTTATATTAGAACCCCGTTAAACCCCTTATTGATCTTGGGAAGGAATGTCATATTAAACAACAGAAACACAGAGAATTTGTTATACTGTAAAAGAGGATCTTTTATACCAGGCATCCTAAGGACAAAACAGACTAGTTTTGTCATTTTAAAGCACTCCTTTAAGAACACCCAATATATACTTGAAAAGCACCGAAATTTCCAATTAAAAGATCTGGATTCAAATCCTAGCTCTAATACTTGCTAGCTGCATTGCTGGAGGCAAATCATTAAGTCAATCAATAAGTATTTATTAAATCTTAGCTAGCAAGTATTATTATTTCCATTTTATAGAGTCAGAGGTGTTAAATGATTTTCCAGCATCTTACTACAAATAAGTGGCAAGGCCAGGCTGAGCATATCTGAATCCTTTCCTTCTAAGTTCACAGCTCTTTGTAATATAGTCTCTGAGTTTGATTCTCCTTATATATACAGTAGAGATAATACTCCAAAAAGTTCTATTCCAGTGCCTTATTGTGTAATGGAGGTAACACTACGTTTTCGAAGACTATACCCATCATTTAATAACTTAATCATTTAATCTCAATCATTCAATCATCCTTAAGGAAGTTTGCCTCCTCAAAGGACACAAAGTACAGTAGTCAAAGTTCTGCACTCATGGGGCACACTAAGTTACAAATCCATTACTTATTCAGTCATCATTCACTTAGTACAATCATTTAGTCAATCAATCATTCAATCAACTCAATCATTCAATCATCCTTCATCATTCACTATTCAATTGTCAGAAAATACACAAACCCTCCACCCCTAGGTTACTAGTAAATTACAACTTCTCAGTCAGCACACAGTATCCAAGTAAAGTCTTCTTTCAGCTTGACTTGGGGTGGTCTCTCAGATTCCCTGAATCCCCTTCTGTGGGCCCAGATACTACCTGGATTCACCAAACTGTCACCTGGATTCAAAGGCAGACAGCTCCCAGGTCCCTCTCCAGCTCTCTGAGCACTTTCTGATCCATGCTGAAACTCACAGCATTCAGTCTGCCCCAACTCCCTCTTAGTTTCTGTTCCAGGGAAGTCAAGGCTTAACAAAGCCACAAACAGTTTCAGACAAAGTACCAGCATTACAGTCATGCTTCCTCAGTCTTCAGCAGCCCTTCTGGACCTCAGAAATCCTCAGCATCTCCTCAGCAGTGCTGGCTGGCCTTTGGACTCAGCAGAAGTTTCAGCTGGTTCCCAGAATCAAAATCACTTCATCCAGATTCTCCAAATCAAAATCATTCTCTCTAGGGGGTGGGGAATGGGTGGCTTTCCTCTTCAGCCTCTCTACAGGCAGCAGCTTCTGCCTCCATGGAGCTTGCTCCAAGAAGATCTGTCTGAACCAGCAGGGGCTTTTCCTTATATACACACAGGATTAGCTCCTTCAGGCAACCCTTACCTGTTACATAAGCAACAGGGGTTCACACCCTCTGTTTCTTCAACAGAGTCTTGATTAATTACCAAGTGCTAAGTACGTGTCAGCTTTGCCAACACAAAGGGATCAAATTACATTACTATTACACCATTCTAAACAAAACCAGAAGAAGGAAGTTATATTTTGATTAATGGTGGCTCATAGGTTCTTCTTGGAGAGGCAAATAAAGAAGTTGGTCATTTGTTCTATTCTGTATCCCTAAACAAAAAGAAATATAATTTCCTGGGACATTTGGTCATCTCATTTTTGAGTACTCATGATAATTATTTGCAAAAAGACCACTGCAAAAATAATTGCAGCTTATATACTAACTGTTGTTTCAAAGGATGAAGAAATAGAGAAATTCTATGAAGAACTGAGTAAGATCCTCTAAATGCACAGATGCTTTGGTACTAGGTGACTTCAATGCAAAACTGGGAATAGGTAAGGATGGGGAGAAGTTTGCTGGAAAATATAGAGCAAGAATACGGAATAAAAGATGCCAAAGACTTTTGGACTACACAGAGACCTCTTATTTATGTACCATGACCACTTTGTTTAAAAAACATTTTATTGAAACCATTTGTCTTTATATCACAACCCTTTCAACCTCCAACCACATTGAACCATCTCTTATGACAATGCAAATAATTAACCAGAAAAATCCTTTACATTTACTGCATCCTACAATCAAAATACTATGTTGTTCTACTACTCCTCTACCTCCCGATTGTGGGGGTGAGAAGTATGCTTCATTATCTCTCCTTTAGGATCTTTACTGCATTTTCCAAACCATTATAGAGCTTGATTTCTTTAGACAATCTTTTCCTTTGCATTGTTGGCTTCATTATATGTAATTCTCTTAGTTCTGCTTATTTTGCTCAGCAACAGTATATTTAGATCTTGCCACATTTCCCTGAATTTTTCATATTCATAATTTGTTGTTGCACAATAATATCGGGTTACCTTCACATACCACAATTTAAAAGTCATTTACTAATCAAGGGGCACTCACTTTGTTTCCCATTCTTTGCTACCACAGAGTGCTGCTATGAATATTTTGGTATATATTAGGCCTCTGTGTTTGTCTTCTGACTTTTTTTTGTTTTAAATTCAATTTTATTTTCAGTTGTGAATTTTCTCATTTTGCCTTCTCTCCTTCTTTTGGGAAAATAAGAAAAAACAAACTCCATGGTGCACACACACTCTCATACACGTGCACACACACATATGTATGTACAACTATACAAAACAAATTCTCACATTAGCCATGTCTCCCTATCTGTCCTATACCAAAAAAGGGAAGAAAAGAAAATGCTTCAGCCTGTACTCTGAATCCATCAGCTCTTGGTGCGGAGATAGATGGCACATTTTGTCATGAGTCCTTTGGCGCTGTGGTTGGTCATTGTGTTGGTCAGAATTCCTTGGTCTCAAAGTTGTTATTGCATAATTTGTTCTTCGGGTTCTGCTATTTTTTTGGCTTTATATCGACTCATACAAATATTTCCTTTTTTTTCTTTTTGAAGCTATCACCATCATTTATCTTTGGCTTCTTTGGAATATATGCCCAGTGGTGGGCTTGCTGAGTCAAAGGGTAGGAACAATTTAGTCATTTTTCTTGACTAATTCCAAAGGGAAATACAAAATGACTGGAATCCTTCATTGCTATGCCAACATTGACTGCTCCCACTGGGTTACTCCCAATTTTATTCCAGGTGCACATTATCATTATAATCTTTCCCCCTCAGTAGACATTTCTTTGAAGGGAGAGGAATGAATAGGGCTGGGATTGAATTGCATAATAACTCCAAATGATATTTCTTGTACATCTGTGAACTCTTCTATGAAACATGTTCATTTTTAAATAAGGGTAGGGGAATTTTAGATTTAGAGCATACAAGAGGAGGTAATGAATGTCAAAAAGGACAATCTCATCGACCAGAACTAATGAGAACATTACTCTTAGTTTAAAAAAAAATTCACACTATGATGAAATGAAAGACCTGGAGGCTTTGTGTGTGATGCTATTGACACCACATCCCACAACTTATGAGAAAATGTCATCCCAAAGATTTCTAAGCATTTATAGGCACTATGTCTCATGGCACCATTCCTACTAAAGAATTAATAACCTCCCTTTTTCTCAGGGTGCTTCAGAGATTCTCCTAGATATCAGGAGGGTTCCACAATATGGAAAATGAAGTTAGCCCAGACAAGGTACTGGGGACAGAGATGGCAAGAAAACCCACACTTCCTCATTAGCAGTCTCATGCTCTTTAATCACATCTCTAGAATATACCTCTCCTTAAAAAAAAGGGAGTAAAAGAATATAACATTCCCTGCATGTTTAGCAATTGGAGGTAATGCCTAGAAGTCCTAGAAGGGAGATCAGGAACCCTGGGGAAAGGGACTGGATCTTATTTAAACTCTTGCAACTCTTTGCATACAGTATGCTTTTGATAAATGCTTATTGAATGAATGAATCCAGGGCTAGAATAAATCCTTTAATCCTACAGTTGGAAGTAAAAGGCAAATTCCTCAGAGAATTGGTTAGCACATTGATGTCTTCCATTTCATTTGAAGGAGAAATAACTGATGTCTTTCAGATCCTACTTTGGGGTGTAAGGATTAAATTGTGGGAGGCACTGGGAGAGGATTCCCTTGACAGAGAACCTCTCCAGCTGCATGGTTTTGGTCAATCAAATAATGCTGTTTGCACACACGCTAATAACTGTAATGAAGACAGAATACTTTAATTCATGCAAAATGAATTATTAGCTTTATAATAGAAATGTAAACAGCATCTTAATGAATTTTCTAATGTATTTTGCCTTTGATCTTGTCCATTATTTACTGAAAGCTGATCTGTAGCTAAAGAAAACCCAGGACTACTTTATTCTTATGATTTCTGCTCCCTCATCAATATAAAGGTTATATAATTAGTGGTCTTGCCAGTGTTCTTCTATGGGAAGTTTGTTTTTGTTTTTTTAGTTATTTGATACTATTCCTGGACTCTTGGTATTTAAGTCAATGATATACTTTCAAGGAGAGGTAGAAGACCCCTCACATGGCCCATACCAAATGCCTCCCTCTGGATTCAGTGATAAATGATATTAATTTAACAGAATTCTCTTATTAAAGCATGCAGATTAAGGTTTTTGAGGGCAGGAAAATATCCTAATTTTTTTCCTGGAATCTAATACAGTGCACACACTAGGCACTTAATGTTTGTTGATTGAATGAATCTAGTATTCTGTTTATTCTCTACCAATGAGTTTGTTGATTATGAATATCCTGTTGATTTTTTGTCATATTACAAAAATTTCATAAAAATAGAATTAATTGAAAAGGCTAATGTAGCTATTTATTCATTTCTACTTAATCTTCTGCTTCCTTTATTTTCCCTAGGTGTGATTATCGTGCCCAGTGCTGGTGTTGGTATTGTCTTAGGAGGTTACATTATAAAAAAGTTGAAACTTGGTGCCAGAGAATCTGCAAAACTAGCAATGATCTGCAGTGGTGTGTCTTTACTGTGTTTTTCAACACTCTTCATTGTTGGATGTGAAAGTATTAACCTGGGTGGCATAAATATTCCATATACAACAGGGTAAGTATCTCTGAATGACTGAACAATTAATGTTATTACAATCATGGCAAACCCTCTAAACACTTATGTATTCAACTGTGTAGTAGAATCCCAGAATGCTATGTGCCTTTCTAATTGTTCTCAGGTGAATGTTTTATCTTTTCCTGGACTGCAATTTCTTTCAAGGGCAGCAATCATGCTTTCTTACTTCTTTCATGTCTTTGTCACCGCAAAGTGCTTTCTACAGTACTTTTCACCCAGATGATATCTGCTGATGGTGAATGAATAAAATTTTTAAAAACTCTCATTTATGTAGCACTTTACAGCTCACAAAGCTTTTTCCTCAAAAGGAATCCCTTGAGACAGATAGTAAAAGTATGACTCTCTTTTTCAAATCCACTTCATACATGAGTCAAGACATCACTCCATGATGTCATCGATCCTCTTTGAAAAATAAAACTAAGGACAAACAACAACAATCCTTTTCAAATGAGAAAACTGAGAATCAGGTTGAGTAACCAGGTTGACCAAAGTTATTGAGATAGTAAATGTTAGAGGAGAGGCTTGAATCTCACTTTCCAGAACTAAGTCTTCTTTTCAGAACTCATAAAAATGCAAACATTACTTCACTCAGGCACATCAGAGGTGTTTCAGTATGCATTCATTACATAGGGTTTCAGTGTTTATTTTTAAATATAAGGTTTCAGTTTATGAAGAAAATACTAGTTATTTTATGATTTTTTTTTACTTCATAGTAGAGACCCATGTTACAATAGATTCCATTTGAAATTAGAGTTGTGAAAATTTCTATCTCATTGAGGCAATTTAGACTGATGGGGAAATGACATTGATCAAATTATAAGAATATGTTATGTTATTAAATATTATTTTACTCCCAATATTATTTTTCACATGGGGAAATTTATTTTTCTTAATGCTTTGCAAACAGAAATCATGTCTGAGTTGTTCTTTGCTAAGCCCCAGTATTGGACCATGGACAAAGATAATCTTAAACATGCTTTTTATGATGAGAGATATTAAATGTGACATAAAAGGGTTATTGTCACAACTTTTCCTTGAATAAAGAACATAGCCAAGATACCTTGGTATAGTGCTTAGAATATGAACTTGATGTTGAAAAGACTTAGGCTAAAATCCTGCTCTGGTAGTCAGTAACCATGTAACCAAGCACAGTCAGTCAATAAATTATTGAGAACCTATCCTGTGCCAGATACTGTGCTAAGCCCTGGAGATGCAAAAAGAGGCAAAAGATCACCCCTTCCTTCGAGGAGCTAATGGGAGATAATTCCATTAATTTCTCTGAGCCAACATTTTCTTACCTATAAAAGAAGGAGGTTATATTAAATCACAATTTTCAAGCTGTGATCCTATTATGCTTTAGACTTTGGCTTATTTAGGCAGAATGTACAATAAAATGCTTTCTAGAGAGATAGTCTGGAAAGTAAATAATATGATTTCTAGAACCAGAGTATTGGTTATTTTGGATATACTTCTGTTTTGGATAAAACACAAGCATATTGTACATTGGAGAGACTGTCTAAAACTTGTAAAATGTGAGATAAAATCATTTACTTGATGTGGATTTCCCAGAGAAGTAATTTTCTAAAGCTCGGGAACAGGACAGCTCAGGCTGCTTTCATTTGAACAGTTTACCCATTTGGATGTGTTGGCAAAACAACCAAGGGAAACAAAGCCCTAAATGATGAGCCACTGATGAGATGTCTGGTTTCTGACTTTAAATACAGCTTTGATTTTCCTCTAGATGTAAATTGAATTTCATGTACGTACTGCCAAGTCACTTAGGTTGGAAAAAAAAAGAAACAAAATAAAAACGCCCCTATCAGGATTACAAGTAAAAGACATAGTTTCTTCCTGTGCTTTTTCTACATGGTGAGGTCATCCAAGGTGGTTGTCTGTCAGATCAACCATGGCTTAAAGAACATGGTATAGACATCATGGGATACCTATACATGCATATATATATGTGTATATATATATATATATATATATATATATATATGTATAAAATAATCTTTTGGGTTAAATTGACTCAAAATCTTAATCTCGTATGAAAGGTCAGATTTATTTCAGAAAAATATATTTATTTTAAATGTTCTTTTCTTTTAAAAATTTTGAGTTTTAAATTCTCTCACTCCCCCACTTCTTCCCAACCTTCTGAGAAGGCAAGCAGTATATCAATTATACATGTGAAATCATGTAAAACATATTTATATATTAGCCATATTTTAAAAAAAGAAAACCAAAGAAATAAAATAAATTGTACTTTAATGTGCACTCAGAGTTCATCAACACTCTCTGGAGGTGGATAGCATTTTTTGGTCTTGAGTCCTTTGGAGTTGCCTTGGATCATTGCATTGACCACAGAGTCTTTTACAGTAGATCATCATTACAACATTGCTGTTACTGTGCATAATGATCTCTTGATTCTTTTCAATTCCCTTTGCATCAGTTCACATGATTCATGCTTTGTTTTTCTGAATCCATCTCCCTCATCAGTCATTTCTTATAGCATAGTAGTACTACATAAAATCATATGCCACAACTTGTTCAGCCATTTGCAATTGATGAACCAATTGATTTCTTGCCACCACAAAAAATACTGCTCTAAATATTTTTGTGCATTTAGGTCTTTTTCCTTTTTCTTTGATCTCTTTGAGATACAGACCTAGTAGTAGGGGTATTGCTGAGTCAAAGAGTATGCACAGATTTTGTTTTAGTTTTAGTTTTCTTAGTAGCAGAGACTTTATTTGCAAAACCAATAACAGCTTAGCTCAGGTTAGTTATTTTTTAGAATGAATCTTCATTTCTAGTTTGACAAAATTTGTGCTAAGCCACACATTCAACTGGATCTGTTTGAACATGGTTCCAAATTGCTCTCTAGAATGGTTGAACCAGTTCACTACTCCACTCACACTTTACTAGTATACCTATCTTCCCAAGTCCTCTCCAAGTAGTTGTCATTTTTGATGGGTGTGAAGTAGTACCTCACAGTTATTTAAATGTTTATTTCTCTAATCATTAGTGATTTAAAGCATTTTTTCATGTGACTATAGATAGCTTTAATTTCTTCTTCTGAACTCTGCCTGTTTATATCCTTTAACCATTTATCAATTGGGGAATGGCTCTTATTTTTATAAATTTGATTCAGTTCTAATATATTTGAGAAATGAGGGAAACTTGTACAATTTTTTGTTATTAATTTATTGTCTTTGATGCCTTTTAATCAAAATATAGTTTCCCTGATTATTTCTTTTAATCTATTTTTGCTCTTGTTTTGTCTGAGATCCTGATAGCTACCCCTGTCTTTTTTTTTTTTTTTTTACTTCAGCTGAAGTATATTAGATTTAGCTCCAGGCCTTTATGTTAACTTTGTGCATGTCTTTCTGTTTCAAGTGTGTCTGTTGTAAAGAATATTGTTGGATTCTTTTACCCACTTCTGTTCTATGAGTGAGCTCATTCCATTCACCTTCACTGTTATGATTACTAACTGTGTATTTCTCTCCATCTCATTTTCTTCTATTTTTCCTTCTCTTTCATACTGTCCCCCCTTATAAGTTTATTTTGATTCAACCTAATCCTTCCTCCTTTTTATCATGCCTCTTTCCCTTTCTCTTATTCCTTTCCCCTCCTATTTCCCTATTCAGTAAGACAGATTTCTATATGCCGCTGGGTGTGTATATATATTCTTCCCTCTTTGAACCAATTCTTATGAGAGTGGGGTTCAAGCAGAGCAGTATAGAGACCATTCCCAGCCTGGCCTAGTGCTCACATAGGGGCAACAGTCAAAAGACAGAAAATGATTGTGGAGGGAGGCTGAGCTTCGGCAGAAAAGAGAAAATTTACCGATGGCTATTGGGTCCTTACAGGCGTCCCAGAGATAGTGTGAGACTAGGGCTTTGGTTGTACATAGCTTTTTAAGAACCGAGGAATGTTCCAGATGAGGATTCGCTCTTTCCACAAGTTCTGTTCAGATGTGCCCGTTCAATAACAGACACGGTAGTGTACCATACTCTGTTCATTTCTCTTACCTAACTACTTCCTGTATCCTGATTTTTGCCTTGAGCAAAAAGAGGCCAGGAGTCAGTTTTTGTTGTTATTTAGTTGTTTTTCAGTTGTGTCCTTTTCGTGAACCCCATTTGGGATTTTCTTGGCAGAGATAGTGGAGTGATTTGGCATTTCCTTCTCCAGCTCATTTTATAGATGACAAAAATGAGGTTAAGTGACTTGCCTAGGGTCACAAAGCTAATGTGTGTCTGAGTCTAGATTTGAACTCAGGAAGATGAGTCTTCTTGACTCCAGGTCTGGCACTCCATCCATTGCACCACCCAGCTACTCTAGGGGTTAGTTAGAGGTGGACATAAATTAAAATTAGAGCAGAGTCAAATTTCTGCCTGAATGTTAGGAATTCTCCTAACTTGGGGCTCTGAGCTATCATGATCATACTATAACATTTGGTTTTATACAAATGCCATATAAAACCATAGAGGAGGGGACCACCTGAACCAGAGGGCCTATATTGCCCCCAATTAAAAGTATGCTAATTGTTGTAACAGCATGTGGCTGATTAAATCTCCCTAGAGAGAGGAGAGGAGAAAGGAGGGGACCTGACTAGAGAAAAGTTCACACCCTAAACTGCTCCCTAGGGAAGAGAGTGGAAAGGTCTCAGAACATTCAGTTCTGTCCCTGTCTAGCAAGGTAGATGGAGCAGAAAGGGCAGCTTTGGGGACCTGCAGCCAATGTTACACTCTACAGCTATATCCCCTGTTACATTTACACTGAAAACACACACATACACACACAAGCACACACAGAAACAAATACTGCATTAAAAACATTTTTGTTTAGAAGTTTTGCCTCCACTTCATGAGGATGGTTATTTTCTTTTTGAACAACTAAGTGGCCGCACTGACCTCTCTCTGCCAGAGCGATACCTTTATCAACAAAGATTTCATCGCTTTTCTCCTTTGCCCTTTCAGGTCTTAAGATTGAAACTTAACATGCTAAACAAAGACATCCCCTCTGCTGAAATAGGTGACTTACTTTCAGGCATCTTTGCCACTGTATTACAAGCAGAAGCCTGACATGTAGCGTATTGTGAATTAGCCCAGAAATAAATGGAATGTTTACCGTTTTCTGGAACTGAAAAATCAACCAGCACATCTGATTGAAACATTTCTGTTTGCTGTGTATTTTACTCAGAAATCTGAATTATTTTAAATTTCATTTAACTTAATTTTGTATGTGCCTCAAGGATCCTAACCAGAACCAACCCCGCCTTGCTCCTTAGTAGCATAGTAGGGGTAGCAAGGTGGCACAGTGGATAGATAAGTGGCACAGATGCCAGGCCTGGAGTAAGAAAAATTCATCCTCCTGAGTTCTGATCTGGCCTCAGACACTTACTAGCTGTGTGATCCTGGGTAAGTCACTTAACCTTGTTTCCCTCAGTTTCCTCATCTGTAAAGTAAGCTGGAGAAGGAAATGGCAATCCACTATAGCATCTTAGCTAAGGAAACTCCAGATGGGGTCATGAAGAGCTGGACACGACTGAAAAATGACCGAACAACAACTAAAGGAGGTGGCATAGCAAACAGAGTGCTTCCCCTAGAGTTAGGAAGGTCTGAGTTCATACTAGCTGTTTGACCCTGGACAAGTCACTATCAGCCTTGGTTTCCTCATTGGTAAAATGGGCTTTTGTAAAAGTAATATCACTTCTCTCTAAGGATTGTTGTGAGAAAAAAATGAAATCTGTACAGCGCCTTACAAACCTAAAGGTGCGATATGAATCATGACGCTCTATTGTTGTTATCATATGTCAAGGGTAGAGATACCCCTAAGTTAGATTTCCTCAAATTTTGGCCTGGGACTCCCCAAATAAAAATATGTTGCATATTTTTATAATAAGAATCTATGAAATTTTTATAGGTTTCAGAGAGCTAGAACAGAAATAGCATAACACAGTGATCCCTAAACTGTGGCAATAATAAAGTTAAATCCTAGTTGAAGTTTTTTGCTTTATATTCCTGAATTTTTATGCAGATTTTAGGACTTATACCTTAGGATTATTGAACAAGTTTCTCCAGCAGAATGTAGTCTCTTTGAGGGCAAGGACTATTTTTCATTTTTGACTCATAACAATAGCTAATAAACATTTTAAAAGTGCGTATTATGGCGGCATGCTAAGTGCTTTACAGTCCTTTCATTTGATCCTGACAACAACCCTGGGTAGCAGGTGCTATTGTGAAGAAGAAGAAACTGAGGCAAAGAGGGGTTAAATGACTTGTCCAAGGTCATATAGCCCATAAGTGCCTGAGGTCGGATTTGAACTCAGGCTTTCCTGATTCCAGGCCCAACATTCTGTCTACTGTGCCATCCAGCACAGTACATCCTGTTCAGTAAGTGTTTAATAAATGCATGTTTAATTAAATTGAGCTTTTTAAAATTAAAGAAGCCACAAAAAAAAAGCATTTGTTTTACCTTCAGACCCAATTGCTTAAAGAAGTAGCATAGAGTTGATGGAAATGGATAGTGAAATGTCAGCCAAATGTATAGCAGGGGCTCTTAACCTGGAATCCATTGAACTTTTTTTTTTTTTGCCTTTTTTGTAGGGGAGAAATGACTTGCCCAAGGTCACACAGCTAGTAAGTGTTAAGTATCTGAGACTGGATTTGAACTCATGTCCTCCTGACTCCAGGGCCAGTGCTCTATTCACTGTGCCACCTAGATGCCCCTCCCCCTTTTTTTCAGGCAATGGGGTTAAGTGACTTGCCCAGGGTCATGCAGCTAGTAAGTGTCTGAGGCTGGATTTGAACATAAGTTCTCCTGACTCCAGGCCCTGCTCTCTATCCATTGGGCCACCTAACTGTTGCTCCATGGAACTTTTAAAAATTGTATTTCCATATAATTGGTTTCCTTTGCAATTTTTTATACTTTCTATTATACATTTAAAAGCATTATTCTGAGAAGAGGTCAGGAAGTTTCCCTAGCCTGATAAAGGGATCCTGGAAACAAACAAAAAGGTTAAGAAGGCCAAACATCCCAGACCACTTTTTAATGGTTACAGAACCCCCTAGAGTTCACCTCTTCTCACATTGAAACCCAGCAACCCATGCAGTACTCAGTCACTGTTGGTTAAATTGAAACAGTTGTTTTTGTGTTTCAAGTTGTCCAGGATGTTGGATTTCATAGTCAGCGGATGCAGACAGAAGGTGAATCAAACTTCCTAATTAAAACTACAGGGGAAACACTAGGTGCTGAGAACATAATTACTTGAGTTGGAAATGAGTCAGTACATCAGCTGGAGCCTTGATAATGAAAAATCATCAGAAGCTCAGGGCTGAATCCTCCAAGTGTCTTAGATGGTAATGACAGCAAAATCACAAAAGGATACTAGCTCCATATCAGTGCCAAAGAAAGAATTCTGAACTACTTTCCCCAAAACTTGTCACCTTACTCAGCACTGGTTTCTGACCATGCAGTGTGGTCAACTATTACTTTCTTTGTAATGCTGCAATAGATACTCTGTTGGAGACCACAGGGCTGTTCACTAAAGAAGGTAAATGGAGTTGGACTTAAATATCCTTCAGTTTTAATAACTTTTTTCCTAAATACATGATTAAGAAACTTTTGCAAGGCATAAAAACACAATATTGACATTATTAGATAATTATATTGTGGTAGGGAAAACTGGATTTATACTCCACAAATTTGGTAAATGAGGAGACAGGGTATCCTCTCTGTCTCCATTTGCCTGCCTGTCTCTCTATCTCTGTCTTTCTGTCTGTCTTTTTTTTTCCTGTCACTATCTTTGTCTTTCCCTTTTTGCCTTGGTAACAAACATAAGAACTTTATTTTACTAAGATCTTAATGCTAGAAGATACCTTATGGATTTAATTTGACTCTCTTTTTAAAGATGAAGTAATAATGTAGGGGTAGGGTCTGTATGGAGTAAAAATTAGGACTCCTGACATTTAATTCTTGTTCTATTTCATTGCAGCAACTCTTTGCAACTGGGTAGTACAGCTTCTATAATCCTATGTACTATTCTTCCCAGCTGGACAACCCGTCCTTCCTGATCTCCTTTAAATGCACTCAGTTTAAGGCATTCTACTAGTTAGGAAGACCTGAGTTCAAATCAGGCCTCAGATATTTACTAGCTGTGTGACCCTGGGCAAGTCATTTAACTCTGCCTTGAAACAGCTGAACAACAACACTCTTCTCTACCAATGTGCATCCAGTTGTACTGATTTCATTCTCTTTTCCACTGTTCAAATCAAGTTGATATGATGTAATCATTCAATGATTTGCACATGCTTCATTTTAAGGCAAATCTGTATAGTGACAAAAAAAATTTTTTTTTTTTGGTCTTGCAGTTGTTAAATTATGCTTTAGGATTATCTACGCTATCTTTAGTCACATTTTTTGGATTAGATTAGCTAACTATATATTTAGTCACCTATAGCAATCGCCAGATGTTTGGAAATAACAGCAAAAAAAAAAAAGAAAATTAGTATTATAATGTAGTCATGACTATGGAGGGCCTCAAGATCATATGATATGAGGATTAGTTGAAGGAATTGGCAATATTTAGCCTGGCAAAAAAGAGAAGGAAATATGGCAGTTCACATGTTTTAAAAGATATTATGGGGAAGAAAGATTAACTTTTGTTCTGCTTAGTCCTAGAAAACAGAACTAGGAGTAATGGATGGAAGTAACAGAGTCAAATTTAAGCTTGATATAAGGAAATTTTTTTTCTAACAATTGGAGTTGGAATGGGCTTTCTTTGGGGGTGTCCCCATCATGTAGATCTTAGTATAGTATCATTTACTCTATATATGAGTAAATATATCCTTTCAATACTTGAACAGAGCTGTCCTAGTCCTCATATACTCTCATCCCTGTCCCCCACCCCAGTCTTCTTTTTCTTCAAAGCAAACCCCAGTTCTTTTAACTAATACTCTCATGGAATGCTGTCTAAGCAAAAGCAATGTATGTTGGAGAGGGGATTTTTGTTTAGCTAAAAGTTGGATCAGATGGTCTCCTACTAAGGTCCTTCCAACTTGGAGATTCTGTGAAAGCCAAACATAGTAGATGCTCCGGAAATGGATGTTGAATTGAATTCCATTTTATTTTCAGAGTTCCAAGAGAGGCATGAGGTTTGAGTCATCTCCTGTTCCACTTGACATCTTTCCTGGGCATTAAAATGATTTAACTATGGCCTCATCATACACTTGTGTCAAAGTTAAGAAACCATGTGTGCCCTCCATAAAGACAGATCCAAGTCAGACCTAAAGATAACAATCTAATCTTACATAGTCAGCTTTGTTTAAGAACAAAAGCAGAAAATGCTGATGTATATCATTGCAGCATCTTGTTGGCTAGGCAAATTGCAGGCATTTTTTTTCTTTCTGTGCTTTGCTGACTGAAAAGGGAAAGATCACTTGATATTTCTATAGCTTTAGGGTTAGTTAAATGTTTTGAATTCCATGAAAGAAATGTGAAAGCTTTTCCTCCTCAGACTCAGTTGAAAGCTTGTGATTTTAATTAAATCCCTTGTAGTGTTGAGCAGATATGTATCAGGAATCCAGATGTGGAGGATTCAAGCTTCTAGTAAGTTAATAACATGGTTTACAAAATTCCTACTGTAATTGGAAGTGTGTAAAATTTTGAGGTCCTTATTTTTCAGTATGAACAAGATTTTCTCAGATGTTTTTAACTATTTTCATAAAACCATTTAAAATTCATGTTTAAAGCCCATATTTACATTTTATTCATATGTTTTATAAGAAATATACAGTTTAGGGTTTGCATCACAGATGCCTAATCAATATTACAGATGTTAAATATTCTGAGTCTGCTAAATGAAGTCCTAATGAATATAAATTTCAAATGACTGCTGTCTTAGTAGTTACTAGTCAGAAAATCAATGGGAGGGGGAATGCCTTACTTTAAGAATTGGAAAATGACCACCTTCATTTCTGTAGAGAAAATAAGGGTAGAACTCTTAAAATCAGCACAACTTCATATGGTTATTTCTGTGTCTTATTTTCCTCTGTGCTCAGAGGAAGGGAAAGAAACTCTGATATTAGAAAAGGCAAATTAAGGCCTTCTCTATGATTAATAGGAAACAGTAATAGAAAAAAGATCTTCATTCATATCAGAAAAAGCAAAATTCCTGGTAAATGGAGAAAGCTGGATGGAACGAGTTTTTGACTACAAATTTACCTTTTTATAGTGGTGGGAAGGTATCTTGAAAAGAGTACTGGGTTTGCATTTGTATATCCAAACTCTCCCTCCAGTGACTTACTGCCTGAGTTAGTGTTTTGTCAATTAATCTGCAGTTATTAGGGAGCTACTATGTATTAGACATTGTGCTAAGTGGCCAAGATAAAAAATAGGAAATAATTAACAGAAGTAAAGGTATTGTCAATAAGATGGGTTTGGAAAGGCTTCCTGTAGAATATGGGATTTTAGATGGTACTTAAAGATGACCTAAGAAGTCAGCAGGTAGAGTTGAGGGGGGAGAGCATTCCAGACATGGGAAAAACCAGGGAAAGTGCCCAGAGATGGAGTGGCGTGTGCATGCAATAGCCAGGAGGCCAATGTTATTGGATCAAAGAGTATTTTTGTATGTGTGGATGAAGGGGAGTAACCACAAGACTGGAAAGATAGGTGAAGGGTAGATTATAGAGGGCTTTGAATGACAGAGCATTTTGTATTTGATTATGCAGGGGATAGGCAGCCACTGGAATTTGTTGAGTGGGAGGGGGGTGGCGGTCCCATGGTCAGAACTGTGCTTTCTAGAACTTAAGGAAAAGAAGTAGAGACCCGAACTCCTAAAGGCAAACCATGGGGTTTACTAATAATCCATAAATCATCCATATTCATATGTATAAAAAGGACATGGTGCTAATCAGCTTTGATGGCTACCTAATTTTTCATTGTTCTGGTCTGGTTTTTGAGAGAGAAAGCAGCTTTGAGGCAAATTCTAGCAAAAGCAGCTTTGTCCAGACATCTAGGTTGGGTCCAGGTGGCAGCAACAGTGTGAGAGGGTAGCATTTCTCTACTAAGCAGGACAAAAGGGACTGTAATCTTTTGCAAATATACCAAACTAAGGTAAGCAGACCCCAGGAAACTTTTGAACTCAGTAGTCATGAATAAGATAAGAATGCGCACTAGACTTGGTACGATGTCTTTGGTGTCAGAGGATACCACTTGTCTACACATCAGTTATTCTACCTGTTTCTGTCTACCTCTTCTTCCCCCCTCTCCCCACCCCATTATCCTAGGGAAGGGACTCAGGATGACCTTTTTATTTCGTTATCTGTGCAGGTCCTTATCACTTCATGCCTGTTTCAAGAGCCTGCTGGTTGGGGTTGGTCACCCTGCCTCAAGTCTCTTCCTACTCTAGTACATCCATCACTCAGCTGTCAAATTGATTTTCCTCTCTGACCATGTCACCTCCTCCTTCCTCCCTCCCCCTGCCCCGACTCAGTCAACTCTAGTTGCTTCCTATCACCTCCACCATTGAATACAAAATCCTGCTTGGCTTTTAAAGACCCTCAAAAACCATCCCCTTCATACTTTCCAGCCTTCCCATTCTTACTTTCCTCTATGTACTCTGTGGTTTAGGTACACGAACCTCTTAATTGTTCCTCTCACAAGATACTCTTAGTTCCTGATTCTGTGCATCTCACTGGTCATTGCCCATGTCCCTCTCCCTCCTTTCTTCTATCCTTGGTTTCCTTCAAATCCCAGCTAAAATCCCACTTTATGCAGGAAGCCTTTGCCGTCCCCCATAATTCTTGTGCCTTCCCTCAGAGATTATCTCCAATGCATACACAGATACATAAATGTATACATACATAATACAGAGTTATTTGCATATTGTCCCTGATATTAGACTATGAACTCTTTGAGAGCAAAGATTTTTAAAAAAATCATTCTTTGTATCCTCAAGACTTAGAATAGTGCCTGGCTTAATAAATGCTTGGTGAATGGATCTGTTGATGGTGTACCTCCTGAAGGAACAGTATTCATCCATAATGGAATATAAGCTCCTTGAGGGCAAGGACCATTTTCCTTTTTGCCTTTGTATCATATAGTGCTTGGTATAGAGTTGGTGCTTAAGAGATGCTTATGAAGTTGAACTGAGCTGGTTGGGTTGCATCGTGACCTGTGTGCCTTGAGCCAGTTGTCTATTTTCTCTAGGCCTCGAATTTTCTCATGTGTATAACAAAGAGGTTGCCCTAGATAGTCGCTGATGTTCCTTCGTGATGTTTGCCTTGTGGTTTGTGGGACAGTATTTTTTTTCTTTTTAGAGGGCAATTGGGGTTAAGCGACTTGCCCAAGATCACACAGCTAGTAAGTGTTAAGTGTCTGAGGCCAGATTTGAACTCAGGTTCTCCTGACTCCAGGGCTGGTGCTCTATTCACTGCACCACCTCACCACCCCGACAGTGTTATTTTTGAGGGACTGTTGTGAGTAGCAGGAACCTGCCATTTTGAGGAACTACATATTAAACTGATATCATGTCAGTTTCATTAGTCAGCTGGGTAAATATAATCCTCTCTTAATACTCTATAATGCTCTGTTCTCCCTAAAAATATGATAAATCAGAAATAAAACACAGCAATCTTTCATAGACTCTATTTTTATTATGTAACAGTCAACTATATAGCATTGATTTATGAAAGTCCCTGCATACTTGCAACACGCACATACACATTCAATTAATTCTGTCACTGCAATTTGCAGATTTACATGGCTCAAGGTAGGTTCTCATTTAAAGAAATCTATTTGGGCAAGGATATTTCACCAAAAATTCTTTGATCAAGTGAATGTGTCTGTTTATTAGTGAAATGCTTATGTAATCTTTTTCCAAAGGAGCATCAAGGCTTTCTAGTCAATGTTATTGTATCACACACCCCAAAGATGAATTCACTTTGGGGTAACAAGCAGTATTTTATTGCTCCTATTCTCAGTTTAGAATGCAAGCAAAAAAATTCTATTCCACTGTGTTTTCTGGACCGAGAAACGTTCAAGTAAGTCACTATTATCCTCAGGCATGACTTCTGTCAACTCTACTTAGAGATCAACCACAAAAGTCAATTCTCTTTTGGGGGCTGGATTATCTCTCCCTCCCAGAACCCTCCTCTTCCCAATTCTTTTGATCACGAGCCTCCTACTTCCCTCTTGTCACTATTTATATTTACTGTCTGGCTCTCCTACATTGATTTCCTTAGAGTGTTTCTTCTTTTATCATTTCTTTGCATCATACATCACGACCTCATCTTGTCCAGAGAGTCAAACACATTCTGGGCTGGCCCGGAGCTGTGTTTCACTTCCTGTGTGCCAGAAAGCTTTGTCTTTCTGGAATCAGTATTTTATATGTTTGTTCACTATTTCTCTTTCAAGTCTTCCAACTTACCTGGATACCCTTTTAGATGGATAAGTGAGAGGTGTTCAGTAATTATCTCTGAAATTAAAAATTGTCAGTCATTTTGCAGATGTATGAAATAATTGTAAAATAATTGCAAATCCTTACATAAATCATAAATCAGAAAACTATAAAATATTTTGCTACATACATTCTAAGTAGCAGTGGCAATAAATATCTTTGGAAGCTGTTGAAATTTACCATTTTATAGGATCAATTTTTTTATTGGATAGATGTTTCATTGATTATTATTTTTACTATCTGTTTTTACCATGATTCTCAGGGAGAATGGATACCCAGAAAAGAACTGTGTTGATAAGGTGCTAATATGAATTAATTAATGTAGTTATATGGATCTTTGACAAATCTTTCCACTCGTGTAAGCAAGGATGATGAATTAAAATAATTATTCTATCTTGGGTGGTTTAGAGGTTTCTCTTGGTCAGATTTTTATTTTTTTATTTTTTATTAAAGTTGAGAAACACATTTCTCAAAATAGAAAAAACAGGCAAGAGCAGAAAAGCCTTTAGGAAAAAGTAATGTTTTCAAATGTCCAGTTTGATGCTTGGTTTGCTCTCTTCTTTGCTGTCAAATCGCTTATCTAAAGACATGGCCTTGCCCGTTAACAATTACTCAGTAAGTATTTACTGAGTGAATGAATGACTTTTCTGTAAATATAACTTCTAACTAAGAGATGGTGGGTGAAGAATTAAAAGGAGGGAAAATAATTATCCAAGAAGAGCTATGCTGTTGGTTGAATACAAATATTAAACATCCAACAAGTGGAAGACTTGTGCTGAGTGCTCGGCCTCGCACGTCCTATGATCCCCTCTGGAATCTGCCTGGTCTGTTATTTTGCCAAACCCTCCATTCTCTCCCAGGAGTGATGCTCTGGGCTTAGGCATTCTTGAGGGAGGGCAGACCGAGCTCGCTGCTTTCTTTATGGGATCACTGAATAGCTATACCACTATATTGATTCCAAAATTTTTTTAAAAAAATCTTTCTTTCCTTTTTTAATTAAAAATGGTAAGAGGCTGAGACTTTGCAGAATTCTTCTTGAGCAGTGAGAATCGTTATTCAAAGGTAATTCCAAACATAGAAATGAATCCCCACCGGCTGCACCGGGGGTGGGGGGGGGGGGGGAGGATTATAAAGATAAACGTGAAGATTCGGGAGGGGGATTTGTGCTGTTTGTGACCTTTTCATTCATGTTGTTGTAGTCATTGTGTGTTTTGTTGGTACTGTTTATTTTGTGTTCCCTTGGTTCACACGAATCTGCTCACATTTTCTGAATTCCTCGTGTTTGTCATTCCTCTTGCCCTGTAATATTCCATTCCATTAATATGCTGTGGTTTATTTAGTCATTCTTTGAACAATGGGCAACCACTTTGTTCTGAACTCTCTGCTCTCACAAAGAATGTTGTTATGAATCCTCGTGTTGGCTCCTTGTTTCTGTCCCTCACTTGCTTGGTGGTGGTGATGATGACGGAGGGAGACTCCTGTGTCACAGGGTATGGGAGTTTACTCACTTTTGGTGCAGTTTCAAATGGGGAATCCAGAATGTTTGCACCCCTTCACAGCTCCCCAACAGAGTGTTAGCATGCTTTTCTTCTCAGTGTCCTTTCAATATCAGTTATTCTCTTATTTTGTCCCTTTTTCAATTTCTATTTGTGGGGTAATACATCAGAATTGTTCTTACTGATGTTTCTCTCACTGTTAGTGATTTGAAGATTATGTTCGTGTGGTCGTATTCAGTTGGCAATTTTTATTTTGAAAGAAGAAGGGAAGGCAATAAACATTTATTGTTGTTTTTGTTTTTTGTTTTTATTTTTGGCAAGGCAATTGGGATTAAGTGACTTGCCCAAAGTCACACGGCCAGTGTGTGTTAAGTGTCTGAGGCTAGATTTGAACTCAGGTCCTCCTGACTCCAGGGCTGGTGCTCTATTCACTGCGCCACCTAGCCACCCCTGGAATGAGCATTTATTAAGCACTTACTGTGTGTTGGGCACTGTGCTAAGCACTTTACAAAGATTATAATCTTATTATCTAATATATTGGGAAATGGCTCTTGAGTCTGTTCTCAAGTATACAGGCTTGTATTGAATTGAAGACTCGAATTAAAGCAGTTATAGATAAGAAAAAAAAATTATTAGACCTGAAATGTTAGAATATTAAAGCAAACATTTTTCTTCAATTCTGTGAATAAAAACTGACTTAAACAAATATTTATTAAGCATTTACTATGAGGAATTTTGTAAGCACTTACTTTATATAGCACTTACTAAGAGGAAGGCATTGTACTAGGTATGCAAACACAGAAAAGGAAAACAATTCTTGCTCTCAAGAAGTGTACATTCTGCTTCAGGATACAACACAGTCAGAGATAAGTAGCCATGAGATAATTTTGAAAAAAAGGAAAGAACACTTAAAACTAGGGGAATCAGGAAAAGCAGGAGGTAACACTTGACTTCGAGGATAGCTAAAGATTCTAGGATGGAAGGGAGGAGATATCCCTGGGCATTTTAGGTATGGGAGATAGACCATGCAAAGTCATGGGTGCAAGAGATACAATGCTGAGTTTGGTGAATGGTCCATGGTCCAATTTGGTTGAAATGTAGAGTGAAGGGGAATAATGTAAAAGAAGTCTCATTGTTAATATCTCTTTTCTAAAATCTATAATTGTAATGATCAACTATCTCAAAATTAAGTTTTATGTACATATTGTTTCTAACCTTCCTTCTTCTTTTTGCTTTTAGGCCTTCTCTCACCATGGCCCACAGGAATCTAACAGGAAGCTGCAATGTTAACTGTGGTTGTAAAATCCATGAGTATGAGCCAGTCTGTGGATCAGATGGAATTACATACTTTAACCCTTGTCTGGCTGGCTGTGCCAATAGTGGTAATCATAGCATGGGGGTAAGTGTTTGCGGCAAATTCATAGACTGCTATTAATCCACCTTTCCATGACTGAGGACACGTAGGTATTCATTTGCCATTGTGATGCGGTTATTTTCATTCATTAGCAGCTTACCCTAACCATCAACGTGCCTTCTGTGCCAGCCTAGAGAAAGACAATGAAGCAGTATTACCTTTGCCCAGAGATGAGCTCAGCTTTGAGGAGGTGATTGACTTCCATACCAGCTCTTTGGCTATTTGTGTTGCTGGCCCAGTTCACCATGATTATGTGAAGCTGCTGCTTCACCACTCTCCATCGTCCCACTCTTTTTTTCCTTTCGACATCTCTTGGGTGCAAATGTATAGGTCAAGATGGCCACTGCATTCGATGCTCATGAAATAGAACAGTAAAGTAAATGGTCTTTGATTTCTTCTCCATTATTTCATGGACTAGATCCAGTGTGTGAGTAAGCTGTATTTACACAATTGGGGTCTTTAAAATCTCCTCATAAACTGTTTTTAGGAGCCAAAGAGATATTACGCTTTATTTTAAACTTTGGGTTAAAGATAATTCTGTTGGTTCAGCCTTTCAAAGTTTATTTTGAGAATTTGCTTCTACACAAGTTATGAATAACACATAAAAAACATTCTAGCCCAAAGAACGTTGGATTTAGAGTTGGAGGACTTGGTTTCTAATCCTGTTTCTGTTACTGACTAGGTCATTTCTTTTTTTTACTTGTAAGTCAATTGAATTCTCTGTAATTTAGTGTCTTCCTTGATAAAATTAATGTTGGATAAGCTTGTTTCTAAGTCCTCCTCTAGCTCCAAAGCCTCTGATCTGAGAGTCTATGATTCCATTGATTATAGAAAAGTTTCTTATGGTTAGTAAGGATAATATTACTTGGAACTTTTATGTAGCACTTCAGGTTTGTAAAGTGCTTATGTACGTGTTACATCCCCCTCTTTGTGTCCCTAGCTTTCCTCAAGTGTCGGTCTGAATTGATTTCTACAGTTGCTTAGTGCCATCAAAAATAGCTTTATATTTATCTTGCGGTTAGTAATCTGAGTGGGTGCTGTGTCTCCCAAGTAGAATGTAAGCTCCTTGAAGGGAGGGGCTTTAGGGCCTAGCACAATGCCTGGCAAATAATTGGAACTGAATAAATGCCAGTTGAATTGAATTGAACCTCATAGTTCTCTCTGTGAAGTTAATATTACAAATAAGGAAATGGAGTCTCAGAGAGGTTACTGGGTTCAGACATGCCCAGAGAAAACACAGATATTAAGTGTCAGAGGTAAGATTTAAGCCCATATCTTCCTGAACTCAAGGCCAACACTGTGGTTCACTAGGCCAATGGTGTCAAACTCTAATAGAAACAGATTCCTGTTCTGCAGTGGACTTAGAAAACCACAAATTAGCATTATCTGTGATGTATTGCGTCTTTACTTATTTTGTTACATATTCTCCAATTATGTTTTAATTTGTTTGTGGGTTACCCTTAGAAATTTTGTGAGTTGTTGGCTATGAGTTTGACAGCTCTCTCCTCAGCCAAGCTTCAATAATTTAATGAATCTATGAGCTAATTTATTTAGGTATCCATCCCACCATATACACATGTTACAATCCATTCCCACCTTCTCACTCTGACTTTAATCCATCCATGTCTACTCATAAGTCCTCCAGAGAGGTTCATCCAATGTCCTAAAGGGATACTGTCCCTGGCAGATGACATTACCTGACTATGAATTCAGCATAAAGACTATTCCACTGATTATCCTGTGCTCTTGCAACATGACTAGCCAAGCTCCTTTTCTGGTCATTCACCTCTTTGATGACATCGTTCCAGCTAATTTTTGTATGCAATTCAGCATTGGGCAGCCTGTTTTTCTATAATTAAATATATTATCACTAGAAATAATTTCATACGCACATAGTACTTAAAATTTACTAAGCATTTTCCTCATAGCAACCCTCTGGAAAAGGTAATGCAAATACTGTTATTCTCATTTGGTAGATGAAGAAATTTAATCCCAGAAACATTTAACATGTTCCTCAGGAAACTTGAGCATATTCCTCCTGTACACAGTTATTTAATGTGGGTAAAACAGAGTGGCATAATCACTGAAGGATGAGTTTCAGATCCTGGAAGTTGTTGTTTAGTCATTTTCAGTTGTGTCCAGTTCTTTGTGACCCAATTTGAGGTTTTCTTGGTAAAGATACTAGAGTGGTTTGCCATTTCCTTCTCCAGATCATTTCACAGATGAGGAAATTGAGGCAAACAGAGTTAAGTGACATACCCAGAGTCACCCAGCTAATAAATGTCTGAGGCCAGATTTGAACTCTGGAAGATATTTCTTCCTGACTTTAGATGGCACACTGTCCACTGTGCCATCTAGCTACCAAAAGCATGGAAAACTTAGGTTCAATTCCTGCTTTAACAAAATTTAGCTGTATAACCATGGGCAAGATATTTAACTTCTCAATGCTCCAGGTAACATCCTTTTTTTTAATGGGTTAATAGAAATCCTTTATTTCAACCCACAGAAAATGTATGAGAGATATAAACAAATAGAAGAAACATAAAACAATGACCAAACAACCCATTATGCTCATTACACTCTTGCCCACTCTTGTAAGGTAAGGACAGTTTTGTTGTACTACTGAACAGATGTTTCACCTATACTGTCCAGGGAATTTGTAGGTCTAGATCTTCTGGTTCTCCAAGGGATGACTTTCACTAATCCATTAGCTGCTATCCAGCTATCCTGGTTGTCTTTTCCTCTGAAAAGGATGCTATTATAGAAACCCTTTCCCTTTGACCAAATGATCCCCAACTTTTGAATTCAAGAACTCTCAGACTATAAGCTAGAGACAGATTTCTGAGCTCAGTTGAAATGGGGAGTTCCCACATGGGTATTTTTACATCAATTAAATAATATGTGCATCCCCTGCCCAAAATAATGTGTTGCTTCTTTCTATAAGAACATTATTTTGCATCTAAAAATAAACTATTTTGGTGACATTAAAATACCTTTGACATTCTTGAATTGGTGATTTGGGGCTACCCTACTAAACAAAAACAGTTTTTAAAAAAGATCCTTCTATTTTAAAACATAAAAATACAGTGGCAAGTTGTAAAATAGATTATGGATGATTCATTTGCTTTATTTAATGGACTAAATTCAGTGTATGAGTCACCATAGGCTTTACGTCCAGTACTGAAATATTTCTTTTTTTTATTAAGTTAGTTCTTTAGTGTAGGTACATTAACTATTTCAGGGCATCTGTTTACTGAATGGAAAGCAGATGGCTGAACAGCCTTCCTTAGTCACACTTCTTACCACTATAGTGGATAATGAAAATGTCAACATAGTTTTCTAATTCATTGAATTCAGCAGGTTTTTTTTTTGAAAGAGAAACAAAAAATTCAGTCAAATGAAGGTATTTGGTTAATATAATTTTTAAAATTTTAATTGATTACTAATGTAAAAATGGCAGCTGGCTGAAATTAATTTTTCACTTATATTGGGGTTCAGTGACTTGCCCAAGGTCACACAGCTAGTAAGTGTGTCAGGTGTCCGAGGTCAGATTTGAATTCAGGTGCTCCTGACTCCACGGCCTGTGCTCTATTCACTGCGCCACCTAGCTGCCCCTAGAATTTTCTGTATCAATAGAATCACAGACCCAAGTTGCTATCCAGTTGTGCTGGAGCTATTTGTTAAAAATTTCAGTGTGGACATTTAAACCTTTAAAATAGTATTTTCTCCAAATCTGGGCTTAATTTATTGTTTTGTTGATTGTCTAGACTTAATAATGCAGACTAAACTTAAAAGTATATCTGTATGTGTATTTCTGCGACCTCCCTCTCAGCCCATCATTAAACATTTATCAGCTTCTCATCTAGTAAGGAGCTTTCCATTCAAGTTAAGTGTTGGACTAATAGCTACTGAGGTTCCTTCTAAGCTTGAAACTGTGATTTTGTGCTCAGCAGCATGCTTAATGCCGTGCGTGTTTTTTTTTGGGGGGGGGAGCGGTTGAATGGTCACAAAGAAATATAACACATACCACCTCAATAGAGCCACAGACATAAAACCTACATATAAGCAGACATTCTAGACCTGTGATTTCATTGGTATAGAGAACTCTGAGATGAGCAAACTCCCTTCTACTAGTTCTGGTAACCACCTTCTCTTCAACTTACGGTTTCAGAGAACTGGGGCACTGGGAGGCTAGACCTGCCCAGAGTCCCAAAGCCAGTATATATCAGAGGTGAATCCTGAGTTCAGGTCTTCTGGGCTCCAAGGATGGTTCTCTATATACTACACCAGTTAAATAACCAAACAAGACAGTGTGATTAGAGCTAGATGAATAGTATAGATGGTAAGTATTTCAGGAGCCAAGAAAATGAATAGATGAGCATTGAAGTGGATAGGGAAGGTTCATGGAGGAAGCCTTGATGTTTAACATTCTTCTTTTTTTGATAGCTTGTGAGCTTTATTTTATTTTTTTGCTTTTCTTTTTGGAGGGGGGAAGGCAGGACAGTTGGGGTTAAGTGACTTGCCGGAGGTCACACGGCTAGTAAGTATGTCAAGTGTCTGAGGTCAGATTTGAACTCAGGTCCTCCTGACTCCAGGGCCAGTGCTCTGTTCACTGTACCACCTTGCCGCCCCTATGTTTAACATTCTTTACTTGTCTAAAAAGAGTTTGCTGACAAGATGTGTGGCCTTTGGATCTTCATTGTTCTCCATAGCATTGTACATTTAGAACTGGAAGGGACCTTGAGTTTGTCTTGTCCTTCCCTTCATTTTACAGATTTGGAAACTGAGGTCTGAAGGAGTTAAGTGACTTGCCTGTGGTCACACAGATAGTGATTAGCAAGGTTGGAATTCGAACCCAGGTCCTGGACCTCCCAGTTCAGCTCATTCTAACATGTCATTGGGTTTTTTTTGAGGCTGATTGTCATTGTTGATGAGCACATCATACAGCTTTGTGAACATATTGCACATAGTTACAAATTAGGGGTCGTCCCCAAACCATTCATTCTGAAACTTTTCTTTTCACAGTCTCATTATTTCCCTGCTGCGTCTTTTGTCGTCGTTGTTGCCGATCATGGTGTTTAGCCTGAATGGTATTTTATCTCTCTTCTCTCCTCAGGTACGTAATTACACAGAGTGTGCCTGTGTCCAGAGCCGACAGGTCATCACCGCGCCGACGGTGGGGCAGCGTAGTCAGCTCCGGATGGTCATTGTCAAAACCTATCTCAATGAGAATGGCTATGCCGTGTCTGGGAAGTGCAATCGCACCTGTAATACCCTTATTCCGTTCCTTGTTTTTCTTTTCATTGTTACCCTCATAACAGCATGTGCCCAGCCATCAGCCATCATAGTCACACTCAGGTGAGCCCTGGATTATGCTTACAGGGAGGCCTTCGCTATCCTTACAGGAGCTACTGTAAAGCAGCAGGGTTTGAAGGATCCTTATATTTATGATCTGGAAGAGGCATTAAAGGTCACCTTTGTCACACAAGCCTTTGTTGGGAACTGAATAGGATAAGGCAGAGCAGAGCAGAGTTTGGATGGAGTGAGATGGAGGGCATTTAGGTACTTGCCCAGCTTCTGTGCTCTTTTTCAGATGTGGAAGTAGTTGGTGTGTGACTGACCAGAAGCAAGGAACACAGCAGAGTGCCAACGTTTTCTAATCCCTAGACCTACACCTGGGACATGTTCTTTAGGATGTCCCCACTTCCTCAAAATGCCAACCCTGAAAAGTTCTACTTTGTTATCTGGCTCCATGAGAATATGTATAACCTGTGAGCAAAACCAAGTCTGAAACTGTAGGGGAGCAACAAGGAGCCTATAGAACTTGGAAAATGATTTATACTGAAAACACCAAGTTGCTCTAGACTCCCAGCAGATGGTAGGAGGACACTCGCTGGCTGTTATAGAATGTATTTTTGTTTGGGTCAGTTGCCAAGTCTTTCCAATTCTACTTCCCCAATGGCTAACATCTCCTCTCTGTTCACACAGTCACCATGCTAATTCAGGCCCTGTTAGCATCTCATCTGAACTGTTGCCATAGCCTTCTAATGGGTCTCCCTGCCTCAAAATGCCTCCCCTCAGCCATCCATTCTCCACACAGTGGGCTCAGTCAGCAGACACTAATTGAGTGCTCACCATGCAGGCTCCAGGCACTTGGTAAGCAATCGAGATACAAAGCTGTCAAAGTGGTGATCCTGCCAAAGCAGAGATCTGGCCATGTTGTTCCTCTGCTTCAAAGTTCTATTGGCTCCTTATAACCTCAAGGTTCAAATAAAAACTCTTCAGTTTGGCATTTAGAGGCCTTCACAATATGACTGTCTAGACCAGTGGTTCTCAACCTTCCTAATGCTGCGACCCTTTAGTACTCATATGTGGGTGTATCTGCATGTGGGCGCACCCGCCTGGAGACAGATGAGATAGATAGATGATAGGAGATAGATGAACTGCATCTCGGTTCCTAAGACCATCTGAAATATGTGTTTTCTGATGGTCTTAGGCGACCCCTGTGACCCCTGTGAAAGGGTCTTTCGACCCCCAAAGGGGTTGCGACGCACAGGTTGAGAACTGTTGGTCTAGACTGAGCAGATATGCTACCCTTCCCCCATTCTCTGGTCAAGCCAAACTGTCCCACTTGCTGCTCCTCAGACATGCTATTATATCTCCTGTCTCTTTGTCTTTGCATAGTCCCCATATCTGGAGTGCCCTCCCTCTGTGATGACATCTCTTGGAATCCCTAGGTTTCTTCCACACTCATGTCAAGTGCCAGATTCCCGCCCCCCATGCTGCCTTCCCCTCCTCGGTCCTGTGGTGCTTACCTTGTATTTATTTTGCATTTACTAATACATGCATATTTTCCTCTCCTTAAATTCAGGGATTATTTAGTTTTTGTCTTTCTTTCGCCAATGCTTTGTGCTGTACCCGGCACCCAGTTGGCACTTAATAAATGCTTGTTGATGGATTGGTTGCTTGGTGGAACTTCGGGTTGTATTAGCCTTTTAGGTCCTTTTTGGCCCCAAGATTCTGAGATTCTATGATTCTGTGTTGGCTGGCAAGCATAGTTGGTTCTGTAGGAGCAGTTACTGATGTTGATTTAACTATCTTTGTATTTCTGAATCTGGAATGGAGGAGAAAATATATTGACAAAGAGAAGGATTTTTCTTTTTTTTCATTTGGCTGTGCACAAATGCATGCTTTGTGCTCTTTCTGTCCCTGTCACTTCCCGGGTTGGTTTATTTCAGGGAGTAGACTCATTTCACTAGACTCATGATTTCATTAGCATTGAGAACTCCCAGGTGAAGAATTTACCTCTATCAAAGCCAGTTAGCATTTTTTTTTCCTGCAACATTTAGTTGTAGAGAACTGTCTAGAACATTAAAGGGTCAGTGACTTACCCAAGGTCACACAGCCAGTATGTCGCAGAGTCAAGACTCAGATCTTTTCTTGGCTCTGAGGTCTTCTGTGCTTTTTACAAAATTGGGAAAAAGAAACATTTTGCTGTTTTCCTACTACACACTTTGACACCAGTGTCTCAAGAGTCAATATTGTGGTTTTCTTCACTAACTAGGAGCAATAGGAAGGACAATTTGGCGTTACCCAGGAACTTATGGCCGCATTGCTGACCAATGTACTTAGGGCTAGTGTGGCATAATAGAATTATTTCTCAAAGACATTATTGATATTATAAAAGTGCTGCATGTTGAGCAGCGGTTCTCAACCTGTGGGTTGCAACCCCTTTGGGGGTCTAATGACCCTTTCACGTATTTCCGATGGTCTTAGGAACCAAGACACCACTCCTCTATCCCTTTCCAGGCGGGTCCACCCACATGTGGACACGCCCACATGCAAGTATTAAATGGTTGCTGCATTAGGAAGGTTGAGAACCACTGATATAGAGGTTGTGAAGGAAAGGATTAGCTTTGTCTGCTCAGCATCCAGTAGCCAGTTGATCAGAGGGGCTAAAAGTGAGATAATTGTTTATTTGGAAGAGCAGTGAAGGATTCTCACCCTGCTGGCAACACTTACAGGCTCTAATTTTCACTCCATTGCCATACTCGTCCCAGGAAGTACAGTAACTCTTCAGATCATGAAAACCCATGCCATCAACTATCAGTCAATCAATTAATAAATACTTACTAAGTGCCTACTATGTACTAAGCACCTACTATGTACTAAGTATGTACCATGTACCAGGTACCATGTTAAGAGAAAAAGAGGCAAAAGACAGTCTCTGCCTTCAATGAGCTTATACTCTAATGGGGAAGACAGTATGCAGACAGATATTTACACAGTAAACTATGCACAGGATAAATGGGAAATGATTAACAGAGAAGGCACTGCTGGAATTAGAAGGGTTGGGGAAGGCATCTTATAGAAGGTGGGATTTGAGCTGGGACTTACAGGAAGCCAGGGAAATCAGTAGTTGGAGCGGAGGAGGGAGAGCATTCCAGCAAGAGAGGACAACCAGAGAAAATACCCAAAGTCAAGAGATGGAATGTCATATTCCTGAAGCAGCCAGGAGGGCAGAGTCAGGGGATCAAAAAGTGTGTGTGTGTGTGTGGGTGGGGGGGTAAGGTATGAGATGACTGCAGTGGTAGGAGGGGTATAGATTAGGAAAGGCTTTGAATGCCAAACAGAGCATTGTGTATTTGCTTCTGGATGCAACAGGAAGCCATGGGAGTTTATTGAGTAGGGGGTGAATTGATCAGACTTACATTTTAGGAAAATCACTTTGGTGACTGAATGGAGGATGGATTGGAGTGGGGAGAGACTTGAGGCATCAGAGCACCTGCAGGCTGTTGCAGTAATCCAGACGTGAGGTGATGAGGGCCTGCACTCAAGTGATACCAGTGTCAGGGTAGAGAAGGGGGCATGTTAGAGAGATGTGGCAGAGTTGAAAATGATAGGCCTTAGCAACAGCTTGGTATGGGGAGGGGTGGTGGTGGTGAGAGACAGTGAGGAATCCAGGATGCCTCCCAGGTTGTGAGCCTGAGGGATTAGGAGGATGTTGTGTTTTCTTCAATAATAGGAAAGCTGGGAAGGGGGAGGATTTAGAGAGAAAGGTAGGTAATGGGCTGTGTTTTGGACATATTAATTTAAGATGTCTATTGAACATCCAGGTTGAAATGTCTGAAAAGCAGTTGGAGGGGCAGCTAGGTGGCACATTGGCTAGAACATTGGTCCTGGAGTCAGGAGGTCCTGAGTTCAAACCTGGCCTCAGAATTTGACATTTACTAGCTGTATGACCCTGGGCAAGTCACTTCAGTCTGATTGACTTGCCTGAAGGGTAAAAAATACAGAGATGTGACATTGGAGGTTAGCAGAAAAATTGGGGCAAGAAAGATAGATTTGAGAATCATTAGCATAGAGATGGTAATTTAATCCTTGGGAACTGATGAGATGACAAGTGAAGTAATATAGAGGGAGAGAAGAGGGCCCAGGGTAGAATCCTAAGGGACATGGATGATTAGAGGGTGTGACTTGGAGGAAAACCCAGCAAAGGAGAGAGGAAAAAAAGTGGTCAGACAGGCGGGAGGAAAACCAGGAGAGAGAAGTGTCCTGAACACCTCGAGAGAAGAGAGTATCACAGAGCAGAGAGCGACTGACAGTGTCAAAAGGCTTCAGATAGGTCAAGGAGAATGAGGAAAGAGGAAAAAACCCATCACATTTTTGGCCACTGAAGATCACGAGTGACTTTGTAGAGAGCTGTTTCAGTGGAATAATAAGGTAAGAAGCCACGTTTTAAGTAAGAAGAGAGTGAAAGGAGAGAAAGTGGAGGCATCTGTTAAAGATGACTTTTTTCAGTTTAGCTAAAAAGGGCAGGAGAAATATAGGACAATAATGGGGCTGGGAGGAACAAGTGTGAGTTTTTTGAGAATAGGGGCAACATGGGTGGCTAGGTGGCTCAATGAATAGAGCACCGGCCCTGGAGTCAGGAGGACCTGAGTTCAAATCTGGCCTCAGACACGTAACATAAAGCTAGCCATGTGATCTTGGGCAAGTCGCTTAACCCCAATTGCCCTGCCTTCCCCCTCCAAAAAGGAAAAAAAAAAGAATAAAGAATAAAGGGGCAACATGGGCATGTTTGTAGGCAGTAGAAAATTACCCTGTAGAGAGGGAGAGATTGAAAATAAGCAGAAGGGTGGAGATGGCAGAGGAGGCAGTCTGTTGGAGGAGACAGGATGGAATGGAATCACTTCATTCATTCATTTATCTATCTATTTAGGCTTTTCGGAGAGGGGAAGGTGGGGGCAATTGGGGTTAAGTGACTTGCCCAAGGTCACAAGGCTAGCTTTATGTTACGTGTCTGAGGCCATATTTGAACTCAGGTCCTCCTGACTCCAGGGCTGGTGCTCTATTCACTGAGCCACCTGGCCGCCCCTGAATGGAATCACTTTAACATGTAGAGAGGGTAGTCTTGGCAAAGAGTAAGGCCGGTTCATTGTGGGAAATAGGGGTGAAGAGGGAGTTCGAGGTGAATGGCCTCGGTTTTTCTAATATTTGCTAAAAACCTGCTATGAGCCAGAGTTTTCATTTTTTGTCTTTGTGTCTCCATCACCCAGCTAAGTGTCTTGCATGTGGTAGTCGCTTGATGGTTGTTGTTGAATGAATGAATATATGATTTCTAGCAAAATTCTGCAATTCCTTATTAAAATGAACATGTAGAAAAGGAAGTGGTGATTACCAAGTGCCAACATGACTTCACTGAGAAAAGATTTAATTAACTAATTTATCTTATTCTCTCTTTTGACACATTTACTAAGGTTGGGCAGATCAGGGGAATTCTGTAGATAGAACTTATCTAGATTTCAGTAAAGCTTTTGGCAATTTTTTCCTGTTCTTCCAGAAAAGATACAGAGCGATGAGTTAGATAATAGTATCATTAAGTTGACTTGGAATTGGTTGACTGTCCCAACCCAAAGAATAGTCATTAGTTTGATGACAATTTATGAAGGAGGTGGCTGATGAATAGTAATTCAGTGATTTGTGCTTGACGATGTGCTGTTTAACATTTTTATTAATTACTTAAATGCAATAAATAATGTGCTTATCAAATTTGGAAATGATACCATGGAAGTAGAATAAGTTTACTTCCCTCCTGGCCCCTGTTCCCTCTCTTAGAAATATATGAGATATTGTAAAGTTGAATAAAAATAATAGCTAACATTTATGTAGAGTTATATGGACTGCCAAGGACTTTACATATATCATATCATCTGATCCTCTTAATGTTGCAAAGTAGGTGCTATTATTATCTGCATTTTACAGATGAGGAAGTTGAGGCTGAGAGAAGTTAGGTCATTTACCTGGAGTCACACAGCTGATTAATGTTTGAGACAGGATTCCAAGTTTAGCACACTATCTGTTAAACCATGTAACTGAAGGATGTATAAAAAAGCTGACCCACATGATTAAAGGCCTAGAATTCATGTCATCTAATGAGTAAGTGAAAAGAATTGGGGATGTTTAGGTGTGAGAAGAGGAGATTTAGGGGAACATAAGTGCTATCTTTCAGTATCTATCTAAAGGGCTTTCATTTAAAAAGGGAGAATGATGTGATCTGACTCATCCCAGAGGGTACCATTAGGATCAATAGGTGAATTTTTCAAAGAGAAAAGCCTAGGTTCCTTCCAAGGATAAATTCCTTAACAGTTACAGCTGTTCAAAGCTTACAGTGGGCTGCCTAAAGAGGGGTTTGAGTTCCCCTCATTAGATTCCTTCAAGAAAATATTTTGTTAGGTATGTTGTTGAGGGGATTCTTAAGCAGTTTTAGTGTGAACTAGGTGCCCTCTGAGAATCTCTTCCAACTCATTCTATTTGGCATAGAAACAATCAACATTAAGCAGATTTTTCTCACTATATTTAAAGTGAATTTTTATTTCTTATCTTTGCTTAGATTCAGTAATAACTTTTCTCTTAGCCACTAGACTTTTCAGACTTAAGGAATACATTTAGATAGAGTGGTTCTGTAGGTTTTCATTTAAGCAGAATTAATTTAAAACTGTTATTTCAAAGCATTCTCCTTTCTTTCTTTTCTTCCCCCCTCCTGGGCCAGGTCTGTGGAAGATGGCGAGAGACCTTTTGCACTAGGAATGCAGTTCGTTTTATTACGAACACTTGGTAAGTCTCCGAATTTCTAAGTACATTTCTTAGTTCCTCTTTGCAGGTGGCGAACTCTCCCCAGCTTTTGAAAATGAAAAGTTGCTTGTTTTCATTAGGGACTGGGACTTTACAGCTTAATGTGGAGGATACTACTACTTGTGATTTGAACAAATAAAAGGTGAATGATTTAAGATCACAGATTTAGGATTGGAAAGGACCTCAAAGGCTATCTAGTCTGACTCCTGTATTTTACAGATGATGAAGATGAGGCCCAAACAAATGAAATTATTTACCTGGTGCCACATAAATGTCAGAGATGGCTTTCGAAACTGGGTCCTGGGGGTGGTTAGGTGGCTCAGGGAATAGAGCACTGGCCTTGAAGTCAGGAGGACCTGAGTTCAAATCTGGTGTCAAACACTTAACACTTACTAGCCATGTGACCTTGGGCAAGTCACTTAACCCCAGTTACCCAGCTTTCCCCCCTACACACAAAAAAAAGAAACTGGGTCCTCTACCTCCAAATTCATTGCTTTTCCCCTGTAATATATTGTCTAAAGTATCTAATTTGATTTTTCACTTATGTTGAAAGAGAAGCCATATCGAATTTATGTTGCTTAAGGTACAAATCAAAATTTAGACTTTGTTCCCTGAACAGTTTAAAATTTTAAGTATCATAGACTACAGCAGTATGTAACAAACTTATTAAAAGGCTTATGTAATATACCTAATTCTGTGCATTTTTAATAATTGAAATGATGACATTTATTCTTCTCTTGAGAGTGAATTATTCAGTCTCCTGGTTCTTTGGGGGATGGTCGCCTTTTGTTGTAGAGTCATTTCAGTCATGTCTGACTCTTCATGACCCTGTTTGGGGTGGTTTGCCATTTCTTTCTCTGGCTCATTTTACAAAGAGGAAACGGAGGCAGAGAGGATTAAGTGACTTGCCCAGGGTCACAAAGCTTAGTAATATCTGAGGCCAGATTTGAATTCAGGTCTTCTTAACTCTGGGCTCAGAGCTCTGTCCACTGTGCCATCTTGTTGCCCTTTGCTGCTAATGGTTGTATAGGACTGGATAAAAGAATCATATATTCACAGACTCAGTAAGTTTTAAAAGAACCTTGGAGATGCTCTCATTGAACTGACTCATATTAATGATGAAGCTGACATGTCCAGACCAAGAAAGTGATTTACTTAAGTTCACATGATATATTTTTTCCTATTTGGGGATGAAAATGAATTAAATATACTGAAAAATTAGCCCAGACTTCCAGACTTTTTTTTTTGGAGGGGGGAAGGCAAGCCAATTGGGGTTCAGTGACTTGTCCAAAGTCACACAACTAGTAACTGAGATCAGATTTGAAATCAGATCTTCTTGACTCCACAGCCTGTGCTCTATTCACAGTGTCACCTAGCTGCTCCTAGACTTTTTTTTTTTTAAAAGAGTGAGGATCGTTAACAAAACTGAAAACAATGTAGTAAATTGTAACAGTAGTCTTCATTGGTGGCCTAACACCATTATTTTGGTTTTATAAATACTCTTGCCATCATTCACTGAGCTGATACTTCAGGGAAATTTAGAGAAAATAAGTTTAGCTGAAGCATTTTCTAAACTGACAACTCTGAGCCTATTTGCTCCACCAATTTCAATGCATTTTTAAAAAGACTTCCTCATTTGATAGATGCTCAATCTTAAACTGCAGCCCCTCATTTCCCTCAGCTGCTGTTATTCTTCCCAGCAATCAGTTCTTTTGTCCACAGGACAAAAGAATGTGAGCTCCATGCCTTGAATTTCCAAGTATGAACCACATTTCTGCATTAAAGGATGAGGAATCTTTTGCCAGGATTTGGAAGTATTCAGTGTTACTGAAATCCTCCAATGGCTGTCAGGAGCCCAGGTTTCATATGCTGGCTTTCTAGAGATAACCAGAGGGTGAAAGCTTCCTTTTTCTCGTAAAATATGGTAACAGTTTTGTACCCACAGAAGTTAGTTTTTTTTCCCCTGAGGTGTTTTATAAACTATGTTGTTTGCAAAGTGAATCTGGAGTACTTTGAGAGAATTAAGTGGGGGCCAACTCAGACAGGTATGGGGTAGAAGGAAATCACTATTTTCACAGAAGAAAAAGTTGTTTCCCCAAAGAATAGCGTAATAGAAGGGGTAGGGAAGTATAGAGGAGTCTTTCCTCTTTTTGTGTTCTCTCTCCTGAGCCTTCATCTTGTGGCATTTGTTGTACTGAATATGGCCAACAGTTCTGATTTACTTGATTTAATTGTCACGTAATACTGCTTTTTAGAAAACTTAGCTATGCACAAAGGTCAAAACCCATTGCCAAAATGTTCAAGGGAAAAGGAGATTTCTAAGTGCTCTGCACCCATCTGACATCTCCTAAAAGAATTTTGGGAAGTAGTTTGGAGTCTCTGGGTGTCAGTCCTGCCTCTGACAGATTATGACTGTGTGATCCTGGACAAGTCCCTTGACCTTCTAGTGGCCTGGCCAACTCTCTTAGATTGTAAATTACAGAACAGTTGCAAGTTTTCATCAGTGGAGGGTGTTTGCTCCCCGGGAATTCCCTACAGGGATAAAATCACAAAGCAACACAAAAAATAAATTAAAATGTCATTGTAATAAAACTAACAAAAACAAATCCACTTTTAATCCTCAGAGGGTCTAAAGTTTATCTTCCTTCATTCGATGTCAGGACCTCTCATGTGTATAACATAGGAGAAGTGACTCACCTATAGACTTTCTGTCCCATAGACAGCTACAGAGGTGTTAATCTACACACCCACCATAGTGTTCTCTGTGTTTAAGGAGCCAGAGATATTTAGTCCGGAGAAGAGGACTTAGGAGTAACACAGAAAGTCTAAATATTTGAAGGGCTGACATGTATGGATGGGAATAGATCTGATCCACTTTGGGGAGGTATTGGATCAGTGAATGGATGTTCCAAAGAGGTGAAGCCTAATCAGGAAATACCCAATTATCATTAAAAGCTGTCTTCCATGATGCAGTATCTGACTCTTCTGAATGAACCTCCTTTGATATTGCAGCAAAGTAGCCAGGTTCAAGAGAGACCTGTGATGGTCAGAATCCTGTGTCATTGCAAAGTATAGGCACATAATTTCACAGCTTCTTGAAATTTTCATTATAAGTTTGGGAGTTGGAAGAAAAAAAAACCAAACAAATGAATTGAAATTGTTGACAATCACTGCTAGTGCTATGAGCTTCTGAGTATATTTTCATTATAGTGAACATTTTATGGCAATGAATTGTTTGTAATAAAGTTTGAGGTAAGGTGGTGTATAGCAGAGTGCTATCAGTGAAGAAGTCAGACAAATCTGGGTTTAAGTATTCCCTCAGATACTTACTAGCTGTGTGACCCTGGGGAAATCCCTTAACCTCTCTGGGCCTCAGTGTAAGTAGCCTCATGTAAAATGAGGGACAAGATTGGACTCAATGACCATGAGGTCCCATTTCTCTCTAAATCTATGATCCTATTATCTGTCATGAAAATACTAAGTAAAGCAATCCAGAAGAAAATTACAAACATCAAAAACACAAAAAAAGCTCGATTAGCCAGCTTCCAGTCAAGATGAAAAAATTTCACTTAGGTACTCTAAACTAATTGGGGAGATGGTGACTTACTGAATGATATGTTTTGTCTAAGACTATGTGGCCACATTAATAATAAATTGTTATGTTATATTGTTAAAAAAAAGGTGAAATTAATAAAATTTGACGTAGAAGTTGAAAAAAAAACCCCACAAAGCCTTATTTATTTACGCTATTTTAAAAATGTGGACACCTGTATTTCCAAAAATTGTAAATTGCCTTTCTCTTGTTAATATATACTAATTGTAGATTCTTTTTTTAACTTCTAGCATACATTCCTACTCCAATTTATTTTGGAGCAGTTATTGACACCACCTGCATGCTTTGGCAGCAGGACTGTGGCGTGCAAGGCTCTTGTTGGGAATATGACGTGACATCATTTCGTTTTGTCTATTTTGGTTTGGCGGCTGGCCTCAAATTTGTTGGATTTATTTTTATTTTCCTGGCCTGGTACTCTATAAAATACAAAGAGAAACAGCTGCAGAGGCAAAGGTGGAGGGCGTCCCCTCTGAACACTGTCAGTGAGACGGTTTGCCACACAGATCCCTGTGAAAATTATTCTCGCACTATATCATGTCCAACTTTCAACAACAGAGGGGAACTCCAGGAAGAAATGGTTCTTGGAAGAGGAATCTATTATACAGCACAGACATATCCTGGACCCTTTCCAGAAGCAATAAATTCCTCAGTGGACCCTGAGTTGGAAGAAGCCACTGCTGCCATGTAGCCTCCTTCCCTGAAGGTTCATAATGGAAGACTTTGGTTTTGTTGGTTGGATCGAAAATGGCGCCTTGTGAAACACCCGTGCCTTCTTTTTTTTTTTCTTTTTTAAACTTTAAAGACATAATCTATGAACCAACAAAACTCAATGCAAACAGCCATTACTGATTGCGAGCTGGATACCTCAACGTGACTTAAGAGTCTTCTTTAGCCCCCTCTCCAGAAAATGGAATTTTAAGATAGGTTGTTACTTCAGCTATATTAATTTAATGTTCATGCTCCAATCTAGTATAAGTCAAAGGCCGAGATATTCTAAATTAAGTAGAATTATGAGAAGAGTAATAGAGATGCATATCATTAATATAGACCTCAACCAAATAAAGGTGAGATGCATCATCAGGTTTGCATTTACAAATCATAGTTTTTTAGATGATAACTACTGTGAGTTCTGCTACAAAGCACAAGTGAATTTGCCTAAACTATGCAATTTGGTCAGAAATTTGTATGAGCGGCATGTTCGTTTTGTTTTTTAGAGGCTTTGATCCAGCTCAATCTGGAAAGGGAGCTAAAAAAAATGGTTTTTTTCTAAAAGTAGTATTGTTAACTGTAAGCCAGAGAAGAGTTAGCTATCAGGGAAAGTTTTCAGAAGCTTCAAAGACACCATAGGCAGCACCTCATAGAGCAGACACTTGAATTCATAGCACATCTCCTGTTTCAGCCTCCTCCATTCTAAGGCTGGGAAAGAAGCTGCTGAATCATAAATACAGAGGCTTGGAAATAAGCTAACACATTGTTGTTATTGTAAAAAGGACAGGGTGAGAAACTGAGAAGGCTCCTGGCTGACTTCCTTTCTAGGATAGTTGCTGGACAAATTCATTGTCTCAGGTCACAGTCAAGGCAGCTACATTTGTGACTTTTAAAACGAAAATAGTGAGTCTCCCCTCTTCATCTTTCCCACCACCTGCCCCTAACCTAGTTGGCAACTATTTCAACACTGTGGTTCTGAGTACTTGGATGGAATCATAGATATGTGGAGTTTCCTTTAAAGAAAATTGCTTTGAATTCTCCTTAAATTAGGCTATTAAATCAGGAGAGCTGTACTTGGGAGTAAGAAATCCTATTGAAGTCAGTAGACATGAGATGTGTGAATTGGTCAGTCAGTCAATAGGGATTTAATTGAAAATGATTAAAATAAATGAATCTGTTTTCCTGAACCCCATCATACAAAGATTCTCCTACACCTTGATTTCTTTCCTCTTTACCATCTTGAGCATCATGAGCCTAAGAGGGAGAGTTTTTTCCTTTGACATTCACTTTATGATCACCATTAAGGAATATTTATTGGGTCCATCTGGGCACAGCTTTGTCATAGGCACTAAATAGAGTTCCATCTTGATTGATCTTAAAATATCTCCTAGTACCCAATACCTAAAATATCTATCCATGCTATGGAATGAGTAGCAAGTAGATTTGTAAGGCATGGTCACTTGTGGGGGAAGTGTTATTTAGTCTTCAGGGCTAGTATGAGAGATGATCTCATTGCCAGGTAACTGTCTCCTATAGATGGAAATGTGAGTCTTACAATTTTGCCTCATGATTTGGGAATGAGATTTACCACCATTTACTCCTAGTTGTGTTGATGGAGTAATATGAATGCCAGACTTGCATATTCTTTGATAGAGTGATTTCTTTTTACTTTTTAGTCACATTAATTATGTTTTACAGTGGTTGCCTATAAAGAGATGGTTATTGGTAAAAATGGAAGAGTATTTCTAAAGGAGAAAGCAAGTCGCTGAACAGGTAGTCTCAGAAGGAAGGTTTTATCCGTTGACACCCATGTATAGCTGATGGTAAGACAAACCTGGTTTTAGCGATTTCGTAAGATTATTGGTCTACGACTGGTAGGGTCCTCAGAAGTTATCTACTCCAATTCCCTTACTTCAGAGACAAGGGGACTGAAGCCCAGAGATGTTATGTGATTTTATGAAGTTCACCTAGACAGTAAGTTTCAGGTATAGGATTTGAATCCATGGCCTCTGACTCAATAGCCAGTGCTCTTTAAACTATACCACAATGAATGGAAGTTATAAGTACCTCCCTAATTTTATGGTCTCTCTGCCATACAGTTCATATAGTGCTATTCTCCCTGTAGAGGAATACTTATTATGCAACAAGGCAGGCACTAATAAAGAAGTTGCTTATTTCCCATTCCCTGTCAGGGTTTCGAATTGGGCAGGAACCCACATACCCTCATGCCTTTTTGAAATTTTTTAACAGAAGCTGCTTCTGGTAAGGTTCAGGGGCATGATCACACCAGGGCACTTGGTATCATTCGGGCACTTGCTATGAGATTATTTTGTATCAAGTGTTTGTTTCTAAGGGAATAAAGGAGATTTTGAGAAGCACACTGAAGGTTTGATCATGCCGTTGTCAGATTACTGCCTGGGAATTTCTTATATTTAACCTGTAGAGGGGAGAAGGTAGAGCTGAAGAGTTCAACATTCCCGACATCATCCCACCTTTCCTTCCCCTTGCCCCAGACTTGATGATGTTAATTGACCACTTCAACAACCCAATGACCTTGTTGGAAGGAGGAAGAAGGAGTGGTTTCCTTTTCTACCATTTGATATAATCCATATTGATTTCTGGGACTTAATTAATAATATACTTCCCACATATGGATGATTGTGGTAATGGTGATGATGGTTGTCCTTTAAAGCTCTTGCCATCTTTAAGAAAGTTGGTATTAGCACGTTCCAGTAGGTCAGATTATGAAGTGTCCAACACTTGCATTTCCAGGCATAAGCAAGTAATGAAATAACGAGGCATCCATTAATGAGAAGCCTCTATGAACACATGAGTTTCTGTTCGTTACCTCTTAAGTGGTGTCTCAAGGAGACTGTTTTCAAGAACTAAACCCGTGTGTTTGTCTATCTGGGATGCTTATTTAAGAAGCAATTGTATAAGTTTATAATTACATTTCATATATACTTCCCTTACTACTTTGTGTAGAACATCCAAAAAAAACCCTAGGTGTAAGAAAATGATTATTAAAATTTTCATGATATATTTCACTAGATTTTAATGCTGAACCTATCTTAATGGTCATTTAGGTAAGCATCCTGCTAGAATGAGTCTGTAGCAATATACCTCAAATCTGTTTATATTCCATATTGAGTATGTAAACACCCATTTTAGGCATTAAAATGCATTCTAAATAAAACTCCCGGCATTAATTAAGCATATTAATTAAGCCTTGCTTTGACAATTAGCTTTGGAATTGCAGAAAATGGTTTAGGCAATTTTGTGTGTGACCATTTTTCCCAGAACATTTTTGTTCCTCTGAAGTGTTAGTATTAGTTCTTTAGTGGATATCAACTTAAAGAAAATTCTTAACCAAGCTTTCCTGAAGATTTGTCAAAAATACACACAACCACCTACTCTCATTGGCTACTAATAGTACTCCTACCCATACATAATAAACTTTGGAGGCCGTGACCGTGTCTTCTGTGGGCAGTGAAACCTGAAAAGCATTCAAGTGCCTCCTTTGACAGAAGGGCAGATTGGTGATTGACAACATGGGCCAAATTCTGCCTTTCAGGACCCACCTGGATGAACTGAGGGATTGGATATTTTATTGAGTTAAATTCAGAAATGTTTAGTGACATTTGTTACAGGATATTACATGTTTCCTTGGATACACAAACCAGCTTAGAATAGGAGGTAGCAGGGTGTGGTAGAAAGAACGCTTGATCCTGAGCTGTATCTCTGGCTTTGCTACCAAGGACCTGTGGGTGACCTTGGACAAATCATTTAACCTGTCTGGGCCTCGGTTTCCTGTTCTGTAAAATGAAGGGGTTGCGCTAGATGACCTCTAATGCCCTTTCCAACTCTGAAAATATTATACGATCCTATGCAATATATATTTTACATTTTTTACAGCTGATATTGGGATAGATATTTTTGGTTAAACTCTCTGGTATAAAGCCTTACATTTGTAAAGAGTGTTTACATTGTGCAAAGTGTTTTTCCATTCATTCTTATTTGTTCCTTACAACAAAACTGGGAAGACAATGGAAGATTAACAGTCTGTCTTATTTTACAGATGAGGCAACTGAGGCTTAGTGATTAGTTACTTGCCCAAAGTCACGGTACTAGTTAGTAGCAAAACCACACCTAGAACTCAGGTCTTCTTGTGACTCTTAGAGGCTCCTCCCACTATAGGATGTTACCCTTCTAAGAAAGTCAACAATTATCATACTTTTTAGTGAACTGTGCTCATATTTTAAAAATATAATTTCACTAATGTATTTAGTTTTATTAATGCATAATGTATAAATTAGATAATACATATCAAGTACTTTGCAGATCTTGAAAAATTATATAAATTCTACCTGTAGTTATTGCTATAATTAATTGAGGCAGTAGAGTATATTAGAGTAGAGAAAGCAGATTCAGTAAGATCTCAGTTCACACCCCACACTTACCACTTTTTACCATGTACATGTTATCTAACTTCTGCAGGTCTCAGGAAGCTCCCTAAGATTAATCTGTTAGATTGCCCACCACATTAATAGATAGTGTTTACATCAATCACGAGTGAAATCAGAGATTCTTGACCCATTGTTATGAAAGTAGAGAGTATTGTGAACTAACATTTTGAGTCATTCAATGGAAAACAGTCAAAATTCAATTTTTTAATTGTCAGGAAATAAGCATGCTGACTATGGAAATTTTATTTCTGTTTACTTCCATACAAAGCATGGGAGCATCATAACAGCACAACCGCTCTGTAATGATAATAATACGATAGAATTCTTTATAACATGACTTCATAATATAGGACTTCAAGTAAGAAGGGATTGGAATCGATTCCAACTCCTTGGTTTTACAGATGAGGAAACCAAGGCTCAGTGCTTAAGTGATTTTCCTTAAGAACACATGGGATCTAAATAGCAGAGCTTAAAGTCAAGACCAAGTCTTTTGATTTGAAATCTAGTACTCTTTTGATTATTCAGATTTGGATATGTTATAGTTCAAATCATAGCTCCAAAAATATAACAAACTCCATACAAAACAAAGTGTTAACCCTGCCTCTTAATACAAAAGTTCTCTGTTAGAGCAACAAATACAGAAAAATTAACACCAATTTTATTTCCCCATTTCTGTTTCTTAGTTCATTGTTTATTTCAATGGTTCTCAAACCTCAATGGTCCAAAAATCACTCTGGTGGGGAAAGACCCCCTGTATCACCTAATACTTTTGTTAGTCATCATGAAAAACTTTCCCTAGAACAAAGGGATAAAATGACATAACTGAGAAGTGAGGTTTTAATATTAAACCAGGTATCATAAGTAAATTATTCATTTATGCCTCACTTCATTTTAAAGACGAGAACATTACAGGAGACCAAGGTCCACCCAGAGGACCTTCAAGGACCACAATTTGAGAACCACTTCTCTAGGACCAAATTTTGTGCTTGTCTGTGCTAAGGTGGGGCCAGTCTTGGGAGGCAGTCTAGGACCTACACTTCGGCTTATTACAAAGGGAACTTTTATGTGCTCTGTTTGGCAGAGTACGAAGCAAGACAAAAAAACCCCAGAACCCCTTGATTTCAGCTTGCATTCTTCAGTGGAATCAGGATATCTTTTCTGCATTCCTCCTCTTCATTTGACATCAAAGAAATGATCAATTCCTACTGTCACACACTATCTAGAACTCAAGGTCTTTCCAAGTTCAGACCTTATCATTTCTGGCGTCCCTTTCTGGGGATGGGGTATGTATTTTCAACAATGTAGATAGAGCACAGACACACGACCATCGATAACTTGTATAACTGCATCCCAAGTCATTTAAGCCCCTAATAGATAGGTTTCACAATGCTGTTTAAACCTAGATTTGCATCATTCTTCATTATCCAGATCAGTAGGGAGCCTTACACGTGTTTCCACCATGCATTTCATAATAGCAAGCTCTGCAGAATGGCTGCTGGGTTAAGTGAATAGGCTTTCAGAATAGAAATCATCTGTAATAACCTTTCTCATCTTGTCTGTCTCAAACAAGGTCATTAGATATACCATTGGTTTGTTCTCAAGTTGGGGAAAATTTTATATGTATCTGATGATCTTTCAAAACAGGGCTTGCTTTACCCAACTCCAGGAAGGATCAATATTCACTCCAGCCTTGCCTACAGTGTCCTTCCTCTCTGTTGCTTCTGGAACATACGAACTGCATTGGTGCTACTGGTGTCCAAGGATGCATGTTCACCATTAGCTACTTCCACGGTATTATTCCCAGTATTCCAGCGCTATGTGACTGCATGTGCTTTACTTTTGGAAAGCTGGAGCATTTCCAGGGAAAGAAATACTTCTCTTGCTCATTACTATGACTTATACAACATCCACACAATGGAGAATTTCTGCTGCGGAAATGAACAGTGTGATAGAAAATACTTTTCTACAGAAAACTCAGTGCTTTTTATATTTACTTTAGCAGCACTACCTAGATATTAAGAGTAGTTTCAGAAAGAGGTAAATAGTAACATGGTTCAGATTACCTTTTGTTATTTCTTCTTGAAAAGGTTTACACCAATAAGGTGTTTTTAATGAAGGGGTTTTGAAGGGTGATGTTTTTTGTGGTGACCCATTGTTGTTACTGGGTAGAAATGGAAGCAGAAAACATCCCTAAAAACCAAAATAGCTATTGGGACACATTAAGCCAAAAAGTTGTACAAAAGAAAGTCATTTGGACTTGGTATCCAAGAATGAAACATTAAAACAAAAAACCTTGAGATTTTATAGCGGGCATTCTTCATCCAAAGAATACCTCTAACCACAAACCCCAATGATAGGTTAGGAGCATGAAACAGGAATGCTGATTTCTAATTAATTTTTGAAAAATGTTATATAGTGTCAAATAATTTGGCATTAGGTCCTTAGAGGTTGGGCTGTGTGTGTGTGCGTGTGTGCGTGCGTGCGTGCGTGTGTGTCTGTGTCCTTTATAGAAGTATTTGTGATGAGAGGCTGTTTTGAATTGTTGCGTACAGAAGGCTCATTTTGTGGTTTTTAAAATTACTATTTATTTGGAGAGCACTTAAGATCATTTAATATATTTATCACCTTGTGTTTAATGAAAGCTACTGTCAATGCGCTTGTAAACATTTGTTTACAATTTCTTGGATACTTGATGATTGAAAATAAAAATTTTAAAAAGGAATAAATGGATACATTGCTTTCTTGGATTGAAACCAGAGTTTGCCTATCAGGATTTTTGCTGTGTCAGGAGATGAAACAATGGTGACCCTTTGGGCATTTTCTTTTCATAAAGTGATAAAAGGAATTGATTGCCAGGATACTTTCTATCATGCTCGAATCCTTTGCTGACTTGTTTTTCCATTGGTACAAACTAAAATGTAAATTCTGTAAAACTTGGTCAATTCCAGATCTTTCTCAACTTGCCCCCAATCTATATTTTCAGCATTTTTCTGTACATTTATATGTTCCTGTCAAATGAAATTATTTGCTTTTTTCTTCTCTTATATTGCCTCTCTTCCCTTCATCCTACTCTCCTCACCCCCTGTGTTTTGTACTCTCCCCATATCCTCAAAGACTGTAATTCTTTCCCTTAACTTAGAGGTCTATCCAGTTCAGATGCCATCTCTTTCACAAAGCTTCCCTTAGAGCAGTGATTCTCAATCTTCCTAATGCACGATCCTTTAATACTTGTATGTGGGTGTATCTGCATGTGGGTGGACCCACCTGGAGACGGATAGAGGAGTGGTGTCTTGGTTCCTAAGACAATCGGAAATATGTGTTTTCCGATGGTCTTAGATGACTCCATTGGACTCCTGTGAAAGGGTCATTCAACCCCCAAAGGGGTCGTGACCCACAGGTTGAGAACCACTGCCTTAGAAGCTCATTCCCTTTTAAAATCTCTCTTTTCCCTTGATTTGACCTCTATCGCATACCATTTTGACTTCTATTACATTCGTGCACATCTTATACCTTCCTAGTGGAAAACATTACTAGAAATTCAGAAAGAGATAAAGGGTTCATTTGTTGAAATAAGCATTTCCTAATGACTCTAATCTCAGAATCTCCCCAGGAGTCAGAGGAATTCAGGGGAATAGCAAAGGGTAATGAAAAAAAAGGGAGGGTTGATATTTTGATATTATAGCCCTGTCTTGTTTTCATTTGAAAGCTCAGGGTATCATTCAGTTGTAGGGATTAGAATAGGGGCTTTTGGGTTGAGTAGGAAAGGATATCCTCCACATTTTGATCAAAATATCCTTAAGACATTACTGGGACTGGCATTAAGAACAGACTGGTTCTCTTTGGGGAATTGACACCTCTCAGTATCTTAAGCTTTTCAGTCAATGTGGAATTGGAATGTCATAGTTCTAGTCAAATACATCCATGTATATATCTTATTGCAAGCTCCTTGACAGCTGGAATTTTTCTTCTTTATATATCTCGGGTACCAAATATTAAAGAGGACCTTAGTGTTTATTGAATTGATTAAATACTCCTTTATACACTATTATATACTATTTATATACTAGTTATTTATATACTTTATATACTATTAGGCATGGAAGGGATTTAGGTCATTTATGTGCCACTCAAGCCTTGAAGAATTATACTATATATTCCAGAACATGGAGAATCAACTTTTTAAAAAAAAGATCCTTCAGAAAAGTGATCTGAATCTTCCAGGCATCATATAGGATATATTTAATAAGACCACCTTATAGCTATTCAGTATTCAGAACAGGATTACAGACATCAGAACGGATTGCCTTTTGGTTTATCAAAGTAGTGTTATTTATCTCCTCAAGTTTTCTTTGAGCAGGAGCTCTTAACCTTTGGAATCCATGGATCTACCACAGAGAAATTTCAGCGGATCCATGAACTTGGACAGGAAAAAAGATCACATTTTTATTTTCACTGATTTTAAAAAATTTAGCATTTGTTTTAATATTAAAAACATTCTGAGAAGGAATCCATAGGCTTCACCAGACTGCCAAACGGGCCCGCACAACAAAAGTTAAGGACTTCTTTTATTGTTTGGATATCTCTTCTATTACCATCATTTCTTGACTAATATCACACTGACATGGGTATATATATTCCCCCCATTAGAATATAGGGCCCTCGAGGACAGGGACTGTTGTGTATTCCTAGAACCTAGCACAGTCCCCAGCAAAAAGATGTTTAGTAAATGATGAAATTGAATTGCTTGAAATGTAGATTAAAACTGACTTCTGAGGAGGAAAAATACTTAAATTTGATGTTATGCACCCACTGACATATTAAAGCTTGAATGCTAATGAGAATCAAATAGTGATTTACTTTATTTAGAGTTGGTTAGCTGGGGTTTGGTAATGTGAAAAAAACCACTGAGCTCAGAATCTACGACCTAGAAGACAAAAGAGAAAGAACATCAGAAATGACCAGAATATATAGTTCTTTCTTAATTGGAATGAGAAGGTGAGCTTAAGGTTTAATACAGTCCTCTTAAAACTTGAGGGCAAGGGGCAGGTGACCTAGGAAGCATTAAAAAAAAAAATCTCCAAAGTTGAAAAATGATCCAGGTTGGGGGTATTCTGCTTAAATCACTGTAAAGGTCAGGACATTAGATTCCATTCTTCACTCCCCTGTTCCACCTAAATAGAGCAGTGCCAAAGCCTCACAAACTAAATTTAGTTGTTCATATATGGTATAGACAAAGTGTTTCTTCAAGGTGATCCATCATTTGCATAAAGTCCTCTGTCCATGTATGTTCATGGAGAGCTCAATATACTAAAAACATCCCTTCTCTTTTAAACCCATGATGTTTCCCTCAATTATGTGGACATTTTGGGCAAAAGGGATTTCTTTCTCTCTCCTATACAAATTATTATCTTAATTGTTCTCTTTGCTTCAGGGACTGTGAAAATTCCCATTTCCTACATGAAATCTTTCCTTATTCTGGTCTTAGTCCCAGTAGCTCCCTAAATTACTATATATTTATTATTATGTGTACATGTTGTAGGTCAGGTCTTTGAGGGCAGGGGTTGTTTAATTTTTTTTTTTTGTCTTTTGTATCCCCTGGAATTTAGTACAATGTCTTGTATACAGTAGGAGCTTAATATATATATTCTTGTTGTTTGATTAGATAAAAACCCCAGAACACTTTTGGAATAAATTCTTCCAATCAAAGCGGGAGGTAAGGGCTATACAGCTTCTTCCCCTTAGCTCTTTTCACGTAGGATTGGCGCACCATCAATGTCATGGGAACTGGCCAAAACCATCTTCCCAAGTGGCTGCCTTTCTTCCTCTCCAGAGCAGTTAATGGGACAACCCAGCTCTCTAGCTGCCTTACTCCCCAAGCCAGAAAATATTTTAAATTCCTCCAGATCACTGGTCAGTTAGGAGATCAATATTTAGTGTTTATTTTTACATTTAATTTCCAAGGGGCGTTGCAGTTCCAACTCTTAAAACCAATATAAATCATCCCAAAGCGAACAAAAATATTCTGTGGCTTTCTAGAATGACGAAGATGTTATGTGAAGGAGAAATAGAGAAATCACCGCGGATCAGGTTCTTCCAGATACATTTCTGGTTTATGGCGGCATCAAGAGAAGGGCTGTTACTTTAAAAAAATCAATGAGATGGCTCTTACAGGAGGACTGAGCCTTCCTGGCAGGCTGAAGTAAGTTCGCTTTCCTGTTGCACCATCGTGACACCTTGTGGCTGAGATGGGAAATAGTTGCTACTTAGTTGGAAAGCAGCCCCAGAAAGCCCAGTGTTTAAGGAGATGCAGAGGAAAGGACATTCAGACAAGTGGATTTTTATCCCTTTATCCTGTGCTCAGCCATATTTTTCTGAGTTTATGGCCAGCCTAGCCTGCTCTGATCTGAAGGATCAACACCTTGGACTGGGTCCGGATAGACTTCATTCAACAAGTATTTTTTAAATGCCTATGTATGTGTCCTGTGCCCAGACTCTACATTGTGCTCATGGGTGATTGCTAATAATTTTGTTACAGTTTTTATTTGTTTAGGCTTAGATGTAGATAAACAGGGTCGAGCCACTTAAATTCCTCCCTTTTGCTCTGGTACTCCCCTAACCAGGGGCAGCCTTTTCTAGCCCCTCAGTGCCTTCCTATTTTCAAGCACTGGGACAGTGGAGACCTCTACAGATGTAGAAGCATGGAAGCATGGATCTGTCTGTCTGTCTGTCTCTTTCTCTCGCTTTTTGGAGGGGGGAATGCAGGGCAGTTGGGGTTAAGTGACTTGCCCAAGGACACGGCTAGTAAGAGTTAAGTGTCTGAGTATGGATTTGAACTCAGGTCCTCCTGACTCCAGGACTGGTGCTCCATTCACTGCACCACCTAGCTGCCTGCTATGGAGCTCTTAAAGTATTGATTTGAGTTTGAAATCAGGAAGATTTCCTGGCCATTCTATCTGTTCTTAGCTGAAATGGGCTGCTTAGTCCCCCACCTATGGAAGTTTTTAAGCCAAGGCTGAATGATCACACATCTAGAAAAAGGCAGAATGAATTTTTAGACATGTGTTACAAGACTCAATGATTCTATCATTATATGAAGTGGAATGAAAGATGTCATCTCTTTGTAAATTAATTTCAGGCCATAGCCAACGAGAGAGTTTTTTTGAAAGGAGGTAAACTGATTGACCTTATGCTTAAATCCAGAAAATATACTAATGAGCATTATAGGTAAGCCTGTGTTAGTCTTTTACAAGTCTGATGATCTATCTCATCAGAGTATCTGGGTGAAATGTTTTGCTTCCCCTATCATCCAAATTCTTTTAATCCTAATTCACAAATTCTTTGAGTTAAAGCCAAATGGGGTCTTAAAGGCCACTGAGTACAACTCCCTCAGGTGATAGATCAGGGAAGAGGCATAGGGTAAACACCTTGTCAAAGGGCACAGAGGAAGTTTCTGAAATGGGATTTGAACCCAGGCCTTGTTAATTCCTTGTCCACTAGCCTGTTCACTGGGCCAGACTGCCTCTCAGAGTGCATCAAACTCCTTCCCATTTAGGGGACTTCAGTTGCAAGTACTTCAGACTGGTTCTTAGTCTGAAGCACGATGGAACATACTAATTATAGCAACTTTGAGAAGATAGCTGTTTCTACTATTTACTTTAGTGTTTTCAGAGCAACAGTGAACTTCACATTTAGGCTGCTCTTTAAGACCTCCTCAGTACCTATCAGCAAAGGCGAAGGGAAGGAAGAGGATGTAACTGGCTTTCATTATTCTTTCTGGGTTCCTTGCTGCTGGGTGGCCAGTCTGTCCTTACAGCAGCTAATGATATTATAGAAAGAGACAAAGGGCATGGTCTCCTCCCCATATAGTAAATCCCACATTTCTATGTGCCCCATTAACTATTTCTGGGGTGATCTTTAGTGCACAATTCTTATATACAGTAAGAGGTCCTGTCATGTCATACCTCTTCTGCAAGACTCCTAGAAGCCAACAGTCTTGGGCCTTTTTTCACTATAGCCTCTTCTCCAAGTCACTAACCTTGCCTTCAGTTTTTCCTTCCAACTCTGAAAATGTTATGACATCTTCAACAACAACATTGAGCTCAAACAATGGGGAGGCTACATTATAGAATCAAGGGGCTAGGAAGAAAGTAGACCAGTTTTCTCTGGGGAAATGTTTACCTTGAATACTGTACCCACAGGGAAACTAGACTCTCCCCTTAATTATGTAAGAAATAACTATCCAAGTCCTTTTCTTTCCTCTCATATAAATGACTTTTGGATAATTTATAATTCCTGAGGCAAAAAGGGAGATGCTTCTAAATAGCTCAAGAGACTTGTCTTGGTAAATGCTGAATGGGATCCATTGCTAAAGTTTGGAAGTTCCCCTAATCTTGGCTCTGGATGGAGTAAAATGTATTTGTTATTCTGACTTCTGTTCATTTAGCAACTCCAGAGCTCTCAAGAACTGCTCTGCTTGTCCTGTATCCCCAAAACAGCAATTAAGCAACTTCAAGGAAATCATCACATTCACCCTGGAAATTCATTGCTGGTTATTCCTCATAGAAGACAATGATCTGAGGTCTAACTGGGATTTAAGTAACGTAAAATGAGATCAGTTTATTGCAGAAATATGTTTACTACAAAACGTGGTCATGTGAATTTATATGAAGCAGATAAAGTTAAAACACCTTTTTATTTCAAGAAATATTGCTTCTAGACTTTCCTGAAGCCAGAATTGTTCTATAAAAGTATCACAGAATATTATACAAGATTTAAAAACACAGTAGATTTCCTAATGACGGAGATCTATTTACATATAGCATCATTCATGACCATAAATACGTTTGTTCTGTCATTCAGCCAATGACACATACATCAGATATGTAACAGCTAATTAGTTTTAACATATTTACAAAGTCTATGATAACAACAGCTTTTTAAAATTAAAGATTTGACTAAAAGAAATTGAATCTTTAAAAAAAAGGAACCTTAAAAACAAAGCAATTTTTTTTTTGCTTTAGTTCTTGAGCTGTGTAAAACAAAACAGAAGACCGGTACGCTAAACAAAATAACAGATAGGAAACTTTTCAAAAGAGGTTGGGTATGGTAGTGAAGAAAATGAATGAGGTAATTCTTCTGTTGGTATGTGAAAATCTACAATGGGAGAATAATAGGAATTCAAGAGCATAGAGTTTCAAAGGCAATTAGTTGAGTTTTGTACTTTTAAAAATTTCAGTATTTGGTGAAGCCCATAAAAATGAAAATATAACAAAATACTATGAAATTAAACTCATGGTGCATGTGTGTTGTGTTAAAATTAGGAAACATTCATGAGTTTATTTTATTGAACAGATTTTCTGTTATATATTCCAGCTTTTAAGTCCCTTATTCATGCCAATAAAACAAACCCTTCCAAAGGAAGAAAAGTCTTTTATAAGATGTCTTCACAAATATACTCAAACGTAGACATTTGAAGGATATGATAAATACTTTGATACCCTCCCTTAAATGGAGGGAATAGCCAATTTTTCATTCTTTGTTTTTTAAAACTCTGAACACTCTTAGCCACCATATCCTTCTGCTATTCAGTTTTAGCAAGTCAAAGTAAAAGCATGCAATATTTTTTTCTGGCAAAATAGTATTAAAACAATACATTTTTCACTTGCAATCCATGCTCTATCTCTTTCCTGTGACCCTATGGTATGATATCACAGTGCGCAAACAGTGAGGCAAGGAACAGCATGTAAAATAATGAAGAAATGGCACAGGGAATAAGGATCTCAAAGTGCAACATCATTTTACTCTAACCTGTGACATTAAGAAATTCCAGTGGTTAAAAATCATTGATCGGAAACACTATGTAGGCAGTGCCAGTGTACTAAGACGTTCATCCATGGTGACAACTTTTGGAAGCTATGCAACTCAAATTCTTAGCATCTTGATTTAATAACTTTTCATGGTGTGTTTTTATGACCTTCAAAGGGCAATACTGTTTAAACACCCCAAAGACCTCTTTCTCTACTTGTGAAAAATCAAGAATTAAAAAATATATATGTGTCTTAGTGGGTCTGTGACACAAACATACATACATGTACTAATTATAACCACAAACATGTAGCTCTAATAAGCTTGGAATGTGTGTTGGCATGATTGCCTTTATTAGTTTGCTAAAAACAATTTAAAAAATACTGTGTATAAGGTTTACAATTTCAACTAATTAGAGGACAGTGAAGAGGAACCACTGCCTTCTAGGTTTTGCAAATTCTCCCTTGTATGATTATCCTCTGTGGTGTTCAAAATTGTCTCCATTTTGCCAGATCCAATTGGCTGATCAACATTGGATGTGTCTGCGACCCGATGAACTGTTGATTCACCAGAGCTCACAGGAAGATACATCCGATCTTCAAATATGTCCTCTCTCTGGTCATTTTCTTGGTGTGATTCTTTCTGATGACTGCTAATGGGCTGTAGAAGGAAGTTTTTTGTTGACTGCAGCTCTGTTAAACCATTGCCACTGAAATCCATCTCAAAGGTATTTAATTCTTTATCCCCCATCCATTTTTCAGTATGACGATATTTCCAGTGTTTGGAATTCAAACGACTCATCTCAGGAATATCATTATTCCATTCAAGTTTCCTATCTTGATTTAATGGTGTTGGATTCAAATCTAGGGTTCCCAAGTCCAGTGGTGCAATCAGCAGCCACTCTTCTGTCTCCATACTGCTTATGTCTTCATCTGACTCAGCAGAGGTGATTTCCTCTCGCATATGTGGTGTAGATGATGTGTTCAAGAACCCATGTTTTAGAGCGGTTTTAGTGTCATTTGTGTTATTTTGCTCATAGTGACTGTTCAGCAGTGCAAACACTCTATCTACATCCTTCAAGTAATTAGTCCAGTCAACCAGACTCAGTTTATAGTTGTATCTGTATTCATAGGAACTTTCATTTACACTGTATAAATCTTCCAGTCCTTGCCAGTTGATGTCTTCGGTGAAGTTTGGCAGTTTAACCTTCCCATCCATCCCATAACTGTCCTCTGTAAAAATATAAGCAAGTTAGTGAAGACTTACATTAAAGAAAACAGTTTCAGTCCATTAGGTCTTGCAATTTATTACCATATTTCCAAAGCAGTAGTTAGAAATAGATCTTTAGCAAGTCTTTCCCCAACAAATTTGGTATGGGTACCATAGTTTTAGTTTATAAAAGTGATTGGGCAAAAGACCCAACCTGGAAAAAGAAGGGGGTAGGGAGAAATCTCTGTTATTTGAAAGCATAGTACAATGGAAAAAACACTGGATTTATTAGAAGTGAGAATTCTCTACACAATTACAGACACAGCTTATGTGTGATGACTAACTTTGATAGACTGGACTCCTCTCAGCATTGTAAGGTTATAAGACAACTAAAGACTCATGATGGAAAGAGATATCCACATAATGCAGATTGAAGGAAACTACTTGCTCTTTCTTTTTTTCTTGTTTTGTTTTGTTTCCTCTTACCCATTGTTCATTTCATTGGTTATAATCCTTTACAACCTGACTGATGTTTAATGTGAAGGTATTTGTAGACCCTCTATTTGATTGCACACCACCTTGGGTGGGGGAGGGAGAGGGAGGAGAAGGAAGGGGAGAAAATTTGTAACTCACGGGATTGTGGAACTGAATGTTGTAAACTAAAAGTAAATCAATTAATTAATTTTTTTTAAAAAAGAAAGGGTTCAGTGGGGGAGGAATATATATCATAAAATTATTGGTATAAAAACCAAAAGAGATCAAGACAATTTCAAAAAAGACAAAAATGTGTTTTGGATAGTAATGTTTTTCCCCACGCATATTGATTTAAAAACATCAGTCTGTTAACAGATTAGCAAATGGTTGCCAAAGAACTTTTTGTTAGTTTGATTTACAATTGATTAAATCGTTTATAATTAAAAAAAAATAAAAACCCTAGCTTTTACTGGAAAAAAAAGAAGTGAGAATTCTCAGCTTTGCTGTTCTCTATTGTGAACTGGCTAAGTCACCAAAACATTTGATGAGATGGTTTCCTAACGTTTCAAATGAATAAAACAAACACCTGCCCAGTCTAATAGAGTCGGTGGTAAGATCAAATGAGATGACTATGAAAAATGATAAAGTAGTCAATCTGTATAGTTATTATTATTTTGTTATTATTATTATTATTATTATTATCATACCTTAGAACTTGATAAGAACAAAAACCCGAACCAGAATCTAAGCAAACACTTCAAACCAGTGACTTGAATCTACTTATTTCATGACATTTTTAACCCTACAGAACCATCCCTCTTTGAATGGGTATTCTGGTTTGTTTAAAAAAATATGCATCAATATTTTCTTCATTCTAATTGCTCTTAGTCTTCCTTCTTGCAAGTGGTGTGTCAGCACAGCTGACTATTTTAGTCCTGTAGATAAAAACACACAGAAAACATACAAAAAAACCTTCCACGTGAACCAGTTAGAAACACAGTCAAGCTTGAAGATGCTGAGCTATTCAGAGAGTCTAGTCCCTGAATGATGCTCATCTCATTACTCTAGTCAGGTTATCAAGAGAGGAAAAAAAGGAACTGAAGGAGTCTGTATCTCAATTTCCCAGGTGTCATGGGCCAAATTATGGCCCAGCCCAAACCACGAATGTTATTTATTATTATTATTATTATTATTATTATTATTATTATTATTAGCTGTCAATGTCAACTCCCCCTCCACTTCTGAGAAAACAAGGGGAAGGCAGGTGGGGGCTCCTTGCTCAACTGTAGGAATAGTAATCAATTGCAATATGATAAAAAATTACCAATTTTAACTGAAGTATTGTTTATTTTTCTTTACTTCTTCCTTTCTGTTTTTCTCTGAGACTCTAATGAATAAAAGAAACTAAAAAGCCAATAATTGCCTTTTGTTTTGGGTCAGTCTATAGCTGACCACCATTGAACAGCATGATGTCATTTCTTCTAGGCCGAGTCATGGTTCTTACTCAGGAAGGTACCATTAGAGTTGGGGTATTGTCTCTCTTTTTGAAACCAATGTCAACTAAAAGAAAGAAACATTATGTTGTAATGTATGAAGCAAACGAATTAGAGTTCTGGAAAGTGAAATTTATAGGATAAAGACTTTTTTTGCAAGAAAGTAAAATAAAAAGCAAGTCTCATAACATCACTAATTTCTAAGGAAGGCATTTTTTCTTTTTTGCTATGCTGGAAGTTTTGCATTGTCAGTCCATATTTACTTAGTGTTTCCTTTCATCTTCTCTTTCTTCTTTTTTCCTTCAGGTATTTTCTGTCTTTTTCTCTGTCTGATTCTCTTTCTCCCTTATCCCAAATCTTAGTGGCAAGTAGTTTGGCACAATAAATTCTTGTTGAATCATGAGAATTTATCCGTATTTACTCATGCTTCTGAAGCCATTTTCCCTCTGGGATCATAATCCACCAGAGCCAAAGGTGCAAAAAAAAAAAATAAAAAGATGTAATCATGGCTTCTGCAAGAAAACTCAAATCTAGCACTGAACAGAATTGATATAGTAATGCTGTGGTTATCTGCCACAATTGAGGAATGAGTTCTTATACACAACAAATCTTTCTAAAGAATCCAAGTTCAATAGTTTTTATGTGCCAGATCCTTTATTTTAACTATTTCAGATGGCAATCTTTAAAAAATGTAGTCTGTGCTTTCCTGCTGAAAATTTTGCTGAAAATAATTTAATCTTTTCTTCGTTATAAATGTTGGAAATTTTATTCTGCTGCACTGAGTGCAGCAAGGTCCTTAGGTGCTCTGAATGTGTCTCCAAGGCTGTTTCCCTTGCCTTTAAGAGCTGGCCTATGATTGGTATGCATTTGTGGTATCATGATCCCTCACACTGCAGATCTCATCTAATTGCCTTCCTCCTGCCTCCTCCTCATTGGACCTCCTATTCTCCACTGTCACAGATGTCAATTTGCCATCTCCATTGGGATTTCTAGCAGCTCTTTGAAATAGCTTATATAGCTAACTTCTTTCACCCCTCTCTTTTCTCCATTTTTCTTTTTCTTCTTTCTTATCTTGCCTAATTATCCTGCCATTTTCTTCATGATTCTTGAGTTTTGTGATGTATGGCTTGGCTTTATAGCCACTGTTGGCCAACAAGAACCTTCCTTTATTTCTGTTCAACAAATCAAACAATTGCAACATCAGGTTGAATTTTTGGAGCTTTTCAGATATTTTTTGTTACTGCTAACCACTCAGAGAGTTGCTTCTTCACTCTCTGAGCTGTCTTCAATTAAAAAAAATCCTTTAAGGTTCAGTGCTGGCTAGATAGTTGATATTCTCACAAGAATGACCTCCGAAAAACTGAAGCATTATAGTGTTAAAATGTTCTCACACCTCAAAGTGTGTTAGCATGCAGAAATGGAACTTTTTTTGGGAGGGTCTACCATCTTAGGAAGGTTGGATGTAGATAGCAAATGATGACCTTTAACCTTGAATAGAACTGCAAACAGTAGGCAATAGGCTAATTGGGAAGTTAGAAGGTCTTATAACAGGTTATATTTCCTTTATCTAGTTCTAGTTCAAATGATAGCATTAGAGTTAAAATCGATTTTTGCAAGTATCAAATGATGAAATATAAAATGCAACAAAAAAACCCAAGAAATTAAATGTTAAAAATAGGGGGCGGTCATTGCTTATGATCAGTAAACATGAAGAATAAAACCCAACACACAACTTTCTCCCTTTGCTTAATGACCAGTTAGCAAACTGTTTACTTGGCATTGTGCACAAACCAATGGGAAGTGCTGCTATAAGTCTAAGGAGAGACTTGGAAATGAACTCTATCTGTGACAATATTTATCTACTCATATTCAAAAGCATCATTTCTCTCAACTACTTTTCTTAGCATTGCAATGGTTTAAAGGTAAATGTCATTTTTCAATCACAGCAATCCTCCAGAGATCTCAGATGTTCCTAAATCAATGCAACAATATAACTGCAATGTTGAAAAGATTCCATGCTTTAAACACTTCTTTTCCTGTCTCAACAAGCATATATACACAAGTCACGAGATAAATATGTGGCCATTTAATAACTGACTAATGTTGATAATAATGATAGTGATCCAATGGGAATTTTCCTTAATGTCTGATCAAAAGTTGGCATAATTTTCTTGGTTTATATGATTGATTAAGGTTTGTCCTTGATTATTAAGGACAATGTCAGATAAAATTTGTCTCTTTCTCACATTGTTTTATTCATCTAAAGCAGGGGTTCTTAAAGTGGGGTTCATACATTTGTTTTAAAATATATGTTGATGATTCTATTTCAATACAATCAGTTTCCTTTGTAATTCTATACATTTTATTTTGTGCATTTAAAAATATTATTCTAAGAAGGGGCTCCAGAGGCTTTACTAGACCCCCAAAGGGGTCTGTGGCACCAAAAAGGTTGAAATATCTTGATCTAAGGCTTTGACATACATCTCACCATTGTAAATTTAAATAACAGCAATAATAATAAAGATGCTGATGACAACTATAATAGTTGCACTTTAAGGTTTGCAATGCATTTTAAATGAAGTGAGGGCAATCATAAGCAAAGGAATAGAAGCAGAGTTTTTCGAGGCTGTGACTTGCTGAAAAACACCATCCAAAAGGACAGCCTGGCACAGAGGGGTGCTATTTTGCTGCAAGATGGGAACTGAAGAGGCAACAGAAAGCTAAAGAGAGTGGACCTGGCTACAAAATGAAGGGTTATGCAGAAATGAAATGCTGGTAATTTCAGAGATACTCATAAACATGACCATCTCTGATGGCAGCTCTGACGTTAAACGTGGACAACAATAATATTACTATTTTTATGTAACATGGAAAAAGACAAAACACAAATAAAACAAAAAGCAAGTGACTGAATATGCCTGTTTTCCCCTCAATACAAGATGGGGAAAAGCTCTCAGTTTTACTCACATTTATTTGCTAAAGCACTGTCTGAGCTGTGTCCTTTTTAAAAGCTTATTTTGTTTCTCTCCTAACCTAGGAATTCCCAGCCTGAGCTCATATATCTTTTATCTGTATTAAATGTCAACTAAAGCAATGAATGAAAAAAGCAAAATGAATTTGCTGAATGAGGGGATCAGATTGCTTTGCCAGGGGCTTCTGCATCACCGTTAAGGATAAAAAACCAAATTTTTCTCCAAAAGAAAGAAGTCATACTTGGAAGGCTATGGGCCTAGCAGGTCTAGCCCAATTAATTTAGTTTTTTTTTCCCCAAGGATTTATGGCCTTTCAAATGTCTTCAGCTTGGTTTCTGCCACTTCTTTACAAGTCTTTCACAATCTAATAATTTTAATTATTAAAAATATACTCTAAAGTGTTTTAAAGATTAAAGATTCTGAAGGAATCATGAATACTTAACATCTCTTTTTCCATATATCTATATCAGATATCTATTTATCTATATTTATAACTGATATCTATCTTTCTATGTATGTATGTGTTTATCTATGTATCTTTCTATTTATGTATCTATCTATCACCTACTCCAAAAGTATACTGAGAAACTAATTCCTTTTTCTTTTCTTTCCTTCTCTTCATCTCTCCCAGTTGCTATTCCACTGGAGCCTTGGTTGCATTGCTTCTCTGATTTCAGTATCATAAAAGATGGCTGATTTTTTTTTAATCAGTGTGAGTCCTATAACAACACAGATTGCCACCTCTCCTTGTCCTAATAGACAGTCTTTATGTTATGATTTGCTGTGGCAAGTCATCCTGGGAGGCTGACATAGTGGAAATAGGAATCATCAGACTTGCATGTGAATTCCAGCTCTGCTAATTATAAGCAAGGTGACTTTGGGTGAGTCATTTAGCCTTACTAGATCTCAGTTTCCTCATTTGTCAAAATGAGGAGGTTTGACTAGATGGATGATCTTTAAAGGAATCTCCCATCTCCAAATGCTACCAGCCTATGTAAATAAACTTTCTCTGGGTATGCTAACTCTTGCTTCCCTTCTTCTTTTTTCATCTTTGTCATTTTTGTCATTCAGTCATTTTTTAGTCATGCCCAATTCCTCATGATCCTCATTTGGGGTTTTCTTGGCAAAGATACTGTAGTGGTTTGCCATTTCCTTTTGCAGCTTATTTTACAGATGAGGAAACTGAGGCAAAGAGGGTTAAGTGTCTTGTCCAGGGTCACACAGCTAGTAAATATCTGAGGCCAAATCTCAGGTCTGGCTGATTCCATGCCAAGGGCTCTCTCTACTGTGCCACCTTAGAACTAGGCATCACTGTTTCTCATCAATACCCTTTTGAACTCTTTGCTTTCTAGGATTTACCACTAAGTAGTAACATCTAGGGTTGTCTTTGTTGTATTCCCGGGCCTTCTCTTTAAAATTCTGTTAAAATTCTAATTTTTCCCTATGGCTAGAGATATCATTTAACTTCTATTTAATGAAATCTTTCCAGATAACTAGCTGCTATGAAACCCCCAAGTAATTAGAGAAGATCTCCCAAAGAGACTCATTTTTTGGTTCCCTCTAAGAGTATTGTTTTCCACAACAAAGCATTTTTAATGCAGTTCACTATATATTTTTAAAAATGTTCTCAAAAATCAGCATGGAATAAGTTAAGTGTGCTGGTTGATGCTTTACCGTGAATGAGGGGAGTTAAATGCATAATGATTTATCTGAAACCAATGACAAAATGCAGTGTAGGATGCTGTTAGAACTTGCATGCACCACAAGCTAGCACTTCTCTGTACAACATGGCAAGGAATAGACATTAGTTGAAATGGACTGGATCATGCAATTATTGGGAAAGCAGCTGCCAGGGAGAATAAAAAAGTCTGAATACCTGTGTGGGTCATAGCTTCCTCCATCTTTATTTCCTGATATAGGAAAATACAAGAGTAACTTATGTTAGTGTTTAGAATCTGTAAAAACCATCCACAATGTAGTTTTCCATGCATATCATCTAACTCCTAGAAAGAAATATACTGTGTTAAATACAGCCAGGCCTGTGGTCCCAGAGAGGTTTTTGACAAACTGGGTTCAAAACAAGGACTGAAAACAATACTTTAAAAAAAGTTTCAAGGTAGAAAACACAAAACAGAGAATTTCAATGAAAACAGAAAGAGAAAAAGTAAGGAAACTACATTTAAACACAAGGAAAAATTTCCTTCAGAAGTTCACATTACTGATGACCAAAGGTAAACCTTGGTATTTAGCAGCCAACATATTCAAACAGACTTGACAATTATGATTTCCCTCAGTACTGGTTTAGTCGGCAGATGGGACCATTTAGAACTACTTGGTAATAAATGTTTGGAATTCTCTCCATCCTATCTCATCACTAAGAAAACTAAAAATGTCACTAAATCGAGTGCTCATTCTATCACTCACATAGGACACTCTTGTGTTCTTTCAAAGAAATACCTTTGGGTATAATAGTTATGAAATTTTCAAGCATTGGGTCATGGAAAGAGGACAGAATTTGAAGTCAAAGGACCTGAAGTTAAGTCCTAACTATGCCATTTCCTCACTAAGTTACCTTGGGCAAGGCATTTGCCTCTCCAAGCCCCCTGACTCTTTATCTGTAAGATTGGGATCTGGAATTATGAGGACCAAATGAAATAACATAAACTGAAATACTTTGTAAGCCTTCATGTTCTCTACGAATGTCAGTTATTATTATTAGCTATATTCAGACTTCAGTTGGAGTGGCAGTATCTCTCTAATGGAGGCCCTAATCAAATGGGAAGGCAGGACATTAGTATGAATATATTCCTCTTTAATGAAGGCTGAGACAAGTAGGGTAATCCTAGACAAAATTGTTCAAGGTCACGACACCCTTAAAAAGGATAAAGGAAACGAGAAGGTCCATCCCAGTTTCCCTGCAGCTGGCCGTTAATTAATCTCATTCAAATAATAACTGCTAACTAAAGTATAACTTCCTTTGAGGAGCTTGAATTTCACTGGGGTTCCTGATGAGACTTTTGGGACCAGAATAAAGTTGTAATGGTGAAATGCTTTACAGAGGGGTTGATATTTAGGGGCAGGTGACCAACCACCCAGTTTACCTTCTTGAACCACATGGGAGGTGACTAATTGACAACTCAGAAACTTAAGTAATCACTCTGAGGACAGGTCAGGCCCAGATGGCTTAGCCACTTGCCCAGAATGATTCCTTCTGTACCCCTGGTGTCCTTGGTAGTACTTCTCACTGCTGACTTTCTTGTTTTTTTCCCATCAAGTGGTAAGACTGATTGCTTTCCTTATCTTTCTCCTCTTCCCTCTTTCTTAAAACGGCTCTTAAAACACTGGGAAGTAGAATCTCTATGTTGACATTTCTGGGTAATAGAGGAAGAGAAACTGGGCATGGTCATTAGCCCTGAGAGATGGGGGGAGGGAGAGAAGGGGGCAACCCTGGGAGAAAATGAGTTGATTAGTACAGTACTACACCCTAGGGAGGAAATAATCTGACTGATTCCACACAGACCCACTTACTCTGTCTCCATCCCAAGTTAATGAGCTGCTCAAGAAGCTCTAATTTCAGATACTATTCCAACTGATTGTTTGAAATTTTCATTAAGGGGCATGGGAGACACTTGCAAATGAGCCTAATTCACTTTGTCAGATGAACTGAAACCCTGCTGGGGCAATTCCAACTGTAAATAGGCAGCCACTGGCTATTGTCTGAGCCAGCCCAGTGCCCTTAAGGAAAGAGGATACCCTCATTTACTTAAAGTACAGCTCAGGCCTGTTGACAAGGATAACAAACAAACCCCCAAAGCTTTCGTCCAGTTATCCCATCCTCCTGTAGATGCCTCTGTTGGGAATCAAAGCTTGTTAACAAAATTGGACCTGTTGGAGAGAGTGGAGTGAAACTCCTACCGACTCTGAAAGGTCGATTGCATTACATTTCATAAATGCCTTCCTCCAAACTGGGATATTGAATCTGACCATGGACTCCCTTGAGAGTTTTCCAAAATATTTTTCCACATATACAAAAGTTTCAGATGAAGAAAACTTGGTAATAAAGGAATTAAAATAATATCTTCAAAATAGAGAAAAATTATGCATATAAATATTTAACTATATCTATACATATGTATATATACACAGAAATATGCACGTGTATATGTGTGTGTGTATACACACACACACACACACACACACACACACCTATGATAAAAATATCTAGATATCTATATATTTCCCATAGTAGTAACTGTTTCTCTTTTTAAGAGCAACCCTGGGGGGGGGGGTCTTCTCTCAGTTTGATTTTTTTTTATTTAAAGGGGCCATCCCTTGACTCACTTCTTCACTGAATGAAAGTTACCTCACTCAAAGTGAGAACTTGAAAAGACCTTAGCCTAAAGGGCCAGGGTCTCCCTGGGTCATCTCCAGTCATCTTGATGAATATCAGGCCACTGGCCCCAGATGGCTCTGGAGGAGAAAGTGAGACTAGTGACCTTGCACAGCCCTCCCTCCCTCAAATCAACTACAAGTCATGTTATCATTTCCCTGATGTTTTATGGTCCTCTTCAAAAATGAAGGACAAAACCCAACAAGTAAGCATTTAAGAAATGATTTCTTATTATGTGATTTCTGTAGATCTAGAGCTCTCTCTGTCTCTCTCTTTCTCTCTGTCTCTCTCCATCTGTTTTCTGTCTATCTATCTGTCTATCTATTTGTCTATCTGATAGATATGTATGAAAGGCAGTGTTATATACTAGAATCTAGTTATGTCCCAGGGCAAGTCACTTAAGCCTTCTTGGTGTTCTAGATCAGTGGTATGAAACTCAAATTGAAACCTGGGCCTCTAATCATCTGTATACAGAAGGGTCCCTGCAGGTCACATATCGATAGTTTTAAAATGCAATGTTATCTTTGTTTTATTGTATTTTTGTCTATGTTGTTCAATATTTCCTAATAACATTTTAATCTGCTTTGGGAAGCACTGGGGAAAACAGGGCCCAGGCCCCACATCTGACACCTCTTCTCCAAGACTAAGTGGCAGAGCCTGTAGTGCTCAGCATTGGTAGAGAGAGTTTCCTTGCTCAAGAACCCAGGAATTCCCCATGCCAATGAAATCCCACAGGTCCCATCCTTTTCCCATGCATATACATATACATCTTCTTCCTTACCTGCTTCAAGTCCCTTAGGCCTTGGATTACATTGTTTATAACCCTGACAGCTTCTCAGTTCCATCAACTGTACGTGCAACTGATTCAAGATGCCTCTTTCTACTGTGTGGACCGTATTTGTGAGCTGAAGGTAATGAAAAGGAAGGGTCAGGATGAGGAAATTGACTCAAATTCTCTCTTCAATATTCAACTTCTTACAAACTTCAGAAAAAGGAAAGGGTTTTGATTACCTGGTAGGGATCTGTATTCATATCAAAATATTCCAAGAAGCCAGTAGCAAACTCACAGAAAAGAAAGTTGTGCGTCTCATTGACTGTTCGCAAACACCAGTAGGTATTGTTGTTGGAGCTCGTACAGGCACAGAAAGATCCCACTGTTGGAAAAGAGAAAAAAAGTGAATGAGCTTAGGTGTAACATTGTCACAGAATTCCCTTTAAGCCAGTGTTTTTTATCAGATTTAAACCTGTGTTGCTGATTTTCTTTCTTATCGGGCTGGTGGTACGGGTTTTTCCCTCTTAGTAGTCAAACATAGAGATTAAAAGAATGCTAACTAATTACTCAATCAACAAAAATTTAAGAAGTATCCGCTCTATGCCAAGCACTATGCCATGTGCTAGAGATGCAAACAGAACCTGTCCTCAGGAGCTGACATTCTTCCAGGGGGATACAGACACTTTACTAGATGTGTGACCTTGGCCAAGTCACTTAACCACTGTTTGCCTCAGTTTCCTCAACTGTAAAATGGGAATAATAATAGTCTTACTTTGTAGTTGTTGTGATGATTGAAAGATATATTTGCAAAAAAACACAGCATATAGTAAGAACTAAATAAATACTATCCGTCTTCCCTTTCCATGGTCATGTACTACCTTGGATAGTTTTTAGAACTGTTTTTTCTTGCACACCAGAGGGTCAGAGGAAGACTATTTGATGTAAAAAGAATGGGAAGAAAAATAGGACAACAACTGGTCTTTCTGGATTGAACCATGAGCTTTCTTAGTCGTTGGTTATTTTTCTGGTGCCAATGAATGTGCACTTAGTGCCACCTGGAATACGTGTTGTATTACAGTGGTCACTGGCTATAAATGCTTATGGTATATGATTTGAAAATCCCTTATAGCAGGAATTCTGAACTTTTTTTCTGTGTGTCGTGATCTACTTTGTCAATGTGATGAAGCCCATGCCCTTCTCAGAATGTTGTTAAATTCATAAAACGAAATAACAAGATTACAAAGAAATCAATTATGTCGAAATACAGTTATAAAATATATAAAATATAAAACTATATAAATATATAAAAATATTTTAAAATGACAAAACAAGTTCATGGACTCTAGTTATGAAACCCTGGCTTAGAGGAACACAGTCCTGTGGATGCGTTATGGAAAAGTACCAGGAAAATCCCCTCTCTTAGTTGTATCTGCTGTATGCCCTAGCCAGGGGGTCTTTGGGTGGCACATTACCAGGGCAGTACAGGCATAGCATTAATAATAAGCCTGAGGAGGGAATATAACATTCTCCCCTTCTCTTCTGATGTGCCAATTATGTAAGGACATAAGGGAAAGGAGGATAATTAGTTAAAATCCAGAGAGTTAGTTTTGAGAAATTTGCTCTCAATAAGGCTAAATCCTTTCTAATGATTAAAATCTCTATTTGTTGTATTCCTTGTTTATCAGTTTGCTTTTCATTCCTTAGTGTCTAAAAAAATCAATATGGACAATATATGTATTTATAGAACTGTAGAGTCATTGAACTCAGAGTTAGAAGGTACCTTAGAGGGTACTGAATCCAATTGGCACCACAACAGAAGTCCTCTCTACAATACCCTTGATAAGTAGCCATCCCAGCTTCTGCTTGAAGACCCCTAGTAATGAGGAATGTACTATTTGTCAGGTCAGCCCAACTGCCCTTTGTAATTCTAAGTGTTAGGAATTTTTTCCTTGTATAGAAATAATTTGCATGCAAACCAACGAAAAATATAGGCATTCATTTAAAAAGTGCACATTTTGCATTATACCTCATCTGCATCAAATGTTTTCTATTTTATTTTGGGTATGCAATTTAAACTAAATGGGAACATTTGTGGGGAAAGAATATATACTATTCTAAGATAGGAATCTGGAGAAAATTAGCCTTGCTACATAAAATATGAACTACTTAAGGAAAAAAATAAAACCATCTAAGCTGCCTTTGTAAAAATAATAAAATATATCCTTTTTGATTCGGCACAGATTCCTATGTCAAGTGAAGTACATGATGTTCATGAAGAAGAGATTCTTACAGTTCCAAAATGGTGCTGTTTGCCAGTGGTTGTTGTCATGTGTAAAACAGGTAAGTCCAGGCAAGCTGCACTCATCCCCCTTCTTTTGTCTCTTCTTCTCTTTCCTCTCCTTCTTTCTTCTCCGATTCTCTTTGAAAAGCTGTAGTTTACTATCCACTTCTTGAGCAGCCTCTCTATTCAAAGAGAAAGGATTTTTGAATTATTTAAAAGTACTTTCTCTAAATTTTTTTGAAAAAGATCCTTACTATGATTTCTCCTCTTTAGAGACATCTACTTAGAAGATTATTCTTTTTCAAGAAAATCCGAGTTTCAATAACAGTAAAAGTAAATATTGTTAAACAGCAATCTTAGAACTTCACAAGTTGTGCAATCATTTGTAAAATGTTATTTTTTAAAATATATTTTATTTTGTATTAATCTGGATCTTTGATTTCATTAATAAAGAGAGATCTCCTGGTCTGAAAACTCTCTCCACTGATGTAGATCAGTAACATATCTGTATTTTAGAGGTGTAAAGAATGGTGTGGGGGCAGTGAGGTGGCACAGTGAATAGAGCACCGGCCCTGGAGTCAGAAGGGCCTGAATTCAAACCCGGCTTCAGACACTTAACACTTAGTAGCCGTGTGACCCTGGGCAAGTCACTTAACCCCAATTGCCCTGTCTTTCCGCTCCAAAAAAAAAAAAAGGATACATGGAGAGGTTGTGACCTTTGTGATATAGTCAAATCCTTGTATCTGACTGAGGCAGATAAGACTTGAACCAGGTTTTGCTGTCTTTGAAGTTGATGCTTTACACACTGTGCCATACTCTTTCCATATTTTTGCTTATTTAACTCAATAGAGTAAATATGGAAATCATTTCTGTTCTTTAATTCCCTTGAACTGGACATTTCCTTGTTCAGTCTCAATCTTCTTTACAGCAAGTTTCAAATATCCCTTCTAGGTCCTCCTTCCTTCCCCACCCCCTTCCCTTCCCTCTTCCTCCTCTCTCTGTTTCTCTCTCTTCTTTCTCTTGCATAGTTGACAATCAGGTTTCCCTTTTTTCTATCTTGTTTCATTTTTCTTCATTCAGTACTGTTGCTGGTATAGCTGGAAACCTTGGAATTAGCTGAGGGGGCCTGCCTGTGCTGCCTTGTCTTTTTTCTCATCTGCAACATAATGAGGAGGGGGGCTAGGCACACCACATATATTAGCTGGGTGCCCCAGGGTGGAGAGAATTGAATGAGACTCTGATAATGTGCCTCAGATGAGTGATCTTGAGCGGATTCTCACGACAGCTTGAGGTGTCTTGACCGATTCATTTGAACTTTCCTGGGCACGTAGTCAACATTTGCTTTCTTTGCTGATAGCAGCACTCACAACGTGGAAGCTGCCACTTTACACACCATTTCTTTGCTACCTTTCCCCCTTTCTCCCACACCGACTATACCCAATGGGATCCACTTACTTGAATGGGTGAAGGTGACTCTTCAATTTCTCTTGGGCTTTCACACCTTTTTCTTTATTATAATAGCTACAGGCAACAGGATTAAAAAGTGAGTTTTCATACATTTCCATTTGATTACATTTAATTCATTTTCTGTAAACAAAGCAAAAAATAGAAAGATAACATGGCTACTACTGGCAAAAGCTTCTGTTTAAAGGGACTGCATCTCACACCTACTGCTTAGATTTATAGTGTATTTAATTTTATTTAAATAGCCTCAGTCATTACTATGTGCCATAGTACATTAAACATAATAAGCTTAGTAATACAGAGACATAACCCCCACCAATAATAACCTCAGCCAGTACCAATAGCTAATGAGTTTCCGGAGCAGACGCTACCAGCGGGCTGCAGCAAAGAAGCCATTACCTCTGCTTGTTACAATCACATTCATCAGGCTTTCTTCTCTTGAGGTGTCCTCTCACTTCTCTTAAATTCTTAATTTTATCTTGGAGAGCTTCAATCTGGGGAATACATGGGGGATTAATTATATTTTAAGGCCAATAGGCCTTTAGGATTTTCTTTTGAGCAAAATGCTTTCTCATTTCAGCTTTATTTTTTTCTGTCACCATAATAAACATATGTTAAACCACTTAATAAATTTGGCCCTAGTCTGGGAAAAGGTCACAGTGCTCTGCATTCTACCAAAGGGGGAACACCCTTCACATTTAAAGCGTTTGTTTTCTAACAGAGGCATGATATGATTGGCCTTGAAGGAATAAAAAAGAGTCATCAAATCCTCTTTTCTTTATTTCTCCCAAGGGCTTAGGGTATGGTGGAAAGAGCAGGAGGACCCAACTTCTTTAGAGACTGGCTCTGTTCATACTTCCTTGGGATTTAACCTTGATCACATTATCTTTTCTGAATCTCATTTGTTATGTGCCCTTGAGTCAGTCATTTAATCTCTTGGGGCCTCTGTTTCTTTATTTGTAAAATGGGAATAATGATGATGATGATGATGATGCCTCACAGGTTTGATGGGAGGATCGAATCAAATGAAATAATGTGTAAAGTGCTTTGTAAACCTTCATATCCCATATAAAATCCCATATAAAAACTAGATAATATTAAGTGGTTACAACAGACAAGGTCCTGTGTTAGATGCTGAATTTATGCTTGCACTACCCAGCTCGCAGAGTTGTCAATTGTCAAAGGAGAGTGTGTAGTATTTGACATGCAATTATAATACATACTAGGTATTCCACCCATCAAGTGAACAATAAAAAATAGGTTGGATTTGGAGTAGACTTTTAATTCCCAGCTAACCTCCTTATCGATGTATGCCTTGTGGTCTTTCCAGGCTCTGGCTGATTGATATAGTTCTCTTTCACAATGGATTGTATCATTTGGAAGGATAAAGCACCTATAGGAAAGACCAAAGAAGAGAACTTTATTTTTCTTCTGAACCAGTTAATTTAGATACAAGCAACAAATCAATGAATACAAACTGATCAATAGATAATTATGAATGTAATGCCTCCTGGTTATAAATGTGGGTGTCCAGAATGCGGTCAGTGGGAATCACTGCCAAGGGCACAGTAGGCATTAGACAGATTTCATACTATTCCCAAAATACACAAAGGCAACAAAAATAAATTTTAGTTTAGAAAACACCAGCTAATACAGTTAAAGAAGTGACTGGATTGGGGTGGCATCAATGGAGAATATTGATAAGAGATTTCAAAATGCTGCAAAAGAAAAGACTTGGTGTAAAGAATCAGTTAATTAGAAGGAGCATATCTATCTCAAATCCTTTTCTATTGAGATCATGTTTTAACCAATCAATTCATTTTGCCTATTTGAATGCCACAAAGAAAGAGACCCAGGGAGACAAGGAAGGTGGGCTGATCAATAAGGAATGAGGGAAGAACAATATGATTAAAGAATATGGCTGCTTTTTAGTACTATACAAATTACGGGATGCAATAATTAATATTTTGTAGCTAAGCCGTGTTCTTTCTTATAACACAAAGGAATAAGGTAATGATAAGGAAATTATAAAAGATTCCTACAGAGGTCCTTTTTTAAAAAGCAAAGATGGCTAGATGTAGTCAAAGATGGCTGTATTTAGATATTGAGGGGCATATGGGTATGAGAAACAGATGCGAAGAACAAATTCAGAGTATTATCACTTTGCTGGAACCCTTCACTCCCCAGCTCTTTCTCATGGGTCCATCCTCCAAAAAGCAAGACATGTGGGACTAGCTGGGTGCCGATCTAATTAACTCAAGTATTTCTCCTCCCTAATTCCATTTCCCCATCTACTCTATTTCCCTGGAAACCCAGCCAGGTGACCCCACTTTTTGATTATGCCCCAGCTACCACTCTCACAAGAGTAATACAACAGACCGAATAATAGCAACTATGTATCCAGGAAAAAGTGTTGCTTAGTAGGGCAAATAATTATACCCATCTGTTTTCTCTCCTCTCAGCACCCCCTGTGGTGAGAGCAGCTCAAGGGCATATGCTCCATGCCTGCTATGTTAAGATATACCAATATTATTGTGGCTTCTTGGATTCCCAGTAGAATAAGCCTGAATATGAAACTGAATCAAAATCAGACCTTGAAAACTTCTGTTCCCGGGATCCTCATTGCTTATTTTGCTTCTAACTGCTATCTAGTACCAGTTATTCTCCCACTAAAGCCAAGCTGCATTTTTTTTCTTGTAATGGTATGAAAAAGGCAATAATAATAACAATAATTAATAACATATAGCAGGTTAGCTTGAAAATCAATTCCCCTGAGTATCTAAGCATCCATACTTATGTGTCACTCGGACGGTATCTGATTGTCCCACTGCGTTGGGGCCATCAGCCAGCATTAATTCGCCATCACCAACAATGGCAGCAGCATTGTGGACTCCTGGAGACTTATGGCCTTCATCATGGCGCTTTGAAATACTTCTTGGGCGTAACAGCTGCAGCTCTTCTTCCTCTAAGTTTATATCATATATTTCTCCTTCAAATTCCACAGATAGGGAGCGGGTTTGTCGAGTGTGAACAAACCTTGGCTTATATTCTGCAAGGAAGGGAAGGCAAGTTAACACTCATACCAAGATATAATTGTAATTGTAGCTTAAGAAAATGGAAGGATTAAAATGGCACTTTGGTATGGCAGGCCCCTTTGAATGTGGAGAATACTTACACTCTGTACAGATTCTGCAGCAAATTTTAATGTTTGAGCTAACTGAAATTCGTTTCCACATGCAACAGTTAAATCAGTCCAACAGAGCAGGACTATACTATTAGTCCAGTTGATAGAAGTGTAGATAAACTTACACACATGTATGTGTATGTGTGTGAGTGTGTGTATACATGGGAAGATTCAATGTTCCAGAACCCTCCTCTTTGCATAAATGATAGTGAACTATTCAGTGAAGAAAATGTTAACTTTTTAAGAAACCCACCAACCAACCTATTATTAGTCTCTTGCAGTTAGTTGAAGGATAATGATGCCAGTATTGGGGGAAATTGTAAAGATTCAATATATTTCTTTGATAATGATTATTTATCTGTTTTTGAGAGGCAATATATTATACTAAAAAGGGAACTTTCCTTGAAATCATGAAGAGCCAGATTAAAGTCCTGTCCCTGATGTAATCCAGCTCGATGAGCAGAGACAAATCACTTAATCTCTTAGGCAATTCTAAAAGATTTTAAGTCATAGAGGAGACACTGATTTGCATTGGTGAAGGGAATTTCCTGTATCAGTGGAATCATGGGCTTGCACCAAACCACAGCCCCTCTGCCCTCAATATTATTCATTGTTTGTTGTTGTTACGATTATTTTTGCCATAATACATGAGATTAATCATGTGAGACCCTGCTACCAACCTGGTGAGAGCCATCATTGTCTCACGCCTGGACTATTTCAATAGACTTGTGGTTGGTTTCCCTGTGTCAAGTTTTCCTCTATTCTAATCTAGCTTCAATTTAGTTGCCAAAGTAATTTTCTTAAAGCATAGGTCTGACCATGTCATCCTGCTGTTTAATAAGTTCTAATGACTACCTGTTATTTCGAGATCAAATATAAAAATTCTCTGTCAATGTAACCTTTTTAAAAAAAACCTTTCCAGTCTTCTTATTCTTTACTCTATGATCCAGAAACATTGACCTGCTTGCCTCCTTTCTATTCCTCATACACCACATCCCATTTCCCAACTCCAAGCCTTTGCATTGGCTGGCCCCCACACTTGGAATGTTCCCCCTCCTCACCTTCTAGTTCCTTTCAAGACTCAGCTATGATCTCACCTTTTCTCTCTTCCTCACTACTAGTCACTCCCCTCTGGAATTATCATCCATTTACACTGCATATTGTCTTGCTTGCACTTACTTCTTTGTGTGTTGTGTGTTGTTTCCTCCATTAGAAAGTGAGCTCCTTGATGGTAAGGATAATGTTTTCGTCTTTATTCCTTAGTGCTTAAGATAGTGTTTGACACACAGTACATGCTAAATAATGCTTGTTAACTAACTCTGAGGTACACATCACACCTATCAGATTGGCTAATATGACAAAAAAGGCAAATGATAAATGCTGGAGAAGATGTGGGAAAACTGGAACACTAATGCACTGTTGGTGGAATTGTGACCTGATCCAACCATTCTGGAGAGCAATTTGGAACTGTGCCCAAAGGGTTATAAAATTATGCATACCCTTTGATCCAACGATATTGCTGCCAGATTTGTATCCCAAAGAAAAGAAAAAAAAAACCAGAAAAGAACTTATTTGCACAGAAATATTTATAGCAGATCTTTTTTGCGGTGGCTAAGAATTGGAAATTGAGGGTGTGCCCAGCAATTGGGGAATGGACAAACAAGTTGTGGTATATGATTGTAATGGAATATTATTATGTTATAAGAAATGGCAAGGAGGATGATTTCAGAAAAACCTATAAAGGCTTAGATTAACTGACACAAGGTGACCAGGAGAACATTGCACATGGTAACAGTAATAATATATGATGAAGAAGAGTGAATGACTTCGTTATTCTCAGTAATAAAATGATCCAAGATAATCTCAAAGGACTTGTGAAAAATGCCATCCCCTTCGAAAGAAAGAAATGATGTTGTCTGAGTACAGAATGAACAATGCTATTTCTCTCTGTCTCTGTCTTTCTCCTTTCCTCCTTCCCTCCCTCTCTCTCCTTTGTCTTCTTGCACAAAATGACTAACAGGGAAATATTTTATATTACTGCATATGTATAACCTATGTCAGACTGCTTACTGTCTCAGGGAGGGGGGAGAAGAAAGAAGGAGGGATAGAATTTGGAAGTCAACTTTTTTAAAAACATGAATACTAAAAATAGTTTTTACGTGTAATTGGGGAAAAATAAAATATTAAAGAAAAAAGTGCCTGTTAACTGCCCGAGAAGCATATAGATTCTATGAGGCACACTAAGATGGCATTATTTTCCTAAACCTCTATAGACCTACCAGCACAGATATAAGAGATACACAATGGTCACTGAATCAAAATGTACAACTGTCTATGTCCCTTTGAAGGAGACTCATCAAATCCTAAATATGAACTAGTAGGGTCACTGGAGAACTTCATCAATAGGAAAACGGGACATTTATGCCATTCCATTCCATGGAATTTGGACATTTTGAGCAAATTTTAATTTTATACACATGTTAAAAAAATCTGGCCTCATTCAAAATAAACGAATCTAAAATTTGCTAACATGATGCATTCCTTAAAATGAATGTGACTTGAATGCAATTCAGTATTATTTATAGTTAAGGCCCAGGATGATAAACTATGAATTACCCCAACAAAGTACCTTTAATTGTAAACTGATCTAGGAAGTTAAACTGGGGCAAGGGAGCTGTAGAGTTTTAGTTGGCTAGCTTTGTGGGATATAGTAAACCTTACTTAACCACTAACAGAAAATGCCTAGATGCTGATATTGTCATGGAGATCTGTGTAATCTCTAACTCTGGACAGAATGGAGTAATTATTGCGGTACATACAGTGTTCAATTTCCAAACCATCATGAAAATAGAAATCATCACAGAAATGAGTCACTTCCCACAGTGTGTCACTAGATGGCAGTAGAAATTCATTTATAGGTCATACTCTATTTGCACTAGAGTTGGCCTTTGGTCTTACTGGTGTTGCTCTGCTGTCTGCTTGAGAGGACAACATATTAATAAAATTAATGGGGATGCTGGCCAGAGAAATGTGATCCTTAAAGTATTCACCAGTGTTCCCCTTGAACTGTACTAATTTGAACCGCATCCACCAACATAAATAACACTAATTTGTCCTTATCTAAACTATAGAGAAAAAATGGACCAAATCAGATACTTTTGAAGTAAATGCATCTCATACTGATGTAGCCTCTCACCTGCTGTTTCCTGCTATACCTGCAATTTAGCGACCTAGAGATGATGATGAAGGATCTGGGATTTTCAGAGCCCATCTTTTCAGTCTATTGTGGGACTTCTTTATGACTGAGTACATAATTACTTGGGAATTGGCCAAGGAATTTCCAGGTAAAAGGGCTTGCCCAGGGGCAGCTAGGTGGCACAGTGAGTAGAGCACTAGCCCTGGAGTCAGGAGGACCAAAGTTCAAATCCAGCCTCAGACACTTGACACTTTCTTAGCCGTATGATCTTGGACAAGTCTCTTAATCTCAATTGCCTTGCCTTCCTTCCTCCAAAAAAAAAAAGGGCTTGCCTGAAGCCACTTGGCTTATAAGTGTCTGAAGCAATTTGAACTCAGGACATGCAGATTTCAATTCTAGTTCTTTGTACAACCCTACACTTCCTCTCTCAGAGGATCATAGGGTCATAGCTTCAGACCACTTTAGAAGTATCCAATCCAACATACTCAGAAACTGAAGCCTAAAGTGGTTGAGTTGGCAAAGGTTACACAGGTAGTTCACAGCACAGTTAACATTCACATCTATGTCCATTCCCCAATTCCATAGCACCATCTACATTCATTGCTGTCGTTGGAGGCCAAAGCCTGCTATCCAACAACTTGCCAAAACAAATGCCTTGGTTGAATGGCTAAGTCAAAGCAGCCTCAGCAGCGCTCCTTTTAGGTTAGTGTGTGGGAATTTTGTATTCCTATAGCTACAGAAAAGGGCAGCTAGGTGGCACAGCGAATAGATGGCTCGACTTGGAATCAGGAAGACTCACCTTCATGAGTTCCAATCCAGCCTGACACTTAACTATCTTAGCTGTGTGATGCTGGGTAAGTCATGTAACCTGTTTGCCTCAGTTCCACACCTGTAAAATGGGCTGGAGAAGAAAATGGCAAACTACTCCAGTATCTTTGCAAGAAAGCCCCAAATGGGGTCACAAAGAATCAGACTCTACTTAAATGATTCAGCAACGACAACAACAACAACAACAAAGCTCCAGAAATAGTAATGGGGTACATAAAAACATAAACAACTAGGGAAAGAGAGAGATGTTCCATATGGGGCCCAGGCATTCTGTAAAGGAACATTTCTCTCAGTTATCCCAGAGCAGTTACTACCTATGTCCTTCCTTCCTACCTTCCTCCCTCCCTTCCTTCCTTTCTCTTTCTCACTTTCTTTCTTTCTTTCCTTCTGGAGGGGGGAAGGCAGGGCAATTGGGATTAAATGACTTGCCCAAGGTCACACAAGTAGTAAGCATTAAGTGTCTGAGGCCCGATTTGAACTCAGGTCCTCCTGACTCCAGGGCCTGTGCTCTATTCACTGCACCACCTAGCCACCCCAACCTACCTCCTTTCAATGGTCACTTATGTGTGTGTGTGGGTGGTGGTGAGGAGAGAATCAGCAAGGTGCAATGGAAGAGCTCTGCACTTGAATCTCACCTTTGCTGCACTGCTGTGACTTTGGGCAAGTCACTTAACTTTTCTGGGTCTAATTTTCTTTGACCGCGGAATGAGAATATTGGAGTTGATGACCTCTAAAAGTTTCCTTCCTGTTTTAGATCTAAGGATGATTGTGCGCACACACACACACACACACACACACACACACACACACATATATATATATATATATATACCTATATATATACATATATATATACACACACGTATACACATGTATACATATATGTATGTGCATATATACACACATACATATATGCGTATGTGTGCATTCATGAATTCGAGTCCCTCTGAAATCTCCTATATGCGATAATTCTATGATTCCAAGAATCATTGCCTTCACTAACAGAATATGAATTCATTTGATATTAGCAGAAAAATCTTTACAGAGAAAAACAATTGATGAGAAATTCTGATTTCAAACATCAGTCTACCATTGAGGTTTGTATGATAGAACAAATAAACCAGCCACCAAAGACATATATGTAAATCCGGGTATATACACATATATGCACAAGATTCTGTTTCCTTTATACCTCCGATTTCCAAAGACTTCCACCTGCTGCTGGGTGGTCATTAGGAGATCACTTACTTGGAGTGCCGTGGTTTCTCAGGAACTGTCTCTGGTTCTTCCTCTGGCTCCTGCTAGCCCGATAATCAGTCTCCCCACAATTACATTCTTTGTCTTTGTTACTGAAGCCCCGGGAGTGGATACTTCGTGTTCTTTTCCGGACTGAGAGCAGGTCGCTGGATCCTTTACATTTGTGAATTCGAAGTTTGCCAGACGTGTCCTCAATGCACTGCCACTTCTGCACCAGGAAAAATGAAAGTTGTTTACTTAGCTCCAGATGTTATTTATTAGGACTGCTGTTTTGTTTTGGAAAAAGCTGGCAGTATCATTCAAGACTAAGTGAGGGAAGAGTGAGTGACTATAGCAATTCAGTTCCTTTCTGATCTCTCTTAAGTGTTTCTTCCATCAAGAGCAAATAGAGATGACAACAAAATCATCGGAAATCATAATTACCTAAATGGCACCAGAGCCAAAAAATGATCTATAAATCCTGGGATCTAGACAAAACAAGAGTCTTGAATAAGGGAGGTATGAGTCCCTAGTTCAGAAAGCCACAGAGTGCAGCTGTCAGGGCTGTTTTCACCAACTTCTCTTTCTTTGTAAAAACAAACTCTAGTCCTTTGTTCTCTACTCCAGAATTGAGAATTTGAGTCAAGGAAGGAAGATAGAGATGAGTGCCATTAGAGACTATTACAGGGAGGGCTAACCTTCATTTACCCTGGCTATTCAAAAATAGATCAGGTTTTCCTGTGCCATTTTCCTTAGCCATCTCTAAATAGTGCACAACCAGTCACTTCAAGAACTTCTCAAGGGAAGTATATTTCATTTTCCCTAGAGATGTATATGGGAAACTAGAATTGTGTGCTCTTGTTTCTAGTTCTTTATCAAGCTTTGCTGCAGACATTTTAATAAGTACTAGATGATGAATATGATACAGTGTCAGCTTTAAATATTTCCCCAATTCCTGACTTTCGTGTACTTAGTCAATAGTCTGCCACTGGAGTTATTTCATAGAATATTTCATGTCCTGTACTGAACTTGTCCCACTTCTCCATCTCTAGAATGGGAATCTGGGAAGAATGAAGTACCTGGACTAGTCAGGCTTTAAAAACGATTATGGCTGTTACTGCTTGATTACAGAAAGGGGACAGTTTTGTAATGTCTAAAGCTTAACTAATTTGCCCTGGAACAAGGTTTTCTGGAATTTGGCAGATAGATTTGCTCTCATGACAAAAGGGAATGGATAGGTACCATATGGCATGCGATGACTCAGGTAGGCCCAGTGAGTAGGAGGCAATGGCTTGGCAGTCCTGGGGGCAACTTCCTGAATCTTGGATTGTCAGGGAAACTTTTAGAGGCTGGACTCAAACTCTAGAGTCCCTGGGAAAAAAGCTACAATGCTATGATGTTCCTGAGGATTTAATGGACTCAAGAATATGGGATGATTCTATAACTTTAAACAGAATTGGTCTCAAAGTCGAATATAACACCTGAGGAAGCTCTAGGAATATGAAACCACATTCCCTAAGTGACCTGTTGTTTCTATAACTCCAAATTCTACTCTGAATAAAGGACTGGTAGGGAGAAAGAAAAGGCTGGTTATTAGTGATAGCCAGCATGCAATGGTTCCAAGACAATTCTACTGCTTTCTCTTCACTGAAGGTCAGCTTTTCTAGCCTAGTCACGTGAATTTTCAAAAAATAAAAACCAAACCCAGAACAATACCATTCTAAAGCAAATATAACACAATAAATAAGACAGTCTTTGACCTCAAGGAACTTATGTAGTATTAAACATCCAATATCCAAGTTCTGTCTTACAAAGAAACTAATGAGCAAGGCAAGTAACTTCAGACCTATGAAAACAAGAGAGTCTACAAATTAATTCCTATTCCAAAGCTTATTTTTTTATAGCCCTAACCTATGATTTCACTGGTATAGGGAACTCTTGATGAGAAAACTCTTATTAATTCAGGTCTGTGCCTGCTCTGCAGTTTATAGTCTTAGAAAGTTGCTAAGGTAACAGACAAAATACGCTGAGGCAGCCTGCTATGATGGAGAGAAAAACCTTGGTTCAAGTCATATCTCTGACACGTATTGGTTGAGTGACCCTTTGCAAGTCAGTCAACCTCTCAGTGACCCCAGGCAAGCCTCTAAGGATTTACATGTAGCAGAGGCTTAAATGTCGTTACATGAATTAGTCAATATTAGTGAATGTACAATTCATAGCCAAGAGAAACCTTAAAGTAGATTCATATATGTAGAAGACAAAGAAATCTGCCCTGCCTTGCTGCTGAAAAATCAGGTGCTTGGTTGCATTGGAAGATAACTATGCTGTGTATTAGTCCACATCTTAATTTTGCCTTGCACAAAGAAGGAATGAATTAAATGTTTTTTGAACTGTATTGAATTCAAATAATGAAGATTTCCTTTGGCTCTCCAACTACCACGCACTTGAAAATGCTACCTGGCCTTTGACTTGAAAGAGCTAAGGATACAAGTAGATTCCTGTTCAACACAAAGGTGTAGGCAGAATTTTTAGACTTGGCCCACTTGAAATCAAGTCTGCATTTTATTCTTAGCCAAAATGCCTCACTGATTTCCTACTGGATACAGATGAAGGAAAAGGGTGTTTCCTTTCTGAAAAGTTGGGTTTTAACCACACCTTATATCTGGCACTGTCCTTGGCATTGGCAGCTATACTAAACAAAAGTGAGGTTTGAGTTTGGGGCAGGCTTTTATTTTAGATTCTGAATTAAAATGAATAGCGATTTTGATGGTTTATGTGTGTGTGTATATATATAAGCATATATATATGTTTAGTAAAAAATGGAAAAAATGAAGAGAAAGGGATAATCATTGAAGTCTGATACATTTTGTTACTTTAGGATATTTTAGAAATACCTATTATTTCCTGAATAGATTGTTGATGCCTCGAAAGAATCACTAGAAGGTAAATAAATTCTTTGAGGCTATGAATGAACCGGGGATGAAAGACAGTAAAATAATGAGCCAGTGGCAGTGAGATGGGTTTCACCTCCTATAAAATTGTAAACTAAAAAGATATAAGTACAGATGAGCCAGAAGGATTCAAATATAGTCTTGAGTTGGATTGAATTGGCTTTTAAGTTGACTTTTAATACAGTGGCAAAAACACCAGGCTTAGAGCCAGGATATCTGGGTTCTGTTCCTGACTGTGGGTGACCTTGGACAAATAATTTTATCTATCCAAATATCCATTTTTTCCATCTGTATAATCTATTTATTGATTCCTTATTCTTCAAATGAGTGGATTACATGAAACAATTTTAATTTTCCTTCTTAAATATTGTTTCATTCCTTTATTCATGCCTGCTTGCGTGCATGCATGCACCAAGTATTTATTAAGTGTCTACCATGCGCCAAGCATTGATAAGTGCTAGAGAGTCAAAGACAAAACATCTCTTTTTTCAAGGAATTTACATTCTGTTAGGGGAATGTACATACACAAAAGCAAATTAGGGATTTGAAGAGGCAGAGGAAGAGAGAGAAGTGCCCGTCAGGCTTCTTCAATAGGACAAAAACAACTCTTCTCTTCCTCCTAATATCTCACATGAACACAATGGGGTGTGAGCAACACTTCCACAGATTGTGCAAAGGAATGTGGAATGGAGAAGTGATGTTGTAATGTTGTGTACAGAGAACAACAATTGAGGCAACTTTGTTAGATTATAAAGAGTGTGAGGGGGAGCATCATGGAATTTGAGAATGAGAATGAACCTCTTTGACCTTCTAGTCCAACTGACACATGAAGGAATCCCTACTATAAATGCCTAACAACTGGTCCTTCTGCCTCTACCTGAAGACATTCAAAAGATTTTTTTTATGACTTTCAACTATTCTTTTTGAAAGTGATCAATGAATTCCTTTATGCTAAATCCTTCTCTTTCCTTATCTTTCTTGATCTCTTTGTCCACTGGTTTCTTTTGGAACAGGTTCTTTGGCTTTTATGAATCTTCTACTGGTTCTCCTCTTACCCCTCTGACTTCTGGTCTTTAACATATAATTTCATTCTACTGCACACAGACATACCTAATTTTATTGAGGTTTGCTTTACTGCATTTTGCAAATATTGATTTTTTTTTTGGCAATCCTGTATCAAGCAAGTCTGTTGGTGCCATTTTTCCAACAACATTTGCTCACATCATGTCTCTGTGTCACATTTTGGTAATTCTCATGATATTTCCATTATCAGTTATCTTTTATATTACTCTTATAATTTATATATATTTAATATATGTATAATATACTTATAATATATACAATATATAATATATATAATATTACTCTTATATAAGACAGCAAACTTAATAAATGTTGTGTATGTTCTGACTGCTCCAGGGACCAACTGTTCTCCATCTCTCTCCCTCTCCTCAGACCTCCCTATTCTCTGAGACACAATGATATTGAAATTGAAATAACCCTACAATGTCCTCTAAGTATTCAAATGAAAGGTAGAGTCAATTGATGCAGCAAACTTCATTGTTGTCTTATTTTTAGAAATTGCCACAGTCACCCGAACCTTTAGTAACCACTAGCACCTTGATCAGTCAGTAGCCATCAACATTAAGGCAAGACCCTCCACCAACAAAAAGATTGCAATTGGCTGAAGGATCAGATGACATTTAGAATTTTTTTTTTAGCAATAAAGTATTTCTTAATTAAAGTATGTACTTTTAAAAGACATAATATTATTATGCACTTAATAGACTACAATATAGTATAAACATAATTTTTATGTGCACTGGGAAACCCCCAAAAAATCTGTGATTCACTTTATTGTGATACTCATTTTATTGCAGTGGTCTGGAACTGAACCCACAATATCTCTGGGGTATGCTTGTATACTTTAAAAATCCATATTGCTTCATTTATCTAAGTTTTATATTCCCAACCTAGATTGGAGCTTACGGAGAATGGGAGAGAGCATGTCTTTTTTCTTATTATCTCATTATTTTCATCTTTTTGATGGAGGTCAGCTAGAAAAGGAACTGGAACAAGTCACTATTCCACTTATTATTCTTTTATAATTAATGTTCTGCAGACAATTGCTTAGGTGGGTAAAATATTTCCTTTTTATAATTGGAAAAAATATTAATAAATAAGCTCATTTTCTGTAGGCTCAATTATTATCATTAAATACATGAATAACTCACACTTACAAAGTATCTTAAGGTTAAGACTTTTGACAACCTCCCCCACAAAGAAGAGTATAGAGCATATAACATATATTTTATATATATATATACATAAAATATGTTATATAACACAATATAATATTTGTCTGTTGGTTGTTTTATCATACTCAACTGTTCTAGAAAACGGGTCATGAGGAATAGAGGGAGGAGAATTACCTTGTAGGAGGATAGGTTTTGTGACCCAGTAACAACATCTATTATGTGCCCAGGGCACCATTCTAAATCCTGGAAGGTCCAAAATCAAAATGAAACAAAAAGTCCTTCCCTGCAAGGAACTTATATTAGGAGGTACAAATGTAAAGTACTATGTTTGTTCGTTATAATCAGAGAGTGGAGAAAGCATTAAGAATAAAGGGGCTGGGCGTGGTCAGGAAAAGTTTCCCATGGGAAGCGACACAAGCCCTATTACAGGGCTTCTTAAACTTTTTCCACTCTCGACCACTGTTCGCCTTCAGGCGGCATAGGCTGGTGTTACCTGGTCTGAGGGCATGCGCAGTGCAAAGTGCCCAAGTTTTGTGTTCGAAACCAAGACTGCAGTGAAATTGTGTGATGCAACCAGGGGCAAGGACTGCCGGAAACACCTTGGATTCATTATGTGTTCGATTTTTAATTACTTTTTGGTCGTTGCACTTCCAGAAACGTTTTGCTGTTGCGAAAGAAGCGAAAGAAGCGCTGATCTACCTTGAAGAAAGATAGAGATTCTAAGAGGAGACGCCTGGGGGAGCAAAGTCCAAGCCTGGGGTAGGGAGCAATCTGTTTAAAGGTGCAGTGAGGGAGATGGAGCACTGAGTTTGGGGAACAGCAACTACATCTTTTTGGCTAGAGAGTAGATGTCATGAAGGGGAGTTATAGAAAATAAACCTTGAAATTTAAACTGCAGTCAGATTCGCAAGGGCTTTGTCAGGCTGAGAAAGCTGTGAGAGATGAAGAGGGCCAAAATAAAGTGGTTGACTGCAATTGGAAAGAAGGGGTATATATAAGATATATTGTGAAGGTAGAATCCACAAAACTTTGCAGTTGATTGGGTATATAGTGTTATTGAAAGACTTGAGAAAATGTCAAGGTTGTGAACCTGAGTGACTTTGAAGGATGGTGGTGCCCTCAAACAGAAATAGGGGAATGCACAAGCCCTGCTTAGGACTTGAGGATGGTTTAATATTATGAAAGGTAATAAAAATACGTACAAGATTTCCTTGCCAAAATACACCAAATCTCATTACCAATACATACCAAATCTCCTGACAAATATCTCAAAGAATCACAAAATTTCAGTAGCAAAAAGGATCTATAACAGCTCCAACATGTGACCATTTGATTTCTGGTCAAAAACCTCCAGTGACAGCAAACTCACTACCCTCCCAAATCTATTCTAACTATGAACAGCTCTAATTATTAGGATGTTTTTAGTCACTTTAAGCTAAACCCTCTTCTGTAATTTCACCTCACTATTTCTGGTTCTGAACTTGAAGACAAAGCAGAAAAAAAAATCTAATTCCTACTCCACATGAGAATCTTTCAAATGCTTAAATCTTTCTGTTATAACAGCTACAATTCTTCTCTTCTCCAGGTCATCCTTGAGTGGTCTGGTCTATAATTCTTTCACCATCTTGGCTGACCTTCACTGGGAATATTCCAGATTGACAACATCTTTTCTAAAGAGCAGCTGCCACAATTGAACAAAGTATTCCAAGTGAGGACTGAGTGCAGGATAGTCACGTCTCTCCAGTTCTGGACTTCTAGAGTTGATTTTTGAGTTCAGTGAAAAGAATAACTCTGCAGTTTAAGGACCTGGGCTCATATCCCTTTTCTGATGATTACTATACATGTGTGATTTTGGGTAAGCCACTTAACTTCCTTGCTCAAGCCTCAAATTTTCCCCTCTGGAAAATGAGGAGGATAGATTAGAAAGCCTCTGGAGTCTTTTCCATGCTCTGCAGCTATGATTTTAGGACCCAAATTCCTTTTTCAATTTTATTTTATCAGAGTTGGGTCATCATTCAAACATGTTGGGATTCTTACATTGTCATTACAACTCAAAATGTTGCCATAATTGCTCTGTTGGAATTTTATTGAATTAAGTATCATTTAAATGCAGTTGGAAATGATACTTTGTCTATAGATATGGATTTTATCAATTAAATGATATTTATTTATTTTTGCTTTTTTTTTGGAGGGGGGAAGGTAGGGCAATTGGAGTTAAGTGACTTGCGCAAGGTCACATGGCTAGTTTTGTGTTAAGGGTCTGAGCCCAGATTTGAACTCAGGTCCTCCTGACTCCAGGGCTGGTGCTTTATTCACTGTGCCACCTAGCCGCCCCTGAAATGGTATTTATTACTATACAATTTGACTAATGTGTGAATTTGATGCAAGTTACAGAATGAGCATTAAGCAGACAGCCAGAAGAGCTGCATTCTTGCCGTTGCCCAGCCAATGACCATATAACTTTGTGCAAATAATTCAAGTGCTCTGCTTTTTTTTTAAAGCATGTAATTATACTCGTTCATTTTTTACTAACAGAAATGTCATAAGAATGAAATGGAATAAAATGTTTAATAAGTGCTAGTTGACTTTTACTTAATTTAGTGGGCAGTGAGTTCTTGAAAGAAAAGTTACTAAAATATTAAATTGCTACAGCCCTTTGCAAACTTTAAAGAGGTATATAATTGTCAGTTACTCTCTTACTAGCACCACCACTCCTGTAGCGACAATGACAATAACTATGGTTATTCTTGATGCTACTGTTAGTCAGTAAGTCAGTCAATGAGCATTTATTAAGCACCTACTGTGTGCTAGGTACTGTGATAAGCAATGAATATGTAAAGAAAGGCAAAAACCAGTCTAAGTTCTCAAGGAACTCATGGTCTAATGGGGAAGACAACATGCAAACTAGGGGTGGTCTCAGAAAGAAATCACTAAGATTAAGAGGGGTTAGGAAAGGCTTCTTGGAGAAGGTAGGACTTTTGCTGAGGCTTGGAGGAAGCCCAGGAAGGCAGGAAGTAAAGATAAAGTGGGAGAGAGTTCAAGGTATGAGGAGAGTCAGTGAAAATACTCAGCTGGGAGATGAGTGTTGGCTTCTCAGCCTTTGAATCTGGGTCAGGCATGGAAAAAATAGAGACTAGCTCTGATGACAATATATAAATCTTAAGTGCTTGTTATGCTGATTATTGTAGCATTGAGCAGAACAACCAGACACATTTTACATACTAGGCTGACATTTTTTATAGTTATATTTTACAGGTAGGGGATTGAGGCCTAGGAAAAGTTTGACTGTACTTTTTATTTCATCGTCATGTTGAAAGTCAGATTTCACAATCTAATAATACGCATACTTCCTCTTATGCATGCAGCAGAAATCTGTTATAACACTTATCTTTTACTATATAGATTGGGGTATTCTGTGACTGAAATCATCTTTGAGCCCCAGCTCTGCAGCTTCCTAGCTGTGTGTCTGTGACCAAATCACCTAACTACTCTGCTGTTTAATCTTCGTAAAAACAACTTTAAAATTCCTTCCATCCCAGGAGATATCTACATTCAGAGAAAGATCTAGAACGACTAGAGTTTAAATGGAGACTGAAGCAATACATGCTATCGTTCTTTTTCATGTTTGATTCTGTTTCTTTTTTCCCATTGTTCACTCATTGGTTACAACCCTTCTATACAACCAGACTGTTGTACAGTGTGAAAGTATTTGCAGATCCTATACTTGATTGCACACCACCATGGGGGGGGGGGGGGAAGGAAGGGGAGAAAATCTGAAACTCAAGTGATTGTGGAACTGAATCTTGTGAACTAAAAGTAAATAAACAAGTCATTGAAAAAAAAAAGATTCCTTCCCTCCCTATTCCTTCCTTCCCCAGTCTCTGAAGCAGTAATAATCTCCTTCACAACTTTGAGATTCTGGGGTTTCATAGCTCCCTGTATGTTTCATGGGATTCAAACCAATTTCTTCTCATATCGTGATACATGAAATGTCACCTTAATATCCTCAACAGGAATGCCAGGTCTGGGAAAGTACTGAGGCACTGACGTAGATGAGACTCTGTCTGAATTTTATAGAAACATACATGCAAATTATAGTTAGTCTAGAAGGAAAATTAGCTTTGGAGCCAGAGGACCTGTGTTCAAATCCTGATCTGTCGCTTTAATACCTGAGTGACCTTGGGAAAGTTATTTAATATATCTGAGTTTATTATCTCTCAGTTACCTCATCTATAAAGTGAAAAAATTGGACCAGATTCCCTCTAAATTCTATGTGTGCATGAGAAGAACTTAAAAAAATATATTTAAAATTCCTACTTAGGCTTTAAAAAGAAGAGATGGACAATAGCAGATCAATAGAAAATTTTCTTTAAAAAAAAACTTATATAGCTATATGATACCAGTAGCAGACCCTAACATTTGTAAGTATTATAAGAGGAGAATATGATTAAGAGACAAAAAATAAAATTCTAGACTATCTTTGAAATAGCCCTGTATTATAGCACAGAGAACACTAGATTTGAGACATGGCTACTAACTGTGGGCTCATGTTACCCATGCCCTACCCTTTTTTAGATTTCAGTTTCTTCATATGTGAAATAGAGAAAATGGACTTGGTTTTTAGGGCTCCTTCAAGCTCTTCATGTTATGGTTATAAGGTTAGGACAAAGGTTCCCTTGAGTGCCTAGCCATAGAATTTTTGATTGGGAAGGAATGTTAAAGTCATTTTGTATGATCATCAGGATGATTTAATCTTGACAAGACTAAGGATTTTGATTTAATGAACCAGAAGAATTTATTGAACAACTACTCGATAATATAGGGAATCTAGGAACATAAGACCTGCATGATTTACGTCCCCAAGGACAAGACAATACACAGAAAATGATAGTATTCGAATTGTGGGTTGGAAGAGACCTTAAAAGAACATTTAGTCCAACCTACTTATTTTGCAAATGAGGAAACTGGGACCCACAGAGACTAAATGAATTGCCCACAAGTCAAAACATTAGTAAGCTAGGATTTGATATCAAAGTGGTGCAGTGGATACAGCACTGGGTCTGGAGTCAGGAGGACCTGAGTTCAATTGGGTCTCAGACACTTACTAGCTGTGTGATCCTGGTCAAGTCACTTAACCCTGTTTGCTTCCGTTTCCTTATCTATCTTTCCTTAGAAGAAATTGGCAAACCACTCCAGTAGCTTTAGCAAGAAAACTCCCAAATGGGATCACAAAGAGTTGGACACAGCTAATCAACAAAACAACAGCTACCTTTGATTCTAGTGTTCTTCCCACAATATAAGAAAGAATACAGTAAGAAAAACTACAAAGACATGAGGTGAAGGAAGAGAATCTGACCTATGCCTTGAAAAGAGGAAGCATTCATTAAGATATGAAATGGCCCTCTGGGAGGGGGTAGGAAAAGGGCTACAGTGGAAATGTAGGTGATAAAACAAAACATATCAATGAATATTTGTTTTTAAAAATGAAAACGGGGAAGACAGAGGAGAGGACGTCAGGTAGGGCAATCAAGTGTGAACTTAGGGATGGAAAAAGGAGTGAAAGCTTTTGCCAGTAAGGAGACTGAGGGTGTGGATGTGGTAAGGCTGAATTCCCTCTGTGAAGTCAGAGCAGTCAGAGCACACAGAAATGTCTGTGTGTCACATTGTAGTTTTAACTAGAGCTCGGTGGTCTGGAATCAGACTGTAGACTTGTAGCCAACAGTTTCCTGGTTTCAGCCAGCTTTTACGGGTATATGTGTTTTTATTCACTCTCTGCAGCTGGTCATAAAACTGACCTTTACAAATGTACAGTCATTGTTGCATGAGAACATAGGTCCTGAGCCAAACCAGACAACACCTAACAAGCTACAGTCTAACTTCCTTTACATTATTATATGCAGCTGGATTGATTGTTGAACTCCTTCTAGAATTCTAAACAGATAAATCATTGAGATCTTATTGATAGCAATCACTTGAAACAGAGCCAAATAAAAAGCATCTTGAAATAATGCTCATGAAAAAAAAAGACATGGCATCTATGACACAAATGTGAAAGTAAGGTCAGTGGATATGGAACAATGACCGACACATAGCAAGCACTTAATAAGTGCTTGCTGACTTCTGGATGTTACAAAAGCAAATATCCTGTATCCACGACATCTCCTCTTTAGCAACTTCCACTTAATGAGTCAATATGTCCAGAATACAACTTGGGTGCTAGATTCCATGCTGGGTACCACATTTTGGGAAGAGCAACCGAGATGCTAAGGGGTCTTGAGTTCAAGCCAAATGAATGTAGATGCTTAGCTTTAGATCCAAGGATTTTTTTTTAAATTAAAAAAAATCACATCTCAAGGGTTGGGGAAAAGATTTTTTATACAATTTTTAAAAGCTTAAGGCTTCTTACAGGGTAAACATTACTCCAAAACACTGAGAAATATCTTAGAGAGGTAACAAAGTGGCACTCAATGCAATGTTCCAAGAAATTAAGTAACCCACAGATTGTTTTTATTTTTAAATCACAAATACCACAAACAACAATACCATCTCCAAATGAGAGGGTGTATGTGTGTGCGTGTGTGTGTGTGTGCGTGTGTGTGCGTGTGTGTGTGTGTGTGTGTGTGTGTGTGTGTGTGTGTGTACCTGGGCAAAAGGATAAGAATAGTGTTCAATGATATGTGAAGGTCTATTATGTGGCATAGGTATTTAATTTAGGATTGTACGATCATCAATTCATAAAACTCTAAGAGATTTTAGATAGTATCTAAGCCAGACTCCTCATTTCAGAGATGAGGAGACTTGGGGCCAGAGGGGTTAAGAGAGGTGCTCATGGTCACATAAGTAGAAAGTGATAGAGAATATATTTGCTGAGCTTCTCTGAATATAAATCTGGTGGTCTTTCCCCTATGATACATTCTATTGGTTCACAGAGGGTGGAATTAAGAGCAATGAGTAAAAGTTGAAGAGAGATAGATTTACAAGTGACATCAGAAAAAAAAATCCCCAAAGTTGGAGCTATTTAAACGTACAAAGGGCTGACTTGAGAGGTTGTTGACTTCCCCTCACTGGAAATCTTCAGTCAAATGCTGGATAAACACTTGTCAGGTATATTGTAGAAAAGACCTTTGTCCCACTTTGGGATGAACCAACTGGCCTCTAAAATTCCTTCCAGAATTTTAGAACTTAAGAATTTCTTTTCTTTTTCTTTTTCTTTTTGGAGGGCAATTGGGGTTAAGTGACTTGCCCAAGGTCACACAGCTAGTTTTTTGTGTTAAGTGTCTGAGGCCAAATTTGAACTCAGGTCCTCCTGACTCCAGGGCCAGTGCTCTATTCACTGTGCCACCTAGCCGCCCCCCAATTTTTTTTTTCTTTTTGGATGGGGGAGGGCAGGGCAATTGGAGTTAAGTGACTTGCCCAAGGTCACACGGCTAGTAAATGTTAAGTGTACGAGGTCAGGTTTGAACGCAGGTCTTCCTGACTCCAGGGCTGGTGCTGTATTCTGAACTTAGGAATTTCAACACTGGAAGGGACCTCAGTGTCAGTCTAGTCCAAGTGACTTTTCAAAGAGGATCCTTTCTACCACATACCTGACAGGAGGTTATCTAACCTTTGCTTGAAGAAATCTAATTATGAGATCCTATAATTCTGGAAAAATGGAAAATGCAGTTGTAATCACTCTAGCTGATGTATAGGAAATCCCAAAACCAGTTCCATAGAACCTGAAATCCACAGGAAAATCTAGAAAAATTGCATCCTAAAATCCAAGAAAGAAAATAGTGCTTATCTCACCTTCTCAGAGGTGGGGTAGGATAGTGGAGAAAGTATTGCCTTTTCCAATCCTGCTGGGTAATTTATTTAACCTTTATGAGCCACAATTCCCTTATCTATAAAATGATGAAAGTTTGAATAGATGGTCTTGATTGCTCCTTCCAACTTTAACTCTATGCTACCATAAGAATGAATCTAGTTTTAATCCTCATTTTGTTATTAACTAGCTATATGACCTTGAACAAATTGCCTCTCCTCCTCATCTACAAGGTAAAGATGAAATATTTAAGATCCTTCTGAGCTTTGACATTCTGTTACGTCAGAAGGAGACTTTGTTACAAAATGGACTTTTCTATGTATATGTAAGTGCTAAAAAAGTGCACTGTTCTGTTGTGATTGATTGATGGGAATTCAAACCCAGAAGCCTCTAAGGTAGATTCAGGATTATAGAGGTGATGCAAACACATATGTACATATTGTCTGAGCTGCTTTTCCTGTCCCATTGCTTCTATACTGTTGAAGCAGTCTGGGATCAGTGCCAAGTACCTCAGGATTCTAGCACATTTTAATTCCCTATTGGTTTTTTCAAGAATGAAGATGACAGGTAGGGTGGTGTAGATAACATGATATGGCTTCCTGTCTACTAAACAGCCCCCAGGTGGCCAGGCATGAGGGGACCTATATTAATGAGTCATGGGATTATCCCTTATGGGATTAGTAGGGTAGAGAATGGGGCTGATGCTGTCAATTTCTCCTCCATACAAGAGCAAGTACCAACACGGAGAACAGGGGTGGCTGAATTGCCGCCAATAACATGTCCCTTGCATGAAGGCAGTATGTTAGGAGGAGGTGGAGGAGGAGGGGAAATAAGACATAAACCAGCTGTAAACACAGAAGCCAAGAGAATAAATCCCTGAAAGTCCCTAGCCAAAACCTTCTCCCTGAAACACAATAATACATAGCTATCCCAGGTTTCTTCTTTCTGAGAGTGATTTAGTACCAGAAATAAAAATTTCTCAGGGAAGATGTTCTTTCAAAATTCTGTTAGCTACCAGGATGGAGTACTATCATCAGAAACCACAAAAGAAAATTTCTTGCAAAACTGGATGGTGGGATAGGGTTTGTTTCTTTGGGTTTAAATGACACCCCCGCTAAGGCTTGAGTGGTGCTGGGAAATTTACTGAAGTTCTGGATAGTTTCTGACCCCACAAGACTAGTTGAGCAATAACGTGGTGGAGGCAGTGGTTAGATCTACGACAGTCAGCTCCTTGCAGAGATTTCTGCAGCTCTGATGTAGCATTAGGAAATTACTGGCTTGAGGCAATTGAGGTATATTCTTCAGGTCTTCAATTCAGTAGGAGACGGCAGTACCTTGCTAAAGGATAAGACTGACCCATTTCAGAAGTCCTGCAAGGACAACCTACATGCAGTCCATCTGTCATCGCTTTGCTGCACAGAGTTGGGACTTTACAAAGAAAACATCGATAATGCTTTACTACTTTCACTGAAATTGAATTTGCACTAATCTATGATGAAATGAAATAAGCAGAGGGAAATTTTTATCAAGAGATAAATTAAAGCAGTTTATAGGAGAAAAACAAGAGTAGAAAGAAATTATAAAAGAGCAGAATGAATTTTACAACACAGTTAACATTCAGCTGGCTAGTGGGAAGGTGATGGCAGAGCACCACTGTTTGGTTTAAAGCATAGCTGGGCTTTAGGGTACATATTAAAATTTCAGCAGCAAGCATATGGAGACATTTACAGAATTACATGCTGGAATATAGGTACTATACCTTATTTTCAAATGATGCTGCTGCTGCTTACCACTTAGTATACTAAAATAGTCATGAGAACCTGAATTTACATGAGATGTATTTAACACAGCACGTTACAAACTCCTGAATAACAATAAATTACTATTCTTGCAGAAATTGGCTCATAAAACAAAAATTCTAATGTCTGATACTGAGGAGAGCATTTAAGGTTGAGTGTTAAGTGATTTTTTAAAGAGTATTCTTACTAGAGAATCACAGAAACCAAATAAAATAGAGTCTTATTATGCACAACTAGATAATAATAAGAGGCTTACCTTTTTTCCTCCCAAAGGCCCTGGATACCTGCTAAAGGAATATGGGTTCTAGTCTTGGTTCCATCACCATGAAGCTATGTGTTGTTGGGCAGATAGTTTAGTCTTTCTGAGTCCTTTCTTTCCTTTGTGAAATGAAGGTTGGGATGGGATATCTAAGATTCCTCTCAACTTAACATTCTATAAAACTATTAATTATCAAGAGAAATATTTGAAGGTCTCAAATTCAAAGCATTGACTAAGTCAAAGCCTTCATCTAAATTACTTGAAAATTAAGACCTGTGGTCTAACAGAATCCTATGTGATCTGAGTTTCCCTCCCCTTTCCCCGAGGGGATCTATTTTAGCTGCAGAACTCTAAATGACTTCAAAGAGAGCCAGATTTGTGTGCAAGAGACATGTAGTCAGAGAGAGAAGGATGAGAATGCAGTAGATTATTCATGTATATTCAGTAAAGAGAAATGACTCATAATAAATATGCAATAAATGCAGCCATTTTAATGGGGATCAAATTGCATACATATTGACACCCAGTTCCCTAGTATTCTTAGTCACTGTTGCTGTTTGTATGGTTTTTGGTGGGTGTGTGGTGGGGGCAGAATAGCTGAAAAAACACAGGTGATCTGGATTTCTTTTAACTTCCATATAATAATGCAGTGCAACTCTTGTAAAAAAAATATTTCTGACACTTGTACTTCTAAAACTAACACACTTTTGAGTGTGTTAGCTTTTCAGCCTTGGAATCTGAATCAGGCTTGGCAAAAGCAGAGATTAATTCTGATTACAACATAGCCTTTTGAATAGTGAAACCTTACGATCATTTCTCACTTTGCTGAGAGTACAATATAGGATGGAAGCTCCTTGATGGTAGAGATGGCATCACTTTTGTAACCGTAAACCCAGCACCTAGTCAAGTGCCAGGAACATAGAGGACACTTGCAAATACTTGTTGATTAAAGTAATACTTGGTTAGTATAGCTCTATGCCAATCTATCATGGGGTACCTAGTTCATTAGTTCTTGCTAGCACTTTACCAGTACTCTGGTGATATGGATACTCTTGATTCAATGATAAAATGCATTTCATCAACATCATTCTTTTCCTAAAGGTAGTGTGGCAAAGGGATAGAATGCTGGGCTTGGAGTCAGTAGGACATGTGTTCAAAGCCTGCCTCTGACACTTACTAAATGTGATTCTGTGAAATTTCCTAAACTCTTACCACTTCAAGAAACCCTCCAAGACTGAAAATTGCAGAGCAGTTGCTGGTCTGATTTGGTAACGAAAGGTTTCTTCACCATTACTGTCCTACACCAATGACAAGACAAATTCAAACCATACACAAATATAATCCTTTTCATACATATATTCTCTGGAAATTTGGGCACTGATGATCACTCTCATTCCTTTTTCCTGTCTACAATTGACAGTCACTTTTATCAACCTTATCTTACAGAAAAATGTGATGTTGCTTTTGTAATGACATCATCTGCCTGGCATGATTATATGATTGTTCACAATGTACCTATGAAATCTTTAAGTAAAAAAAATGATATATAAGGTTTTCTGAAGATAAAGCTATGTAAACACACATGTTAGAATAGGAATTCTTAACCAGGGTGGGGGTGTTCATATGCTTGTTTAAAAAATAATATCAATAGCTAGATTTCAATATAATTGGTTTCCTTTGTAATCCTATGTATTTTATTTAATCAGTTTAAAAACATTATCTTGTAGTTATTTAGATAGACCGAAATAATTGGAGAAATAATATTTGTTCATGAGTAAATAGAGCCAATAGAAATGAAAATAATATCTAAATTAATTCAAAATACCAAGGGATTACTTTATAGAACTTTATAGAAAAAATGGTAATGAAATTCATCTAGAGGAGCAAAAATTGGAGGAAAAGACGCCTAGTAACAGCAGATCTCAAATAATACTATAAAGAAAGAATTTTCAAAAGAATTTGGTACTGGTTAAAAAAGAGATCAATCAGTGGAAGAGATTAGGTACACAAAATATAGAAACAAACCTAGTAGCCTAGTGCTCAAAAATACAAAAACCCTAGGCACAGGGGCAAGTATTCACTATTTTATAAATGCTGCTCAGAAAACTGGATAGTATTATCGCAAAAATTAGGATAAGATTAACATCTCAAATCTTATAATAAGATAACTCCAAATAGGTAAGTGACCTGGATATAAAAGGTCACATAAACAAATCAGAGGAACAATAAAGAAATTACCTTTCAGATCTATGTACAGGAGAAGACTAAACAAAGGACAGAGAAGATTACAGAAGATGGGCAGTTTTGACCACAAAAATTTTAAAAAAGTTTTGCATGAGCAAATCTGATATAGCCAAGATTAGAAAGGAAACAATTGACTGGGAAAAAAATCTTTGCAACACAATTCTCTGAGGAAGGTCTCATTCCCAAGATATGTAAGGGACTGATTCAAATCAGTAGGAATAAGAGCCATACACCAATAGATAAATGGTCAAAGGGTATGTACAGGTAGTTCTCAAGGGAAGAAATCCAAGCTAGCTATTATTAAAAATGCAGCAAATCACTAATTAGGGAAATGAAAATTAAAACAACTATGATGTCCTACCTCATCCATCGGACTGGAAAGGCTGATAAAAAAGGAATATAATAAATGTTGCAGGGGTTGCAGCAAAACAGATGCACTGTGACTGGGGCTATGAATTGGTCCAGTAATTCTGGAAAAGCAATTTGGGATTATGACTCAAAAGTTACGAAACTGTGCATTGAACCAGTGATATCACTCTTAGGCCTATGCCACCAAAGAGATTAAAAAAAAGGCAAAAATGGTCTTGTATGTACAAAAATATTTATAGCAATTCTTTTTGTGGTGACAAAGAACTAGAAACTAATGGTGTACCCATAAAATGGGCATAATTGAATGAAATATGATATATGACTATAATACTGTTGTGCTATAAGAAACAAAGAAAGACATTTTCAGAGAGATCTTGGAAGACAGTCATGAAGAAATGGAGTGAAGTGATAAGAACCAAAATAATAATTTATACTCTAGCATCAATATTGTAAAAACAATTAATTTTTAAAGACTTAAGAACTCTGATCTATATAATGATCAACTGAGATTCCAGAGGAATGATGATAAAAAAATGTTACCTATCTCCTGACAGAGAGATGATGGACTAATATGCAGAATGAAAAACACATTTTTGAATTGTGGCCAAAACAGGAATTTATTTTGCTTGACTATGCAATTTGTAACAAGGGTTTTAAATTTCTTTGTTTCTTTTTTTTTTCTTCCAGTGAATGAAGTAGGTGGGGGGAAGGGAGGTAAGAGGGAGAAAAAAGAATAAATGATTGATAATAGAAAAAAAATTTTTAAATGCATTTTAAAAAGAATTTAAAATATTGTTCTGATAAGGGTTCCATAGCTTTACTGGATTGCCAAAGGGAAATACAAAATACCAAAAGGATTAAAAACCCCTGAATTAGAGTTTCCTTATTTTTAAGCTTACTTTTTTTGGGTGAGGGGAAGAGAGTGAGGTCTCCATTTTCCTTACCATGAAGCACTATTGAATACAGGTTTTATTTTTGCACTCACCTGCCCAGGCTGTTCACAGGCTGTTTGGTACCGTGCTTGCTGGCAAAGTTCTTTGACTCTTTCATACTTGGGTAAGTGATTTGACTGTTGGGCATTCTTGCTAGGTTCTTCCTTCTTGCGCAGGAATTTGCTTTGATACAAAGGGACAAACATTAGAGAAGTGGTCTTTCCCACCTCCCATGATTCCTGCCCACCCAACAACCTCACTTCTTAGCAAGAAGAAGGAACTTAATTAAGAGAAAACTCTGAAAGAGGGAGTACTGCCAAATCCAGCATTTGGTGAGCTGCTTGGATGGAAATTATCACTCAAGAGTCACCAAGAAACTTTCTGGGAGGGCAGAGTTGCTCCTAGTCACATTTTTCAAACAGTAGCAGTTTTTAAAAGCTTTATTCATCTAAAGTGTTTAGTTTTGTAGGCTATAAAGTTAGTGAGGCTAATAATCATTTGAATGCCTTTAGCTGTGAGAACTGATGTTATGATAAAGGGCAAAGCAGGGAATCAAACGGGCAGAAATCAGTGGTTTTGTAAACAAATCTCCATTTCATTTTGGAATTTGTTTTAGTTCTGGAAAATGTAATTCAAAGCAACAGAACCTGAGAGATTGGAGATGGGGCTTTGAGTGCAATTGAAGAGGTAAACATAGATTTGGTTACGGTCTAAAAGTGATTTGAGAATCATGATCAGAAAGACCGATTCATTTTTCTTTAACAAAATGCTATAGGTAAAAATAAAAAGTTCAAATCAAAATATATGCTAAAGCCCCTTATTATGAGAATTCATTGTTAAAAATTCAGAGGCAGGAAGACTATAATGGGGGATCTAACCTGCTTTGCTGGTCAGCAAAGAAGGATTAGAAATGGTTTGACCTTGTGACTAGGAATTACAAAATCTGCAGGCTTGCTGAGTAAAAATGAAAAAAAAAAGCACCCAAGAGGTAGATCTGACCACTAGGAATGTTTTCCATCAGCACCCCAAAGCCAATAATTACCCTCTTTCCACTAGGAATGTATCACGCCAAATTTTGGTCTTTTTGTTTGTTCGAAACCTGAAAGCAAAACAATAATATTTACTGCTGGCACCTGGAAGCCTTTTCATATGGAGTTGTGTTAACAGTTTATTTAAAGAAGCACCTCTCACTTCATATGGACCGTAACTAACTTTATAAATGTACTATTCACATACAGCTTAGAAATTCCAAGTTTGTGGTGATCCTGATGGAAAGAGCTTGTTTTGCTAGACTTTTTCTCTGTGCCATGATGGGTTGGCTCAAGTGTACACTGAGACTGGCTGTAGGGAAGGATAATGACCCACCTGTTACCTGGTTTTTCTAGGTCCAGTAGTTTGAGGACTGACTTGCCATCTACATCGGGAGGAGTATCAAGTCCAGCAATATCCAGGATGGTGGGAGCCAGGTCAATGTTTAGCACAATCTGAGACACTCTGCAAGGGAACAGCTAGATGAGCTTCCATCAAGAGGGTATAAAATTTAGGATGCTTTTCTAGGAGCACAGAAGTAGCAGTATTAGAAGTTTAAGGTTTAAATAGTGCTTTATATCAGAGGCATCAAACTCCCAGTTGATTGAGGACAGAGCCTGACTGAAATGCAATTGGGAAATATTTTACAAAATAAATAAAAATACAACAAAACATAATAATGATATTTTAAAAAATAAATAAATAATGACAATTTGTTGTTTTCACTATGCAACCTGCAGAGATGAGTTTATATTTGAGATTGATACCATTGCTTTACACACATTCTCTCATTTCATCCTTACAACAACCACATGAAGTCGTGAAGAATTGACTTTTATCTATCCATGGGCTCTTTTTTTGACCCCATTGGGACCAGAGAGATGTATTTATGAAGCATTTGGCTAGTGTGAGGATTGAACTCCTTAACTGTGGAACAGAGCAAAGCTAACTGACCTGTAAAGGGATCAGAACTGGAGATCATGGCCTCATTAACACCATTGTCTAATGGCGCTAGCAGCCTAGACAAGGTCAGGCATACGGCCTTTGTAGGATGTGTACTGGCTTCTCAAAATTCTTCAAGTCAAAAGCTTTTCCTACAGACCTAATGTTTTCAAAAAGGAGCTGCCAGATTCTGTCAAAAGGTAACTAAAGGCTTTCAAAGGCAAGTAGTATCCTCTCCTATCCTACAGAGATTCTAATATTCACTTTTAAGAAAGACTAGGGTGCTTACAATTATTTTAAGACATACCTCCAAATTCTCAAATCTACAACCCCTAGGGGATGCAGCATGATATAGTAGGATGGGCATTGCATTTGGTATAGTGAGACCTTTCTATGCCTTTTTCCTTACTTTGTGACTTGGACAAGTCATCAAACTTCCCTTCTTCAGCTCTTAAATGAAGGGGTTTGATAAGATGGCTTCTGAGGCCTCTTGGTTCTCTTCTTCATCAATCTAGAGCTGATGATTTCATTATTTGCAGAATTAGAGGACTGTATCAGAATTATCCTTGGTGGTTTTTTTTTTTAGCTCATTTTCTAGGTGGGGAGATGGAGACAGAGACATTATGACTCACCCAAGTTTACATAGCTGGTTGATGGAGGGTATGGAATTTAAGTACAAACTATGTGCTTAATAAATATTTACTAACTGACAACTTAAGGCCATGTCTTCCATTTTCTATTTAATGCTTATTTCCATTAGACTGCCCTGTCTTGTTCATATAATTCACATACATATGCATGCACACATTTTTTTTCCTAGACTTCAAGAAATTGGGAAGAGGCTATTGTGAAATCAAACACAGTCATGAATCCTTCTAAAAAATCCTTTCCCTTCCAAATTCCTTATTTAACTACCAGACCAAGAAGTGTGAGTTCTTCTTGTTATGCAAAGATTGACTATTAATAATGTTCCCTTTTCTCTGTCTTTAACTTATTTTAAATGTGATGGAAAAAAAAACTTTATCATTATTTTTTTAAAGTTATTCAGTCTGAAGATACTAACATTTCTTGATCAAAGGAAACTAAAACCGAGACTTTTATTAACCAAAGTCATTTAATTGTTTCTTACATGGTAACTTGTATCATAAACAAAAGAGTACCTACATTGATCCTGGTTCTACACTTGGTCCACGAATAAAGAAAGGAACACGAATATCAAAGTCATATGGCATGGATTTTCCCTTCACCAATCCAAACTGCCCAATATGGTACCCATGATCTGCAGTGTAAATGATGTATGTATTATCCAGTTCTCCAGTTTCCACAAGCGTATTATACAGCTGAAATATATCACAGGGAAAAGTAGAAATGAAATGGAATGATATAACATGATATAGCAATGTTCCCTCTTAACCCCTCTTTTTTAAAAAAAGTCTTTTTCAGTATGAATTTAATAATCGTTAGACAATGCAGGCATCTTAATATACAAAGAAGAGCACAAAAGGGAATAATATATGGAACCATCAACTTCTGTCATATATACTTAAACATTTTTCTATCATGTTACAATGCAAAGATTGTTTCTAAAAGGTTGAGTAGGAGGATGGGAAAGAAGTATGATGTCAGTGATAGAGGAACCTCCCAAAGAGGAAACACTCTCTATTAATGCATAAAAGCATCTGTTCTATGACTGATAGTCTTAGAGAATTGTTTAGAAGTAATAAGTGATTATCAGTTTTACATCCTATAATGGTCTCTATCTCTTGTTTGGCCATAAATTCTTCCTTTATCCAGATGTCTAACAAGCAAACTATTCAATGCTCCCCTAATTTGCTTATGGTATCACCCTTCATGTCTAAATCATGCACCCATTTTGACCTTATCTTGGTAGGCAGTGTGAGATGTTGGTCTATACCTAAGTTTTTACCATCTGGTTTTCAAGTTTTCCCTCCCAGATTTTTTCAAATAGTGAATTCTTTTCCCAAAAGTTTGGAGCTTTGGGTTTATCAAAGACTAGATAGACTCTGATTATTCACTACTGTATATTTTGTACCTAATGTATTCACTGAATCACTGCTCTATATCATAGCCAGCACCAGATTGTTTTGATGATTACAGCTCTTTAATACAGTTTGAGATCTGCTATAGCTAGGCCTCCTAGGGCTGATATTTTAATAAAATGGTTTCTTCACCTTCTTTGCTATCCATTTTATCTACTAAGTCATCTATATCAGTGGAGCTCTCTGTCCCCTGGGGAATAAAATCACCATCTAGCTGATTCAGTTATCTTCATCAGTTCCACTAGATGTTCACATGAGGCAGAGGAGTCAAGTAAACTAATGCTTTCTGAAACTTAACCATTTTTGCCAGTGCTTACATTTTCATTGCACATTATTTTTTTTTGGTTTAGAAGAAAACTTTCTGTAACATGTCAGTCTGAAAATGCAGCAGGTAAGCAAATTATTTTATTGCTGCCCTTGTGTTTACATGTTCTTCCTGTTTCTCTTCCAGCTTTGACTGGTTTGGTTTCCCTCAATTCTACCTGAACCACCCACTGAAAAATAAGGGAATGGGAAAAAGGTGGGGGCAGGATGAAGATGGCAAAGGTATTTACAAATCAATGTCCTGAAATACAGGGAAAATGTGAAAAAGCAAACAAGTTTTGAGGGAAAAGGTAGGTGACGCAGGAAAGAAAATAGGAGGAAGCATCCTTGAGGATTTTGTGTGCTTACCCTTTCCACAGAGTCATCAACTGACATCAGAGTCTGAAGCCTTTTCCGCTGCAAAACATTTGTAAATTCCATGTGTATGGGCAGCATGGGTCCTGTGTACTGCATAATCCAATGCTTATCCATATTTGGTGCATAGTTGTAACTGGGAGTACTGAAAATAGCCAGGAAGGAGTCTTAGTGTAATTTTATACTTAGTCACTTATAAAAACTCAGCAATAAGGGTCATGAAATAATCTTTCATGGGAAGCAATTAAAACATCACTAACACATCATTTTTTTCCTCTCTCCTGACCATGTCTTCTTTGCTTAGAGGAATTGACAAATTATCCTGAGAGTTTCACTGGGAAGTCTACTCTGGTCCCTCTGGACTGAGGTACTCTTCCCCTTCATGGATCTCTTACAGCACTTAAAAAACATTCTGCTTTTCTGTGCATATCCTTTCTTTCCTACTAGACTATCTACTCCTTGAGGACAGGGAACATGTCTTATTTATCTTTGTATCTTAATTTCCCCAGGGCCTTGCATAGAGTTGAAGCTTAATTTCTTTTTGTCATAAAGCTGAATCTGAAATCATCATTGGCCGAAACATCATTAAAATCTCTGGAATAATTTCAGTTCTTAAATAAAAAATCACAACTGACACACTCTCATTTTAAAGTGCAAGTCTCTTCATATTCTCCATGATCTGGACAGAACTTCACTTTCTAACCTCATTTTATAGGACTACATTTCACATGCTTTATATTCCAGACAAATTGATGATTCGCCATTTCCTGATGACATCTTATTGTCTCCTCCCTGTCTGTACGCAGGCTACCCTCTGCCTAGAACAGACTTCATATCCCTGCAGAAATGCTTCTTTTCCTGGAAGGCTTAGCTCAGGAGACGCCTCTTTCATGCAGGTTTTTGTAGGGCCATCTCTCTAAAGCAGTGGTTCTCAACCTTCCTAATGTCACGACCCTTTAATATCCGTATGTGGGCGTATGTTCATGTGGGCAGACCCACCTGGAGAGGGATAGAGGAGCGGTGTCTCGGTTCCTAAGACCATGAGAAATATGTGTTTTTCAATGGTCTTAGGTGACCCCTATAACCCCTGTAAAAGGGTCGCGGCCCACAGGTTGAGAACCACTGCTCTAAAGCTTCATGCATCTCTGACTTATTTTTCATTTATCACAAAAGTTACTTGGGTAAATGTCTTAGGGCTTCCCATTTAGATTGTAATGTCCTCAAGAGCAAGGGTTATGTTGTGTTTATTTTTTCAGTTCTAGTACCTAGCATGGTATATTGTAGCAAACTTTATAAATGTCATTGAGCTGAACTTTTGTTTGATAAAAGTTATATCATACACAGTTGCCGTTATTGTTGTTCAGTCATTTCAGTCGTGTCTGGCTCTTTGTGACCCCATTTGGGATTTTCTTGGCAAAGACACTGGAGTGGTTTGTCATTTCCTTCTCCAGCTCATTTTACAGATGAGGAAACTAAGGCAAACAGGGTTAAATGACTTGCCGAGGGTCATACAACTAGTAAGTGTCTGAGGCCAGATTTGAACTCAAGTCTCCCTGACTCCAGGCCTGGCACTCTATCCACTTCACCACCTAGTTGCCCATGATACATAGTAATGTGACCACAATCATATTTATGTTCAATATTTATAATGAAGAAGCCAATTATGTTTTCATATCAATATGAAATCAATACCTCATTTGATTTCTTATTCGGGAGTTAAAATTCCCATCTTCTACAGGAAGCCTTTCCCAACCCCTCTTAATTCTAGCGCTTTCTCTCCATTAATTATTTCCTATTCATCCTGTATTTGCTTGTAAACACACACACACAAACACACACACGTGCACACATGTTCATTGCTCGTTTGTTTGTTGTCTCTCTCATTAGATTCTGACTCCTGGAGAGCAAGAACCATCTTTCGCCTGTCTTTGTATCCTCAGGGCTTAGCACAGTGCCTGACGTATAATAGGCACTTAAATGTTCATTGATTGATTAATTGAAATGTGTTCTGATAAATACTTGCTGTAAGTAATGTGACCAAATCTTTACTTTTAACATAAGCTTCTTTTGAAACTGACTCCATTTCTGGAGTGGTATATTTCTACCGTGCACAGAGAGGCTTCACTACTCAAGTCAAAGTCATACATAATAGCATACTGTTAACTTAAAGAGCCTGCCTAGTAAAGAGGCAGCACCATGGAAAAAAAAAGGACAAACCTTAGAGCCCCAGAGACGTGAGTAGACGTTCTGCTTCTGCTACACGTTGACTGCACAACCATAGACAAGTTACTTAAAGTCTCAACACTCTCTAATGCCCCAGATTAGCACGGGAGAAAGGGTTCTGGATCTGATATCAGAGATCTGGGTTTAAATCTGCCTTCACTAGCTGTGTGACCTTGGGCAAGTCACCTAAAAATATCTGGACCTCAGCTTCTTAATCTGTATAATAAGGACATTTGGCCTCTAAGATTCTTTCCAAATCTCAATCTATGATCCTATGAAATGTTTGCTAAATTTCAATGTGAATAATACCTGTGCATTTTGCACAATATGTCTGGTAGTTGCAGGCATGTCAGTCCTACATTTCCTTACTGACACTAAATTATGTGAAGACTGGGAGTGCCCAAATGTTAGAGATACATCTAAGTGCAGTAAAGAGAGTCTTCCTGGGTGTCAGTGTATCATTTTCATTAAGCCAAAGCACAGCTTTGCAAAAAAAAACCCTTGGTCAGAATGAATATCAACATCCTGGGTGAATAATAAGAAAAACTGGTATCTAACTGCTGCCAACTCTTAAAAGGTCATAGCTGGGAAAACTTTTAGGTCTTATTTCTAAGCCCATGTGGATATAATCTAGTAGAGTCATTTAAGAGATTATCATTCCAATTAATGAATCACTTATTTTAGGTTAAATAAGTATATTCAGAAGTCTCCAGATGAATTACTGACCTCACATATAAAATTCATCCTGTAGTGGCCCAATTCCAGTGCTATTTTCCCCTAGGGACACCTTAGCCTGAGAGATATGATTATCTGAGAGATACCTTAGGGATATGATTATAGCAAAGAAAAATTCTGAAAGGAAATGAACCATGTAAGTGCAACATTTTCGTCTCTCTCTTCCTCTTTTTCCTGCTCCTCTCTTTCTGTCTTTACAGGAGACCTGGAAGAAAGCTTTTTACTTAATTCTATAGCAGACCCTGCTCCTGGCAGCATAAAAGTTTATTTCTGGGCGCAGCTAGGTGGCACAGTGAATAGAGCACTGGCCCTGGAGTCAGGAGGACCTAAGTTCAAATCTGGCCTCAGACACTCAACACTTACTAGCTGTCTGACCTTTGGCAAGTCACTTAACCCTGATTTCCCTGCCTTCTCCCCTCCAACAAACAAACAAACAAACAAGTTTCTCTCTGATTCTCCACCCTACTATATTCATATCCCATTTTTCATCTGTGAGTAAACACTGAATATGGATGAAAATATCAGTAGGAAAGTTCACAAAATAGTTCAAATTACAACCTGATTCTTATCAAAAATAACAATCGCATCAAGAAGGTTAGACCCCATGCACTTAAAGTCCTAAACTATGGTCTATTTTACCTAGAAATTTCATGGGCATTCTGTGTCATGGCAAAAATCACCAGTGGAAACTTTCAAGTAGTATCTTCCTGTATTTCTGAGGGGGAATTACAGAACCCATTTTTCTTCTATCCAGTGAGTAGATGACTCACACAATGAATGCTTCCCATGAACAAAGTGTGAAGGAATCTGTGCAGCCTCAAAAAGGGAACCACTGACTTGTTTTCCACTGGCTTGATCAGGGCCACTGATCAAGGCAGGAAAGGTTCTTTTAGTTAACATTATGATATTATGACTTTTAATTAAATAATGAAGCCTTCTTGTACGTTAATAACCAAGATTGGGATGGGTTGTAGCACAAGGAGAAAGAGAGCTGGCTTTAAAATCAGAAGGTTTGGTTTCCTATTTTAGGCCTATCTCTCACTGCCTACATGTCTTAGAGTAAGATACTTTTCCTTTCCAGCTTCAGCCATTTGTACTAGCTGACCTCTATGGTTCCTCCTGATCTAATTCCCATCATCCTACTATTCTCAGATTGGGTATGTAAGGGCATAAAATGTTTCTTCTCGGGGGCGGAGCCAAGATGGCGGCGTAGAAGCAGCAACATATCACAGCTCTCACATAGCCACCCCAAAATACCCATAAAATAGGACTCTAAACCAATCCTGGAACTCCAAAACGCACACAAAGATACTTCCCACTAAAGTCAGCTCGGCTACGAGGAACCATATCAGCACTGAGAACCG
>CM053580.1:370601982-370651692 GCA_028627135.1 Pseudochirops cupreus
TTTTTTGCTTTTTCAAAAACCAGTAACAACAATGTAAGGGTAGAATGGGGGCCAATTCTGATTTTTGGAACGTCACTGGATTGCGGTTTAAAAATCTCCCAGAAGCACATTATTCATATGGTTTCTGTTACGGTAATAATTTCTGTTATCTCTCCAGAGAAGGTATTTCTTTTAAGTAGAAGGTAGCTGAACTGCTCCTCTCCTTCTAAAAGAATGTATATTCTAAGCATATTCATTGAATTTTCTTCAGATATTCCATTTTTCTTTTTTCAGCACCAAATTTCTGAATTTATTGCCCAGTTCATTACATCACTAGATTGTGAGCTTCTTGAGGACAGGGACTGTCTTTTGATTGTTTTTATATTCCCAGCATAGTCCCTGGAGTAGCCAAGTGGTATGGTGGATAGAGCACTAGGCTTCGAATCAAGAAGACTCATCTTCAAGAGTTCAAATCCAGTCTCAGACACTTACTAGCTGTGTGACCCTGGACAAGTCACTTAAGCCTATTTGACTTGGTTTCCTTATCTGCAAAATGGCAAACTACTCCAGTATCAAGGAAATTCCAAATGGGATCATGAAGTGTTTGACACAGAGAAGAAGAACAACAAACAGTTCCTGGTACATCGTCGGCCTTAATAAATTCTTATTGACTGGTTGATTAATCTGAGAAATGGAAAGATCACTTAGGTACTTTAGTTTATCTTTTTACTATGTATCAAGTTTTCTTTGAAAGAATAGTATTTTCTTTCTAATATGTTTTGCTTTGTTGTCCTGCCCTGAAGCATTTAAAAATCACAGACTCAATCATTAGAAAATCCTTGAGTTGACAGATAGCCCAGCAGCCCAGCCCAACATAGAACAGAATAAGAAAACCCTACAAGATAATATTGAATTTGTTTCTTTCCTTATATTAGTTATCTGTATTTGTGGATGAACCTTTTCTAACATATTGTGCTTTTAGAACAACACCAACCTAAGATGATCCTTGCATTTTAGAGGAGATGTATTGATATTATGAAATCTTAAGGTTTTGTTTTTTTTTTTTACTAAAGTTTGTATATGTGTAGATACGTGGGGAGGATGGGAAAAAGAAGGAAATAACTTCCTTAATAAGCAAAAAGATGTAAATTAAAACAATTTCCAGATACCACCTCATACCCATCAACTAACTACAGTGAAGACATATAAAATGTGATACTGGCTGTGTTGGGGAGAAATAGGCACCCATTCTTTTTTTGGTGGAATTGCAAACGAGCAGAATCATTTTTTTTTGAGAGCAATATGGCATTACGCAGTAAAATTACCAAAATAATAATGCATTTTGATCTGATAATCCCACTGGTGGGAATATACCATGGAGGTATTATAGAAAACAATAAAGAATGATTTTTTCAAAGATTTTGATGGTGGTATTATTTGTCACTGCAAAATACTTGAAGCAATTTATATGTCTAATATAGTAGGGAAGTTGTTAACTAAATTGTGGTTCATTAACATATTACAATGCAATTAAAATGGACACATATGGGAGATATAAAGAAATCTGGAATAATCTTTAGAGAAATGATAGAAAGGAAAAAAAGAACCTCCCCCCTAAAAAAACTACCCACTGTGATCTACAGAGGAAAAGTGAAAGGCAATGAATGGATAAAGAAACCTCATGGAGACTTAGGGGAATACCTGAAAATTTACTATCATATCTCATGCCTTGAGAAATCATCCATTTAAATGCAAACAGTTCCTATGCAGATTTAATTGCTTGTATTGTTCTTTCATATTAGATTTATAATAGTTAGTCTTAAAAGGAAAGAATGGGAAAGGAAGGAAGAACAAATTAAAATAAAATTTGAGAGGAATTAATTTCTCACAAGGGAGCATATACAGAGTGGTCTGGAAATTAAATTATCTTCCATTTTTCTTATTCCACTTAACAGCAGGTGCATTGCACATAATAAATATGTCCTCAATAAATGCTTGTTGAATTGAATTGAGGTAAACAAATAGAATTCAATTATAAAGCTGGTGTCAAGGGACAGAGTTGGAAACCCATATTAGAGTGAGGGAGGTGAATGTGGGGGTGGGTGACAATTTCCCACCAATTCAGTTGTTCCAAAGCAGAATAACTGAGAGCAGTACTTAGCAAGGGGCTCTATGTACAAGGATGACAAGATTTCTTTAAGAACCAGCAGCTACTGACTGAGGATTTCTCTTATTGTTGAAATCCCACATCATACAGGAAGCCATGTGGCTTATTAAACAGTGCCTCCTGTCATATGTGAATGATAATCTGTTCTAATTCTTCATCTGTAGGCATAACCTCTAGTTTCAGCTTGTAAAGCCAGCAAACTGATATTGAACTGTCTTCCTTCCTTTGTTGGGGGTAAACACTAGAGAAATCTGATATAATGGCTACATTGCAAGAAGGTCAGATGGCTATAACCCAAGGCCAGATAAAAGGGATCCAAATGGTGCTTGGCCACCAAGGAAGAAAACCTGGGGGGAAAATGTTCACATTACATCTCCCCAAACCCCAATAGGCGGAGTCAATAGCTTCATGCTCTGTTTTCCTAGGACCTGTCAGATATTTCTGTGAGACACTTAACTTCTTCCATCCCTTTGCCTGAATGTGCTACTTGGATTTTTTGCTACAGAAACCAGCTATTCAGTAGCTTCACACACCACCATTGGCAGTTTGTCTTCAATTTGTCTCACTCCTTTTGTGTGCTGACTGAACTCTGAACCTGAGCAGTCACTCATTGGAACAACAAACTCACTCTGACCCTCTCTAGCCCTTTTCTTTGGGGGCAGCAAGGGAAACTTCAACCACAAAGATGCCAGGAATTCTGGACTGCTGAGACAGAGAGGGAGATAAAGCTACCAGCCAAGTGTTAGTTCCTTAAAAAGCCCAAGTCTGAGCAGCAAATTGAAGCTGGATCAAATGTTTTTGCTAATTCAGATTTTCTCCACATCCTGAAGTTCCTTGTATTTACACAAAATCATAGCCCTCAGATTCTGCACCTGGGATTGTAGCATAACCTGGATTGATGCTCATTCTGTTTAAGCTTCCATATGACTGGAATGTAAGAGATGTAATTTTTGCATTTCTCTTTTACACTGGTCCATTTTGCTATCTCATTTTGCTCCTAGAGAGGATAGATTGTAGTCTATAGAATAAAGCAAATTAAATTATATAGCAGACTCTACTTTAAAAAATTTCTTGCTAGTAGTCAATATCCATAATGAATGAAGGTAGAAAAAAAACCCAAAATCTTCTTGCTACAATAATGTGCATATGCTGGTGTTGTGAAGATGTAGATCTGGAAGGAAGTTTGGAAGCCATCTTGTCCAACCTTCACATTTTACATCTGAAGAAACTGTTAAATGGGTATTAAAATGATTTGGCCAAGCATCAGGCATGGGACTGAAAAGTGGCATCTGCCTAAAGAGTCATTGTTCTGACCACTTAACTATTCTTGATTGTTTTTAGTAAATGAATTCTTTTGAGATTCTTTTTCCATCTGGCAAGGTCAACTTTTTAAGGCATTCTTCTCCTCATTGGCTTTTTGGGCCTCTTTTGTCATTTGAGTTAATCTATTTTTTAAGGTGTTAATTTCTTCATTCAGGTTGTTGACTCTCTTTTCATGATTTTCTTGCATCATTCTTATTTCTCTTCCCAATTTTTCTTCCACTTCTCTCATTTGGTTTTCAAAATCTTCAGCTGATCTCTAGCTTTTTGGCAATCTTCATGTTTCTTGGAGGCTTTTGGCATGGGAGTTCTGACTGCATTGTCTTCCTTCTGTTCCCTGCTTTGTTCCTTCTTTTCCCCAAAGAAGGAATCCAGAGTTTGGTTGCTGTTCTTACTTTGCTTCCTATGCTTATTCATGGTCACCATTCAATGGTTTTTTTTTTCTTTAGATCCGTGGAACTCTGCTTCCAGAGGGAACAGCTCTGTCCCAAATCTCTGGGGTTTTCCCAGCTGCCGGGGCTTTTAGGAGGCCACTGGGTCCCTCCCCAGCTCCAGCTCGCTGAAAAAAAAAAAACAAAACCCCAGGACCACCGCCCAAGACCGCGATCTGGATCCAGGCCGCTTAACGCAAGAGCACTTGGCCTCTGAACGATCACTTGGCCCCTCCTGCTGTATGCAGGAAGGGGGCTCTGAAGTGGCAATGTGGGGGCAGGTGCAGAACCTCCGCTTTCTCCAGTTCTTTGCCCTGGAGGCAATTTGGCCAGACCCGCTTTTCTTTCCCGGTTTTTAGCCAAGTTCCACTAACCTTAGTCCTTTTTTCCTTATGGCTTGATAATTCTGGATACTGCCACAGCTGCCACAGATCCGCTCTCCTGAAGCTCCAGCCATGGCGGGGGCTCCTCTCATCCAGTCGCCCCCTGGGCAAAAGCCTGTGGTTCAGGCTGGGCTGATTTTGGCTCTCAGAGCTGAGATGGTTGCTTTGAGCCGAGCTGCCTTCAGCAGGAAATATATCTGTGTGCATTTTAGAGCCCTAGAATTTGTTTAGAGTCATATTTTTTGGGTATTTGATGTGGCTGTGTCGGAGCTGCAATTTCTTGCTGCTCCTATGCAGCCATCTTGGCTTCACCCTATTATTAGTAAATGTACAGCTTGATGGGGCATTTGAGGTCTCCACAATTGTGTCTTGCTAAATTAATAGAATCAATGAAATGCCCATGACTTTCTAGGCTGGATTTTGGAAGCACTGCTTAGTTGACTTGTCTCCTTGTGCTCAGGCCCTTATACAGTCAGGTAGCATAATACAGTAGAAGGAATAAGTGTCAGGTTTGAAGTCAGTAGTTCTGGGTTCCAGTCCTTGCTCTACCGTTTACTGCCTGTACCTTAGGTAAGTAATTTTTACCTCTCTAGGCCTTAGTCTCCTCATTTTTAAATGAAGGGTTTAGACTCAATGACTTCTGACATCACTTCTAGCTCTAGATCCATGAGAGATCACAATTCCTGCCTTCCCTATCCTCTTTGGATTTCAAAGAATCTTCCTAATGTATAGAGTCTGATAATATCATTCCTGCTAAAATCACCCTTCCTCAGAAAACAGTGACTCCACATGTCATGTAGAATAAAATATAATCTTCTTAACCCAACATTTAACAATTTATAGTCTGGATCCAAATTCTCCCTTCATGTACTTTATGTCATAGCCAAGCTGCACTACCAGTGATTTGCTACACCATTCTTCCTCTGTGCATACCTGCAAGTGATCATTTATGTTAGGGATATATTCCCACCTCAACTCTGCCACTTGAATTACTTTTTTTCTTCAAGATCCAGCTCAGGTGCCATTTTTCTCTATGAGCCTTCCATATTTCCATAACTGCAAGTCATCTCTTCCTCCTCAAATTTTCCTATAATTCTTTGAACCTCTGATTTCCTCTATCATATTCTATGATGTAATTTATCACTTGCCATACATGTGGTACATGTACTTTTTGCACAATAACTCTGTGAAGTATGAAATCTAATTATTATTATCCCTCTTTCCCAAAGGAGCAACTGAGGTTCAGAGGAACTATGTCCTGCCCAGACAAATAACTAGGAAGTGTTAGAGCTGGTACTTGAACTCAGGACTCCAATCCAAGGATGGAAATCTTTGTACTATGCTGCTCCACATGCTCATTCATTCAACAAGAACCTGCTAAGCATCTACTTTGGGCCAGGCACTGTCCTAGGTGCTGGTAATCCTGACTGAAAAACGAGACATTCCCTGTCTTCGAGGAACTTGCCTTCTATCTGTATGTTAGGCCCTCCAGTAGACTGTAAGCTCCTTATACACAATGATTGTGTTACTTGTCACTCTTGTATTTCCAATGCCCACCACAGCACCTTGCATATAGGAGGTACATAATAAATGTTTTTCAAATTGTGGCATGCTAAATCTTAAATCAAGAAATGCTTCCCAACAGTTCGGCAACTGGGAATTCAGAAGATACATGTGGCTTAAGATGTTTTTTGTATGGTTAGGAGTAAAAGGGGAGAGGGAGGCCAGAAAGCCTCTTGTATTGACAAGAGATAATATATGAGCAGAGTAGATTCCATCAAGTTTGGCCAGGTTCAATATGTATCATAGAATCAGAGATTTATTTTTATCTCAAATAATTAATTGAAAACTAAATATTGCATGTCAATATACTTATTTATGCTTAATAACTATATCTAAATTACTTTCATTGCATTAAATATCAAGACAACTTTTCAGTTATTCCTTCTCAGTCTCCATATGGATCCTTTGTCTATTCATCCTCATTCACTTCTCTTATATGGTCATAATATGTAGAATCAGAGGTAAAAGGGATGTTAGGGATTATATAGCCCAATCTCTTCATTTTAAAATTAGGGAAACTGAGACAAATTCAATGACTAGCTACATAGGCAGTAAGAGCATCTTTCCAGGGCAGTAGTGAAAGCCCAGATTCATAGCTTAGGAGGAGGAGATTAATGTTGGTAGGAGGAAACAGGAAATGCTGAAGAGTCTTATAATGGGGTCCTATAGCAAAATTCACAGCCAGATGTGACATAATGCTTCAGCATATGTTGGGCAATGCCGCTTTGATGTATGGTTTAATATATGGCCTGTATGAGTTTATTGAGTGGCTATTTATTCATACCTAAAGTCAAACCCAACTAATATATGATTTCTCCACTTAAAATCATTAATAAAATGGTAATGGATATATTTCACTCAATTAGTTAATGACTGAGACATAGCCACTATGCTCTTTGGATTCCAAAGAGTCTTCCCAATACACACCATCTGATCATGTCATTTCCCTGCTCAAAAAACATCAGTGGCTACCTGTGTTCTATAGAATAAAATATAAACTCATTAGACCAGCACTTAATAATTTACAATCTGGGTCCAAATTCTTCCTCCATGCAATTTATGTTATAGCTAAACTGGACTGCTAGGAATTTGATGCTTCATCCTCCCTTTGCCCATTCCTACAATTAATGAATGAGATTATTCGGTTTATCCTTGTAATGCAGCACTTTCTCTCAGTGGATTCTCTTTGCTGGAATCACTTTGGGATTTGATTAAGTGACATGTTCAATTAAAAGGAAAACATTACACATTGAGAAATTTCAGCAATATTGTCCTAGTGACACCTTAAGCTCATATTATTTAAAAAGCCCCTAAGGTGTTCTCACTAAAGATTTAAAAACATTTTCAATGAGCAAGAAAAAATAACGATACTCTTGAAAGGTATAAGCGGAATCTGGCAATGCCTGTTTGAATGACTCTTTCCATTACTAATTAAAAGTCTAGTTAAAATTCTAGTTTCTTAGCAGCCCAAGCAATTTCCACTGATCTTAGAGTATTCTCAAAACAATTTGCTTTACTTTAATGAAAACAGATATTTGCCATGTAACACAGTGGGTGTTGATTTCCTGAAATTGAACAAATATTGATAAGGGAGTTGGCAATTCCCTTTGGGTACACCGAATTGCTGAATTCTTATTGTGAATGTGGCAAAACAGGGCAATAAATACAAAAGGGGGATATTGAAAAATTATTTTTCTTGACAAAATATTAGAGAAAGAGTTTTAAAGTGATTTTTTTTCATCATTTAGAGATGAAAGGTACCTTATGAGTCATCTAGTTAAAATTCATTTAACAGATGAGGAAACTGAGGCACAGAGAGATTAAGCAACTTGAGCAGTTATTTACAGAGAGCAAGATTTCAAGCCCGGCACTCACTCCAGCCTCAGAGATCATCCCACTGCACTTAAAAAAAAGAGCTGCATGAAACAGAAAAGCCGAGCAGCTAAAGAGTGTGAATCCTAAGTGAAAGAACCCTTAAGTCTTTGTACTAATGATTGTTTCTAGGAGTTAATGTTACTGCGATATAAACATATACTTCATGATTGCTGTTTTTCTTCTAAGGTCTGTGATTTGTGCTCTCTCTCTCTTTCTGATAGACATACCACACACACACACACACACACACACACACACACACACACACACACACACATATTATATACACACCAGCCTGGCAAAAGACTTTATGACTGATACCTGATGGTCAGGCTAGGACACTTCAAGGGAGCTCATTTTCCCAAGTTAGTTGCCAGGTGATGAGTTTTTTCACCCACAGGAAAGCATAAAGGCCACCTATTAAGCCACAGAGAAGTTCAGATCTATGTTACTGGAGGGAATACCTAAAGTCAAAAAACATTTATTAAGTGTGTATTGTGTGTCTGGCCCTGTGCTACGTGTGGATGGTACAAAGAAAGGCAAAGAGAGTCTCTATTATCAAGGAGCTAATAGTGTGTAATGGGAATGGGAATTTGAAGATCTTCCCTGCCCCTTAATAAGCCTAAGTGAATTTGAGGACCTTCCCTGATTGAAAATATACTCTGCCCCCTACTAGGCTGAATGTGGAGAGCCTGTGGTAGTAGGAGTTTGCTGAAGAGTAGAGCAGAGCCCAACAGGAGAAGCTTGCTTAGGGGAGGCTTGTTTTTCAGGAAGGCCCAGACCTTGTTACTTTGTAATTAGTCAGTGGATCCCAAAGGTTGTGATCTTCTCTGACCCTGGAGGAGGCTAAATATACTCCCTGAGGTGAGATTTTGCTTTGGGGCTCACTTTGGGAAGAGTTGTGTGATTTGGCCAGATGAGACTCTGGGCTACCATTGAGCCCTCTGGCTTTGAAAACCCAGATGTTGGTGCTTCTCTCTCTGGTAACTAACTGTATGTATGTGATAGTCAGACAGGTGGAAGCCCTGTCTGTTGGTCTGCTGAACTGTGTTATTTTCTCTGTCTGTATTTTTTTTGTCTACTTGTAACTTCTGTTTGTATTCTCTGAAGTTCAGGGTGCTTTTCCCCTGAACTAGGTAAATGATATATGTTTGATTAAAGCAAGATTGTTAAACCATTTTGGGTTGCTTTCCTTTAGAAAAACAGATCAAAGAACCTGTGCTAGCAGCCATCCTGGGTATGCTAGGGCGCTTGCTGTTATACAGTTAAATGGGGCAGACAACAGTACAAACAATATACACAGATGCATATATTAAAGTATATATACACACACACACACACATGTATAAATATACAGATAGTTGTATATATACTGTGTATGAACAAGACATACATATACATATATTGATATATATATATAACTACAAATGCATTCACATATATTTGGATATATGTCTATATTTGAATGTATGTGCATGTACAATTATATATCTATCTTGTTTAAATAATTGTCTGCATGTTGTCTCCTCTAATACAGATATACACACAGATGTATATATAGATATAGAAATATAATATAAATAGATATATTTTGAGGTGTGTATATATATATATATATATATATATATCTTATTTGCACATAGTTTTTGCAACTTATTTGCATAGTTTTTGTGTCCTCATATATACAAATAAAGATACATGCATATACCCACGTTTGTGTGTATACACACAATAAACATATTTGTATATGTATGTATGTATATATATGATTGCATGTTGTCTCCCCCATTAGACTGTGAGCTCTATGAAAGCTTTATGAGAGACCATTTTTTGCCTTTCTTTTGTATTTCTAGTACTTATCAGAATGCCAGATACCTTAATAAATACTTAAATGTTTGTTGACTTCAGGCATTTCCTCTACTAATGCAGATCTGAACTCCCCCAGTGCTTAGTGGATCATCTTCATCATTTCCTGTGATTGAAAAAACTCATCAACTACAACTACCTTGCTGGTAATCAAGAACCCTGGGGTGAGCTAGCCTGGCCATCGGGTAAAAATCCTATGTCATTTGCCAAGGTTAGCCTATACCTGAAGACTTTTCTAGCTACACAGGCCTGTCAGAACTTGTGCTCTGCTGCTCATAACCTTTGAGAACCTGGGGTCAGTCACCTTCACACCACAACAGGGAATTGGGGGAGCACTTTATGGGGAAATAGGGCTATTATCCTGTTAATCTTTTCTTAGTGTCAGCAAGATACAAATCAATGTTACATTTGAACTAATAGATCTATCAGCAAAGGATATACTATCCTCTAGGAACAATACTGAACAGAGGTGTATCCGACTTTAAGAAACCTGGATGTGTAAAAATCCAAAATGAATGGGCAATTCCTCACATTCCAAAAGGATTGCTTGCTTTACAAAAGGCTTCTCCACAGGGTTTCTTTGACTAGGGGGACCCTGTGGAGAATGTAATGCATTACTCAATTAAAAGAACAAAAATTATTTAAACAATTTCATAGGGAAATTCCTAATGTATAATGCGACATACCAGCAAATGATAAAGTAATGCAATGTCTTCAAGTAAGAAAAGAAGTCATAAAATACTAAAATTCATAGCCTTGATGCAGGTCACACAAGCTAAAAGAATAATATGAACAAAGATGGGGAAAAGGTAGTCCCTGAGGAAAGGCAACATTACTTTCTAAACTTCACTCCAAATAGTCCAGCTATGTCCTGCTTCCCCCTCCCCTTGTAACTTAGAGCATTAATGACTAATTAATCACTCAACAATGATCCATTAATAATAATACTCTACAAAATAAGAACACAAAATAACAAAGAAATACAAGGACTGACAAACCAGAGTTTTAACAGAAAGCAGTCTGTTTTCTCTGAGATATTTCCATCTGGGGTATTAAGTGAAAATCAGGGTAGGCATTCAAGAGCTTGTTCATTAATTAATAGACTGTGGACATTTAGGAAGACCAGTCATAGTGAGGATTTTTTTTTTTACTTGGGTAAAAGTTGATGGGGAGCTCAGAATCTGGGAGTGATAACTTGAGGGTAGGCATACCACATGCAAGATGGGCTAGCAGAGGGCTATGAGGTGAGAAATAGAAATGGCACAGTGGGAAAGAATAATGTTTCCCCACTCTTAGCTATCATCACCTGGGGACAAAGCTCCTTATGCTCTGGACTAATTATAACTCTAAGGAAAACAACATTCATCCTCCAAGTATCTTGTACTGACTGATTACATACTATGTGCAACATATCCCCACTCTGTATTCTCACCCCCAACTTTAAGGGCTGTCAGTAAAAAAATATGACTAGATTGAAGATTATATGTTACTAATAACAGACAGAAAGAAAATGTGCCAAATAGTATAAGTATAGAAATGTCTGTACTCCCAAGGAAGTTGTACCTTTCCATCAACTAGTCAGCAAAATTAGATTTGGATCAAAGACTCTTCACCTGAGGGCAGAGGAAAGATGTTTGAATAGTACAACTCTTTGGTACATTTTGCCCAACCACTCCCACCTCCTATAAAAAAGGAAGGCAACATGTTAAAAGTGCAAAGAACACTAGATGTGCAGTATGGAGGTCTGAGCTCATTTTCCCTAAAAAACCAATTAATCAGCAAGAATCTATTAGTCTGATACAAGAGGGCAGGCTCTATGTTAGTTGTTGGGGATACAAATAGTGAAACAATCCCTACTCCCAGTTAGCTGGCCAAATAACTTTTCATCTCTGAGACTCAGTTTCCTCAGCTGAAAATAGAAGCAAAATAGCTCAGTAGAAGGCAGCTGGGTAGTACAATGTATAGAGCACTGGGTTTGGAATCAGGAAGACTCACCTTTATGAATTCAAAACTGACCTTAGATACTTATTAGCTGTGTGACCCTAGGCAAGTCACTTAACCTTTGTTTGCCTCAGTTTCCTCATTTGTAAAATGAGCTGGAGAAGGGAATGGCAAACCACTCTTGTATCTCTGTCAAGAAAACTCCAGATGGGTCACAAAGAGTCAGATATTACTGAAATGACTGAATGATAACCCTGAAATGGAAAGTATGTTGGCTCTGTAGTCAGAGGACATAACCTCTGATGTTTACTACCTGTATGACCTTGGGCAGGTCACTTACCAGGCTCTTCCAGCTATGATTTCATAATCCTTACACTTACCTATCTCACAGGGTTTTTGTGAGGAAAGTATTTTGCAAACCTTAAAATTCGGTGTGGATGGTGTTATCATCATCACAATTATCTCAAAAGTAATATCTTCTATGTTTCCCTCTTTAATCCCCCTCCCCCTCCTATACCTTGTCTCTAAGGTAAACAAACTCAAATTGAACAGTTGCAACCAAGTTGTCAAAATATTTACCTAAAATAAATACACATTCACATAATCATATCGAGACAAAGTCTGCTGTTGTGAAAAGCACAGCCACCTTAATTTTGTTTAGTGCCTCTCTGAACAAGAACATAGGAATGAATTCTTAATAGCCCATGAAACATTTTCAGAACTCTGAGCTTTCTCATTCATAACACGTACTTAGCCTGGAATATTGGAACTACTCCTCATAATTACAACACTACATATGACCCTTTAATTCTGCTCCAGGTTACTAGGGGCTATTTATTTGGGCCCAGTTCAATCTTCCTCCCCTGGTCAAGTCCCATATTCCCACCCCATTAACCTGCAGTGCAGAAAAGAACCTGGAGGGGGTGAGGGTTGGGAAGAGGTGAAGCAATGGAAAGTGTCCTGTTTTGTCAGAATCCAGATTTTATTGTACTTACATGTGCTGGGAAGCATTTGGATAGAGGTCTGAGAACTGTGGTGCTGAATCCTCAGGGCCATGGGGTGCAGCATGGCTGATAACCATCATTATGGGCCTATGGGGATACATTCTCTTAGACATTTTGAAGTAATTAATGCTCTCGTTAGTGATTAAGTCTGTGAAGTAGTCCTGAAACATATATTTGACACAAAACAGAAATTATAAAAAAGGGTGACATCAAGCACATCCCATTCTCCTCCTGATTTCTGCAGAAGAAACTCTGTTAATGAATTACAGTCGAAAGCAAGAAATACAAACAAGCCTCCTGGGGAAGTGGTTGCTCTTCCAGAATAGACACTTGCCACTTGGTCAAATTATGTGGAAAATTGCTCGATAAGGACATCCATGTGTGAACGAGTGCGCAATACGCCCTTACTTAGGCACACATACATAATTCAGATACAATCATTTTTATCCCCTATGGAGGCATACAACTTAGATATCAAAAAAGAAAAGAAAAAAAAAGGTTGTGTTTACCTAAGATAGTTATCAGAGTTGGCAACACAAATGTTTCTAGCTATGAAACACCGGATACATATTTCATTCTTGGGTTTCGTTGATGTAATAATTTGACAAGTAATTAATTGCTCCAAGTGCAGGAAACCACCCACATCCACCACTAACTCACATTTACAGAACCTTCCCCCTCGGCTCACCAAGGAAAGAACTCTCCTTCCTTTGAATTAATCTTACATTTCTGGGAGGAACACAATAATCACTATGCCCAAATGGTTGCCAAAATACAGGTGCCCAGGGAAAACATCGCCATGTATTGATTTTTTCTTATCGATGGATTTATATTGAAACCTCTATGTGCATTTGAATGTGGGTGATTCCTGCTGATCCTGCCCTTTTAATTGCTCAGTTAAAGCAGGACAGCTGCCAGGAGCAGAGCTGCAACTTGTTAATAAAATGGCTCAACCCAGAGCCAGGGTGGCTAATGAAATTCTACAAGGAAGAAAGAGGAAATGAAATCAAAAAGAGAAAGAATAAAAGATGGAAACTTAAATTAAACCACCTGCCTCCCCTAGGTCAACAGGACTGGCCTGGAGGGCTCTGGTGTCAGCCTCACTGAGAAAGTGCTCGGACAAAGTTCACAATTTCAAACACTTCCAGGCATGACTAATCACATGTTGTGGATTCAAGGTTCTGAACATCTGCAAAAGCAGTGCCCGAGGGGGCATCATCTGAGTCACATGTCAGTGTGGGGACAGGCCAACCAGCTGCGCTTTTCCTCACTCTCTGCCATTCTCATTCCTTCCCTCACCACAGAACAGTCTTATGTGACACAGTAGTCTTTGACATTTAATCTGCTTCAATAATGAGAAAAAGATGCTAATTTAATATTTTTTGGGAAGCAGTGATTACCTTGTAGTCTTCTGAACAACAGGGAGGTAAAGGTTAATAACTTGAGCAATGAACATGAAAAACACTCCCATGGATAATAAATACAAGGGTATAGATTAATGGACTTAGTTCCAGTACTATCTGAGCCCTAATTGTGTCAGTAGTTAGATCTGTCATCTTGGGAAGTCACTTCCCTCTCTCTGGGTCTCAGTTTCCTCAACTGGAAAATGAGGGGCTTGAACTAAGGATTCTCTAAGGTCCTTTTCTGCTCTAAAATTCTGTAGCTATAAAAAGAACTGAGCATTCAGTTCACATTGTTTTTGGAGGCTCAAGAAATTGCAAAACATATAACATCAATTCATCTACGTTCAAATAGGTCAATTCTAAAATATGGCAATGAGTGTGAAATAAATCAAGTGGACCAGACCCCATTCTAGCACATTTATGTTTTCTCTTGAGAGTTAGACTCATCTGGGAAATTCAGATTATTTTTTATATTTGAGGACACAATATGGCAAACTGGAATGGGTGAGAATATAGATACAAGCTAGACACTGTGTGACTTTGGGTAAGTCCTTTAACTCCTTAGAGTTCATTTATAAAAGGAGGGTGGACCACATGACCTGCAATATCTCTTCTAGCTCTAAATGCCAGATGTGTTAATATTTGAAAAAAAAAAAACCCAAACCAAAAAGAACCAAAAAACCAAACCCTAGTGAGGAAGAAAATGGTCAAGACTAGGAGGGGAAAGGGGCTTTAATGGCACATGTGGTTGATTCCAATGACAGTTTTGCAGGTCAGGTTCAAATATTTTCCCCTCGATTTTCAAGCATGATCAATTCATATGGGGCAGCAAACTAGGAACCATCCTTGCAAAATTGCAGGTCAGATTCAAATGTGTAAGCTCAAACACATTTACTGTCATTGATGAGTCATATAATAACATTTCTTTCTGGCACCTTGGAAATCCCAGAATTGGCTTGTAGTAATGAATACTGTGAAATATTTGCAAAGTATAGGTCCTCCTATATAACACAGGCCAAAAGAGGGAGGGCAGATTTCCAGCCCTGGATTGTTTTACATCTCCGTCTCTATTCTGCCACTAGCAAGTTATAATACCATAGGCAATTTAGTTAACCTCTCTGAGCCTCAGTTCACTCATCTTTGAAATGGGGATAATAATACTTCTATTATCTTGGTGGGATAATGAATTCAGTGGGTTTTGTTAACCTTAAAATTGTTCTATATGCAAAGTGTTATTTTCTATTATTAATTGCCTTTCCAATTCTGACCTCATAGATAAAATTCCTTTGCGATAAAGAATAGCTCAAGTTGCATTTTATGCAGAAAAAGTCCTCTACAGAGTAAAATGAATAACCATGGAAAAATTAAATGTCCTTACTTTTCCTTATACTTTATCAAAGATTTATTTCTCTTAATCATAAAAAGAAAAAAAAAACTTGGTAAACTAATGTTCCTTGGTCCCTATAGTGTACCCATATTCCAAAAATAATTTTCAAATCACTAAGTTTCACTATAAGGAAAAATATGCAATATAGGTGGGGCAAACTTTTTGAAAATGCTTCTCTCTCTCCCCCCGCCCCATAAGAATGAGGTAATTGATGTTGTGTCAAAGGGTCTGGAAATTACCTTGGCATAATCGAATCCATGCTTCTCTTTGATGCCATTGCGACAAACAGTGTAATTATAGAAACGAGAATTCTTGATTAATCCAAGCCACTCTCGCCACCCAGGAGGGATGTAGCTGCCGTTATATTCATTGAGGTATTTTCCAAAGAAAGCTGTAATGTAGGCGGGTGGGGAGGAATGTTAATTTTCTCACATGGAATGACCAATTCCACAAAGGCAAACCAATATGAAATTATAATTTTATTAAGAAATGGAAAGAAATAGCAGAATTGATGTTAACATGACATAGCAAAATAATATTACAATTGCAAAACTTTATTACTTTGAAAGACTGAGAATGCAATAGCCATTTTCCTATTGGAAAAACGAAGAAAGCACCCAGCACTAAGCCTCATATGGTATAATTAGGTTCACAACTCCCAAATTGAGCTGCTACTATTTTAAAGCAGCAACATTTTACTAGAGCTAATTTAAGAAGTGCCTGATTAAGTTGAAGTAACATACAGCAATTATACTGAGAGAAACTTTGACCTCAATGATATACTTTATGACAAAGATCTTAAAGTTTCACTCATTCTCTCGCTTTCTACTTCATTCAACAGACATTTATTAAGCTCCTACCATGTATGAGGTACTGTGGGATGAATAAGATAAAGTATCTTCCTTTAATGTTAGTATGTTATGTTTGTGTACAAGATGGGGCATTAGGCATGTAAACAAATACCTGTTTTATAAAATGGAGAATGGTGACAGAAGATATTTACAAAATGCTATTGGGGTTCAAAGGACAGATAGAGAACATATAGTTTTGGGGAGGGAATCAGGAAAGGATTTATGAAAGAGGAGCCTTTGAAATAATCTTGAAAGATGAGTAGGATTTTTGATAAATGGAGGTGTGGAGAGCAGGAAACAGCATGAAAATGGGTGAAGTAACAAGAAAGAATGTAAAACTTGTCTTGTTAAAACTTGGCTTATAAGAAAGATGAATTGACTAATGATAGATTAAGTGTATGTTGAGAGATAGCATAATGGAGAGGACACACACACAGCCAGGAAGAAATGGGTCCTGCCACTGGTACACATTGGTCATGTGAACCTAGGAAAGTAATTTAATTTCTTAGTGATACTGAGGCAGCTAGGTGATGAAGTGGAGAAAACACTAGGCCTAGGGTCAGGATATATCTGAGTTCAAATCCAGCCTCAGATAGTTACTAACTGTGTGACCCTGGCCAAGTCACTTAACCTGTTTGCCTCAGTTTCCTCAACTGTAGAATGAGGCTAAGAATGGCATCTAACTTGCAGGATTGTCATGAGGATTAAATAAAATAATATTTGTAAGGTACTTAGCACAGTAGGCATTTTACAAATGCTTATTCCCTTCTACTCTCCCCTTTTCCCTTAATGCCTGAGGCAACGCTTTATGTGCTTTAGGTGCTGGCCTCAGCTGGTGGGGGGGGGGTTATTTCTCATCAGTAAATATTAGACTGGAAATCAGTTCTATTAAGAAAGCATCAAGAAAGCATTCAATACACCATGAGTGGGGTACTAGTTGGTTAGCTTAGTTTGGCCAGGACAGTCCATGATCGTAACCTTTCAGTGTCAGAAGACATAGGTCCTTCAGGGGATACAGTCTTTTATCCACACAGCTAGCACAAGATACCAAGCAACCAGGGGTCAGAGGCAGAAGGGGTGGGGTCTGGGTTTCCGAAAAATAAGATGTCAACTTGATTTCAATAGGATTTATGGGACAAGATGGAAAACAATTACCAAGGTCAGACAAAATTTTAAGAAATCTGGTCTCTAAAAAGGTTTGTAAAGAGATCATTTATTCTACAAGCATTTATTTAGCACCTACTACATACCAGGCACTGTAATAGGTATAATACATAATAATAAAAATATGTAACAATATATTATATATAACATATATTACATATAATGTATAATAATAAATATAGATAACACATATAAAAATGAAATAGCCCTGTCCTCAAAAAGCTTACATTTTAACAGAGGGACGGTGAGGAAGGAAAACAATTTGTGCCCAGAAAATTGACACAAAATATCTGATGTTGGAAAAGGATACCAAAAATTGGAGAAACTTCTTATAGGAGGTGAAATTTGACCTAAGTTTTGAAGGAAGACAGAGTTTCTGGTGGGAGTAGTTAATAGGTATGGAGGACAGTCTGTAAAGCACAGAGATAGAAAAGAAAACTATATAGCAGGAATAGCAAATAGGTCAGCTTGGCTGAACTATGGAGTGAATAAAGGGTAGTAATGTGTAATAAGCTGGGAAAGACTGAAGCCAGATAGTAAAAGACTTTCAGAGTCACACAGAAGAGTTGGTATTTTATCCTGAAAGCAATAGGCAGCCACTGGAATTTCTTGAGAAGAGTTAGAGAATTAGAGTTAGACTTACATTTTTGGAATATCTATTTGGCAGTTGTGTGGAGGATGGTTTAGAGAGGAGAGACATGAACGGAGACAGGGATGAGGAAACTAATTAAGGAGTTACTGCAGTAGTTCAGATGAGAGGTTAAGAGGCCATGAATTTCAATGGTGACTGTGTGAGTGGAAAGGGATAGATGGGAGATATTATAGAAGTAAAATTCACAAGACTTGGTGAGTGATTGGATATGATGGATGAATGAGAGGGAAGAGGCAAGACAGATTCTAAGTTTTGAAGGTGAGTGATTGGAAGGATGGTGGTATCCTTAGCAGAATTAAATGAGTTGCAAAGATGGAAGAGCTTTGAGGAAAAGGTATGTTCTTCCATGGACATGTTAAGATTTGGTGATATGGAACTGAAATTCAGGAAAGAGCTCAGGGCTTAATAAATAGATATGGCAGTGGTCTTCATGGAGACAATAGTATAGCCAATGGGTGCATAAGAGAACCCCAAGAGAAAGAGATTAGATGTAGAAGATAAATGAACCCAAGACAGAGCCCTGGGAGCAACCATGGATAGGAAAGGCAGGAATGTTGATGATTCAATAAAGGGGGAACGAGTTAGGTAGTAGGTGAACCAGATGAGAGAAGTGTCTTGAAAACCCGGGAAGAACAGTGTGTCTGAGTGAAGGGGGTGTCAAATGCTGCCGAGCTGCCACAAGAATGAAGGTGTTCAAAGATACAATTTGATTCACTCAAAAAACGTGAGCATACCATATTTTTTTAGACTTGGTGCATTATCCCAGCTACCCTCCTTGTTCTGAATAAGTTTCAGCTGTGGACAGCTCCCAGCTTTTACTAGGGTCCTCTGCATGGAAAACACCCTGATTGAGAGGAAGAGTACTAATTTTGACTGTCCCCTCCACCTTAGAGAATTGTAAGCTTGCAAGGCTTTTCCAGATCTCCTCAGTCAAGTGAATAACACTGTCTTCCTCAGGAAATTACTTTGTGTGAGTTTGTATATATTTTGTATTTACTTAGCACACTGTATTTCCTGAATAGAATGTAATCTCCTGTTTCATTTTTGTCGCTGTAACACCAAATGCCTAGTGCAGAGTGGAGGCTTAATAAGTGTTTTTTAATTTAATATATTAATTCACTTTATAAATATTCGTTAAATTGTTGGCTGAATTTGACAATCTTGATGAATCTGGGTGGTCTGGTTAGTTAAGTATTCTCGTTAATAGATGATTGTTACAAATAAAATTTATAGACAGGATGTGATCTGGGATCATCAGTATGATGCAAGAAGTTCTCATTCTGAAGAAACTGCACTTTTTGTTCCAACTGATTAATCTAATTTACCATAATCCAGATTTCCATGAATAGTTGGCATAAAATCTTGACTCTGATTTTTAAGATAAATGGTGTCAAAAGAGGGTGATGAAAAAAGGGTAAATAAAACACTGGATGCATATGATTGTATCCTCATAATAAGACAGGTTCTTGAATAAGATATTGTGCAGTACTTAATTCCCAAATTGCTGAAAGTGACCTTTTATATAAAGAACAGAGGAGCTCTCCCCATCTTCCTACCCAGTCCCAATACACATGCACTTTATTTTACAAGGAGCAAAAGATATTTTTACATTTCACACCAAATGCAGTTTAAGTCACAGGGAGAAATTTCAGGCCATGTGCAGAAGCAGCTATCAAAGACCTATCCTGTTATATCATCTAAACCACAGTGCCAGCCACACTAAAAGGGACTTCAGGACAATTCTCTGAGGTGCCTTCCATTCTGCTTTATATCAATTCACTGAAACATATCTCCAGGGAAGATAGTTCATTCTCTTGAAATGATGATTTAACCATCTAGCAGATCTTAATGCAAGGAAATTCTTTCACATTTGGCTGACATTTTCCTTTGCTTAATTCCATTCCATTACTCTTAGCTGTATTCTTGATATAGCGATATGAACTCATTCCTCTCCTTCCTTGCTTCCTTACCCTTTCCCCCCATTTAGATATGTTAGACTTTTCAATCAACTCTGCTTTAATATCCTTAATTATAAAAACCTAGCCTTTTTAGCTCATCCCATACAAATTATTCCTTAAGCCCCTAAGTGATCCTTGAACTTTGCCTCCGAACTCCTAGTTTTTCTACATATTTCTACTAATGAAGTATTTTAAAATAATGAACTATACATTCTGGATATGGTTTCACCAAATATCTACAGAGAGATTTTAAATTCTATATATTATTATACTACAGCAGCATATTTTCAGCCTAAAATCATATTGGCTTTTCTTGAAATAGGACACTGTGGGTTAATTTGTAATAACCACTTGATATTTTTTTTTTAACATTACAGTTTCCTTGGCTGGTCTCTGACATTGATTATCTGGGTTTCTAGTTATTTTTCTACAGATACTTTGGGTGTGTAAATTTCCCATCAAGATGAATGTCATTTTCCCTTCTATACTGTCAACCTTTCTATGTATGTTTTAGAAATGGTCCACTCTACTTGGTATTAGAAATTCATGCGAATTTACTCATTGAAAATGTCATTATTGTGTTATTTTTTATACCCTTCCATATCATAATTTCTTCTGGTATTTTATTACATGGCTCCCTTCAAAAAGAGGATGCAAAATGATGGGTTGGGCGCTAGAGATACAGAAGACAGATTATTATAATCATTACTATGTTAGAACAGCTTCTTGTGAACTAGCTGTGAGACTTTAGTTAAGTCACTTGACCTCAAGGACTCTGGTTCTTCGCAAGTTAAAAGATGGGTTTGGAATGAATTGGTTCTAAGGTGCCTTTAGATCTTTAATTCTACTTATTCCCGCTCATGACAGGGCCAGGATAGGAACCCAGGTATCTTGACTTCTCTCATTAAGACACAGAATTGTCTTGTATAAAAATACCCCAAACTATTCTCTCATAAAATTAGACACATCAATATTTTTTCCCTTTCCGTTGAAAAATCTAAGCATTTTTAAAGTTTTGTTACCCAAGAACAATTTGTAAACATTCATGGTATTACTAAACCAATCATAGATTGTGGCTCAATAAATCATCTTATATGGTGGCAGGTAGGACACTGTACTAATTCAATTAATTTTTTCTAATTCCTCAGGCTATTTCCCTAATGAGCCTATTTAATAATTTGTCTTTTGGTCTTTGTTCTTATAGATTTTTAATGTTTCAATCTGCCTTCTGCTAGATTATATTTGTATGTTTTATATTTCTCTACTCATTTGGGCAATATACTTAATTTTAACTCCCATTTGCCAAATAACACATTCATCTTTAAAAAAATCTGTCCAACAATGACTTTTTATAAACTCAAGTTTCTAAAGAATAAATAAGAATTGCTGGTTCAATACATGGTCACTAAATCTTCTAATTTCCTAAGTTGCTCATCACTCAGATCTGCTGATCTGTGTATTTTCAAATGGGTTTCTGATGGATAAATATTATTTCCTCAGTTCACTATTTCCTAATTTTCTGGGCCACTTTAACATTTTTTTTCAGTAAAGATGGACTTAGACAAAGTAGATCTAAATTGCTGCCATTTTAGAGCCTTTAAATTTTAATTCCACTCTTATTTATTAATGTACTTCCCCCCAACTGCATTTTATACCTTTATTTCTTTATTGCTGCTTTTCCAACTATTTGGAAAACTCTTCTCCTTAAAGGGTATCTTTTATTTTGGAAGAAAGATCCTACTTTTTTTTAAACTGGTATAATGTCGTGATCACTCTGGGAACCTTTATCTCTTACCTCATCTAAACAGAGTACCTTAAAGTGGAACCAAAGGTATGAATCTCCAGAAGGTACTATCAGATAGAGTAGGCTCTCTCAGGTCTACCCAAGGTCATACCTGCCTGAATCCAGATCTGTGTGTTTGGGCAAGAGCACTGACTTTTTCTAATTGCCGATTGACAAAATCCAGTCATTCAAACTATTCTTTGAACCAGTCCCTTGTTCATTTGCTAAACATTTACTTTTCAAGCAGCTCCTACTATATTCAAGACAACAGAATTACAAAGATGAAATACGGCACAAGCTCTGACCTCCAGAAGCTCGCAGTCTACCTGGAGACGCATACACGCACGAGGAAGTATAATACATGGTAGAATATGTTAGGAGCCTTCTATTATCATTAAGATCAGGTATAAATCCCATTGTATGTTATTTAAAGCTCTTAACAATCTGACTTATTTCTGCTTTTCTGATATCCTTACACATTACTCCTTTCTTGACTCTCTACCATTTATACATCTTGACTTGCTTGTGGATCCTCCCCCAAGATTCTCCACTTCCTGTGTCTTTGTCTTTGTACTGGCTGTCCCTCATGCCTGGAATGCTCTCTCTGGCTCTTTTAGAGAATTCCCAGCATCCTTCAAACCTTACGTGAAGCACATCTTCTAGTAATAGCATTCATGTGGCCCTTTGAAGTTCACAAAGTACTTTACCTACCTTACCACATTTGACCTTCACAATACCTCTGTGAGGTAAGTGCTATCATTATTCCCATTTGACAGATGATATAGCTGGGACTAAGAGAGGTTAAATGACTTACCCAGGACCACCCAGCTGTCTAAGGCAGGATTCCAACTCGTCTTCTTTGTAATTAGCTCTAGCACCCTATCCACTATGCCACTCTATCCAACTGACTAAGCTGCATCTATAGGACACCTTTCCACATTCCCTACAGCTATTAGTGTCTTCCCTCTTCAAATCCACTGTATTGATTTTGTTTGGTTTTTGTTTGTCTTTTTTTTGGAGGGGGGAAGGTAGCACAATTGGGGTTAAGTGACTTGCCCAAGATCACACAGTTAGTGTCTGAGGTCAGATTTGAACTCAGGTCCTCCTGACTCCAGGTCCAGTGCTCTATTCACTGCACCACCTAGCTGTCCCTACTATATTGATTTTGTAAATATTCTTTGTATACTTATATATGTGTATATATGAATACATATGAACATACGCATATGTGTATATATGTGTATATGAATATATGCAATCTCCCCAGTTAGAACGTAAGCTCCCTGAGGGCAGGAGCAATTTCACTTTTGTCTTTTTATCTCCATTGCTAGGCATGATGCCTGAGCACACAGAAGGAACTTAAAGAATATTATTGATTGATTACTTGATTGTATCAAAGGTGAGAGACTAACAAAGTGCTCTAGCAAACTTTGAGGAAGACCTCATTTTTAGTTGAGAGAAATTAGGAATAATATACACACACAAATACACACATATATATATGCATATATATGTACATATATATACACACACATACATATATATTTTTCTTTTAAAACTCTTTCCCTCCTCATCTTCATTTCCTGGCTTCCCTGGATTTCTTCAAGTCTCAACAACATTCTGCAAAAAGTCTTTCTCTGTGCTTTTAATCGTAATGTCTTTCCTTGAGGATTATCTCTGTTTTATTCTGCATAAAGTTTCTAGATAGTTGCTTGCATATTTTCTCCTCAGTTAGGTGTTGATGTTCTTGAGAACAGGGACTGTTTTTGCCTTCTTTGTAATCTCAGCACTTAGTGCAGTTGGAATACAGCAGGTGCTTAATAAATGCTTGTTGACTTGACTGAACAAACTATAAGTTTAATATGCAACTTAAAAAAAGAAATTTTACAAGGAAAACTTGCTAAGATAGTATCTGAACTGAGCTTTGAAAGATAGCAATAGGTCGAAATAAAAGGCATGGGTTCTGGGCATGGGGTGGGAGGGGGGTGGAGGTGGGAGAGGTTGGGGAGGTTGGGTGGGGTGAAGGGGGGAGCATTGCAATTTTCCATAAATGAATTCTCAAAGCTTTTAAAAGGAGGAGTCCTATCTTATTTAATCTTAAAGGCAAAAGGCCCAATTAGCAGGCCCAAATTTTTCAGTCAAGTGTTGGTGAGATATGAATGGGAAGGGTCTACATACATCAAAGACAATGTCTGTCTTTGCATGTCTGAATGGGTGGAGGAGTGATGATGGGCATGCAGCTGAAGAAGAAAGCTGGCAAAAAGTAAATTTTCAAAAGGACCAACTGGCATGTGAAACAAGAATGTACATATCGTCATTGGCTGCAAATGTTTTCCTTACTTCTGAATTTCCCCTGCTCTCCTACTACAATTAGGATGTTCTCAACTCATCACAACTACTCTCATGTAGGTTATCTATGAGCTCAGGTCCCTTTTTATTCATCTCCTTGACCCTTCTCATCCTAGGAATTTCATGCGAGTCGAGGTACAGATTCTCCCTAGTGGTTGCCAACATTCAAACCAGAAACCACCTCATCTACCCTGGCAGAATGTGTCATGTCTTGGCAAGAGCTGTTTCACCAATATCTCTTTCAGATGCCTATGGTAGCTCTTGGAGGGTGGGGAGTCAAACCACAGAAAATGATTCTGGATTGTACGAGAAGATGTCAGAATCATGAGGGTCTTACCTATTGACTATGTCTATGCTACCAAAGGCCATATTATAAGCTTATTACACAATTAAAAGGTACTGATTTAACTATATGCTTTCCATTAAGAGATATAAGATTTGGTGCCTGGAGGCAGAGCCAGGTTATTAAGGATCTGATTTTGACTCTACCTTGAACAGGTCACCATTTTGAAAGTTTCTCCTTCAGCTATAAAATGTGAAAAGAAATCTTGCCATCTACTAATCCCTCAGGGATGTTTGATGGGTTTGCAAATTGCATTTAAGTCCTTGGATAAAAGGTGCCATAAATTTAAAATCACTACTATGAGCAAACACACTTAGGATAAGACTCTAGGTGTAACCTTCCCTCTCTCCTATTATGGAAATGATCACTTTATTAATGTTCTTGGGATTCATTTCCATTGTGAACATATATCTAATAATAACTGTCAATGACAACTCTAGCATCATCATAATCAAGATCATTGCTCATAAATATAACATATTCAGTGCTGACAGATTATATGGCCCAAGATCCCATGGGGAAAGATCCACAAAAGATATCTTCCTATGATATTCTTTTACATTGATTTATGATTAAGGGTGACTGCACTAGACAATTCAATTCTATTCAATTCAACAGTATTTATTTTTATGACCCACATGTACCAGGCACAAGACTAGGTTGTATGAATATAAAGAAAAATTTTAATGTTCCCATCCCTCAAGAAGTATATAATCTGGGGGCATGGAGATGCAACACATACACATGTAAATTCAAGCTACAGACAAAATAATGCCCTTTCAATAGGTAGAGAGAGCTAACAGCTGAAGGGATCAGGAAAATAGAAAAGAGCTAATGAATAATTAAATAATTTCCATTACACACTGAGTCCCAAATGCCACTGTCACTTACCTGTTCTGTATCCGGTGTTATTGAGATACACAGCAAATGTGCGTGGTTCATGCATTGCCTGCCAGGAAGGGGAGGAACAGTTCTCATTATTGGTGTACACGTTGTGGTTGTGGACATACTTCCCTGTAAGCATAGAGGACCGAGAGGGGCAGCACATAGGGGTGGTGACAAAGGCATTAATAAAAGTGGCTCCCCCACGTTCCATGATTTTTCTTGTTTTATTCATCACTTGCAAAGATCCTGAAAGACACAAAAGAATCCAGGGCTGGTGAACACAGACACCTTAAAACCCATTTGTGGGTTAATGGTTCTTTCCCCCTGATTCATTAATTCTTTCCCTGGTTTGAATGAGCCTATAATTTGATCAGCCCTCATTTCTAGCACAAAATTAAACATTTCATATCCTGCCATCTGAGGTATTTTGCAGAGTAATAAGCACATTTCAGCCTTTCTCCTCCTTAGTCACAAAGGAAAAATGCAGGCTAATCTGATAATTAAAGCTAGAATTTTTGATATGGAGCAGATTCAAAAGCCAGCAGTCCTTTGAAGATTACCTTCCAACAATAGAATAGCCAAGTACCAAAGAACCCCTCTCCCCAAACACAAGCAAAATGTTGTTGTTCTCAGGATTACCAGTTATAGGCTGTATTAGCTTTTTGAAAAAATAAAAATGTTTTCTTTAATTAAAAAAATGAATCCTCTCACCAAAATCACCTCCATGGTAATGACAAAACTCTTTTTTAATTAAACTGCAGCTTTTCTCCAAGTTATGTAGCTGGGAAACTCTACCAATTTAGATTTTAACAAATCCAGATGTGGTTTCCTGGGTAAAAGAAAATGATTCTACAGTATGCCGTGCATCCCATTTGGAGAATTGAGAAAGAATTTTTTAAAAAGTGTACATTTGTAAGTGTTGAGGGTAGGGAGAGTCAGTAAAGGAGAAAGGCATGGTTCTGTATTTTACTACTGTGCCCAGCCAAATACTGTACCTGACTGTCAGCCAAATGCTGCAGAAAAGCCCAGGCTAGCAGTCAATAGTCTTTTCAGAACTTGTCAAGAAATGACTTGGAGAACTGATGCCAAGGGGATTGCATTTGAAACCTCAGATTTCCAACAGGTCCCACTCCTCCCCAACAATGGGAGAAGAAGCCTATGCAGCTTTTGTTGACAATTAGGAACTTTTAATGCAAACCAATGCCAATTCAAGAAATATGAAAGACTACCCACTGAAAAACTAGAAGCCAAAAGAATCAATGTCAATCAATCAATAATATAACCTAACTTTACATATCTATCAATCTACCTATCTCTCTACCCACATATATGGACAAATATATTTTCCTTGTAGAAGCTTTTACTGCCTTATGTAAACAGGAGACAAGCTTTATCACTGAGACAGCTAGAGAGTCCTGTGAAGCCATAAGCTCCTTACCTTGTTTAAGAAAATATCTTCTTTTTAAAAACTTTGACCTACGCTCAGGGGAGCACAAAATGGAACCAATTTTGGAGTCAATGAATAGCATCTAGGTAGCACTCATTTGGGGATGAGCACTGAACGGATGCTATTTGATAGGAAAGTGTATGTATACGTGTTGGAATGAAGACTGGTGTTTAGAAAAGAAATAGGTCAGCCACCCCTTTGTGCAAAGAGCCTCTTTAGTGGAGAACCCTAGATCTGTCCTTGGTCCTGTGATATTCAAAGATTTCCTCAGTGACTTGAATGAAGGCATAGATGACACATGTCAAATTTGTAAATAATAAAAAATCAACAAGGCTAGTTAATTGGTTGGATGAAAGAATCAGGATGCAAAAGGATCTAAATAGTCAATACAGTAGAATCTAATAAGCAGAAGTTTAATGAATAAAACTGAAGTTTATACTCTGTTCCCATCAGACTATAAATGGAACATGCTGGATTTAGTACTGGGCATCACTTTTGGGAAGGACATTGACAAACTGGCATGAATACAGGGAAGGTCACTAGCATATTAAGGAGATCATGAAATATAAGGATTAGTTGAATGAATTGAGGGTATTTGGCCAGTAGAAGAGAAGACATGGGTGGGATGTGATAGTCATCTTATTAGAAGGGAGTAATAATGAATGATAACATTTATATTGTAAATACAGGATTTAAGCATTTACAAAAAAAATTAAATATACATTCTAACTTGACTCTTACAACATCCCTATAAGGCAGGTAGTATGATTTCCATTTTATGGATGCAGAAATGGAGATTCACAGAAGTTAAGTGATTTGCTTAAAGGCACATATCTAGTACATGTCAGAGATGAAATTTGAAGTAGATCTCTTGATTCTGGGTTCAGTTATGCCAACTTAGCTTTTTCACTTGGCCTTGGGCCAGAAAGTAAGGCCAGAGGCCACTGGTAGAAAGTATAGAGATTCAGATTTATATTTGATATATAGAGAATGTCCAAACAATTATCCAGAGGTGAACATGATGTGTGTCAGGAAGTGCAAGATTCTCTTGTACTTCTGTAACTGGAGGTCCTTAAGCAAGGACTGAGTGAAAGCTTGCTAGAGATTGTTAAAAAGGAGATTCAGTTAAGGTATGGATTAGATCAGACGACTTCTGATGTCCCTTCCAACCTTGGTATCCTGAGATCCATGATTTCTTCTGCCAATTCCAAACATTCATGTGTTCCCAATGACTTAGCTATAGATCTTTCACATACCCACTTACTCAAATTCTTCTTTCCCTCAACTCTCAGCCCATTTGCCCCCTCCTCCATGAAGCCCTTCCTTATGCATCTAGTTGAGCTCTTCCTGCTTAAGATTTTTATAAACAATTTGGCATCTCTTCTGTGTCCATTCCACATTTTACCTTATAAAAACATTTAATAACATTTTTATAATATTATATCTCCCAGTAGACTACAAGCTCCTTGAGGGTAATAGTAATAATAACTTTTTTGGAAAGGCATGATAGTGTAATGGATAGAATGTCAGACTCGGAGTGAGGAAATCATTTGACGCTCATGTCTGCAACTAACTAGTTTTCTGACTAAGGTAAAGTCTTTTAATTTCACCTTGTCTCAGTTTAATTATTCATAAAATTAAGATAATAATACCTGCAGTACCTATAATACCAGGTATTCCATGTGAAGCTCAAATGAGGTAATGTATATAAAATGTGCTGCAACTTTTTTTTTTGCAACTTTTAAGAACTTTGAAAATATTGGGTATAATTATTATTTTTTCATCTTCGTATCTCCAGTGAGAGAGGTAGCATGGCATAATGGACATATCCAGTCTCAGAGGCAAGACCTGGGTTCAAGTCCCACCACTGAGAGAGCTACATGACCTTGGGAACATCAGTCAACCTCTTAGTTATCTAATCAGTCCCCTAGGATGATAGGTTGCAGAAATCTGTATTGATAGAAGACATTTTTTTCATTAGGGAGTTCCCTTTATCCATGAAATTACAGGTTCAGATCCTATCCCTATTCTTTTACCTCCAGTGTAAATGATAATTCCATGCACATAGTAGGTGCTTAATAGAGGTCTGTTGAATTAAATGATAGCCTTGAAAGTTATACCAGTAGAGTACAAGTTCTTGAAAGTCTCCAAAAGTCTGAAAGCACTCAGAGCTGCCATCTGAAGACCAGCATCTGAAGGCTAACGTCAAGAAGCTCATCACCCAACAGTCACCTTCCAGATGACTTATTTTGGTCATTCAAATCCATGCAATTCACTAAACTACCTGCTAAGGCAGGTAGGAGCTGTGATAGGCACCTGTGGAAGAGGGCCCATGTTGACAAAATAATGAATCTTTTGAAAATATTGATATGTCTCATATCTGTAAAATGCTTTTTTCACAACTTCATGAAACTGGTATCCAAGTTATTCCTATTTTACAGATGACAAAATTTAGACTTTGGAGAATTGTTGTTAATAAACATCTGTTAATTTATTATTTCCTTGTCTAGTTAACAGGTTGCTATAACAATAAGACCTTATACTCTCACATAATTATTTCCTTTGGCCATCACAATGTAGGGTGATCAGATCAGGATAATAGATTTAGTATAGGAAAAGATGTTAGATGTCATCTGGTGTAATCCCTTCATCTTATGAATGAGGAAACTAAGACCCACAGATGTCAAGTGACTTGCCCAATGACACAGTTTATAATATCTATGGAAGAATTATGATTCACACCTAGCTTTCCTGAACTTGAATAATGGCAATCTTTCCATGTCACACTTCTGTGAAATAGCATTTTGTGTGTGTGTGTGTGTGTGTGTGTGTGTGTAGGCAACATGTTTTCCATGGTTCAGGGAAATTCCCTGAAGAAACTCCGTCTACCAATTCTGATCCAGCAACTGTTTTGCAATGTAGAATCTTGGAAAGTTGTCTGTAGCACTGAGAAGTTAAGTCACTTGCCCAGGGTCACATAGAAAAGATACATGAGAGGCAGATTGTCTATGCATTGCCCTGTTCTTGTATAGTCATTTCAGTCATGTCTAACTCATGTCCCCATATGGGGTTTTCTTGGCAAAGACGCTGGAGTGGTTTGCCACTTCCTTCTCCACTTCATTTTACAGATGAGGAAACTGAGGTTAAAAGGGTTGAGTGACTTGTCCAGGGTCATGCAGCTAAAAAAATGTCTGCAGTCAGATTTGAAGTCAGGAACATGAATCTTCCTGACTCCAGGCCTGGCACTTTATCCGCTACACTGTCTACCTACTCTGTGTTATATAGCATAAACCAAATTATACCTACTTTGCCTATAGCCACTGTTCTTTTTTACTCCCAGACAGTTCTACCTTCTTCATTTTTTGTGCTTTCTCTTAGTAAAGGAGTCTATGTGCAAAAAAATGCTACAGTTAATATTTCATTTCTCCAGTGGTCACTTATCCTGGAAATTACAACTATTTGAGACACAGCCAAGAACCACAAAGAGAAAAGAAATGAATTCTAGGCAGGTGAAATAGAAGTTGTGGAGTTCATTTCCTTAAGTTATGTCCCTGACTCATGGTGAAAACCTAAAGACTTCGCTTGAACCAGTTTATTTCTCTTTGAGGCATTTCTCAAAAAGAAGTTGAAACTCAAAGGGAATGACCATGATCACACTGACAATTGTGTGGAAAATAGAAATACCATTTCTGAAGAAGAATGATGGCTATACTTTTGGGTCTCTGTTTCCTTTTAACATGAGGAAGTTGCATTGAATGATATCTGAGATCTTCACTGCTCTGATACTAAATGAGGCTATCTTTGTTTAAGGAAATGGAGGTGGGGAAAGTGGCATTTTATAAAGGCTGAAGGTTGCTTTTGCTTGCAATATATGTACTTCTCTTTCCTAGTAACTATTTTAACAACAGGGTGGGGGGTTGCTGAGCAGATTTAGATAAATCTAAAAGAAATAAATTAATAATAATTAATTTTATTATATATTTATAGAATATTACATAATAATAATTGATAAATAAATTTAGGTAGACAAATATTGCTTTAGATAAAGCAGTAAAACTCTCTCGCATACCACTAAATCTTCCAACTCATCAATGCAAGCATTCCTTCCAGTGACCCATCCATGACTGCCCCTCCTGTTTGATTTTTGTTTATGTTCTCCCTGAAGTGTGCTCTGCAGGGCCCTCCCAAATGTTCTGGGGTCTTTCATCTTCTTTTGACGCACTAAGGATGGCCTGTTGATGGACTATCCATTACTCTTACCACATGACCAGTTGATCTTTTTTCAATTACACAATTTTTTATGATATCCTTTATGCCACTTCTGTGTAATTAATTATTTGTAATGTGTTACAATTTACTCACACTCACTTTACTACCCTTTGGATGAGCCTCAAATTTGGTTCTACAGAGATTGTATGACTCAGTCATACAGCATCATTGGATGAATATAATAATAATGATGATTGATGGGGATAATAGTTAGCATTCATATAGTCCCTATGATGTGCTGGGCACTGTGGCAAGTTCTTTATAAATATCTCATACAACAGTGGGAGGTAAGTACCATTATTATTGCCACTTTACCTTTGAGGAAACTGAGGCAGGCAAGTGGTTAAGTGACTTGCCCAGGGTCACATAGCTAGAAAATATGTGAGTCTGTATTTGAATTCAGGTCTTCCTGACTCCAGGCCCAGCACTCTATATACTGCACTACCAATGGTAATAAATTAATAGGCCTTTGTTTTAGGGAGGAATTTGGGGATATAAAAAAAGAACTTTGTAATTCTCCAAAGGTAATCTAGCCTGCTCTTCCCACTGTTCAATTCTCAGTCTAACTTGTCCATTTGCTGTATTTTTATAAGATATGGATGGACAAGATCTATAATCTGTCTATCTAAATGCATATCACAATCTGGGCAACGGATTCACCCTTCCCTGTATGAATAATCAATCAATCCAAATCTCTTGAGTAGGCCTAGATCTCTTTTAGTAGGCTCTGCAATTTTCTGGGGATCAATGCAGTCAATCGAATGTCATCTAGATAGAGGAGCTTTTGGACAACCTTGCTATTGGGGAGTATTCTTCAGGTCTACAATGGATTTTCTCCATAAAAGTAGCAAACATTTTTGGCAGACAGCTCTCTTTTTAAGGCCTCACTTGCTATGAATGGTCAGAGGGTCATTTAACAAGATTTTCTCTACTGGTATATCTTTCAAGGAATTTAGTACAATTCTGATATATACATGGGAACCAGACTGTCTTTAAATTGATGTTTTCTTCTACCAAGTCAGGTGCATTTGTTAATAATCAACCCAAAATAAACACCAAGGGGATCTTGTCAATAAAGATCTATTCTATTGAGACATGTCAGTTTTGAATATCTGCCTATTCTAATACTCTTATCAAGTCTGCCCTTGATGCTCAGCATAAAGATTATTCTCATAAGAATTAAAATTTTATATAGTGCGGAAATTAGGCATATGAGTTGGTAATTATTAATGTTTCCTTGATCACCTTTTCCCACATTTCTGATATCTTCTCTTTCTTTAGATACATTGAGGATCAATCTGTCAAAGTCTTCAAAACGCTGTTGCATACATCATGGACCTATTCTAAGAAAACTTCATCTGGTCCAGATGTTTTTCTTATCTTTGATTTTTTTTTTTAAATACTATTTCCACTCCATCTAGAAGTTTATCTGGTATATGATGTTGCATTCAGATGTGGTAACTCTACCATCCTAAAATCACTATATAATTTAGAGCTATCATCATCACTCCATTTTACTCCATTTTCATTTAACCTTTCTAGAATTAGAAAGGTTAAATGAAATGCCCAAGTAAGTACTAGAGTAAGGGGCTGAAACCCAGGCAGCCTGACACCAAGTATAGTATTCTTTCTACTACTGCATACAGCCTTTCTGTTGAATTAACTGTGACTTTAAACATTTCAGAAAGTTCAGCTCATATATCCTAAAAACCATGTTGGGGATATGGGTTTTGAAGAAGCAGTTTCTGAAAGAGTGATTTCTCTAAGAAATTAATAGCTAGCTTCTACCAAGTCATTTCATCCCAAGCCAAGAAAAAGACACAGTCAGAAATTCTAGAAGATATATTGACATCACCTCTATGAACTGACACATTCTCTAGCTATGAGACATGTCCGATCCTCTCTAGATACAACTTAGAAACAGCAGTGACATTCTGAGGTTCACCTACCTGTAGAAACTTGAATCTCTGTATGTAATTAAATAACTCATTTTTCAAGATGAATTTTGATAGACAATTCATATATTCAATTTTTATTTTTCAGAGTTCTTTGTGAATTTTACTATCTTCTTATGAGGTTTAGTCTATGTTTAACATGTAATGTTATATATTCACATATAACCTTTCTTATTTATATATGATCTTTATTATTTTTGTTATATATATTATCAATTTACATGTCATCTTCCTCTCTCTTTCCTCTTACCCTGATCCCCTGTAAACTGACAAAGTATGACAAAGTATGGAAGCCTAAAAGGAGGCCAATTTTTCTGGTTTAAAATGCCTCATACTTAGCAGTATTTAAACTTTGAAAGTGCAAAAAACATGAGGGCACTAAGCATACTGTTTTACCAAAACTATGGACGTTGGTCCATAGGAAATAATAATGCTTTTGGCTAAAACCAGAAGAGAATAACAATTTAGACTAGAAGGGAGAAGGGTTAGGAAATAAATCCATCTAGAATTTATCCAGAGAAATAAGACTGGTTATTTCTTCCAGAAAGACACAGGACCATGAAAGCCCAAAACAGTCACTCTTAAAAGACAGCATGGCATCTTTAACTTCACAGAGCTCCTTAGCTCCATAAATGAGCTATTTTGTCTGGTGTCCAATGGAAACAGAAGACTTATACTACCATGTTTTCAGTATCAACTCTAGTTACAAGGAAGAAAGCATAATAATGTAACAAATGCCACATAGGATCAGAGCAATGACCTGATCAGCTCAGAATTCGGTTTCTAAAAATGATAACAAAGTGCTACTTTTGAAAAGCATTTGGTAGATGGTTGCCATCATGCTGACTTTGGAAGAACAACAACTGAGAGTCAGAATGGTACACTGGAAAGAGTGATAGACTTGAAACTAGAGGATTTGAATCTTAGCTCTTTCACTTATTTAATAACCCTATGACCCTGAGCAACTCATACCCTCTCATTTGTTCAATGAGGGATGGCCTTTTCCAGTTTAAAAATTTTAATTCTATGACCCACCTTAACAATTCTAGAACTGATTACTATTTTTAATATAAATATCACAATTTTTAATAATTTTGATTTGAAATATTTTTCTATCTTCTTGAAGTATGGAAAATATGCTAGAACTAGACTACTGACCAGGAGATCTGAATTTTGATCCTGGACCTTTCACTAAGTATGATGAACCAATCTCTTAACTTCCTTTATCTAAATTTCCTCAGGTTCTAATTTGTATTTTAGGAATTTTGTGCCAATGTCCTATCTCTTCTACTAACTTATAAACTGATTAGGAACAGAAACTTTATCTATTTCATTTTTATACTTCCAGCACTTATTAAAATATCTTATCCATAGTAGGCACTTAAAATAGAGATGCCTGAAGGCCCTGTGATCTCATTATTATAGTACTTCTTTCCAGAAATCCAGATTACCTGAGCTCTATAACTTAAATTCTTAGAGAGTTACCTGAAGATCAGAAAGGTTAAGTGATCCGGTACATGATCCCACATGTAGCAAAATGTCAGAGGTGATTATCTGAACTCTGGTCTTCCTGATTCTAAGTACAGCACTCTAACCACTAAGTCCGGCCTTTGTGGCCACTTACTCTTTAATCTCTAGTAATAGCAAAAAAGCTCCATGATCTTGATTACTTCGTTCCCTTTGGGCCTTTTTAGAGTTTAGTGTTATCTCGTTAGAGGAATAGTGACCATATCTGCACACAACATTCTAGGAGCTAATGCATGATGGCGCTATACAAAAGAAAAGATTCAAACCCTTGTAAGGTCATTTCAGTATAGGAAAAGAAAACAGTCCCAAGAAATAATATACAAGGATTTGGGGGAGGAAATTATAACTAACTGATAGACAGCTATGCCCTCAAAGTAAAAACACTGTTCCCTGACTTGATCCAGTCATAGAGAAGGTTGCTGCCTTTGATCATAGCAGTAATTTTAAACAAAAACAACAAAACTACCTTTTCCTGTGTTCTGATTACTCTGTGTGTGTTCTTTTTTATCTTTTCAAATAAAATTTTGTTCCTCGAGGGCACAAACTATGCTTCATAAAGCTTATATAGAACCTACCACAGTGATAGGCACATAGAAAGAACTCAGTAAGTACACACTGATGGATGGTTTCAGTGATGGGAAGCACTCAAGTATAGGTACTCTTTAATACTTCATACTGACAGCCTACTAAATAGTAAAAGTTCATAAATGGAACTCTAATGATTTTTCATTGACTCTGTAAAATGGATGATACATTTGCAGAAGCTTTCATATTATTATTTAAGGAGCTAGAATTTCATTGTTTGAAAACAAAATGGTGCTGGTGAGTTAAAGGAACCACAGAGATGGACATCAGCAGAATCTTAATTGTTGTGAAGCATCATTCAATTAACAATTTTTAAATGGCTATTTGCCAACATCATGCTAGGTCCTGGGGACACAAATACAAAAATGAGACAGTCCACGCTCTCGGGAACTGACATTTTATTAGTGGGTATTAGTATCATAGTCTAATAACATGGTTGATGAAATCTTGGTGTCCTAAGTATGGGAACAGTGCAGGGAATGAGGAAAAAATTTTCTCCAATGTAGACAATACCTGCTACTTCTGCTTCTTGTTTTCACACCTGGCCAAGAAGTCAGAGAGTGGGAAAAAATTGAGCAAGTTGCTTCAATTTTGTGGTCAAAGGTCAATTGTTCTCCAGTATTTTATTTTTCTTTTACCACAAAGGAAGTATGTAGAATTAAGTAGGGAAAGAGGGAAAATAATTTAAAATAAATATAACTTTCTTGGATGGTGGAGAGGAGGAGAGGGGTGGGATTTAAAAAAATATGTGATACAAAACAATGATATTAATTTAAGAAAATTGAAAGAAATGTAACAAATAAACATGTAGTTGGTTTACTCATTGTTTGGTTCTGCAAGGTTGAGATGTTCTACGTAATAGTGTAATGGTTTAGTCTTGCTTGTATTATTTATTTTGTGCGCTTACTTGACTTTTTTTTTCCTTGATCATTGGTTTATTTTTTAGGTCCTGAGGTTTCATCAGAGTTTCCTAGGGAACTAAGTTAAGTGACTCGTCTCTGGTCATACTATTGTGACATTGCTGCTTCATGCAGTTGGATGTTAAGTAGTGAATGTGGCTGCCAAGAAAATTCTTTAAAAAAAATGGTTTTTTTTGCTTTTTTTTAGAGGGGGGAAAGGCAGGGCAATTAGGGTTAAGTGACTTGCCCAAGGTCACATGCCTAGTAAGTGTTAAGTGTCTGAGGTCACATTTGAACTCAGGTCCTCCTGATTCCAGGGCTGGTGCTCTATTCACTGCGCCACCTAACGGCCCCACAAGAAAATTCTTATTATGTATTAGAGGTAGCACTTTCAGTCATCACTATGCCAGACTGACTATCAATGTAGTTTATAATTAAAATAAATGTGGTATACCTCACATTAGAATCCCTGATTTATGAGTTATATTAAAGCAAAAAAAAATCCTTCTCTGATTTTATATCAAGTTGTTATGTCATGAGTAATAATTTTAGAATAATTTTTAATCCTTGCAATCATTTTTGAGAGCTGTGTTTACTTTCTAAGGCCACTAGTGTCTATTTGCTAAAAATATAACCAAGTTATAGTTTTATAAAATATTGGTTGATCTTCCCCTTTTACCTTCTCCTGTTACCTTTCCTCTGTCATTTTGTCTCTTATCTCTAGCATACATTTTCAGGATAGGTAGAATTCTTAGCTTTCTTCATATTCAAATCAGCTGATGTGCTACTTAATATTCAACACCTTTCTTGATTTCCCAGGTTTTTCATTTTCTTTCCTTCTTATCTCTTATTTATTTGTCTACTTGCCAAATTCCTTTAATAGGATATAAGTTTCCTGAGGACAAATACTTTTTCATTTCTGCTTTTAGATACTGAGCACCCAGCCCAATGTCTTACATATGTAAGGATCTGAGAAATAGTCATTGAATTGAATTATATTCTGGATCAACAATAGAATTCAATTATATATATATTTACTAAGGAGCACAAAAGAAGAAAATCAAGGAAATGGTGACCTTAGGTGAAGTGACCAGATGTCAGTTTGGCTCAGGCAGTTGTGGTGTTTTCTGGACAGTTCAGAACTGAGTAGAGTAAGTCCTGTATTGAGATTGACAAGGCCTGAGGCCAGTGGTACAGTTTTAGACAAATTGGAAGTGTTGCTAGTTTTTGTCATCAACTAAAAAATTATTAAGTGTTTTCTATGCCCGAGGCGCTAAGAACTGGAAACATAAAGATGGATACCATATAAATCTTGCTTTCAAAAAGTTTAGTGTAAAAAAAAAGAATACACACACACACACACGTACCAAAAACAAATCACAAAAAATATATCACAATAAATATTATGATAAGTGCAAAGGAGAAGTCCAGACGAAGTGATAAGAGACATTTGAGCAGGAAAAGATCACTTTCAATTTGGAGAAGAGTGAGGAGGGAATCTAGCAAGGCTTCAAGGTAGATCAGGCACCCAAATTGGGCTTTGAAGGAAAGGAATTTTGGCAGTAGATGCCTAGGAAAGTTTTGGAAGATTTTGTATGAACTACCTTATATTATCTCAACTAAATTGGTTATATGATGGTCTGCAAAGTGACATAGACTTGGAGATGTGCTTCTTTCCAGGTTTGCAGTGAAAGGACAGTCAATGTTCAAGGGACTTTCTGGGCTGGAACTCTCTCACTCCTTTCTAGCACAACTGATGATCTAGGTAGGATATCCAGGCCAGGCCATTTTCAGTCCAATGACCAAACTAGCGGAGAGTTTTCTGATTCATAGCAAGCTGGGGAACATGAGAATATGACCTAGACAATTATCGGTAAGAAGTAACTGATTCTAATTTCAAAGGATCACAGATTTTAGTGGTCAAGAAGTCTACCTTCTCATTTTATGGATGAGGAAACTGAAGCCCAGAAAATTTAAGTGAGTTGCTTTAAAATGGTTATACAGGTAGGAAGTGGCAGATTGAGAATTTGAACACAGGTCCTCTTAAAACAAATCCAGCCCTCCTTTCGCTGCATAATGTTGATTCTCAATCCTGCCAGAAATGGGTCAGGGGTACAACTGGAGGGAACTTGACTTAACCATTTAGTGTGAGTATTTGCACCTTGGAAATTGGTCATATAAATCAAGTTTTGTCACTGTTTTGTTGCTTTTCTAAACTTAAGAAAGCAATGGAGAAAAGGTTAATGGTTCAGATTAAATTTAAAAGAGTCATGGGTACATTTCTGGGGGGAGAGCAGACCTGCTTGTTAAATATTTATGAGCACACCCCTATGGATAACCTAAGGCTGGGGAAACCTAAGCTGGGAGGCCCAGCTGCCTCTCCATGAACACTATTTCAGGAAAGGCTCTGGTCATGCTCATTTCACCCCAGTGCTGTACTCTCTGGACTTTTCAACTTCACCAGTCAGCGTCTGTTCCTGGAAAAAACATTACCCTGAGGTCATTCTCTCCTATTTCTCTGTCTGAACTGCCATTTTAGAAGTGATTGCTGCCATGTTCATTTCATTCTTGCTTAACTTACTGTCTAGACTTCTCTCCTGGGCAACCTCTTTTCCCTCATGTAGGTACCTTTTCTCCTTTCCAGCACTCCAGGATATGACCTCTTCCTCACTTAGAACATAAACACCATGAAGGTTAGGACCCTTTTGTTGCTTGTATTTGTGTTGCCAGGGATTAATACAGTGCTTGGCACATAGTAGGTACTTAATAAATGCTCTCTTCCCTTCCCCCCTGGTGTGGTACTAGGGAAATGATGTAGGGCAGAAGAAGCAAACAGAAAATCATGATTTGTCTATTACATAGCTACTAAATAGAAAATCATGGATTCTATTAGGGTTACCCTCAAAACTCTGACATCGGGTTGTGTTCTAAATTACCCAAGTTACATATTTTAGTCATTGAAACAGCCATAGCACCTAAAGTTGATAATGGATGCCTGGCCAATTTTAACAACATACCATTTGTAAAACATTGCAGCTTCTTTTTTTTTGTGGGCAAACATGATGCCATCAACTTCCTTATTATATATCTCTATACATATACTTTATACATACTTGAGCTTCACAATTTTAGAAATGTTTTTGCCTAAAGAGTATTTAATCTGTTTGCCAACAGTTTCCAAGGTCAAATTTTTAGCTTCCACAAATAAATTTTCCCCTCAAAACAGATTATGTCAAGCTGCAGACAGTTAAAGGAAGTGGTAAAATGCAAAATATACGTCCCATAAAAATCTCATTTCTAAAACTAGGTCAGCTGATAGGTACACTAACATGGCAAAAAATAAAAACATGGACTTGTCTTTTGGAGGCTAGAAAGTGGAATTACTTATGCAAAGAAAGTGAAAAGAGTTTTCTTTTTAAAGTCTCTCACCCAGCTCCACGTCTTGATCATCTGTGAGCACAAGAATAATATTGGGTCTGATGTTTTTTCGTTCCTGCTGCACACGCCCTCTGAACCGTGGGGATTTGATAGTGGTGCAGAAGCTTCCCAGCAATTCTGTACCCAGGACAGCCAAAACCAGAGTCCAGCAATAGGACTTCATTGTAGATGTTTTGGGATCACAAAACAGACCAAATGCTTTTTTCTTAGTTGTCAGAGATCTGTGGAGACGGAGAGAAAAATGGGAAAAGGGAGAGGGAAAGAGAGAAAAGGAGAGTAAAACAGAAACCCAAATATCAAAATAAACTTACAGAAAAGTAGTAGAGATAAGTAAAAACCAGTCAAAGCAGACAGGAAGTGACAAACTTACGTTTTCTGCAACCTCGAATATTTTACAAGCTTACTCCCTTTTATTTGTGTTCCAAATTGCCCCTTCACTATTTCAGTTTCATTGCCAGCATATCACCTCCAGACAAGGCTTCACATGTTAATGTGTTTTAGGACAGTAGATAGTACCTTGAATTAAGTATTTGGGCTGAGTAATCAATTTCTGTGCTTCAGAGGTGTTTGGAACATCTGCCGATGGAGTCCTATCAGAGGGGAAAGAAAAAAAAATATGAAGATAATATCAGTCACAGACCTTGAGACAAGTTGTTCTGATCTGGAGTAACCCTTCTGAATAGCCCACGACATGTTTTGTTTTTTTTTTTCTTTCCCCTTCCAAACACGAGAAGAACAGAGGGAAACAAAATACGGGACTGCTACCAATTATTTCAAACAGTATCTTACTATTCACACTCTGGCTCAAAGTTGATCGTTAAAATAAAGAAACGTCAGGGTCATCTGTGCTCGCATAAACAACACTTCAAAAAATTCTTAACAAAAGTAATATTAGAATCCAGTCTGTCAAATAACCGAGCATTTCATGTGCGTGGGTGGGTGGGTGCGTAGGGGAGGTTGGGGAAGTAATGCGAAGTTAGAAGAGAAATAACTCACCTGCGTAAAATATAGAAGCCCTTTCAAGCCGTATGGAAGGCATAGCTGTCATTTGTAATCTGCACTGGATCACTACCCTGGAGCTTCCTTTCTCCTGACAGAGAGTTCATCTTAAGTGACTGTCAGTGAAGCCCTCCCCCGCTCCTGACTACGAGAGCTCTTAGCTGCCCCCCATCCATCAGAGGCAGAGCTGAGCGCACCGTCCCTCTGGGGAGCCGGGTTCCTCCCTCACTGTTCCCTCTCTTCCCAGGCTCGGCACCCGGGTGCCTATCAGAGAGCCCCTCTCCCGACTTGTCGGTCAAACGGCCTCACTGTTGTGAAGCCCCATGCGCTGAGAACACCGAGCTTGGGCTTTGCTGCAGCACATGTAAACCTGCAACTGAAAATGATTGATTGGTCCGGGACTAAAGGTTAGCCTCTACGCTCTCACGTTTTTTCCCCCTTTCTTTTTACATTTCAGGCTGAAGCCCTGCAAAGCCACGGCAAGTCTCCACTGGAGAAGGAAACGGAAAAAAAAAAAAAAGAAAAAACCCAACAAAACAAAACCAAGGCCAGAGAAATAAATGCCCTCCCACTTTAGAGCACTAACCTAAAACTGTCTCGTTTTCTCTTAGATTACTAAAGAGTAGGAAAAGATCTCACTCCTCTTCCCACTCCCCCATTTTTGAAGGTCTACGAGAAATTCTGTATGGGAATTACTGCACCCTAAAATTAATTAGAAAGGGGCAGACTTCATCAGACACTCGACTCACACACCTGAGGCTTTGTAATTAGACAGGCAGCTTTAGAGTAGCATTACACAAATAAGCATGACTAATTAATGGAGCATTGCACTATGGGAGGAAAGGACTCCACTTATTTCAGAGTGCTACAGAAAGTTCCATATTTTCAGAAAGGTAAAGTGGGGGACAAGGTGGTGGGGAAAAAATAATGTATACTATTTAGTCCTGGCCATACACATGATTTTTGGCTTTCACACATACACACCCCTATTATTTTAAGCTTTATGAGATGTTTTATAAACAACACTAATGCTCTTCAATCTACAGCCTCCAATTTACTTTGTGCATGTGTATATGAGAGAAACACTAAACAAGAATCCCAGTGTGTCTAGCGCGGAAATCCTGATTGCATTGTCTATCAAGCAGCATTCCATTTTAGACTGACCCTATGCCCAAGCAGCAGTAGCAGTCAATATACGAGATTCAGCATGTCAACTCCTGGGCTTTTGTGGGAGTTAAAGGGCATTCTGAGTATGAAAAGTCTGCAATCAGTCTACCCTAATGATTTATTGTGCATTTATTTCTGTGCATTTATTTAAAGTTACAGATTTGAAAGAACAGGAAAACAGGAAGAGTAAGGAAAATATTGGGAAGAGATGGCATTTAAGGTCCCTTTCATTTCTATACCAATGATTCTATGATCTTATTAAGATTCCAAATTGAGTTTTTCACACAAAGGGGTAGGTGGATCAGCTTGCAAAGGCAAAAAAATGAGTTTCATTTAATGGCTGCTCCTCAAATAGCACCAATAATAATAACCGACAATTTAAAGTTTCAAAACTGCTTTGTGTGTCTTATCTTACTTTAGTATTACAAAAATCTATGAGGTTGATGGATACCATAGGTATTAGCATCTCCATTTTATAGAGGGGGAAACTGAGACTCAGAAATTCTAAATGGCTTGCCCATGGTCACTTAGTATTAGAGACAGAACTGGAAGTTGGATTTTCCTAATCAACACTCTCTTCTATCACCCATGATACCTCTTAACAAAATTTGGTTACCTACAAAATCTGAAAGGATGTGTAGGAAGAAAGGTGGGATGTGAGTTTCCTATACTGGGAGCAGTGTACACCAAACTTTACAGATACTCTCAACCCAGAAATTGCAGCCATCTTCACTCTACCAAGCAGCAACATGAGCAATAGTTCGATAATATTTCTGCCCCATGTTGTAAAATTGAAATTTCCTATTGATTGTATTAATTAATTGCATTTCCATAGGAAAACAATTTGCACTAATGCAAAGCAAGTGATTAACAGTTATTCCTTATCTCATCTTATTAACTTTGGTCCTTTAGGGGGAAAAAATTAGCCCTGCCTTCTCAGTGTATAGAACACATCAATAAGCCTTTCTTAAGAAAGGAAAAGGGAATAACATTGCCTTTGCTAAGATGCATTGCTTTTTTGAGAATTTAGTTCCCTTTCCTTTTGAGGCACAAAAAGTATTGTAATTATTCTGCCTTAATTTGTTAATTATTCTAGTAATGCATTTATAAAAACATTAGCAATGGAATCACAAAGAAAAAAAAAGATTAATCATCCATCCATGCTGGTTGAATCAAACTTGTTTTTAACTCCACCAAACACACACAAAACCCCTTACAAGAATCTACACAGACAATTCTTTATTTAAAAATGACCTTTTAAAACCTGTCATCCTCTCACAGCCTGGTTTCCAGAACTTAAAGGAAATGAAGTAAAGAAGAAAACAGACAAAATGCAGGACTTGACAGAAGAGACAAGGATGCAATGTTTGCATTGGATACTTTGTGGTGGACTACAAATGTCCTTAGAGACATCACAATTTGTCTAGAGAAATAGTAGAAAACGAGAGAAATTAAAAAAGAAACTTTTCTCACACACAGAAATTGAGCTTAGGCAACTATGTTCTATCCAAGAATCAGGATTTGAATACAAGTATTCTTTATCCAAGTCATTAAACAAAAACTCCAAATGCAGTTCCCAGTCAGTCACTATATGGAAAGTTTAATTGGCTCTTTTATAGGACAGCCAAGGAGAAATGTAAATGTGTCATTAAATGTTTCAAGACACATAAAAAAGAATGGAGGGTAGATACCTAGCCAGTGGGGGTGGAGTATAGTTTATATATGCTATTCTTGTACAGCAGAACCAAAGTCTAACACCTCATCACTGGGGCTTATAGCCTGCTGGATTCAGGCTGTCTTACTTGTTGAGTGGTCAGGTCTGAGGGATGCAGGGTAATGTCTGAGGCTGATTAGATATTGACTTTTCTCTGACCTTGCTGGTGGTTATACAGAGGACTTCAGTCCATAGGATTATGGGTATGGACTGATTCTCAAGCTTAACATTCATTTTTAAAAATTCTCCCAACTTTTTATTACAATAGAGGGCAACATCATGTACTGTCCCTCAGTCTCATAACCTAGGTGTCATCCTTAACTCCTAACTATCTCTCATTCCTGCCAATTTCACCCTTTTAATATCTCTCCAGTATGCCCCTTTTTCTCCTCTGACACTGATACCTCTCTGGTGCAGACCCCCATCACTTCAAGCCTGGACTATTTCCATTGTCCAGTGAGGGGTCTGCCTACAAGGCCCCTCCCACTTCAATTTATCCTGGATTCAACCACTAAAGTGTAGGTCCAACCACATCCCTGCTCCACTCCAGTGTCTCCTCCTTGCCTCCAGGATCAAGTACAAAATCCTCGGGTACAAAAAAGCCTTTCATAATCTAGCCCCCTTCCATCTTTCCAGTCTTCTTATACCTTATGCCCTGTTAAATCCTCTTCAATCTAGTGACACTGGCCTTCTGGCGATTCCATGAACAAGACACTCCATCTCTCGGCTCCAGTCGTTTTCTCTTGCTGTTCTCCAGGCCTGGAATGCTCTCCCTCTTCCTCTCTGCCCTAACTAAAATCTCATCTTCTACAGGAAACCTTTCCGAATCCCTCTGAATTCCTGCCCATTCCCTCTCCTATTTACTTCTTGTTTATAGCTTGCTTGTACATTTGGGTTTGCTTGTTTTCTCCTAGCCCATTCATTTATAAGCTCCTCGGTGGGCATGAACCCCTTTTCCCCTCTTTTTGTATCTCCTAAATTTATCACAGTGCCTGGCCCATAATAAGTGCTTAAATAGTTATTGATTAACTAAATAAAAATGCTTGAAAGATTTTCTTGGTTGCAAAACACTAAATGATTCATACACAACTACAGTTATCCCTCTCAAATCATGACTCTCCTTGTCATGGTTCTGATATATCTTGTGTCAGCATAAGAAAGTAAATGGGAATTTTTTTGAGGGGGTAAGGCAAGGCAATTAGGGCTAAGTGACTTGCCCAAGGTTATATAGCTAGTAAGTGTGTCAGGTGTCTGAGGCTGAATTTGAACTCAGGTCTTCCTGACTCCAGGACTGGTGCTCTATTCCCTGTACCACCCAGCTGCCCCCTTAAATAGGAATCCTGAGGGAGGTTTGCAGAAGCCACAGACAACATGCAAAGGTGAACAGATGGCAAAGAAGAAGTTTAGAAACTCAGAAATGCATAAAATGGAGGTATAATATTGTATATTATCAACATATTTTATCTTTTAATACCACAATAATTCAGACTTCTTCTCTGGTACAAGGGGAGGGCCAAAACAGTTTACATAGATTTTCCAGATCATAGTCCCATTATGTGGAACTCACTTCATTGGTTCTGTGATTTCATTGACATAGGTACTCCCTCAATGATTCAAAGTATGACCCCTCCATGTCCGTCCATCCAATGTAACTCAACTCACCAGGTTGGTCCTCCCTATTGTTCTTGACATCATGAGGTTACCAATGAAGGGCATGGGTTCCAATAACCACAAAGATGATGTATACATCTTTGCCATTTTGTGTTTTTAATCTGAGGATAACACAAAACTACAGATTGAACCCTATGCACATACCTCAAGCATGAGAAAGACAGGGTCAGTGTCACCTTGATGATCATTGAATTGTTCCACTATTTGGGGCAGAGGTACTGTTTAATAGCAAAAGACAAAGCCACATGATTAGGATCTGAAGAACTGAGGAGTCAATTGGAATTGTAGGGAGACTTCAGGTCAGCAGAGTGCAATTATGCGCAGTAAATATAGCCAGGACTCCACAAGTTTAATCTCAGAATCATGCAAAATAGAATACAAGCATCAAACCATGGTTCTAATCCTTATTTTTCTCCCCTGCTCATGTCCCTTCTTGGTGTCTGTCTATTTGCCTGGGCTTTCCTTCTTAGGCTTAAGCTTAAAGATTCTTATTCACAATTTGTTTTCTGTGGAGGTGGCCTTTAGGATGAAACCACTCTTTTAAAAAGAACATCTATAAAAGGGCTTTTTTTTCTTTCTTTGGAATCTCATAGCTGGCAAAGAAAGACAACATATATTCAATCCAAGAAATGTCTATTTCCCAAGTTAATTCATCAAAATTCCAAGCAAAGTAGATAGACACCATCTGTTTCCTTCTGGGACAATAATATTTTCAAACCATCTCTAATCTTTTCACACATCTTCCACCTCCTGAGTTTCCATTCTGTGCTAATTTTCCTGAATGGATATGCTATATTTAGCCTCAGAATAAACACCAGTTGAACCACTCCCTCCCCCTTCCCTGTATATATTTTTTAAAGTAAACATTTACTAAGCACCTACTATGCACAAGCTACCGTGTTAATAAATGATTTCTGATTTGAATCAAACTGTTGTATTGTTAGGTGCTGAGGAAGTAAAGGTAAAAACAGCCAGTTCTTGACCTCAAGGAGCTTATAATCTAATTGTCTCCTAAATCTGAACTGCCCTTCAATGTACTGTTTTTTTCTTTGAAAATTCTAGAAAGAATCTGGGTTGGACCTTAAGAAGTTTCCCTCCATCCTTTCCCACAGAGAAAAGAGCAAAAGAGAAGAACTGAAGAGATACAACCATGGTTAAGTATAAAGAATAGTGAATTGGAAAACTTAGTAGTAGACTAATAGAGGAGTAAAGTAATCCTTTAGATTACTGCTGCTAAAATTACTTAATGTGGCTAATTTACCTGACACCTCTATATTTCACTTTTCTCACCTATAAAGTGAAGTGATATAATTTTTATGTCACACAGTTCTTGAGAGAATAAAACAAACTAAGGCTCTGAAAAGTATTTAAAGGATTTAAAATATATCTTTAAAGTATTTTGAAAGTATTTAAAAAGCTGTGTCCTGGGCAGCTAGATGGCCCAGGGAATAGAGCACCAGCCCTGGAGTCAGGAGGACCTAGGTTCAAATCAAGCCTCAGACACTTAACACTTGCTAGCTGTGTGATCTTGGGCAAGTCACTTGACCCCAATTGCCCTTCCTTCCCCCCTCCAAAAAACAAAACAAAACAAAATAAAATAAAAGCTATGTCCTTTGACTAGCTATGCTAAAATTTTAAAAATTCTGATGCAGCTAGAATAAACTGATTATATCAGTAAAGGCCCTATGGGCCATGTATGCATAATTAGCTAAGATCGGACTAGAAATACCTGTTGATGTGACCCTTAGTATCAAGAGATCTAGATTTCTGATGTCACTGAAATATATATCATCAGTTCCAAGACACTACGGAGATAATAGGCTTTACTTGCTTCTCAGTAAGTTTTTAATATTTTGTGTATGTAACCTCTTAGTTATTTCATATTTTCTCAGCTGTCTCAGATGTTTTAGGTTCTCTGCCACTTGGTTATTTTTCTGCCTAAATAACTGTCACTACCTAGAAGCTACTAAAGGTGAAGAAGAATATGACACACAGGGGAAAGGAAGGGGAGAAGATAATGAGAAAGGCTGCTTTTGTCTGTTTTCAAGGCATCCAAATGGAAATCTCTTCAGACGACAAGAAATAGAGGCCTAGAGGGAAAATAAAAAGTTAATGAAGGATATATAGATTTTGGAGTCATATATTTATTAGTGATGATTGAAACTGCAAGAATATATGTGCTTATAAAAGGACTGGATGCATGAAGAGACTGCACAGCTTGGTTCTGAACTCTGGGTCATTTCTATAGTGAGAAAGCAGAGGAAGGAAGAGAATCCAGCAAAGGCAGGTGACGAGGCTCCGTGGAAAGAATAGTAGCCTCAAGTCCTAAAATATAGGTTCCAGTTTTGGTCCTCCTGTCTCTGATCAACTCAATTCATTTCTCTGTGCCTTCGTTTCCTCATCTTTCACCTGGTGGTGACCCAGATGACTTCAAAGGGTGATTATGGCAAAAGTCCTGGCTAAAGTGTTATGCACGTAAGGGCTATGAGTGTTCTACACATCAGATTCCAACACATCTCTCAATACCGGATTCCAGTGTCACCTCCACCGTGAAGGCGTCCCTGATCCCCCAATCATAAATGAGTCTTCCTTGCTAAGTAACTATGAAACCAATAATCTTGGCCTTGGAAGAGATGAGAAAAGGAGTGGCTAAGTTGCTCAGTGAATAGAGCATTGACCCTGGGATCAGGAGGACCTGGGTTCAAATGTGGCCTCAGACACTTAACACTTACTAGCCGTGTGACCTTAGGCAAGTCACTTAACCCCAATTGCCCTCCAAAAAGCAAAAAAAAAAAAAAAGAGAGGGAGAGAGAGATGAGAAAACCTTCCCACATTAACAGAGATAGGAGACTGTGGGTTTAGAAACACAAGGGAACCATAGAGATAAATGGATAAACACACCCACACCCACACCACACAGCCCAATTAGTTTAATGCGTTGCTTAATTTAGCTTAACTGCTTTCTTTCCTCTTTCTTATTTTTTTGTTATAAGAGATAGCTTGCTGTATAGGAGGAGGAGGAGACATTTATTTGGAAATGAAGGTGATTTAAATTAAAAAAAATTTAATAATAGCTTTAAGATGATCCTTCTGCTGATCTCACATACAATTTAGTTTTAAAAAATCATTCCTATGTATTCATTTTGTTCTAGTTTGTTTAATAACTACCTTTTTATCCGAGAGCCAGCACTGGTATAGTAGGTAGGACACCAATGTTGAAATTAGGAGGCTCTGGGTTCGAATCCTCACCTTGGATACCTATTTGCTGTAGGTATCACCTTAGACAAGTTAATTAACTTCTCTGTGCCTCAGTTTCCTCATCTGGAAAATGGGGAGGTTCTTGATTGCCTCTTAAGACCCCTCCAGCTATAATCCTTTCCCATTTTAGAATGGAAGCTCCATAATGCCAGGGATCATGTCTCTTCGTAGCTTGGTGCCTGACATGGAGCTGCATGCCTAGTTGATTCTTATTAAATTAAACAAAGACACAGTGAGTCAGGAAGACATAGCCCTACTGAAGCAGCTGCTGAAGAGCAATAAGGAGCAGCTTAGGGTTATCATCATCAAAAACAGCAAGCAAAGAGGTCCGGCAAAGCAGAAGTTGGATTTGGCTGGAAAGAAGTCATTGTCAACCCCAGTAAAAGACATCTGTACCAATGGGCGAGATTGTTAGAATTAAACACACACACACACACACACACACACACACACACACACACACACACACACACACCCCATAAGTAGGTTGGTTCATTATCAAATATATCACTGATATCAAATCAACTTGATCTTTATGAATAGGAGGACATTTTAGATGTAGACAATGGTATGAATAAAGGCATGGAGATAAGGAGAAGGGAAGGGCAGAATAGGGGAAATCAAGTAACCCAGCTAAGCTAGTAGAAAGGTTGGTTTGATAATAATAATAATAGCTAATATTTTAATTATATCCATTATGTGCCCTGTGTTAAGCACTTTACAAGCATTATCTCATTTGATTGTCACAACAACCCTGGAAAGTATGTGCTATTTTACAGATAAGGAAACTGAGGCAAGCAGACGTTCAGTCACTGACCCACAGTCACACAGTCAGTTAAGTGTCTGAGGCCAGATTTAAACTTAGGTCTTCCTGACTTGAGGTGCAGTGATCTTTTCACTGCTCCTAATTTTGAACCAAATTGTAGATGATATAACTACCACAGTGGAAAGAGTCCTGGCTTTAGTGCTGGGAGACCATGTTCTAACCTTAACCTCCCATTCTCACTACCTGTTTGTCTTTGATTCAGCTACTTCCTCTTTCTGGGCCTCAGTTTCCTTCTCAACAGACCAGGTCAAAGGTAAGGAAAGTCTGAGCTAGCATAGCTGCAATTTAAGTGGAACCAAAAAGATAGAAGTGAGAGATACCTATAAGACTATGGTAGTCCCTGAAGTGAGAGATACCTATAAGACTATGGTAGTCCCTGAAGTGAGAGATACTTATAAGACTATGGTAGTCCCTGAAGTGAGAGATACTTATAAGACTATGGCAGTCCCTGAAGTGAGAGATACCTATAAGACTATGGTAGTCCCTGAAGTGAGAGATACTTATAAGACTATGGTAGTCCCTGAAGTGAGAGATACCTATAAGACTATGGTATTCCCTGAAGTGAGAGATACTTATAAGACTATGGTAGTCCCTGAAGTGAGAGATACCTATAAGACTATGGTAGTCCCTGAAGTGAGAGATACCTATAAG
>CM053580.1:370652192-370695364 GCA_028627135.1 Pseudochirops cupreus
CGAAAAGTGACATAGGAGAGAATAGACTGGGGGAGGGGGGACACACTGGGATGGCTGTTTTGGGGTGGTGGGCGGGGGAAAGACGGGGAGAAAATATGTAACTCAAAAAAATTTAATAAAAATTTAATGGGAAAAAAAAATAAATTATACTTACACTAATTTTAAAAAATAAGAATTAACATTTATTTAGAGACTTAAGGTTTATAAAGTGCTTTTGTCACAAGAATACTCGTGAGGTGGGTAGTATAAGTATTTTTAATTGCCATTTTATAGATAAAGCACTTTCCCTAGAATTTTCCAGTTAATGGCAATCAGAGGTAGTTAAATGGTGTAGTGGATAGAGTGCTGGGCCTGGAGTCAGTAAGACCCCATTTCAAATCCTACCTCAGATATTTTTTAGCTGTATAGTCCTGAGTGAGGCGTAATTTCTGGTCTGTAAAAGGGGGATAATAATAGCACTTGCATTGCGGAGTTGTTTTGAAGATCAAGTGAGATGATACATACAGAACTTTGCAAGTCTTAAAGCAATGTATAAATATGTATTAAGTGCCTGACTTGGAATTTGAACCTAGGTTTCCTGATTACCATTCCATCAATTTATTCATTGTGTCTCACGGAAGAGCTTTGTCCCCTGGGGAAACTGAGGGGTCCTTGGGCAGTTGCCCCTCCTTTTCCATTATGTTAATCTGCTTCTTATATTCAGTGAGCCATAACCAGGGTCTAATGAAATTTTTAGTGTGCAACTTTTCAGCTCCACCTTGATATCTACCAAAAAAAAAAAAGGTTTTTGATCCAACATCTTAGGAATAAAACCAAGTCTCACATACACAGACACAGACATATGCACATGTCTAAAATTTGTTGCTGTAAAGTATGGTCATTTAAAGCACTTTTTCCTATTACAAATAACTGGTTTTCCATAAGACATTGATTAAAGACTCTTATTCAAAGGAATGTTTAGGCAATTGTAGTTCTTAGTGATTAAATATATAGAAGGAGCTCTCTGAATTCTTCAGCTTTCTCCTTTCTTATTCACATTTGAGAAATTTTTGCAGCTCACAAAGAAAACAACCTAAAAAGCTTTCCCTTCATTTCGTGTACTTAGTTGCAGAGAAGCTAATTCTCTTTTGATATCCATGTGAATGAATATTTGGGCAGTTAGATCTCAAAAATATAAGCAGGAAAAGGAGTGGCAATAGAAGCGAGAACTCTTTATCCTTACCTACCTTGCTTTAACGCCTCTTGAACAAGGACAGACTATAAAATAAAGAGGAGGCCTCCTTTCCTTCAGATGATTTTTTCATTTTGCTTTAGAGGCACAGGACATGGTTCCCGTGTTTGTCATAGTTAATGCATCTATTGCCCTGGGGTTGGTCAATTTCCGGACCAGTTTTGGGTGAGCTCTGGTTTCCTAGAACTGCTGTCTTTGTCAAGTTAGTGTGTTTTAGAATGATACTTCTGTGGAATGTAAAAGTCATTTTTTTTTGTGGAATGAAAGTTTATTTAATGGGATATTGAAGTGTGACCAGAGTTCATCTCTTTTTCCCTTTAAACTCTCTTGTCTATTTGCCCCCAATTTTATAAGCCCTTTTAAGATGGGATAAAAGAGACAAAAATACAAATATTTTAGCTTTTTAATTTATTTATTATTTAATTTAATTTACACATAAATATATAAATAATTAATATAATTTAATTATTTTAATACAAAATACAGGGCTTATCAGCTAGTGGGATAAAAACAGTGTAGGACCCTATATTCTGAGATTTGTAAAAGTCATAGAATTGCAAGTCCATTTATGGTGATCTTAGTTATTCTAGTAGCATTGGTTTATCTCAACCTAAAAGTATTAAGTGCCATCCTACTCTGAGACTGGGATTGTGAGGGATACAAAGAAATCTCTGCCCTGCAAATTCTTAAAGTATAAGAGTGCTAGATTTGCATGTAGAGGACCTGGGATCAAATCCTGCCACTTTTATTAGCTCTGTCACATTAGACATACCCCTTTGACTGTCTATAAGCTTCAGTTTCCTCATCTGCAAAATGTAGAAATTGGACCAGATAACCTCTGCAGTCTCTTCTATCACTAAATCTTTGATCTAATAATCCATGGGCAGGTGTAACTGACCATAGAATTTAAGCAGGAAGATGGCAAATTAGGTGTGTACTTTTATTTCTTAAGTGGTAGAAACTATACCCTTTGGTCAAAGTCTGGGTAAAAAAGTCTGGATAATCTACTCCCATGACTGAGAACCCAATACCATGATGGTATTTATCCATTTAAAAGGATCTAAAGGAGCAGGCATCCCAGCATTTGGTCTCCAGTAACTGAAGAGGTAACTGTCATTTTGCTACACCAAAGAAACCCAATTTGATGAGTGGGCTGATCATCCTAAGTGGGGAAATTTCTAGAAAAAGAGTCAACTGCTTCACTGTTGGTCTTTTCAACAGTATTGCTTCCTTCAGTTAGAAAGCTATCTCCTTGAGATCAGACACAATCTTGCTTTACTTAGCATAGTGTCCAGCACACAATAAATGTTAAATAAATCCCCATTCATTCATTTTGCCTTGCAGATAGCAATTATTGTTGCTAGGATTTTTGCACCTATGGGTAGTATAGAATATCAGAAAAACTAAATCATGAAACAATTCTTTTTTGTAACACAGGACCTATTTTACTTTCAAATTCCATATTTTTTGCAAAGTAAAACTTCTTTGAAAACATTCTTCTTCACAGAATATCTGTAAAGATGGCTATTTTACAAATGTCTGGCTCTATGCCAAAGTAGTGTGAATGCCTCCCATAGCTCTTAAGGTGTTTTTTTCCATGAACAATAGCCATGGCATTTAGATTCTAAAAGCAGCAACTGCCTTTAGTTTTCTCCTAAGTGAACAGAGCCCTGGATGACAGAGATAAAGGTGAATGAATGGGTAAGAGAAAGAATTCACTGACAGATATGTTCCTGTTCTTTGAAAGACAACAACATGGACATACAGAAAAGGTACCCAGCTGCAGGGCAAAATCCAGGGCTTATCTTGTTTTATTTTGGAAACTAAAGCACCCAAAAAAGGAAGAAGGATATTAGACAAGGAGGTATTTTTTGGGTAAACATACTCATGTTTAGACATCATAGGATTCTGTTTTCTTTCATTGTCTCTTATCTCTTCTCTATCCTTTCTTCCTAAGCTTTTGTTTATCATTTGTACTTCTCACCACAGAGACCACTGCTAAGGCCCCCGCACCTCACCTTGCCAAACATGATTCTTTTAACATTTGCACTTTTGTAAGCTTTTCAGAGGGATGAGGGCAGACTCATATATACAGCCAGGGTCTTGGCCTCTGTTGATAACAATGAAGACATGTTAAATCTGTCAACCTCAAACAAAATATACCCACCATGGCACAATTAAGCAAATGGCTTCAAATGTTGAATATTTAAACTTTTAAGTCATTGGAACCAGAGGGGTCAACAACACTGGGAAGCAGATCACTTGTAGAGTGGTTTCAAAGGATAATCCCTTTTTTATTTTCTATCAGAATGAAATGATGAATGCCAGCCATGACCCTTTTTTCCTGCAAAAGTTGTGATGGTGGCATAACAACTCAAATGTACAGTGAAAAGATTCTGCCCTGGAAAGGGGAGGCAGTGAGGGGCAGTGGAAACAGCATCAGACATGGAGCTTAAGAACCTCATGTTTGCCTTATGTTTTTCACTCTTGGGACTGTGGACTGCACTGTTTGACTTAGTAATATGGGACATTTGAGCCTATCCTTTCTTTTTTTAGACTTTCCATTTGAGATTTATAAGGTCAAAGTTATGGAAATGTCAAATGATGACTGAACAAAGTATTAAGAACATATAATTATCAACTCAGGAAACAGCATGCATTTTTTCTTTATTATTTTAACAGTGCAGCTGATTTTCCATTCAATCACTATAAACCCACAGGAGTGAACAAATACCCTTAAAGTCCCCACCTTTGATCCTTTACCTCTTCTGGGAGTAGAGCAACTCTCAGAGAAGAAACCAAAAGAGTTAGATTTAGTGGTCCCACATGATGCTCTTGGGATTACTCAGATGGATCTGCAATCTTATTGGTGGAAACAATGAAGACCACAACCATTCCAGGCCTTCCCATACTCTATCATTCTCATGAACATCCTTTCATAAATTTTACATGGAGTTCCACCCAAATGTGCTGAAGGCCTTACTCTGTTTATTTTCATATCTTGAGAATTCCCTTGTAATGCTTGGTTTATTTCTCTAGTCTTCCTTCTGTCACATGACTAGATCTCTTCCTTTTCAAATAATCTATGATCTGGATTTTAATGTCACATCATATGTATAAATTGTGGCAGGTAATATGATACAGCCTATTATGTGCCTTTCCAAGTACCATTTGGATCACTCAAAATTTTGGGTTTTCTAAGATAATTGTGTTTCATGACATATTCATATAATATCAGACAGAATATCTGGTGTTAAGGACATGAATTAGGGTTACTGAAAATGTGGTGCAATTTCCCAAGTGTAATCTAATCTAAACTACTTCTCAATTCTGTATCCAGATCCTTTCTGGAGGAACTCTCTGATGGGTATGTGGATTTATATCTATATCATCTCTCTGTCTCTCTCTGTCTCTCTGTCTCTGTCTCTTTGTCTCTCACTGTCTCTCTCTCTCTTTATATATATATACACACACACACAGAGCACATATACATGTGTATTATACAACTCTATCTATATGTATGTATCCTATGTACAACATACATGTATGCAAAACTCAATGGACTATCCATTGAGTTTAATTTCATAATTTGGATAATAAATATTTTTATTAAGTATCAATGGTTAAACCCATCTCTATGTAGTAATTATCTATTTTGCTAAGGAAGTTTTGGTTGTACTATGTACTATGTACTATCTTATTTCAATTAGTACAAGGTCATCTGGAATAGGTGAACATTACCATTGAAAAACAGTCCTATTTGGATACAAAGAAGAACTTCCTCTATGATACTGGTGAATACCTTAGGTGAGCATAATCTCCCTTTTTTATGTTACTCTTGATATTAATACTCAGTGGATCAAAGCTCTCTCTCTGTGTAAGGGTAGGAGTAAATTGGGTCACTCATTCATTCGTTCCCACTTTAAGTAACTGAAACAATTGAAAAACTGAAAAGGAGTGTATGGGGTATTCAGGGAGGATTGGCAGCTCTGGTGTGAGGGTTTGCTGATCCCTGTTCAGGGCTGCTCTTCCCCCTTTGTGTCCACCTGGCACTCAGCTCTCACTAGTGGCTCCAAAAAGCTGTAGGATGCACAGCGGCCACACCTTGGTAAATCATCTTGGCAAGGTTGAGGGTAACTAACAGGCCTCAAACCCAGCAGTTAAGTAGGGGGTGTCTACCCCAAGTATGTGAAGACTTCCACTGGTGGAATGGATGAATGAGAACAATTTGTTCCAGTGGCCATGAATGTTGCTGCAGGGAAAGTAGGAATGGTAGGAATGTAAAAAAAAAAATACTCCTTTTTAAAGTGAGGAAAGAAAAAATGAGAATACACTTATAAAATGCAAGTTATGATGGCACATTGTCCACCAAAGAATGATTTATTCTGTCATGAAGAGGGATGTATTATAGATACAATATAAATAATAAAAAGAAATTTCGTAGTTTCCAAACACTCCCTTGGATGAACTTTCTCCTTTGTATTCCTTAATAATACATAATTTCTTATTGGATATATTCAGTAACAGGTTTTATCTTCCTTGGTCTCATCTCATATGTTTTCTATCAACGTATTGATGTATAAAGCTAGGATCTCTCTTGACTCTACATTTAAAAAATATCATACAACATTCCATAAAATTTTATTTTAAATTAACTTCTTATTTGCATTTGTGATAACCCTTAAGTTTTTGTAGGATTATCTTAGAGAAAAGAAATTGGACAAATGTGATTTTTTTCTTCAAACATTTGAATGGTTATCATGTAGAAGAAAGATGATACCTAATTCATCATGCTCCAGAACAGAGAATCAGGCTTAATAGGTAGAATTCATCAGGAGATTGGGGCTCTATATAAGGAGGAACCTTATTGGGAGACTGTATTTCCGATTACTGGAAGTGTTCAAGTGTTCAAACAGCAGCTTGATGATGGCTTTTCAGGACGTCATAGAGATTACTATGAATCGAGCAGAGGAGTGCTAAGGTCCTTTATAATTCTAGAATTTTAAGATTAATCCATCTCCCAACAGCACTCCTTGAACTATGTAGGCTAATTCATTTCTGCCACTTTGAGGGTAGTTAACTATGAATAATAACTTTTACAATGGGAACAGTACCATGGTACATGTTAATTGTGCATTACATCAATTATGCCAAGTGTAGCAATTTTCTGAATGTTGAATATATGAATGAGTGAATGGATGTTGAGATTTATGTCACAGAACTGTGAAGACAGAATATTCTTTCTATCTTCCCCAATTTTTTGAATTGCCTTAGGGGTCTTAGGATTTAGACAACAGTTGAAGAAATGCACTCAGCCATAAGTGAAAGATAAAGTTGCTTTTTTCCCATCTGTTGAAGTTTTGAGTCAATACTAATGCAGATGTCCATGTAAAAGCAATGTAACTCTCTTTCCCTCATGGGATTAGTTCTCAAATACTATGCTATAAAACTTCAAATGCCTAATGATGCCACTGAAAAGATTTCATTTTACTCCAAGGCTGGCTTTTAAAAGTTCATTCTTTTCTTAACTATCATGAAACAATCTATCTTTAAGATTGAGTGGGTGTTAAAATAAACACTGGCCATGCCCTATTCAGCAAAAATGGTCATCCCATACAACTTCCTTAAATGTTATCTGAAGGCCCATTTTACTTTAAAGGTGTGATATTATATGAAGTGCTTATTTTTTGTCATTTGGAAATGCTTCCTGAATTCCTCAATTGTTATCTGATCCTTAGTGACCCTTTGGTAAATTAATAGCTGCTTCCTTCCTGAAAGAAACTGCAAGCAAGCCAACTCCAGGTTTCCATAATGAGTGATGAGCATTAGCAAGTCTGCTTGGTATTTCAGATTTTCTCTGATCTTGTATGCATCTATGAAAGTCATCAAGGGGGGAATTTCCTAAAACCGTGATTGCTTCCTTCCCATTCCAATAGCCTGTGTCATTACCACAACTACCTTAGACCAAAAAAAAAAATTACTTAATCCAGAAAAGATACTTGACTTTCTATGAAACTTTATAAATTTTATGTCATGGCAGGGACAAGGACCATGCTAAATATAGTTTCGTTTGTTTAGTTCTAGTTAAAAATATTTGTAAAGGTCCCAGGGATTTTGTAGTGAAGAACTGAGTCTTTCTTTAGAAATCAAAGAAGTTTTCTAGTTTTCTTTTCCCACCTCAAAGTCCTCAGAGTTCAAGTATCTCATGAACTACTAGGTAAAAGCCTAAAAACAAGAATCAGAGGCAGAATGGGCACACTAAGTCATATAGTCCAGCTTACACCAGGAGAGATTTTTTCCCCTTTATAATCATGTGGTCAAAGTTAGTTTTAAACCTAAGTAACAGAGAAAAGAGTGAAAATCATTTAATCATTTTGAAAATATCAATTTTATTTAGATTAAAATATCATATTAATGATAAACCATGAGCTAATATGGGAATTTATTTTATTTGACTATGGACACTTGTAATTTTTTATTTATCTTGCTTTCTCAATGGATGAGGGAGGTACAGGCAGAAGGGAAAGAATTTGGAACTGAAAATGAAATAAAATTGAATTAAAAAATAATAAATCCATGAGATCTGAGTTGAAACAGTAGGTACTCACATTTTTCAGAATCTCACTGATTAAGCATGTCTAGGTATAGATTCCATAAAAACAATAACAGTAATAATCACAAAAACAAGAGCAATTGATAAGAATACAGATTCCAGGGGTGGCTAGTGGTGCCGTGAATAGAGCACTGGCCCTGGAGTCAGGAAGACTTGAGTTCAAATCCCGCCTCAGGCATGTAGCCGTGTGACCTTGGGCCAGTCACTTAACTCCAATGCCTTGCATCCCCTCCCCCCTCCAAAAAGAAAAGAATAAAGATTCCAAAAAGTACTACCTGCTCTCATGGAGTAATAAAAACTTTTAGAACTTCTTCTAATGAGGATCCAACTATTTCTTTCTTTTTCTCTTTTTAAACAATCACTAAAATCAAGAAAATATTCTTTTGTTTGGGGGGAAAATAGGTCAGCAATCTCTTCATAAACCATGCTTTCTACAGTGTTAATGAAAATATTTATTCATATTTCTGCTCAATTTTGAGGATTGAAGTTTTTCTAAATATTAAAAATTCATCTCCCATGAAGCCTGAAGCCTTCCTGCGCATCTGTTTGTGTAGATGCAACTATGCCCACAAATAAAACCACTCTTTTTGCTCCTGCCCTTGCCCGAATATGAGAAACTTCCTTTTTCAAATGGTAGAGTTTGAGGTTATGGGAGTGATTTTGAGTATATTCCCATCTGAATGGATACTGTGCTTATCTAATGAAAAACAGCATTCAATGGTTTGCTACTGGAGTGTTCTTGAATATATAGGCAATGATTTCACTAATATTTATCCTTGTTTCCTAACCGCTAATATGCCCTTTTCAGACTTTTGGGAAAACTAGCAATTATCACACTAAAGTTTATCGGCTGGCAACTGAAACCTCAACCTTTGGTTGATGGGCTACCACTGGTGTTAAGGATATGCACTATAACATGAGGAAAACTTTCCAGTCCCCCCACTTCCTTTGCCACTTCCACTCCATCCCATTTTTGGTAGTGTTATTTTATAAGCATAGGGGAAATGCTTAGCCTTCTGGTAGCCTCGAGGGCCCCACAAAGAGATCAAGAAAAATGAATAGCTATCATTGGACTGTACAGAGGAACACAAAGAACTTTGCTGATTACAAGGTGACAATAGTTTTGTCTCAAAAGCTATTCCATGAGGGGAAAAAGGTGCAAGAATTATCGTTCTGATGACTGTAGTCAGTTGTACCTATGACTCTCTACCACTGTAGTAAGCCTTGTTGGATGAAGTGACTATATACATACACGTATACATATATACATACACACACACACACACCCCTATATAATCACAAAATGCTTGCTGTGCACAATCTCAGTTCATCCTCACAAAAGCTCTGGGAGGTAGGTGCCATGGAAACTATTTTTTTCCACTTTTACTGATGAAGAACCTAATATTTATGGGGGTTTACATAGTAACATTGCTAGTAAGTGACAGATGTGGGATTTTCAACTCAGGTCTCCTGATCTTTCCACAATATCATGAGTAGACTAACCTCCAATCTAGAGTTCTTTTTTCAATTTCACAAGCAGGATTTTCAAGAATGAGGAATATTTGGTTTCACAGGAGGAGAGTACTAGGAGAGGATAATGGCATATGGAAAGAATAGTGATATTTAAAAGCTATTTTCAGATCTTATGAATAAAGTAAATATACTCTGGATAAGTCCCATCAAATGTCTTGCTTCTCAGTTTGGCCCTTCATACTAGTTCTACAGGATGCCATCTTAAAGAGATCTTCACATTACTCCTTTCATGCTTTTAGTAAATGGATAAGATGAGCTCTCTTAGTTTGGAGATTAGTAACTGGGGAGAGAGCTTCATCTTCCTTCATATTCTTATTCCCCTACTTTGAAAAAGAGACCTTGTTATTTGAGAACATAACTTTTGGAGAGACAGTTTGGTTTAGTGGATAGAGAGATGATCTCAGAGTCAGTAAAACCTGATTTAAATCCTACCTTTGACCCACACTGGTAGTGCGACCCCAGGCAAGTGATTTCCCTTCACAGCATTCCTGGCAACTTGCTAAGGCTATACATTGCAGGAAAGGTACTAAGTAACACTGAGAGAGGGACTTTGCTACAAAGATGAAATCACAGTCTAATAAAAAAAAACAAAACCCAAATCAAAAAATCCAACCAATTTTTGACTGGTTCTATGTGTAAAGAGTGAGGGACAATACAGTTTAAATAGTATCTTAATTTAATTCAACAAATATTCATCATTGCTCAAGTACATGTTTGCCTTCTGTGGCATTTCATCTTTCTTTCACTTGCACTAAGAATTTGGAGTTCAATTCAACATTATTAAAGCACCTACTATGTTACAGGGACTTTGCTAGGCAGTAGGGATACAAATACAGCATGAAATAATGCCTGCCTTTGGGAGTTTACATTCTCTTGGTAGGGAAAAAGCATGAATACATTTTAAGTAAATAGAAAGTATACAGAGGAATTGGGGTCCACAGAACTAATATGAAGGTAAGTTTGTTACTATAAGGGGGCACAATTGAAAGGTAGGGAAGAGATGGAGAGGAATTCTGGAAAAATTCAGTTGATACAAATGGGTATGAGGGTAGCATATATGGCTATTCACTGAGTCAATTACTCTCTTTACTGACCTGAAAAAAAAAAACCTTCTAAATATGAAACAAGTCATGAAATGTTATCTGCAATAACAACTATCATCTGCTTGAGATGTTGATTTTTCCTGCTGCAAACAAGTAATCAGTACTCCAGAGGTTCAAAAAGTCCTGCCCTCTTCATCAGCCATTATGACATTCATAGGACTAAACTACACTCTGTCTTAATAAATATGATAATTAGATAGATTTGTTTTAATCATTTTATTAGTATATTTTCAAAATTCTGAGTTTTGAGGTGGTCTATGATCATCAGAAGTTCCAATCCAATTTTAGTTTATTAGTTTAATTATAAACTGATAAATTTACTTATAAAGGACAAAAAAATCACAGCCCATCACAAATTAAAATTTGGTTTTAAGTGTTGGACAGAAGGTTGGGCTAACTGACCTTTTGGGCTTTTGAATTGGTATTCAGTCTCACTTCTATATAGTAACTAAAGATTTCTGAGATTTCCAGTCACTGCAATCATTAGCATATTATAGACTATTGTTGGTCTATTTGAATTCAAGAAGAGGGAAGGAACCAGAAGGGCAGCAGGTGGCTGAGCAGAGACTGGACTCCTCATTTTTAAGGTCAAGAGGCAATGTGCCAGAGGTCACACAGGGTAAAGAGCACAAGAGCTGAGATAACTCTTGGACCAGAGAAAAAACTGTAGAATTAGCTTTAAAGGGGAATTGGGAAGGAAAAAAGCTGGGAATAAGTAGGTCATTTGAATGACTTGAACAGGAAAAACACTCTTCCTTTTAAGCACAGACTTTTAACAGTTTGCATTGTATAAATGTGAGTATGGTGTTGTTGGTGGTAGGGTGTGTTTTACCCAGACCATATGTGAATACTAGAGAAATAAAATTACTTTCCTTCTGAGGAAACCAATCTGCCCTCTCTCTCATTTCCTCTCCTACCCCCAACACAAAGTGATGAACAGATTTGTATTCTTCAAACATTACTACTCTTCTATTTCTCTCCAGATGACTGTAATGGTAATGGGAATTTGAAGATCTTGAAAGGAAGCATATAAAACGTATTATGTGTGTGCATACACACATATATTTTAAAGAACAAGACTGTTTTTAGGTGTTGGATTGAAAGAAATCAAACTGAATGGGTTTCAAATACATTGAGAACCTCATGCATTCTAAAAATATCTGTGGACATTCAATAACATTTTATTATTGATCAGCTTTGTGGGAGTCTGGGGGAGGACTCCAGTGTATTGGACTAGACAGCAGCTGAGGTCCATTCTTGCTCTTAAATTCTTCAATTCTGTGAATCAGTTCTCCTTAATATTACAACATACTACTTCCTTCTATGGGAAATTGTTACTTTATAACTAATAAAAACTATAGATTTTATTCTATGGTACCAAAAGTGTCTAAGCATCTCCTGCTGACACAGTAGAATTCCAATTTTGCTTTTTTGGTCTTCTCTACAAATTTCTTTATACTTATTGACTTGTAGTTCCTTCCCATTGCTCTGATGGTTCTCCCCACCAGCCTCTGATGACATAAATATTGTAAAATTTTTGTATCGTTTTGACCTTCTATGGAGCATTTTGCTAGCTTGACATCTTTTTGTTTTCTCCTCCACTGTTTTCACGTTCCTTTCATCACAGATACATACATTGCTTACAAATGGATAGTAGGTAGTTACAAAATAAAAAATAGAGATGCAAATTTGAAAAATATTGTCATTTTTTTTGGTGTTAAAACTATGTTTATATCACTTTGACAGAGTAATTGCATTTCCTAAAGTACTCTGTCTTCAGGTTTAACTGATGTTATCTTAACTGGATTTTATTCAATCATGTTTAAGTGACTGTACAAGTATACTATTGTTATTAACTGATAGCTAATACAATGTAATTAGAATAGAAAGGTTAGTCATCATTTATTATTGGTCAGGACAAAGTGTTGAAACATTCTTGGATTTTTTCCCCCTTTTTTAGACTCTAGACAAGAGACCATTCTTTTAGAATTTTGTGGTCTTTCTCTTGAAGCAAAAGTTAGTATTCCTGAACTCATAACAGAAGCGGCAATCAAAGTGGAACTTTTCAATTAGCTCATAAAAAAGACAACTAACACTAATATGTTCCTTGTAGATCTGTGAATTGCTTCAATAACTCTGGAAATTAATTTGGATTTATTTTTAAAAAGTTACTAAAATGTTCATGCCCTTTGACCCAGGAATTCCATTGCTAGGAATATATCCTAAGGAGGTAAACAACCCAAAACAAAACCCCAAAGAATCAATCAATCAATGAACATTTATGAATTGCCTACTATGTGCCAAGCACAGTGCTGTGTGAGCTTTGTATTTGTGGATAAAGAAAAATGTGAAACAGTTCCTGTCCTCAAGTAGCTTAAACTCTAATGAAAGATACAAGTATATTTTTGTATATACAAGGCACAAAGCATATACAAAGTAACTTTGGATGGGAAGGCACTACATAGAAGGTAGCATTTTAGTTGAGTCTTGAAAGACAATATGATTCTAAGAGGAGGAGAGAGAAGAAGCTATCTCATAGACATAAAAAAAATTAAGAACAGCACTTTCTGTGGTAGAGAAAACCTGGAAACAAGTAGAAGTTCACTAATGAGGGGACAACTGAAGTAACTGTGGTGCATGGATACAACAAAATTATTACCGTACTGTTAGAATAAATATATATTTAAAAAATTCAGAAGAGTAGGAAAACTTACATGAACTGATACAGAAGAAGGTAAGTAGAATCAAGAAAACAATAAACAAGAGTATAGCAAAGAAAAATGGAAAGAACAACAAAATAAATTGGCCGTCATGTGTTTATATTATCCAAGCTTGTCTGTAGAGTTGAGAAAATGTACCCTTTCCTTTCTGTTTAGAGGATAGAGGTGGTATAGGGAGAATAATCTATGGGTGTAAAATATGACATATACTTTCCGACACATCTGATGTATTTTTTTTCTTTCTAAACTACTTTCTCCTCTTTTTTGAAATCTTTGTTAAATGGGTTGGAACATGAAGTAAGAGAGGGGAAAATTATATATTCATAAATTAACATGGAGTGAAAATTCATCTTGGGATATCTAAGTAGTGCAGTGGATGGAATAGTAGGCCTGGAGTCAGAAATACTCATCATCCTGAGTTCAAATCCTTCCTCAGACACTTAGTAGCTGTGTGACTCTGAGCAAGTCATTTAACCTGATTTGCTTCAGTTTTCTTATTGGTAAAATGAACTGGAGAAGGAAATGGCAAACCACTCCAGTATCTTTATCAAGAAAACCCCAAATGGGGCCACGAAGAATCAGAAACAATTGAACAACAACAACAGAATAAATTCTAGCAATAAAAATGAGATAAAAAGAAAGTAATGGCTACTATTCACTGTGAATGTTATAAATATTATCTCATAAAATAGAAATATCTTATTTTAAAACTTTCTCCTACTCCACAGGAATTTTTTTTTACCCCATTGATTTAATTTTCCCCTCAACTTGATGAGAGATAACAAATACCAGTCAAAGCAACTTTTGAAGAAGTTGGTCAGAAAATGAGTTTATTTTTGGATACCTAACTCTGTGACTTGAACACTGTAGATGCTTAATAAATAAATGTTTCATGACTTGAATTTCTTTTCAAAGGACTAATAGCATGGGTGTAGTTGAAGCTGCAAACAAACTTCTTTTCTGACCAGCTACTTGAAAAATTGCTTTCATTCCTTTTTTTTTTTTAACTTCTCTTTTAGTTTGGGGAAAAAATAAATAGATGGGATTTTAGACAAACAAAATCTTTTGTTTTTACATGTCATTTCCAGCAATACTCAAGGCTTCTTCTTCCTACAAAATGATCTATCCCTTGTAAGAAAAGAATAGTTAATCAAAAACACTGAATATAATAACTGCATCTGATTACATATATGCATATATACATATATGTATGTATGAATGCATATGTGTGTGTGTGTGTGTGTGTGTGTAATGTTCTTTACCAGTAGATTCTTCTCACTAGTCTTTCAGACTAGGGAAGTATACTTCATTATCTATTTATTCTATGGATCATTACTGCTTTTTCAATTGCTCAGCAAGGCTTCCCTTTAATGATTTTTTCAGTCATATTGTAGTAATTTTGTATATTTTACTTTGGGTTCTGCTCATTTCATTCTTTATCAGTTCATATAAATCTTCCTGTGTTTCTCCCAGTGTTGGCTATCTTGATATCTTTTTGGCTATCTGTGTACATAATGTTACTTCCAACCTTTTTTAATGTAAAGAATTTTTCCTTTTTCCTGTCGGTGCAAGATGGCGGTGCAGCTCTCCAAGAAGAGGAAGTTGCTGATGGCATCTTCAAAGCTGAGCTGAATGAGTTTCTCACCAGGGAGCTGGCTGAGGATGGCTATTCTGGGGCGGAGGTTTGAGTCACCCCAACCAGGACGGAAATCATCATCTTGGCCACCAGGACTCAGAATGTCCTTGGGGAGAAGGGTCGCCGGATTCGTGAACGTCATGACAGCTGTGGCTCAGAAGAGGCTTGGCTTCCCTGAAGGCAGTGTAGAGCTGTATGCTGAGAAGGTGGCCACCAGAGGTCTCTGTGCTATTGCCCAGGCTGAATCCCTGCGTTACAAGCTCGTAAGAGGCCTTGCTGTTCATAGAGACTGCTATGGTGTCTTCCACTTCATTATGGAGAGTGGAACAAAGGGGTATGAAGTAGTGGTGTCTGGTAAGCTCAGAGGCCAGAGGGCCAACCAAGTGCATGAAGTTTGTGGATGGCCTGATGATCCACAGTGGAGACCCTGTCAACTACTACATCGACACAGCTGTGTGACATGTCCTCCTCAGACAGGGTGTATTGGGAATTAAAGTCAAAATCATGTTGCCCTGGGACCCAAGTGGCAAGATTGGCCCTAAGAAGCCCCTGCCCTACCATGTGAGCATCGTAGAGCCCAAGGATGAGATTCTTCCTACCACCCCTATCTCAGAGCAGAAGAGTGGGAAGGCAGAGCAACCAGCTACGCCCCAGCCAGTGCCCACTGCCTAACAGGACTCTGTGACACCTGAAATGGTATGCCCAAAGCTCTTCTGTAAAGATCTTTAATAAAATCTTTTGCAAAACAAAACAAACAAAAAAAAAGAATTTTAAAATTTTCACCTGACTTTAGTTACTGTTTTACCTTGAGGGATTAGATTGAAGAATCTAAGGATCAGTCTGATTCCATGTAGATGGAAGAATGTACATGTCTAATGAAAAGAAAAGAATAATGGATAAAAAGAGAAAGTATTGGGCTAATAGGGAGAGAGAGTTCCCTATAAGAGGTGAGCACAATAGAGAAATGAAGCCATTTTGCTTGGGCTTAGGGCAGGAATGCCTCAGAAGTGATTTGCTTCCTTAGTATGTAAGACAGTTTAGGGGAAACTCTAGCTTAAGTCAGTGGAGGAACTAAAGCGAAATGACAAAGAGAACAAAGACTTTGTGCACAGTCAGGAGATCACAAACAATGGCTCACATATTTCCTAACAGTAACCCTGGGAGGGAGTAATGGTAATAACAACTTTACTGTATTTAAGTCAACTGCCTGAAATCTATTCCTGAAATTATTCTGGTATTTTTTTTTCCTGGGGAAAAGAAGGGAGGGTAGAAGGAAGAATATATCCCCAAAGTTCAAAAAGTCCTGTGGCCTCATCTGGTGGCAGGGAGACGTTGCATTATTTCTCACATAACAGTTTTGGATAACTATATTTGTAGATCTAGGAAAATACCAAAGAGCACACAGAATGACTACAAACAAGATGAGGAGATATTTGCTCTGGAATATGACAATTCTGAAGTGGTCAAACGATTATATCCAAAAATTAGTGATCAGGAGATTAATGTCAACTTGGAAGAAGATATCTAGAAGCAACTAGTGGTATGCCACAGGGATCTATTTTTAACTCTGTTTTAACTTTAACAAAATCAGTGACATTAATAAAAACACAGATGGAAGATGTTGTAGATGATGAAATTTGCGGATGATAAAAATTTGGAAAAGATATCTAAGATGTTTGATGATGGAATAAAAATCCCTCCATTAAAAATCTCAAAAGTATAGAATATTTGGATGAATCTAATACAATGATATGTAACAGAGGTAAACATAAAAGTCCACATCTGGGCTCAAAACATCAATGATACTTTTGTTGGATGGAGAAGATATGACTAGACAATGTTCTTAAGAAAAAGAAGTATGTGCTTTATGTACTTGCAAATTTAATAAGATTCATTAGTACATCACAACAGCCAAAATGGGAAAACAATCTTGGGCTGCCTTAAGAGAAATAGTGTCTAGAGTTATGGAAATCATGATCTCACCATACTTGGCCCTGATCAGACAACATCCGGACCATTATGCTTACTTTGGGGTGCCACACTTTAGGAAGGACACTGATAAGTACATCCAGAGAAAAGGAGATCAGTATGGTGAAGTAACTTGAAGGCATGCTTTCTACCACCAAATGAAAGAACTGGAGTTATGTAGCCTAAAGGAGAGAAGACTTGTATAGAAGAGGGAAGGTAATAATTGTGATGTTCGCACATATTTTAAAAAAATTGTCAAGTAGAAGAAATATTGTTCGAATATTGCTATATGTATTTATATATTATATTATATATTATAGTTAATAGCCCATATAATATGTAATACAATGTGTTTATAATGTATATTATAACATAATATAATAATTATTAGAATATTATTAATAGAATTTATACTTGGTTCCAGAATGAGAATAACAGCATTTGCCCTCACAGAATTGTCATGAGGAAAGTACTTTGTCAACTAAAAATGCTATAAAATACGGATTACTTTCAGTAGCAGTAATAATAAAAGTAGGGGCAATGGAGAGAAAATACAGAAAGAAAAACTTTGACTTGATGTTAAAAAAAATTCCTAAAAATCAGAGCTATTCTGACTCCTTCAACTGGTGATGAGCTGGTCATGATGGGAAGTCTTCAAGTAGAATCCACATATCCCCTTATAGAAGATATTTTAGGATGTTCAAGTACAATTTGGATGGCCTTTGAAGTCTTGTTGAGCTTTGATATTCTGTAATTTTCTGAATTTTATCCTTTTTCATGTTTTTTCAAGACACAATACGTTTCTTATAGCACTAGTCTTCTTTGGTTTTTTCTTTTCTTTGTAACTGTTATGGAGACCGCCTTGAATTTCTTTCTTATATGAATTGCCAATGAGTATAAATTGATATCCATTTTAATGATGTAAAGCTATCTTTCAAGAAATCTTGAAAAGTTTTGCTGTGTATTTGGAACTATGCCCAAAAGGCTATAAAAATACACATCACCCTTTGACCCAACAATACCATTTCCAGGGCTGTATCCCATAGAAATCATACAAAGGGGAAAAGGACCTGCATGTACAAAAATATTTATAGCAGCTCTTTTTGTGGTGGCAAATAATTGGAAATTGAGGGGAAGCCCATCATTTGGAGAATGACTGGACAAGTTGTGGCATATGAATGTAATGAAATACTATTGTGCTATAAGAGATTATGAACAGGTGGACTTCAGAAAAACCTGGAAAGACTTAAATGAACTGATGTTGAGTGAGGGGAACAGAACCAGGAGAACATTGTACACAGTTACAGCCACATTGTGTGATGTCTAACTTTGATAGACTTGGATCTTCTCAATAATGCAAGGTTCTAAGACAACTCCAAAAGGCTCATGATGGAAAATGCTATCCACATTCAGAGAAAGAATTATGGAGTCTGAACGCAGATCAAAGAATGCTATTTGTTCTCTCTCTCTCTCTCTTTTGTTTTGTTTTGTTTCTTCTTTCTTGTGTTTGTTTCCATTGGTTCTAATTCTTCTTTACAACATGGCTAATGTGAAAATATATTTAATATCAATGTATATGTAGAGCCTATATGAGATTGAACACTGTCTGGGGGTGGCAGGAGGAGATGGATGGGGAGAAAATTTAAAACTCAAAAGTTTGTGGAACTGAATCTTGTAAACTAAAAATAAATAAATATTTTAAAAAAAAGAAAAGTTTTCTGTGTGCTTAGGAAGCAGCTTGTTTGAAGAGATCTTTTAAGATAGCATTTTGCATTAATAAATAAAAGGCTTAAAAAACTAACCAACAAGCAAAAATCACAATAACATCTTGTATTCTCCACATCTTTTAGTCAATTATGATAGGAAATGTTACCTATAATAGATCATCACTGTTGAAAACCTGCCTCGTTCTAATTAATACACTCATTGAGGATGCTCTTGATGCATGTGTAGATGATTCTCACTAACATTTTACATAGATTTTAAAATAAGCGTATATTCAGTAGTTGATGGTTTTTCTTATCGTGAATAAAGTCCAGTTTTTTCCCTACATTTTCATCTTTACTTCCTTCAAATACCCTGTGATTTAATGTCTCAAAATCTTTACATTCATGTTATGACTAGCATAGAAACTAATTACATTGTTTTTTCCGTCTCATTAATTAATTAATCCCATATTAGTTAATTCCCTGGCTTATTAATCTCTTAATTCCATTTGTACTCTTTTAACTGTGATTTTGAGAGTTCATGTGATGGCTCTCCATGATGGTGGAAAACATTTGTTGTGCTTTTTTTCCAGATTTTTTTCATTTAATTCTCCTTTTTGTTCTTTTTTCATTTTCATTCTTAAATAACTGGAGGATGACTTTGTTTAGTCATATCTCTTGCCGTGATATCTTGAAACTAATTTTACCTCCATTGATTCTATTTTCTCAAGTGATAACTCCCCACAATGTTCCAGTATCCCCATTCTATATTTCCATTAGCTTGAGATTTTTTTTAAAAACAAATTATTAATATGATAATTTTGTGTTTCCTTTATCTGTTATTTCTTTTTATTTGGAAAATATGTCAAGTATTTACTGACTACCATGATTTTTAAGCTCTTTTGTTCTTGTAGTGGAAATCAGTTAAAACTCTATAAGTAGAAAACAAACAATGAAATTACATAATTTATATCTACCAACTCTGTTCCATTCATTACTACCTTTTCATCATCAATAACTTGTTAGAATGGGCCAGGACTTAGAGGCTTCAGTTGCACACAATATCTTTTTTCTCCTTTCTTGTTCTCATTTTTCTCATTTTCTCTTCCTGCTTTGTACTTATTTTAGACCTTGTTCTAATAAGTCTGTCTAATAAGTCAATATTCTGACTACTCATAGATAGCACAATTGTCAAGAGTGACTCCCACGTCAGTAAAGAGTCTTTTTCTTTCCGTCAAAATATAATCATTTTCAAAGTGTGGGTGCATGTGCGTGTGTGCATGCGTGCGCAGGTGTGCACACACGTGTGTGTGTGTGTGTGTGTGTGTGTGTGTGTGTGTGTGGTCTTACTCAACGTTCACCATGTCAAGCACCAACTGATTATTTTATAGAAGAAAATATTCATGATATATAGGTGTGATGCTTCTGTGTGGGATTCAAATCTTTTCTTTCCCATTCATCTTTCCTAATTTGCCTTTCTAACTTTTTTCATCCTTACCTATCCTCATCTTTGCACTGGAGCCCCCAAGTTCCAAAGAGTACGTTGATTTAATATAGAAAGTATTATCAACTCCGTCATAGGCTTTTTCCTCATCCTCTACAGCAGCTGTTGTTGCATAAGCTACAATTATTTTCCTGAACATTTTTAAACTACTTATCAAGAGCACTACACAAAAGATGATTAGCTATCTTTTTAACATATCTTATGAAATGATGATTTTTGCTGCCTTTGGAGGTACATATAATATGTAAGATCAACCCTTCCTAGATCTGGGTTTTTACTGGAGCCTCTCCAAGGAGCACTTGTGAGCCTTTGCTATCCTTTCCTTTCAGCTGCATCATTCTTTTTTTTCTTCTGCTTTTCTTTATAGAGAAAATGTGAAGATGAACACTACTCAGAAATTCTTCCAATATTATGTTTACTCTTGACCACTGGACAAGGATCTCAGATTTACAGTGACAATAGATAAATTAGAGACTGTAGACTGAATAAAAATAATGTTGGAATCTTTAACCTCACCTGTCTTCTTTTTCACCATTTTGACATAATCATTTCAGAAAGAAAAGGAAGTGGTGAGATAGGACATTGTCATATTTGATTTTTCCTTATTTCACTAAGTGGTCAATCTACTAGAACAGAGTCTCTTCATACCTAGATACACTAGTCCTTGGAACCAGACTCAGTTATTTTGGGGGATTATACTATAAGGCTCTCCAGTATGGTAGAACCTATCAGATCACAAGCTCCACTGGCAGTTATTTGAAAGGATTTCCTATATGTGGATATAATTAATTAAACTTTATAAGAAATGCAGTATTGTGTAATGAATGACCAGCCTTGGATCCACAGAGACCTGGGTTCAAATCCAATCTCTGTCATATATTGCCCGAGTTATTCTAGGCAAATCAATTCACTTTTCAGTCAGTCAACAAACATTTATTACACACTGTGTTTCAGGTACTATCCCAAGTTCAGGCAGTGCAAAGAAAGCAAAAACAGTCCCCAAAATCAAAGAACTCATAGTCTAACAAAGGAGACAACATGCAAATGATGATGTACATATAAGATATATGTAGGCTAAGACAGAGATAATCTCTGAGAGAAGGCATTAGATTGAGAGATCTTGGAAAAGGTTTCTTTCAGAAGGTAGGATTTTAGCTCAGACTTGAAGGAAACCAAAGAAGTTAGGAGGTGGAGATGAAGAGGGAGAGAATTCCAGGAATGGAGAACGGCCAGTTAAAATGCACAGAGCTGAAAAATTTAATGTCTGGTAAGATGAACAGTAAGGAGGACAGTATTGATGGATCTCTGAACACACATTCTTTATGCTCTAGGCAACTCTCTTAAGATTGCATGTCATAGGCAAGGTATTGACCTGTACTGGTAAAGTGAATTTCTTCATCCTCAAGTTCCCTATTATAGTATAATTCATATCCCTATCTTATAAGAAACTAATTGAAATCAGAAAAATAGAAAATGATATACACACATATACATATGTACAGGCGTATGTATGTATGCTTTCTTTTTCTCTTCATTCAACCTCTACCTGGAAAGTCAACCTACTCACTTGACTCTAAAGCAAAATAGGACTTCTGTGTGTGTGTGTGTGTGTGTGTGTATGTGTGTGTGTATGTGTTTGTGTGATTGTGTGTGTGTGAGAGAGAGAGAGAAGGAGAGGCGGAGAGAGAGAGAGAAGGAGAGGGGGAGAGAGAGAAAGAGAGAGAAGGAGGGGAGAGAGAGAGAGAGAGAGAGAGAGAAAGGGAGAGAAAGAGAGAGAGAAAGAGAGAGAGAGAAAGGGAGAGAAAGAGAGAGAGAGAGAATGGCAAAATGACATATATGTACTTCTAGGCATAGGAGAAAGAGGAATAGATTTAAGATTGAAATCTTAGCTCTGATGCTAATTACCTGTAGGATGATGGATAAATTATTTCATATCTTTCTCGGCCCCAGTTTCATCATATATAAAGCGAGGAGGTAGACTAAATGGCTTCTAATATCCTAGAACTAAATTTGCAATTATATACAAAGCAAATGACATTTTAAACAACTATGTGAATATTTATGGAATGTCAATAATATTTTGTAGGAGATATCAAGCAACAACAGTGTCCCCCTTTTAAAAGAATTTCACTCACACTTTTTTTTTTCTGCCACCAAGAGCAGGAAGCGATTTGTAACAGTTTGCTGAATTTAAGCCCAAGTTCTGGCTATTAACCTTAGAGGCCTTTAAACTACTTTTACTGAGTGGAAAAAATCTGTAATGAAATCATCAGTCTATATAGATAGAACTCACTTAACAATGTTTTTCTAGTGTATAAGGAGACAAGAAGGTGCAAGCCTATGAAAAGAGCAATAAAATTCACATGATCATTTACAAGACTAACTGACAGCCCTTCTGAGAGTCCATAGCATTTCTCACTGCTAAGATACTCAGTTTACAATTGCAATAAAGCAAGCTTAGACCACTTATTTTAAAAGTGGTTTCCTTCCCCTATAAGGTTGTACATCAGCTTGAAGTAGTCTCATATATTTATTTCACTGTAAAAAGAAGAAACAAACTATTTCATGGTCTGAGTACATCCTGTGGGGGGAAAAGGGCCAGGGATGTCTGTCTGCCAAGATGTTGTCAATTCAAACTCTAATGATGTATTCAAACTTGTGAATTATTATGATACCTTTGAAGAATATTGTTCTCACCTCCTCAACACCCCTGTGAATGTGTTTATGGATTCTCAAGTCTCAAAGGAACCTCAGTGTACATCCCCCTTGCCTGCTAACAGTAGACTCCTTTTGTTACAATCTCCAGAGAAGATAACATTATAACACAGTTAGGAAATTCCTTCCAATGATGGACATAAATCTTCTACTGTTAGTCATTTAGCACAAAACACTTTTATTTAGAACATCATCTGATGCTCCATGGGAAGATTTTAAGAAATAGGAGAGACTGTGCTTTGCCCTTGACCGAGGTGGAATATATACCCAGAACGACTCAACATTTACAAAATGCAATTTATCCTGTTCATTACAAACTGAGCAGGAGCGCCAAAGAGTACAGAGTTTAAGTGTACATTAAGCCTGTTCTACTTTGTTCTTCCAACAATACAAGCAAAGCTGCATGTCACTTCACAGAGTTTCCCACACTATACTAGTAAAATATTGTTTAATTCTCTTCCTTCTTTTTTATTTTTTAAAATTTAAACATTTAAAAAATAATTTTATTTTTATTTTATGGAATAAAACAAGCATCTCCATAACATAGTATAATTATAAAAAAAGATTGTATATGCACATAAATTTGACTATCTTAGTGAAATGGATGAATATTTACAAAAATATAAGTTGCCCAGATTAACTGGAGAGGAAGTTAATTACTTAAATCACCCTATCTCAGAAAAAGAAATTGAAGAAGCCATCAATCAACTCCCTAGGAAAAAATCTCCAGGGTCAGATGGATTTACTAGTGAATACTATCAAACATTTAAAGAACACTTGATTCCAATACTTTACAAACTATTTGGGAAAATTGGAGAAGAAGGAGTCCTACCAAATTCTTTTTATGACGCAAGTATGGCACTAATACCTAAATGGGGAAGAAACATAATGGAGAAAGAAAATTATAGACCAATTTCCTTCATGAATATTGATGCCAAAATTTTAAATAAAATATTAACAAAAAGACTACAGCAACTTATCACAAGAATAATACACTTTGATCAGGTAGGATTTATCCCAGGAATGCAAGGATGGTTCAGTATTAGGAAAACTATCAGTACAATTGAACGTATCAACAACAAAACTAGCAGAAACTACATGATTATTTCAATATGTGCAGAAAAGGCTTTTGACAAAATACAACACTAAGTTGTACTTAGAAGTTGTACTATATACCAAGTTGTACCTATACTAAAAAGCATAGGGATAAATTGAGTCTTCCTTAAAATAATAACTAGCATCTATCTAAAACCATCAGCCAGTATTATATGTAATGGGGATAAGCTAGAAGCATTTCCAATAAGATCAGGGTGAAACAAGGATGACCACTATCAACTCTCTTATTCAATTTGGTACTAGAAATGTTAGCAGTAGCAATGAGAGAAGGAAAAGAAATCAAAGGAATCAAATTAGGCAAGGAAGAGACTAAGCTATCGCTCTTTGCAGATGGCATACTTAGAGAATCCTAGACAATCAAGTAAAAAACTACTTGAGATAATAAATAAATTTGGCAAAGTTGCAGGATTTAAAATAAACCCACGTAAATGCTAGGCATTCCTATATATTTCTAATGAAATCCAACAGCAAGAGATAGAAAGAGAAATTCAATTTAAAGTTACTGTACACTTTATAAAATATTTGGGAATCTGCCTGCCAAAACAAACCCAGGACCTATATGAACACTGTTACAAAATGTTTTTCACACAAATAAAGTCAGATCTAATTAACTGGAACAACATCAGTTGCTTGTGGTTAGGAAGAGCTAACATAATAAAAATGACAATTTTACTTAAATTAAATTACATATTTAGTGCCATACTAATCGATCTACCAAAAAATTATTTTGTAGGGCTGGAAAAAATAGTAACAAAATTCATTTGGAAGAACAAAAGGTCCAGAATATCAGGGAATTAATGAAAAAAAAATGCTAGGGAAGGTGGCCTAGCTATACCAGATTTTAATCTGTATTATAAAGCAGCAGTCATCAAAACTACTTGGTACTGACTGAGGAACAGAATGTGTCAGTGGAATAGATTAGGTACACAAGACACAGCAGTCAATGACTAATTTAATAATCTACTGTTTGATAAACCCAAAGACCCCTGCTTTTGGGATAAGAACTCACTATTTGACAAAAATTGCTGGAAAAACTGGAAAATACTATGGCAGAAACTGGGCATAGACCAATATCTTATACTGTATATCAAAACAAAGTCTAAATGGGTGTATGATCTAGGTATAAAGGCTACTGTAAGCAATCTGAGAGAGCAAGGAATAGTTTATCAATCAGATTTATGGAGAAGGGAAGATTTTATGACCAATCAAGAGCTAGAGAGCATTATGAAATGCAAGATGGATTATTTTGATTATATTAAATTGAAAAGTTTTGGTACAAGTAAAGCTAATATAACCAAGATTAAGAGGGAAGTGGAAAATTGGGAAAGAATTTTTATAACCAGTGTCTCTGATAAAGGCCTCATTTCTAAAATATACAAAGAACTGAGTGAAATCTAGAATACAAGTCATTACCCAATTGATAAATGGTCAAAGGATATGAACAGGCAGTTTTCAGAGGAAGAAATTAAGGATATCTATAAGCATATGAAAAAGTGCTCTAAATCATTATCGATTAGAGAAATACAAATCAAAAATCACTCTGAGGTACCACATCTCACCTGTCAGATTGGGTAAGATGACAAAACAGGAAAATAATAAATGTTAGAGGGGATGTGGGAAAATTGGAACACTAATGCATTGTTGGTGAAGTTGTGAACTGATTCAACCATTCTGGAGAGCAATCTGGAACTATGCCCAAAGGGCTATAAGTGAATGCATACCCTTTGACCCAGCAATACCACTTCTAGGGTTATATCCAAAAGAGATCATAGAAGTGGGAAGAGGAACTGTATGTACAAGAATATTTATAGCAGCTCTTTTTGTAGTGGCAAAGAATTGGAAATTGAGGGGAAGCCCATCATTTGGGGAATGGCTAAACAAGTTGTGGTATATGAATGTAATGGAATACTACTGTGCTATAAAAAATAAGGAGCAGATGGACTTCCTAAAAACCTGGAGAGACTTATATAAACTGATGCTGAGTGAGAAGAGCAGAACCAGGAGAACTTTGTACACAATTACAGATACATCATGTGTGACAACTAACTTTGATAGACTGGGCTCCTCTCAGCAATGCAAGGTTATAAGAAAACTCCAAAAGACTCATGATGGAAAGAAATATCCATATCCAGAGAAAGAACTACAGAGTCTGGATGCAGATTGAAGCAAACTACTTGTTCTCTCTCTCTCTCTTTTTGTTTCCTGTTTCTCACTGTTCACTCCATTCATTATAACCTTTTTTTACAACTTGACTAATCTTTAATGTGAAGGTATTTCTAGATCATATATTTTATTGCATGCCGCCGGAGGGAAGAGGGGGAAGGGGGAGGGTAGGGAGGGGGAAAATTTGAAACTCAAGGGATTGTGGAACTGAATGTTGTAAACTAAAAGTAAATAAATAAATTTAAGTTAAAAAAAATTATGGAATAAAACAAGCATCTCCATAACAGTGTAATTACAAAAAAAAGATGATCACATATGAAACTGCAAATCTATTATGTACAACTTGCTATTCCTTTTAAATATGAGTTATCATGTATATTTCTTTTTTCCCCTTTCCCCCTCCCTCACCCTAGAGAGGACTACCATTAGATACAAATATGTAATACATGTAAAATCATTCTATACATATTTCTATCTAATATTTCTTTCTCTGGATGCAGATAATATCTTCCTTCATCTATCCTTTGTAGTTGATTTGGGTACTTAAAATAGTCAAAATGACTTCTTTGCTCAAAGTTGTAAAAAACTCTTTTTTGTTTATACTTTAAATAAATGCAATTCCATTAGTCTTTCCTCATGGAGAATTCTTTTTAAAAATTTTACTGATTTTTTTAATGTGTGTTCTTCTAAATCTTTACATGCCGCCTTTCTATTATGTGTTTCCTAGTTAATTAAAATACCTATATAAAAGCTTGACTGACATTTGCTCTAGCAACACAATCTGTCAATGCTTTTTAAAATCAGGTCATGTTAATTCAATAGACTGAATTCAATAGACTGCTTTTTCGCTATGAATCCTAGTTAGGCTAGTATTAGACTATGCTCATGAGATCACTTTCCACCAATGCTAATCTATATTGTACTTGCATATCATTTTGTGTAATATGTATATATATATATATATATGTATATGTATGTATGTATGTAGATAGATAGATAGTGTATCATTTTCTTCCTTTGATGAACTTCCTTGAACTTGTCTTTATTGAACATCATCCTATTTGTTTTCATTGCCTTTTTAAACTCCCATTTAAGCATCAAATAAGTGCTAAGAATCTATACTCAATAACCATGTGAATAAAGACAGTCCTTTCTTAGAATCTTACTATTAATTCATCTAGCTTGTTGTGCCTGATAAGTCTAATAAGTATGTTATATATTCCATGATCTAAATCATTACTACTACTAGGATCCTTTGAGGGTAACATGTCTTTGACTACAAAGGTCACAACTCTTCCCTAGTAAGACTCTGCATACCTTCTCTTATAAAATAAAAACTAAACCTTTAAAAGAGTTGGTGCCTAATTTCACTTTGCTGCCAGGGTAATCTCTATAATGTAAAGGTTACTTACCTGTTTTCAAATCCTTCAAAGGATGTCAATTTCTTATTTGCATTTGTTTTCCAAAAGTTCTAATCAGATAACTAGTTGAGTCATGGAGATGAACCTGGACTCTCACCACATCTACTAAAGTGTCAGTCTAGTAGGTTCTAACCTGCTGAAAATTATTTGAGTAGGATTCTAGGAATAAACTGAGCATGTGGTCTAAGGACCATACTAGCTAAGAATGGAGGGACTCGTGACTAGTATGTTATTCACTAGGTGATATATCCCTTGGCTATGGAAATCCATGAATCCCAAAAAATGGCTTTCAATCTCTGTATGACCTTATTCTCATTTCACAAAAAAAAAAAGAAAAAAAGAGAATTAGGCATAGGAGGGGGTAGTGGTGGTAGCTAAAAATGCAGTTAATAAAAATGTGCTTAACTGTGGGGAAACCTAAATTTTAGACCTTTGTCCAATCAGTTAACTTAATATTAGCTACATCTATATTGATATTCTAAAAATAAACAAAGGTGGAAGATAGACGGAATTTGTAGATAAATAGGATGGTGCATATTTCTTTCTTTGAAAGATAAGGAAGTTAGCAGTGTTGGTTTCATTGTGTACCCAAAGGCAAGAAAAAGTTCTAGGGAACTTTTGGTCATCTTTTCTGGTAGGGCTTTAATGAGCATAAGTGAGAAACCACCATGAACATGATTAGAGCTCATGTGTCAACATCTGTTGTAGAAGACGTTGAGAAATTCAAAGAAGAAATTAACAAAAGTCTCACTGATTCTTCCTCCATAAATTGTTTTGCACCTGAACTTTCTCTACTTAACACAGTCACCACCATAATTCCAACCCTCATTGTGTCTTGGCTGGATTATTATAATTAACTCTTAATTGGTCTCTTTGTTACCAGTTTCTCCTCCTCCAATCCATTCTTCATACAGCTGCCAAAATACTATTCAAAAGGCAGAGGTTTGGCTATGTCACTCCCTTTTTAAAAAATCACCAGTAGCTTCTCATTGCCTAAAAAAAAATAAACTGCTTAGCCTGGCATTTATTAGTCTCAACAGGAACTAAAATTTGGAAGGAATCTATCTGAAGAGAAGCAATCTGGTTCAATCCATAGCTGAACAAAGGTTTTCTCTGCAAAATACCTGATGCTTGGTCAACCAGCCTTTCCAAGAAGACCACTAGCAAGAGGAACACAAAATCTTCTATAAGTTACTCTTGAACATTATACCCTATCCCCTTCTTTTGTTTAGTCACATAATTCCCTGTGTCACTGCCCATGACTGAAATGCTTAGATTTTCCCTCCACTTCTGTCTATCAAAATACTCTTTTTCTGTCAATGCTAAATTCAGGTGTCATCTACTTGGTGAAACTTTCCTGATTCCTCTCATTGTCAGTGTTCAGTCTTTTCTCAGGTTTCCTTGTGCTATGCCTGGCTGCCTATCATGTCCCTCCAGGAAAATATAAACTATGCAATGGCAGGGACTACTTAGCTTTTGGTTTTATATCTCTAGCACCTAGCACAGTGCCTTGTATACAGTAGGCACTTAAATGCTTGCTGAATTAAAGACCTTCCTAATCAACATATATTTCAATATTCCAGGACTTCAATGTGCCATTGAACAGCGGGGGTGGATGATGAAAAAATAGGTTATACAATATATCTCAGGTTTAGAAGTGAAAGAAGCTGAAGAGTTGGAGAGTGTAAAAAAAGGCTTATGCTTTTATATGATGGCTATTTTCTTCTATAAGAGGAACAGAAGAGACTGAACACGGAGAGCTCTGAATAACTTTAAACAATGTGAAACTGGTTATATTTTAACAGACAGAAATGACTATTAGCAATATGGAAATCAGATTTGAGTCAAATGTCTGGGTGTAATCCAATAATTTGACTGGCAGGAGGAAGAAAAGAAATATAAAAGATTTGCAACAGTCTGCCAATGCATTTATAATGATTTATTTTCACCATTAATGAAAGGGAAGCCTTAGCATTGGGATACTAAAACTTCAATATCCAATTTGCTATTTTTTAAAAAGTAGGAATGACTCTTAGGAAGACAAAAGTGTAAAGGATGGTGGGATCAGACAGACAGAGAAGTAATCTGTGCTGGAGGTCACATGATCTCAAAAATCCCAATGGATGGCTTGTGTCATGAAGAGAAAGGTAGTAAAAGAATCCTCCACAGATTATATGAATGATATGATCCATTGAGCATCAGTAGTTACTGACCCATATGCCTACTCTCTCATCTTTATAAAATTTTATGAAAACGATTGCACATAGAATCATAAATTTTGAGTTAGAAGAGACCTTGTTGTTGTTCAGTCACATCTGACTCTTCGTAACCCCATGGACTGTAATACCTAGCACTCCAGTGCTATCCATGGGATTTTCTTGGCAAAGATATTAGAGTGGTTTGCCATTTCCTTCTCTGGTAGATTAAGGCATACAGAGATTAGGTGACTTGCCCAGGGTCACACAGCTAGTGTCTGAAGCCAGCACTCTATCCACTGAGCCACCTAGCTGCCTTGAAATATACCTCAGAGGCCTTCTAGTCCATTTCTCTCATTTCATGTTGAGAAAGAGTGTCAGAGAGCTGAAATGACTTGTTCCAAGTCACACAGGTGGTAAACAGCAGAGGAGGAATTTCAAACCCAGGTTCTCTGACTCCAAAGCCACCATAGTACTCTAGCTGCACAAAAGGGTTATCCTCAATGAGAATATAGAAAGAGAATAGGCACCCTTTCACACATGCTTCTCTAAAACAAATCATATTAATAGAATCCACAACTGACTGAGAGGTGCAGAGACTGCCTGGGTTTATTGTTTGTTAATTGTAAAAAAATTGCATTGACTTATTGTAACAAAATGCAAGTTAATGCAAGGAATATCACATGTATATGTTAAGATCATATGAGGTTCCCTGATTAAAAAAAATAACCACAGAATTAAATCCATTCACTGATCCTCTCAATATTGTTTTCAAGTAAGGCTTATAACGTGGAGGAGAGTATTGGCCAATAGTTATCACCATTGCTGTGGCTGGCAGATGCCTTGCATCAGCTCCAAATGGAAAAATAAAGCCCTGTAGATGATGGTGCACACTCCAGATACTCCTGTATATGGAGGATATTGTGCTGATTCTATCAAGCCTCAGCAGAGTACAGGGCCTCTTCGATGAGATCCATGACTATTCAAAGGATATCAGCCTGAGGTGCCATTCAGGATAACTAAATGGACAAAAAATGCCTATTGTCCAAATTATTTTATGTGGTTGGGTAGCCAGTTAATTGAGTTAGTTATACCAGTACATATATTTGGAATAAATGCATCGAGTGGGCAAATCAGAGATTAGGTGACTTGCCCAAGGTCTGGGAAAATCAGGCTCCAAATTTGAAATCAATAAATACAGTGTTGAATTTCATTTGGAAAGTTCCTTAGTGTTTTCCCAAGCTGCTCTCTAGCACAAAGGCCCCTTAGAAGAAAAACAAACAAACTCACTGGACTATGCTTTATATAGTTTTTGAAGCTTGGGATATAATAATTTTGAGCCTAAGAGTATGTGCTGATAGGCTGAGCCCAGGTCATCAGTGGTCAACATGTGCTATGGTGGACTTAGGCCAACATGTATCTATGCATTGCTTTTCAGGTCCCTTGCAACTTTGACTCCTTAGAGATTTTTGTCTTCTAAGATTCACAAACGCAAAGAATCATTGGGAGAACATTGAAGTGAAAAGGAGTGATCTTGACTCGCAGAGTTTGAGATGGTTAAGAGAATCATATAATTGTCCAAATGTGGTGCTTTTTAATGACTCTGAGTTTCTCCCTGAAACAAAGACCCATCTTTTTCACATCAATATTCTTATAGTGATGCTTAATGTCTGTGAGTCATGGAATACTACATTCTCCAAAAATCAAAGTTGTGGTTCTCCTCAAGGGTAATCAGAGGCACAGCTATGGATTAGCAGTGGGAAATTGTACAGGACAAGGGGCATAAAGGATGTCATTAGAGAGGAGTACGTGGAGCAAGAAAGAGAGAGAGTCAATGACAAGAACTCCTGAAGATGATCCCCAGAATGTCAGGTGCTTTCTGCATGAAGGATTTATGAAAGGACATGAGTAAGAATTAGACCTGATGAGGTTTGGATGAGTTGTAATCTATGCCTTTGGAGAGAGTGCATAGATAAAAAAAAAAATCACATTTATGTCAAAGAAGACTTATGCTTAAGTAGTGAGATAAAGGGTATGTAATATGCAATAAGTAATAAGACAAGCAAGCAAGCCAGCTAAGTGGTGAGGGGAAGAGATAATAAATAGCCTGGGTGCTCACTGGCTACTCATGAAATGCAAAATAAGACTAGAGCAAGTATATAACTTTCTGTGTAGTCGCTAAGAAATGTGTGAAGCATAGTTTGATCCCAGGTCCTCTTTACTTTAAATCCAACACTACCCATTATTTCACCATGCCTCATGCTAAATCAGAGCTTTTTTATGGGGAGCTAGTGGGGTGCTGCTTATGGGAATTATCATATATTATGTTATTGGGATGTTATAACAGTTATGGCTGACAAAAAGATGAAAAGAAATTCAATGAAGTAGTTTCACATATTGTAAACGCATGGAAGAGAGCCAAAGGGACTGAGGACAAGCAGGGTAAAGTTGGTACTTCTACGTTAATTTTTTTGCATAGCATTATGGTTCTATACACAATCCTTTTTTAATATATTTTTTTGCATATAGAAAGGTTCATGTTCTTTAGAGTTTGTCAGGTTTGTAATAAGGAAAAAAGTGATTGTTGAATTGAAAGAGTGTTGTTAAAAGATGGCTTTATCCCTGTTTTTGGTTCTTGCTCCCCTTTGTTCAAATTCCCCACCCCCATTTTTTTCTCTCCTCTCTCTTTCTCTCTCTCTCTCTCTCTCTCTCTTTCTCTCTCTCTCTCTCCCCCTCTGTTTTTTCAGCTTTAAGAGTCTATTGCCAACTCTGTTTTTTTCTTTTTGGCTAAAGAAGTGTGGTTTGGGTGATGGGGGAATAGTGGGAAGGGGAAGGTTGTTTCTTTCCTATATATTCTTGGCAGGTTAGAGTGTTGGTGGTTTGGCTGTTCTGTTTGTGATCTGGTGTTGCTGTTCTGACAGACTGAGGTTCTGCAGCTTGGTAGTAAAAGACATATTCATTTGTTGGTTTTTTTTTTTAAATAAAACCTTTGAGATTTAACACTATTTGGTTTACATTTTCTTAAGCGCAACTACAGAATGTTAAAAATCCTAATTAAAAAGGATTAAATGTATAGGCAGCAGGAAGCATAAATATAATTTGTTTAGTGAAGACAGTTTCTGGGGGAGGTTGGTTCTGTTCCAGTTTGATAACTATCCTTATTCAGGCAATTTTTTTGGCTGTGGGTAGCAGCAGGGGAAGGGAGAGAAGGTAAAGTCCTTACATTTGAATTGACTATTCACTTCTAACCTGGAATTGGTGCAACTAAGCAAACCCATCAGGCTCTCTATCAATATAATTTATTCTTTATAGCCTTTTATTCACTTCTTCCTACTACAGGTGGAATATTGACAGTACTAACCATTCAAGAGGGATATTCCTGGGTTTGTGGAGATTTGTCATCTTGAGTAAATGTGCTACCAAAAGTATTTGCCTCTGTTTTATCATCTCCCATCCCACAGGGGCAAATACTTTCAACAAACATTCTTGAGATCTGGATTTAAGATCCTTTCTGGTAAGTTTTCAAAAAAGATATATTCCTATAAGGTTGCTGGAATTGCCATTCAAGGGGGTCTGGATGGTTCCCTAGATAAATAGGATTATATACATATACATATATATGTCTGTATACGTATATACAGACATATATATGTATATCTACGTATGTACTGACCCAGACCTATGACTTCATTAGTATATGACACTTCTGATATAGAAAACCCTTTCCCTCCTGAAGACTGACAGCTTTTCTGAAACTTAAAAGGAAGAGAGCTTAGAGATCATTTAGTCCTGTATGTTCATATGAGGAAACTGAGGGCAGGGAGGGTGACTTGCTTACAGTTTAGTGAGTTGTCTGGGGGACCTGAAATGTTGTGACTATTATATGTCAGAGGAGCTATCAACCATTCCACACTGCCTCTCTTGGGGTATTGGCCACTGGGAGGGGGGCAGGAAACACTGTCTTCCTTCACTATCTTGAAGAAGGCCAAAGTCCTGCCACTGCTTACTCTCCTGATAGTACCAGGTTAATTCCCAAGACAAATTCACAAGCCCTATGCAACATCCAAACTAGCTAAGTGGCCTTGTGCTAAGGAATAGGATAAAATAGAATTTTAAAACCACCTCAGGGCAGGTCCATTAAAAACCCTGCCAAATTTCATACAAACCTGGCTCACAATTAAAGGAGACCAGGATCAATTTAAAGTTTCAAATGGAATCTATACAAAAATGTAATGACTTTATGTGGTTTTGACCCTAAACCAGGTGAAACTTGAGGTTTTGCCAAAGTTCATCTTAATTTCTTAATCTGGGGAATGCAAACCAATGGAAGAAGTGCTGCAGAAAACAACAACAACAACAAGGAAACAATGCTCCATTTGGAATAATTATGGGACCATAGCATGAGCATCATTGCCCTTCCAGCATCTATGTCACCCTGGAAGCCAGCATGATCATGTTTTCTGAGGAGGCCTGGAGTAATTTCACTCAATAATTGACCAAACATTTAATTATTCTACCTTAGAATTGTAGCAGAAATAGCCTTTATACTCATTAATTTATTTCTGTTCATAGTAATTGTAGGAATGCTTACAAAGGATCATAGAATATGAGGAACACAGATTTAGAGAGGAACAGAACCCTTAGGGCTAGCTGACTCCTTCGACTGGATGTACTAAGTAATCCAAAACAAGATTCTTGAAAAGTGACTTTCCCAAGATTACTCTGAGGAACATAGGTGGAGCTAACATTTAATTCATAGCTCAGTCCTCCATCTTAAAAACAAAAACATACCTAGAACATAGCCAAGAAAAATGCAAAAAAAAAAAAAAGGATTATATGTAGAGTGCGTAGTTAACCCTGTGACCTCTGATAGGGCAAGAAGTGTTTTTGTTGTTGTTCAGTCGTGTCTGACTCTTCCTGACCCCATTTTGGGTTTTCTTGACAAAGATACTGGAGTAGTTTGCCATTTACTTTTCCAGTTCATCTTATAGGTGAGGTAAACAGGGTTAAGTGACTTGCCCGGGGTCACACAGTAAGTGTCTGAGGCCAGATTTGAACTCTAGAAGAGCAATCTTCCTGACTCCAGGCTTGGCACTCTACTCACTGTGCCATCTAGTATTTACCAGTGTTCAAAGGAGTGAGAAACAGGAGGATATAGAAATTGAGCATCATTAAAATCAGGGCATCTTGTTAGCAGTGAGGTACAGATTTTTTTAATAGACAGAAATGTACATATCCAAAGATTACATGAATACTAAAATTTTAAGAGCTGGAAGAGGCCCTAGACATCTTCGAGGCCAAACTTCCTTTCAATGTAGGAATCCCTTCTGCAAATTCCTTGACAGATGGTTATTCATCTAGCCAGAGGAAAATCCTTAGCTGGAAAACGAAAGGCCTCCCTCCCTTCCCATATTGGCCACCGTCCTTTCTGACAGTTCGACCCTGAGTTCTGAATGTAATAATTTTTCCCCGTACTGCTTTGGGATCAACAGGAAAACAGCTTGTTAGATAAGTAAAGTCAACTCAAAAAGCCTTGATGTTTTAGGCCCCTAAATTCCTTTGAGGGGCTGAGTTAAAAGATTTTCACCTAAACTTTAGTCTAGAGGCTTAATAATCGTCCTTGTTGAATGTTTAGAGACAGAGACTCTCGTATAGGAACTTCATTATGCTAAGTTCACTGAATGACTGCTAAACAGAGCTGGGTTGATTCTTAGACACTGAAAATAGCTTTTCATTACTAGTCCCTTCAGTGCGTAGAAATGTGTGACCCTTCCTCTGGTGAACAGCACGCTATAACTCAAAAGTGTATTAAATTGGCTGAACATAAAAATGGCCTAACCCCAATATTAATCCATAACTTGTGTGGACTCAGTAGTCTCATAGATTGTTTCCTGTTGTTTGTAACATTCCAAATATCCCCTCCCCACTTTTCTTTTTTTAACAGAAGCATCATTTATAGACTTATACCAAGGCCACTAATGAAGATATGTACCTTAAATATTATCAGTAAATCCAAAACACAAACACACACACATATAGTATATATATACATTTGTGTGTATTTATACATATGCATATATAACGGTATATTTCTGGGATTTCTACCTTAATTATAGAAAGATGAAGTGTTCTTTGTCTCTCTTTTTTTTTTATCTCTCCGTCTCAACACAAACAATACACGTGTAAATGTATATAAAACGTGAGAAGCAGAATGGTTTTGTGTCAAAGAACACTGATTCCTGGCTTTAGAGTCAGAAAAGTGTCTAAGTTTGATCTTGTGTGTGACCAGGGGGAGTCACGTAGCCCCACCGATTCTCAGCTGCCCTATCATTAAAATGAGGATGATACATTTTTCCCCCTATATCACTGAGAGATTCATATACTTTAATAATGACTGATAGAGCCCTCTCATATTGCAATCATCTTTATCCAAGGGAGCAGGATGAAAACATTTGCATTTTTGAGAATTTCTCCAGTTCCTTTATTAAATGATATGCATCACTGTCCTTCAGTCATACAGGTCCCACTAGCTATCAACTTTGCCTTCTAGGTATGTAAAGTAGGGCTGAAATGATTTGATGTTTGACATGTTGCCCTTGCACATGGCATTCTTTGGTTTGTAGTCACGGCCAATGGTTAAAGATGCCACTGATCTATGTGGCTTTATCTCTTTGCCTTTGGGGTTCCAATGGTCTTGTTCAAATTATTCCATTCCAATTCAGGCAATGGCGCACCACTGGGATGTCACTCCTCAACTGTCATTCCTCAGCAGGATTGGCTGAATAACACATTCATGTTGCTGGGGAACATTTTTTCTTGTTCGATGTGCTTTCCCACCCAAAGTTCCATTTTATTACAAGTCACAAACTACTATTATGAGTAATAAAACAGTATTAGCCGTAACAGGGACAAGTGGCCCAGGCCAGAGTCTTCTTAAGAATTCATTGTTGTGGTTAAGTTGTTTTTCAGTCATGTCTGAGTCTCCGTGACCCCATTTGGGGTTTTCTTAGCAAGGAATTCATACCTGTGCATCAATATGTGGGGATACACCCACAGAGAGAAGATGAAAACAATGACAAGTGATATAAAAGAACCTGGTTTGAGCCAAAATATGAATGTTTCCTGGACAGACACACAACTAAACCTTTTAAACCAGGTATCTGGCAACCCTCAGCAATTCCTACTTCTTTTAAATTCAGTAGCATTGTCCAGGTCACTGTCAACTGAGTGACAGAGTAGTAGCCTGGAAGAATTAGAGCTTAACAAATAATTAACAAAACATAATAATAATAATAATAAATAGCATTTACATAGCTCTGTAAAATTTGCAAAGCGCTTTACAAATGTCACCTCGTTTTATCCTTATAACAACCCTGGCGTGTAGGTGCTACTATTACCAGCCCATTCTTACTGACAAGGAATTGTGGCCGAGAGAAGCTGGGACCTGCCCAGAGTCACAGAGCTAACAAGCATCTGAGACCACTAACTCAGGGCTTGGGAACACCAGGCCCATGCTGTCTCACTGCTGAGATTATCAGCAAGCCCGAGTCTCTAACTAGGGCCCCATGATCCATTGATTTATCTATCATCTATCTCCCTTCCTTCCTTCCTTCCTTCTTCCTTTTCTTCTTTCCTTCCTTTTTCTTTTCCTTCCTTCCTTCTTTCCTTCTTTCCTTCCTTCTTTCTTCCCTCCCTTCCTTCCTTCCTGCCTTCCTTCCTTTGTTCCTTCCTTCCTTCCTTCATTCCTTCCTGCCTTCCTTCTTTTCCCTTTTTCTGTGACTGTTTGCTAATCTAGTTCTATATTTAATTATCCTGTTTTAGATGCATGTTAACTCTGTGAGGTGTATCAAAGCATTTTTGGAAGTTGGTGGGGGTAAAAATTCTAAAAAATAAAAATATACATGACCTTTGCTCTTTTAGCCAATCCAACAGGTACATAGATAGATGGAGATAGAGCATTTACTAAATACATACTAAGTGGTAGGCATTGTGGCAAGTTTACATGAACATTATATATCAGAAAGGAAAAAAAAAGCATTGTTAGAATGTTTTAACAATTATTATTTATTTATGTCTTATTTAACTATGTATGGTCAACAAACAGTTGTTCATGTATTGTATGGATCATTTATAACTGGTTCAATATTCTACAAATACAGAGGGGTTGAGGTAGGCATAAAAAACAAGACGTACTTGCAAATGAAAATTTAAAAGTAGCATTTCCCTCCTTTCTCCCCGAAGGGACGTTTCAGCACTTACAAGCTAATAAGTGGATAGTTTACTTGACATTCAATAGAAAAGCCTCTAGAAGACATGGTTCAGGGTAGAAAAAGAAAGAAGAAAAGTCAGTATTTCCCTGTAGGGAAGGCATTCTTGCCACCACAGGCAGTGAGGAGAGGAAAAGGACTCCTTGCCTTGGGACTCAGTAAGGGGACTCCAGATGAGGGCTTTTTCTAAATCCACCTCCCTCAGAGCAGGAGTCAGCAAACAAAGCGTGAAATGCAGTAGCATTACAGCCTGGTGGGTTAAAGTTAGACATCTACTTTCTTATGCTAGAGATTAATTGCATTCTGGACCTAACTGAGGTCCAACAACCACTCATGTGTAGAGTACATGCTGATTCTTTGCCCCCTCCCTTCCCCAATTCTGCTTTGAATCCTTAAGCTGGGAAAGGTATTTCATTATCAGTACACTTTTTTTTTTTAATGATCTGAATGCATAGTTGTAATCCTACTGATTCTATAGAGTTTTTTCCTTGCAAGACATTTTTGAGTTTTTGCCAAAAACCAAAAGGACGCATTTAGATCAGTTTTACTGGCAGCAGGCAGGAGACTAGGGAAGGGGGAGGGAAGGAGAAAAAAAAAATGAGTGTATTGGAAAAACACAGCATGATGTCAATCATCATCCAATGTCCTAAACTTGCATTTTTTGGTTCACAAAATATCACAGCCTATTATGTGAAAATGCTTTTATCTCTCCCATCTTCCATTCTTCCTTCACCCCCAATGCTTTATCCCATTTTATCTTCCAGTTATCACTGTGTGATAGGTATGCCAGGTGCTGGTAAAGAGAGGGGAAAATGAGTCCCAGGGAGACTTCGTTAGTCACATAGTAAGTAAGTCACTTAACCTAACTGGGTTAATGAGGACGTTGCATCATATCTTCAAGCTCCCAACTACAAATTTCTGCTCCTATGAAGTTCATGGAATATTGGAGACTGAAACCAAGGTCTTTTCATTTCAGTGTTCATATGAAAGCAGCCATCCCAACAGGGCATAACTATTATAGTCAGTCAGTTCACAGCATTTTTTAAAGCATCTACTATACTCTAGGCAGTGTGCTAAGTTCTATGGATATAAAAAGAGTTAAAAGACAGTCCCTGTCCTCAAGGAGGTCACAATGTAATAGGAGGAGATAACAAACACATAGAAACCAACCATATATGTAAAAATAAGCTATATAGAAAATAAATAGGAAGTCATTCAAAGAAGAAAGGCACTAGAATTAAGAGGGGTTGGGAATGGCTTCCTGTAGAAGAAGGATTTGAGTTTAGTAATATAGGTTAAAGATATATTGCAGTTGAACATATTATAGTTCCTCTAAACATCCAGCGAAATGCTATTATCCTTTAACTCCTAATCAATAACATGCATATGTCATGTGAAGTAAAAAAAAAAAAAGCCCCTGACTGGGGATCACAAAAATGGGAGTAAAATCTGGGTTCTGATGCTCAAGAACTGTGTAAGGGGAAGTCACTCAACTTGTCTAAGCCTCATTTTGTTGCTCTGTGAAATGGCAGAAGTAATCTTTGCACTACCCATGTTTTGTGGGAAAAACAACAATAACAACCCCAAAACAAGAAATAAACCAGTTTGTAAACTGCTCTCAAGTGGACCTCATTTTTTATCTACAGGATATAGCTTAGTGATTCATGGAACGAACATTCCTCTCCTTTTGCAGATAATGCATTTCTGAATTCTTTTTTGAAGGAATTTGTGATTTCACTGGCATAGGGAGCTCCTGGTGAGGATCTTCAACCAGAGAACATTTGCATCTTTTTTGAAATTTAAATTTTAGAGCAGAGATTCTTAACTCCGTCCCTTTGCGTTATGGTCTCCTTTGCCAGACTGGCAAAGTCTCCAGACCCTTTTCTTTCAGAATGTTTAAATAATTGAAAGAAAAACTAAATTTCAGTTAGATGGTAGTGACAATAAAGATGCACTTTTTTTTTCTATTTAAGTTTGCAAATCTTCTGAAAATCTAGGTTTGCAGACCCCAGGCAGGGGTGTGTGAGAACCACAATCAGTTTGTTAAATGTTCGGTGTGATCATAGACACCTTGGAAATCTACAAACTTACGGATCAAGGCTCAATTTACTGTTTTGTTGATTCTCTGGACTTAAGAAAGTGATGGACAATATGTTAATGATGCAGATTAAACCTAAATGGGTCAGCTAGATGGCTCAGTGGATGGAGCAGAGGCCCTGGAGTCAGAAGGACCCGAGCTCAAATCTGGCCTTAGACACGTAATAGTTGTGTGACCTTGGGTGAGTCATTGAACTCTATTGGCTGCCCAAAAACCAAGACAAAGGAAAAAGTGTGTTGAACTGACATTTCCCCATATCCAACAGAATGGGATGTTGCCAGTGCAACCCTGATCCCAGGTTAAAAACCTCTGTTTTAGGGAGTTGTCCAGGGTCACTGAGAGACTAAATGAATGTTTTCAGGATCAAGAGAATTTGTGTCAGAAGAGGGACATAAATCAAGTTCTTCTTGACTTGGAGGCCAGTTCTCCATCCCCTCTACCACACTGTATGCAAACTGAATTATATTTTTAAAGCTCTAGGGGAGCAAATTATTTAAAGCCATTCAATGGTTGAATTATTCCAAGAATCTGCCTCCAGTTTATTCATTTTACAGATCTGAGTTTTGCTTAAAGTAAGATGCATCTGCATTTGGTCTTTGGTTCTATTTAATACTGTAAATCTGTTCTGGAGTCAGGGGGACAGTTATTTCTGAGTGAGCATAAAAGCAGACCTGACCAGAAAGTCCACAAGACTAGAAACAGCAGAAAAAAAGTTTATGAATATTTTCTTGAAATCTACGGAACTAGATTTAATATTTCAGGGATTCTGTGAGTTAGAGGATGTATGGAGAGGATTTGATCCAATCTCATAATTACCACCTGTTTTTAAATGTAGGTAGAGTAAGCTCTGGTAATGAAGGGGAAATTGTCATTTTTGAAAAACAAATTTGTGTAGCTCTAACTTGAAGCAACTCAGTAGCTACGCAAGGGGAGAGTAGGTCTGTGTAAGAGAGAGATGAAGCCAGACAGAGAGACAGAAAGAGACAGAGGCAGAAACAAAGAGACAGAGACGTACAGAGACAGAAACAGAAACAGACACGGAAAAACACTTAGAGAAACATAGAGACAAAGAGAGATACACACATAAAGAGACAGAGATAGCTACAGAGACAGAGATGGAGAGAGTTGCAGAGACACACAGAAAGACAGAGATAGAGATACAGAGATAACAAGAGAGATATACAGAAAGACCGAGAGCCAGCCTTGGAGTCCCAGAGATCTGGGTTCAGGTCTTGATGATCACACATGCTGATTGTGTGACCCTTGAGCCTGAAATGCTCCAGGTGACTCTAAGACAATGAGCTGCAGAGAAGATTCAGTCTGTACCGGTAGCTGGAGTTTAATCACTTGGAACTATGATTTCATACCAATGATTTTTTTTGTCACTGCTATTTATAATTTCATGCTGATGAAATCACTAGGTTGGTCCAAAATTCTATCTATCTATCTATCTATCTATCTATCTATCTATCTATCTATCTATCTATTTATCTATGTAATCTGTGGCCCACTAAGTCTACTTGGGGCTTACACAGACCAAGTTCAATATCGGTAGTAATTCTATGGCTCCTGCTCCACTGAAAATTTCCTTTGGGAGCATTTGGCTCATGTCTAGCTCTCCACAAAAACAAACAAACAAAAAACAAAAAAACTCCAAACAAACAAGGAAAGGGGCATTTAGTTCTCATGCAAACACCCTGCCTAACAAAGACATCAAATATAGAATAGTCTTTAGCTAACCTGACAAAATGACACAGAATGGGCTCCAGAAAAATTCCTTTCCTCTTGTTTTCCCACATCTTCCAAGGACCTGCATAGCCCACATGATTCACATACCAGTGAAAGGATAGGTCCAAGTTGGCCCTTCTCTAGACATCCCATCTGTCTAAGGAAACTCATCCTTTCTGGCTCTAGGCCTCACACCAACTCTCTTTGTGGCTCTGTGCCTTCCTGGTGAGTCAGTCTATGCCTCCTATCTCTTACAGGATCTATATCTATTGATCTACTACTCTCTCTTTAGAGTTGGTGGTATCTACTCTTCTTTGGTGAGTGTGCCTTGCCTCCCTCTTAAACCTAGTCCAAGGGCCAGCTTAAGTGTGTGAACATCTTCACCAGGAGAGAGCTAACACATTGATGCTCATTGATTCTTCTGTAATCTCTGTAGCTGTGAACTGCATCTCCAATGCCAGAAAAAAGAAAACAAACAAAGAAACAAAACAAAACAAAAAAAAACCCAGGCATGGCTGTGAGTATCCAGAGCAATTTGTCGAAGAGTTCACCTTGCCCGACACATTTTATTCCCTGCTCGGGAGAGAGTGGAGGGGATTGGGGCTTTGTCTGCCCTGTCTGGTATGTGACCACTACATTTGTGAAGCATGCATGATGTATATATGCATTAACACATGTATGTGTATACAACTCAACAAAATTCTATAGAAACTTAGCATCAAAATAAATTTAAAATACATGATAAATATTATGTGCTTTTATAATTCAAAACCTGAAAAATTTGCTTCATATTTCAATATTCTGTGGTCACCTAAGGCAGATGTGCTACTTTCTACTTTGGGTCTGTGAGTCTGAAGGCCACTGGCTTAGGAAGTATGAGCACTGGCTGCTACAGTCATCCTGATACATGTCATGGCAAATACATACTGGTGAAATTCATTTAGAACAAAAATCTATGCTCCTGCATCCCAATATGGTATATTCTCTTCATGAAATATCAGCTTTCAGCTGAAAGGCTCCAAGGCTGCTAACCCTGAAATCTCACCCTAATACCAAGTGAAGCAATTCACTTCTGCCTTCACAATTCCCTCTGTACTTTGAAACTAAAAGGGAACCTTTTCTGCTCTCAACTAGGATACAGTGATCATCTCAAACAGCCCATGAGTCCCTTCACTGACAGGTGGCTTCAGCAACAAGTATAGTGATTTTGATGCTTCTTATCTGATTTTCAAGAGGTCCTGGGGAAATTTCTTAGTAATGCCAGGCCCCCTTTGAGTCTTGCTGAGAGCCCATGGAGAGAGCCATACTGTGTGCCCATGGAGAGAGCCATACTGTGAGCCCATGGAGAGAGCCATACTGTGAGCCCATAGAGAGAGCCATACTGTGAGCCCATAGAGAGAGCCATACTGTGAGCCCATGGAGAGAGCCATACTGTGAGCCCATGGAGAGAGCCAT
>CM053580.1:370695464-370712964 GCA_028627135.1 Pseudochirops cupreus
ACAAACACAGACACAAACAGACATCACATACAATTATAATTTAGCTGCTTTTCCCCAGGGGTTAGCAATTTTCATCTTAACTTCCTGCCTAAAAGTGCCATTATGAAAACCATCCAGACTTCCAGAGGACAAGGACAAAGGGTTTTCTACAGAAAACTCACCTTCTTATTGCCAGGTGCCTTACACTATCCAACTAAGTCCCTGTTCTGCTTCCTGTTAAAGCATAGCAGGGTGACCACTTATATACAGACCACTATGTATATAGTATATACAGAGGCCTCTGCCATAATGAGAGGATCCTGCCTGAAAGCAGCCCTAAAAGCAACATGTTATTTTTGGTGATGTTGTTTTCTCCTGTACTATTTCTAAGAACAAAAATTAATTTGCTTTGAGAATATACATATGCAAAGAATCTATATTTGTGTATATGAGCAAAATTTGTTTATTACTTAAACTTGTCAAAACATGCCTACCCAAAATTTTCTGGCTGCAGGGGTGGGAAAACTACATACTTGGGAGTCTTGAATTTTGAGGGACTGTTCCAAAAAGCTCAAGAGAAAATATGGATTTTCGTTACCATGAGTGCCCATCCTACGAATTGAGTCCTGTTGTCTAATGGAGGAAAGACAGTTCCAAAGACCAGACTATCAACCAAGGATAAAGACTTCCTCTAAGCACCTTAGACTGCAATTTCCTTGAATTCCTAGGCAAGACTTCAATGTCCCTGGGTTACAAGGACAAAGACAGTCTTAATGGGCCCATATCTAGGATAAAATCCTTGGCAGGGCCTGGTGCATTACTCTGCACACTGTAAGCCATTCAGTGTTGCTTTAACTTCAACAAATCAAAGAATATTGTGAAAATAAATAAAATTCCAAGAAGGCACAATTAGAGAGAGTTCAGGAAGATCAACTTTCCTATCACAATCTAGCATGAAGAGGGCCCACTAAAATTCTTGGTGAGCTCATAAACAGCACCGTCATTATTATGTTACCCAGTTTTGGTGTACCAAACTACATTTAGGCATGTGATAGTAGATTTCAGTTGGTACAATAGGAGATATTAATATTTGGCAGGCTTATCTAAAGTTGAAAATGAGGTCTCACAAATATAAAGAACCATACTATGCTTCATAGGTATTAAACTCTTGAAGAGAAACCTTAAAATCTCCCTCACACTTTGACGATCTAGATCTCTATTTTCTCAGTATGTGAGACCTCAGTACATCTCTTTTTTGGAACAAGAAAAACTAAGAACATTTAGGTAATCAGATTGACAGAAGATGCTTAGGGAAGTTATGGCATTTACATGTACATAACTGCTCCTGTCTGTGTTTCTTGGGGACTATAAAGTTCTCATGTATGGCTTGGGATTATATCGAGCACTATGAATTTCAGGTAAGTGATTCTTAAAATTGGCTAAAGACTCAATGACAGGACTCTACAATACACAAGAGGCATCAGGAGGGAAGTATTCAGAAGTAAATAAAGCAGCAGGGGAATCATTAAGCCCAAAGGAGCTTTATACTTTTTGTTATTTATCATTATATCACCCAGGGTACCCCAAAAGAATGTGTGTTAGATCTGTCAAACCTAAAATATGGCTAAGCTCCAGATCTGTGAGGCTAGAAATTTTGGAAAACAGTGATATCTAAAGCTAACAGGGTACCCTCTGATAGGGTGACAGGAAGAGGAGCAGGGGTCCATAAAACTTCCCACGAGTTTCTTGCACCAAAGTGTAGTAAAACATAGTGGTGCCAGGTCACATTAATTGCTTAGAGATTTAACCAGTTGTGTTCTATTAATGTGTGTTCCAGTTTTGTGTCTCAATTAGAATGAAAAATATGTCAAGAGGAACTGACATAGAAAGGATAGGACCCAAAGAAGAGAAGTCGTTCCATGTAATATAAAATTATTAAATAAAGGGGAGAGGAGCATTCAATGAAGAATATCTTTTTAAAGTAAAAACTGAAATTGTTATCAATACTCTCATCTTTAGAGACTCTAATACTGCATTATGCAGTGAAGCATGTGTTACAGAGCACAATTTTCCCATGGAGTAGATAAGATGACCTTTAATAGGTCTTTCCCCATCCTATTCCATGAATGGTCTGAATCATCGAGATCTGAATTTGTGTCTTTTTCATACATAGGAAACCTGCTGCTATATCACATTTTTGGCAAATGATTTCCCATACACGAAAAGGGTTCAGCTATCCAACTGGTATTACTCAATGTATTTGAGAAGATAGAAGAAAACATAAGAGAAAAGATAAAACGAGTTCCATTGCTTCAATAAGTTGATTTAACTATCATGTTTTGAAGTGCCAACTATTTACCAAGAATTGTTCTAGGCACAAAGATGAAAAATGGAATTATTTCATAAGGACTTAGAGTCTTAAAGCATGTTGTCATACAAATAAGCATGTCAAACAGTAGACTTTTATAAGAACAGAGGAGAGATACAGAAAATCTGAGGAAGAATAATTGGTTTCAACTGGTGAGATTGAGGAAAGTTTCCTGGAGGTGGTACTGCCTGAGCCAGGCCTTGAAATGGAGAGTGTCAACAACTGACAATGAGGAAGCATGAGGAGTGCTATACATATGCGTTGAAGAATGTAGCAGGGTATAGACTGATATTTCAAAAGTACTAGCTGCCCAGTTTGCCTGGAATTTAAAGTGCACGTCAGGGAATACTATGAAATAAGGATGGAAGAGTAGGTTTAAGTCAGATTGACTATGTTCTTAAATGCCAGGCTAAGAAGTTCCGTGGGCAAAAGGGAGCCACTGATGTTTTTTGAGCTGTTATCTTTCTTGAGAACTTTAATTTTGAATGGTTTCTTGCATCCCATTCCTTTTGTGATATAATATAATGAGATGTACTTCAGCTGAAATTCTTACTGAATTTCTTCTGCCTCCCTTCCTTCACTCATAATGTTCTCTCTTCCTATAATGGCCTTTCCTCACCCTCCGCTGCTGAAATCCTGCACATTTTTTTTGAGGGGGAAAGGCAAGGCAATTGGGGTTAAGTGACTTGCCCAGGGTCACACCACACAGCTAATAAGTGTGTCAAGTGTCTGTGGCCGGATTTGAATTCAGGTCTTTCTGACTCCAGGACTGGTGCTCTATTCACTGTGCCACCTAGCTTCCCCCTGCACATGTTTTTTAAAGCCCAACTAAAATGTCACTTCCTGCCTGAAGCCTTTCCCAATTCTTCCCATCAATAACAACCTTAGACCTCACATCACATTTTATTGCATATATCTTTCACACACTTATCATGCATTGTACATCGTACTGATGTGTGCTTTCTATAAAAGATGATCACCTAATGGTCAATGGAGAGGCATATCCTGAGCATGAGCAGACTGCTGTACAGAAAAAGGAGAAATTACATAGAAGAGCTAATATCATCATAGAAAGGATATCACCAGAGAGAGAAATCCCTGGGCAAAATGAGAAGCTGGTCTCAGAGGAGAGTGAGGGACAACCAGAAGACAGCTTTGTATTCCATTGGGCTCTGGGCAAAGTCAGGAGAACTTGAGGAATGTCACTTGGCCCACTGGATAGACCCCTTGTGGCAGATTTATAGGAGGAAGTGAAAAAGGTCAATACAAGATGGGTGGGTAGAGATGGGTTACAATAGACACTGTTGGAGGGAAGGCCCAAATCAGCAAGAATAGAAATTCACACAGGTACCCTGTACCCTTCCCTATGCTTTAATGTTCATTTATTTTATATAAAAAAGTGGGAAGTTGTCTCAAATATTGATTCACTCTCACAAGCAGTGAAATAACTTTATCAGTTAGGATTAGCACTTACTGCAAACCTGGTACAAACTGCTTTTAATTTATAAGTGTTTTATAGGTCTTTTTGACTTGGTCACATGGAATTATTTTGGAATTTTAATTACTAAATATACAGCCTGTTAATTCTTGCAGTTTATATCACTTTTGTCACCTTTAAAAATTTAAGTGTGTGTGTGTGTGTGTGTATGTGTGTGTGTGCACATATGTGTGTTCTTCATAGTTGCCAATAACACTAAATTCAAAGCTATGTTGCTGAGTCCAGTATGTCATACTCCCCTATTTCAATTAAAGTCCCATAAAGACAGAGACTACAGATCTATACTTTATTTTCTCTCCCAGTGTGTGGTACCGTTCTTTAAAATAACAATACATGTTTATGGAATGAGAATTTGGTATAGCTTAGTCTCATCAAAGAGCTACTAAACAATAAGACGAATTGATGAATTTCATTAACATATTTACATTCTTGATGTGGGCAAAACTCCATGGGATCTTGGAACAAACCCTAAGGCCTAGGATCAGAGTTAGTCAACAAGCTTTTATTAAGGACTTTACTATATGCCAGGCGCTATAAACAATGCTAGGAAACAGCCTCCTAAAACCCTTCCTAGATATTCCAAGATCCAATGCTTTACTTGTCTTTTGTGCTATGAAAATGAAATGTTTGATTTCATGAGGTTTAGAAAATGGAGCTGGAATAACCAACCAAACAAACCAACCCAAAAACCAAATCTGAAATTCAGGCCAGATTCTTTGAACCTTTTTCTTGAAGTTCGTGAACTTCAAGAAGCCTTGTAAACCATGTTCTGAAGAAACACATGGCTGAATGAAAACCAAAGCAAAATGTAAAGGTGGTGAAAGGCTGCAATTCGAAACCAAAAGAAATTCAATAGCTTCAAGCACATTCTTTTTGGTCAAGTGCAACTTGAAGCAGGACTCACCAGATGCAACCTCACATGAAATGAAATCATGTCTCTCCTATGAGTGTTTTTTGTAACCTGTGTCATCGTGGTAACAGAGACCTAAGTCTTCTTCCCTGGTTCCCCCGTTGTTTCCATCCAATATAATTTTTGTTTAAATGTGAGCTACACAAAACTATGTTGGGAACAACTTGTGAATAGAAATATTGAAGTTTATAATCTTCCTTTCCTAATAGTCTTGATTCTTTTGTGATTGACAGGTGAATAATGGGTGACTTGGTATGGAGTGTTCCTTTTAATCTGTCAGAACTCTCCTAATAAATGATATAATCATAAGGCAATATTCTTAACCCACTCTGCTCAAATCCTCTTTTCATATGCTACCATGGCATGGAGGTTTCTGAGGGTTATGCAACTGGAGAATAATTCTGGAATGTTCTACCAAAGTAGAAATGACCATAGCATCAGAGACTGAGAGCAGGAATGTACCTTAGCAGTCATTTAGTCCAAGCCCTTGATTTTAGAGATGAAAAAATGGGGGCTTACAAAGAATAAGTGATTTATCCATAATCATACAGCTAATAAACGTCAGAGGTGGAATTTGGACCCGGCTCTTCCTGATTCCAAGTCCAGCACTCTCTCCACTCCATTAGTTTTTAATATGGGTCCAGGAATGGATTGTAAGTCTGTTATCTGGGACCCAACTGAGTTGTTTGGAAAGACTCAACACTAGAGGACTGAGCAACAGATTTTGTACATCACACACACACACACACACACACACACACACACTCATTAGAGTACTTCATGAATACTTTGCCATCATCATAGCTAACATTTATATGGTGCTTTAAGGTTAGCAAAGCCTTCTTTAAATATCTCATTTTATTCTCACAACAACCCTGGGAGGTAGATACTACTAGTAAACTCATTTTACAGACAAAGAAATTGAGAGATAGACTGAGGCTAAGTGCTTTACTCAGGATCATATAGCTATGATGATGATGATGATGAAGATGATGATGCAGAGACCCCATATACCAAATTTTATGCCAAAATAGTCATAATTTTTCCAACTCCATAAAACTCAACATGACTTGAAAGTAAACCTTGATGAACACAGAGAAATGCAGCTACCCTTGCTTCTGAATGTAACCCATTCAAACACTCAGGGAGTGACTATTTGCTGTTTGGATTATTTAAGTCTTTACTTGTGTTCTTCCCTCTTCTTGACTGATTTTTAGGCATTTCTTTGGTCATTGGCATCTTACCAGAGAAGAGAAAAAGAAAGGAAAAGAAGGGATGCCCAAATTTCCATGAATTTGGTTATTTATTAGCATTTAGGTGAAAGGTCTGGCAAGAAGGAAAGGTCTGAAATCTGTGGATTTCAATTATCCATGGCAGCCCTGGCTCTCATTGCCACATTAATTTCACAGCTGGATGTATTTCATTTTTGACCTGTCTACCTTTGGCTACCCAAACACCAGGCATGTTACAGAGCACTTACTTATTTTAAGTGCTTACAGGATGCTATGAACTATATATGTAACAAATGTCTCCCAGTATAAGAGCTATATAACAGCAAATATAACCATTTGACTGTCTTGCATAACCATTTAGCAGGTTAGCAAACGATGAAGAAAACCATTTAATCTCATTTCCCCCTGACTCATCCTCTCTATCCCCTACACAGACACTCAGAAATCAGGAAGGATACCTTACCTCCTTCCCACCCTCCTTGCTTAATAATTAGCTTCACTTAATACCCAGGGTACACAGCATGTCCAGGTGGCTTTGGGGTTTAATTAATGACCAGATAAATATTTGATTTGGGTACCTTTGAAGATTTTCTGCAACTATTTTGTCTTGGTGACCTTGTGTGCCATTGACCAAATTCAGCTGTCCAGAAGAAGGTAGGTGGCCCACAGCACCTACAAAGGGGAAAAGAAGAAATGTCATTAGTTGTTCTCTGTCATCTGATTTTCCCATCTTATGGGTTTTGCCCTTTTGTAACTTCAAAGAGGAACACCATTAAGAACTCTACACCCCCAATTTGATCTACACTGAAGATTTTTTTTATATCCACTTAAAAAAGTCTTTGAAGCATTGTGGGCTAGTCAATCCTCTTATTTTCAATTTTGACCCTCACCTGACAGCATCCCTCCTCTAGCCCCTAAAGAAAAAGAGCCAAGAAAATAGAGATTCTACTAACACAAAAGACAACCTAACTAATCTAGGTGGGTAAAGGAATAAAAAAAAGCTTATCAACAAGATTAATCTCATCCTATTATTCTCAAGAACTGAACGGGCATTGATCAAGAAATATATTGAGGAGCTTTGAAAATGTCTCTAATCTGTGCTACTTTAAAAAAATATTTCAAAGGAGAATTTCAGGTTTATCATAAAATACTTTAAAGCTCCACAAATTTTGTTAAATAAAAGAGAAGAAAATAGATACTAGTGTTTAAAAATGAACCAGCTGCTGGGCTATCTGACTATTTTGAAGAAAGACACAAACTACTTTCAATCCATTAAGTATAGAATTAAGCAGACTTGCTGCTATGAAAATTATACCAAAGATAGAGAGCTATCTTGTACACACACTGTTAAGTCAAGATCTCGCAGGTACAATTTCATTTTTTGAAATTCTTTAAGAAACTTAATTTCCCTTCTCTCTCCCCATCTAAATGCTAGCCTTTATTTAAAACTCTCTCATTTCCTGAGACAATGGGGATAAAACATGTAGTCCTCTTTTCAGTAGAAATTTCGGACCATAGGTACAGAATGTTCTATGTGTTTACTTATTGGTCAGTCTGGCATAATTATCTTCTTTTCAAGGGAAGGTTCAAGTGTTTAGGGAAATATTGGGAAATGCCATTTTTGAAACACCAATTAAGAATAAAATAAAAACCTCATTTAGAACTAGAACAAATATTTTCACGTAATCATCAAAGAGACAAAGAGAGAACTAGCAACACAAAGGCTAGGTTGACTCTAGTTAGGGGGGGACCTTAGATCATAGATTTAGATGTGGAAAGGTACCTGGTAGAACATTGCATCCAACCCCCTCATTTTACAGATGAAATTACTGAGGATATGAAAGGCTAAATGAATTACCAAGGGCCATACAGCTGGTATGTGTCTGAAACAGGTTTTGAATTGGGGTCTTCCTGTCTCCAAGTCTGCACTTTACCTTCACTTGCTACCTAGTTACCTCCAGATTGCCTCTGAGATGAGTGTGGTAATGCAAGTTAAACTAAGGCCGATCCATGGAACTCACTCTGGTCAAGAACATCTCCTCAGATCTGAATTAATGATGCTTTTTATCAAAGTGCAAAGAAGACTAAATGTGGAGTTATAGGATCTGTTTTTGAGTGGGGGCAAGTCAACAAAACTTTTTAAGCTCCAATTTCCTTATTGATCACTTCAACAGGTATTTATTAAGCATTCACTATGGGCCAAGCATTGTGTTAAGGGTTAGGGACACAGAAGACGTGAATAAAATTGTTCCATGATCTCAAATAGCAATGAGCAACATAAAATTTGTATAGCTTACTTCAATGGATTGTTACGATTATAGGGATAATAAATTTGGGGATGAAAGGGACCCTAAGAATAATCTGGCCAAATCTCTTCATTTTATGAAGCAAACTGAGGTCAACAGAAACAAAGTGATTTGTTCAAGGCCACAGAAGTAATAAGTTCTGGAGCTGGTTTTCATACTCAGGTCACCTGACTCCAAATCCAGTGATATTTGCATTACATCATGCTGCTCTCTAATCAAATGAGAGCATATATGAAAAGTGCTTTATAAAGTGCTACATCATTATAAATGGTTTTCCTTCTTCCACTAAAACCATCCTCTGGCTCTTCAGCCCAGTGTGGAGGTTGTCCTGGGTTATTGAAGGCTATCCTCTGGAGGAACCTAAAATCTGGCAGGGCCTACCAAGCTGGAAAGGCTGCAAGTGTAGGCTTGGTGCCTGATGCTATGTTTGTTGTCTGAGGGCCAAGCTAGCAAAGTTTGGAGAGTCTCATTACTGGGTTAGTTTCAGAATGGCAAATATTTTGGCCATGGTAATTTGCAAATACCAGATTGTAAAGGTTTGGTGCAGAGTATCCATACTAGTGAAGTTATTGGACCTTTAAATATTTAGTTACTACTGCTACTACTACCACCACTACCATTGCTATCGCCACCACCACCACCACTCCCACTACCACCACCGTCAGAACTACTGCTGCAACAGTTACCTAACTAACCTCTTGTGAATCATGTCTGTCTCCTAAACCCAACCTCTTTGCCTCTGCCATGCTAATCTTTTTTAAGCTTTACTTTACTTTCATAATGTGACTACTGGCCTCTAAAACCTTCAGTGACTTTCCTTTTCTTTTTATATCAAGACCAGTCTCTTTTGTCTGACTTTCAAAGCCCTTTGTAGCCCTTACTTATCTCCAAAGGTATTGCCAATGACTCTCTAACACCAATCTCTCTGCTTCAGTTAGACAGATTTCATTATCTTGTTAATATACATAACTTGTTCTGGCTTCTCTGCCTTTATACTTGGTCTTCCCCAGACTTGCAGTGCTTTCCCTCTGGTCTCCTTATCTAAATCCTCCCTATTCTTCAAAGATCAGCTGAAATCCCACCTCTTTCAGGAGGTTTTCCCTTTGTTAATCTCCTAACCTTTGTTAATCTCCTCACTTGAAATCACTTAGCACTTTACACTTGTAACTTTCGAATATAAGTTACTTCTATAGTTTTTTTTTCTGGTTTAGTGTCTTTAGTCATCTTTTCCTGAACAGTTTTGTGTGATTTAAAGTTCATGTGCTCTCCCTTTGGCTTCTTCTGGTCGGTGGAGTGCCTGTTAGCTCAGGCTGCTGGTGTAAAGATGGCTAAGTCTAAGAACCATACCACCCACAACGAATCACGAAAATGGCACAGAAATGGCATCAAGAAACCTAGGTCACAGAGATACGAGTCTCTGAAAGGGGTTGACCCCAAGTTTCTGAGAAACATGCACTTTGCCAAGAAACACAACAAGAAGGGGCTGAAGAAGATACAGGCCAACAACGCCAAAGCCATCAAGGCCTGAGCAGAGGCCATCAAGGCCCTGAGCACCAAGGCCTCCAAAGCCAAGCTCCTCAGGACCAAGATACCCAAGATGGCCACAAGATGGCTACCAAGCGCCCAGGTCCTAGGATCGGCATCAAACGTCCAGGCTCCAGGATCACGAAGCCTGACTGTAAGGTTGCCAGAACCACTGATCCCAAGGCTACCAAACCCACTGATCCCAAGGCTGCCAAGCCCACTGACCCCAAGGTCACCAAGTCCACCACCAAGGTCAGTAAGTCTGATCCCAAGGCTACCAAATCTGGCCCCAAGGCCACCAAATCTGATGCTAAGGTCTCCAAGTCTGACCCCAAGGTCACCAGGTCTGATCCCAAGGCTGCCAAGTCCAGTCCCAAGGCAGCCAAGTCTGATGCTAAGGCTGCTAAGCCTGCCGAGTCCAAACCCAAAGATGCTGGGGCTAAAGCTGATAGTCCCAAGCCTTCAAAATAGATGCTTCAGGACACAAGGACTTGTTTAAAGCTAAAGCCACCCTTTTTTCCCAGCCAGGGTATGATTATTCACTATTTTGTACAAATAAAGGAAGTGGTGAGTCATAAAAAAAAAAAATAAATAAAGTTCATGTGTTGCCTGCATCCCCCTGCCCCTGCCCAGTGCCTAAAAATGCACCCACTACATAGTAGTAGGCACTCTTTAGGATTTGCTGGTGGATTGATGTAGTATCACTGGAAAGTGGGGCTTTGCTGTGAGTCATTTCTACATGCCTTAAAACTTGTTTCTGAGACTGGCTGCAGGGGATTATGTTAACTTTAAAAATGGATCCAAGGATTCATTGGTCCTGACATACACTACAGAGGAAGAAAGTACTACTTCCCTGACTATTTGCTCCCATGTATTCCAGGTTATACTCCCAAGTTCTTAGGTATGTAACTATTTAAATTAAAAGTTAAGTACCTGAATTTGTTAAAACTATGGTAAAAGAAATGAACAGGAGATCAAGAATCTGAAGTAAACTGTGCTATTAACAACCTTTTCAATTGTATGCAATCCACAGATTGGATCAAAATGACTTTAAGGAGGTAATGCGGGTGGTATGCTATATTGAATATGCCTAGACTTTGAGTCAGGAAGAGATAGGTTTGAATGCTGCTTCAAACAATTACTAACTGTGGATCACGAGCAAATCACTTAGCCATTCTGAGCCTTAATTACCTCATCTGCAAAAAGGAATATTAATAGCACCTCCCTCGCAGAGTTGTTATAAGGATCAAATGAGATCATATATGTAAAGAGGTTTTTAAATCTTCAAGTGTAAAATAATATAATAATAGTGATGATAAAAAATAAAAATCACTATACTTAAATGTTCCAGGCACTAATGTGAGATGGTGATGATGATTACAGAGAAAACTTCCAACATACATGCAGCATGCCAGATGCTAGAGATTACCGGGTATAACAAAGGAAGAATAGCAGTGGAGATTTCAATAATTCATCAGAGATAATATAATACCTAAGAGTGCAGCAGTAATATTTATAGCCTCAGAAGTTTGTGCAAAAATGCACAGAAATAGAGTAATAAAAGGAGAACTTAACATAAGGATCTGAATTCAGCCTTACAGGTATCATTGACACTTGTTCCATTATTACTAATGGCAAATGAAGAAATTTTATTCAACGTTGATAGATTTGATCAGCTGGGTAGTACAGTAATATTATATATCATGTACTTTTACTCTTAGAAAGAAATCTGTTAGGATGGAGAGAATTTGTATGAGAGGAGAAAACAAACTTATACTGTGTTAGAATGAAGTAGCAGATCACATGGCTGGAAGTTGTAAATAGATGAGTTCAGGAAATACATCATAAGGCAAGTCCCTAGGCATGATATGGTAGCAACAGGAGATTTTAATTATCCAAACATTTACTGAGATGACTTTACTCTTCTAAAAGCAGAATAGATGACACATTTCTGACTTTCTTTGAGAATAATTTGATCCTTCGAAAGGTGGAGGGAGAGATGAGGAGAGCTGTTCTCTTAGACGTGATTCTAATGAAGTACTTGTTGCTGAAGTAGAAATGAGAGGGAGTTTGTGAAGAAGTGACCATGTCAAAAGAAAACAAAAGTTACCATGCCATCTGTGACTTTCCAACAGATAAGGAAGGGAGAGTCAAGTATAATCTCATGCACATTGTAGATTTTGAGATGATAGATTTTTAAAAGTTCAGAGAAATGGAGCAGCTAGGTGAATAACTGTGAATAGAGCACCAGTCCCGGAGTCAGGAGGACCTGAGTTCAAATCTGGCCTCAGACAGAAAGAAAAAAGAACTTTAAAAACAAAATTTTGGTTGAAAAGTATAGGCAAGAGAAAGATTAAAGAAGGGAAAGGGCTATTACTTGGAGTAGAAGATATGCTATAGTGATAAACACTGAAATTAGAACAGAATTATGTAACTTATTTTCTTACCAATAAAATAGATCTTCAAACTGAAAGGGGAGAAGAGAATATGCATTTATTAAACACCTGCCGTATGCCAAACACTGTGCTGAGTGCTGTACAGCTCTTATGTCTTACATTTGAAGAAAATGAGGAAGCCACAGTCACACTGCTAGTCTAGTAAGTGTATAAGACTGAATTTGGACTCATATCTTCCTGACTACTCTCAGAGCACTATACACTCTATATACCTACCCACCTAGGATGTATAGAAGAAAAAGAAGAAAAATATGGAATTGATACCAAGATAGGGGGGAGATGCTATTTATCCTTAATGGAGTAATTATCATTAATGAGTTCAAATCACCAAGTTCAGATAAACTACATCCCACGCTACTGAATGTCTATTTGCATATGTGTGTGAAGCGACTGTTGCTGGTCTTTGAAAAATCATGGAGAATAGGACAGGTACTAAATGACTACAAAGGTGAATGTGGTCCCTATTTTGAGAAAGGAAAAGAAAGGAGATTTTTCAAAACTTTAGTCTAATTAGCAGGACTCAAATTTCTCAACAATCCTACTATATAGTATTAAAGTGATGGTTTATGAGTGCCTAGAGATATACAGATCACCAATGAACCTGCATGAGTCATTAAGTGCAAGCCATCATAATCTTCTCTTTTTTTGAAATAAGGTTTCCATATGTGTGTACATGTGTGTGCAATGCCTAGGCACTGTGCAATATGCACATATGCTTGGTATGCTACTCATGTAAATATCTATACATGTGTATACACAGACATACACAAAAAACACATACAACATTCCCCCACTTTTAAATCTGACAAGCTAATCAAAAAAGAGGAAGATTCTGACATGACTTGTTATTAATGACTCATGCAAACTCATCAATGATTATACACATGTACACATGTGCATATACATGCATGTATATGTCTCTGTGTGTGTAAATGAACTGTAATTAAAATCTGGCTGAATATCTTTCCCAAAGAGTGGTGGTTTATGGATTGATGTCAACCTGGAAAGAAGTACATAGTGGAGTGCCAGAGGGCTCTGTCCATGGTGCTGTTTTGTTCAACATTTTAATCAATAACATAAGGACACATGTATGACATGTTTATTAAATTTTTTGGAAGACACAAAACTGAAAATGATAGCTAACATGTTGGATGATAAAAGTGGTATCCAGAAAAATTATTACAGACTGAAGACAATCATATGAAATTTGATAGAGATAAATTTAGTCCTCTACTTGGATTAAAAAATGAATTGTCCAAGTGCAAATCTGAAGAATTTGAGTGTTTTCATGGGCTACAAACCAATTTGATGTGCTTTAATAGTGTGTCATGGAAATAACAACAACAAAACTAAATGCAAACTGAGGCTGCATTTAGACATCTATTATCCAGAGACGGCTCTTGATAGTCCTGCTGAAATTTGGCCTGGTCAGATTATATTACATTTGGAACATTTTGTTCAGCTCTGGGTACCAAATTGTAGGAAAACCATTAACACACTAGAAAACCTGGAGGAGAACAGTTAAGATAGAAAGAGGATTTTTTTTCAAAATGCCATAAAAGGCCTGGACAAAGAAACTGAGACTCTTTAAAAGCATGAAGAAAAGAAGTCTTTGGGAAGGAGTATGATAGGTATCTTCAAGTATTTGAGAAGCTAGCTCATGGAAAAAGGATTAGAATTGTTTTGCTTGACTTCATAGGGCAGACTTGAAGCAATGGGTGGGAATTGCAAGGAGGTAATTACACCTCCATATAGGGAGGAATCTTCTAAATGTCAGAACTGTTCCAAAGTAGAATATCCTGCCTTGGTATATAGTAGTAGTGGCACCTAGTATTTACACAGCATTATGCTTTAAAGGTTATAAACCACTTTACACATTTGATTTTTACAGCAACTCAGGTAGACATTTTATTATCTCCATTTACAAACGAGTTTAAGTGATTTGCCCAGGGTCACTCAACAAGTAAGTCAGGATTTGAACTCAGGTCTTTCTGATTCTAAGTGCTGTCCTCTATCCACTCAACTACATAGCTAGTCTGTCCCTCATCAATGGATATCTTTAAGCAGAGTGTAGATAACCATTTGTCAGGGATATTTTAGAGGAGATCCTTATCCAGTCTCAGATTAGAGATGGCCTCAAAAGGGTAGTCTCAACCCTGTCATTATATTATTTAATAGGACTAGAATTTAAGAATACCTCCAAGGACCAAGCTGCATCAATTAATGCACTGTATTATTTTTATCCATAAGACAAAGAAATAGAGATAGAATGAGAACTTTTATTTCAAAATAAAATTATATTTAAAAGATTGTATCATCATTGATGCATGTGGTACATCTAGTGTTTCATGTTTCCATCTAACAAGTTCAGCTGAAGAATTTTGAAGCCAGAATTAGAAAGTTTGACTCTGCCTTATCTTATCTTTAGATGAATAAATCCTTACAGTTTATTCTTGATCCTTAGCCATTGATGGTTTAGATCAGTTTAAATGGCTTAATTTAACTCTCTTGGCTTCCTCAGTTGTTTAGAAATTGAGCTTCATTTCCTGGGTCTCAGACTATATGAACTTACTGGATATTCCTGGGAAACATTATTAAAATTATAGTTGTTGGTGGAAAATACTACACCATTCATCAATACAGAGACTGAAACATTTCCAGGTATTTTTTTAACACTGTTTGGGAAGCAATTTTGCATATAGTATCTATGTTCTCATTTAGACAGATTTGTGTATAGTAAATATTTGTTTTACTGTGTTATATGCTTTGCCTTTAACTGTGTCCTTAGGCTGGTCTTGGCCTTATTATTGAAGCTTGCTTCATTCTCTGTTTTTCTCCCCATGGAAAATTCAAATCAGTTCAGAAACTTTTCCCTTTCGGAGTTGTTGGAGGGTCCAAAATGTCCTCATTAGGGAAGCTGCCCTGAACTACACAAGTCATACCATTGTGAACGATGAACGCATGTGGGACCATTACTTCACACACAATGACATGAGAGCTAGAAACATGTGAACAGGAAGCCAAACCCAAGAGAAAATTGGAATGTTTCCAGCTTTCCAGGGAACACAGAAATCAAGCACAAAGAAACTATCCCCTGAAATCAGGTGTCTGGGGGATCATGCAGTTGCGCCATCTCTATTTCTGTCCCACAGAGTGAGTAAGCCCAGTAGCTCAGACAGCACTTTGCAGTAACTCGTCATGATGAGATTGTCTTAAAGCTATCTACAAAGTCAGGGTTCTAAAGAACTTGGCAGGAAGTTCATGTGAAGAATGGGGGACATTGCATATGGGAACTCAGCACAAGTTTCCTGTACAATCATGTTAACAGGAAACATTCCCCAACATGCCTTACTCCCTATTTAATAATGAAATATATACTGACACGTATGAATATGCAATGGAACTGTGATTTCATCAGTGTTGGGAGCTCCCACAGTCATTTCAATAATGCAATCTATCTATGACTTACTTAGTATTTAAGTCCGAAGGAGTTGCCTGACTTGCCCCAAGTAACACAGCTACAAAGTTTCAGGGATGAGATTTGAGCTCTGGTCTTCCTGACCTCAAGCCAAGTATGGTATCTATTGTACTACACTGGTACCACACTGCTTACCACAAATGGTAAGCAATTACATAGAGTCTTTTTATTCTAATAAATAGTCTGTTCTCTCTGGCTTTTAAAAAAATACTCATATCTAAGTGCCTAAAATTAAAAGGTCTTTCCTACGCTTGGCATTTACGTTTATTCAGCTACAGAGTTAAAGATTGAATTTACGTTCTCTATATTATTGTGTGAAAAGAATCTCAGCATAAATGAAATAAATATTTACTGTTTTCTCAAATCTTAATGAGGGGCATTTGAGATGGCCAGTTGTGAAGTCAGTCTTTGAAAACCGGAAGCTCCTAGATCCTACTCAATTTCTATATTTCTAATAAGTAATAAATATTTTTTATATTGTGAGGATATGGCGTGGTTCCATAGTGGTAACTTCCTAAACCTATTTCTCAGTGCTCAACAGGCATGGATTACCTGATGGAAAGAAATATCACAGGGATTTGTGAGGCTATCCATAAGGTCTTGGGTTAAACCTCCTTTGCCAAGAAAGTAAATAGCATGTGCTGTTAAGTTTTCAAGCAAGGCATAACTCTGAAAACCAGCAAATATGAGGGAGGCATTACTACAGAAGATTAAGTGCTGAGACTGAAAAGGGCAAAATGTACAGGAAAACTAAAGTTATCACTAAACAAAACCTTAGTGAATTAAAAAATTGTGACTTTTTGCCTTCAGTGCAAATTAAATACCATTGAAGATAACAAAGAATTTTGTCACTAATGCTGGGCTGTCCATAGGCAGTGACTGCAGTGGTGACAAGCAGAAGAAATGCAAACTCAAGTGATTGCGCTAAGAATTTCTGGGCAAGAGTCATCGGTTTTCATGATTCAGTTCTAAGCTGGATCTCCTGATCAGGAAAGGGTGATTATTTCTGGTTCCTCTTTGCCTTTTGGAGCCCCAGTTTTCTTAAATGACTCAATTCAAGCACCATCTCCAATGTCCTCCTCTCCAAACTATCATGTATTCATTGCGTGAATATTCTGTATATATTTACATATGTACATGCCATTGTTCCCATTAGAATGTGAGGTCTATAGTGGCAGGGGTTGTTTGGTCTTTATATCCTCAAAACCTAACAGTCGCTCAAATGATTATTGATTGTTTGATTATGAATAAGTACTGGAATTGACCGCAGAACCCACAGATGTCTTTGCTAGACTGGCCTCCCTATCCCTGGTCCTCTAGTCTCTATCAGAAGGAACAGGATTAGTTTAAGAAATTAATTAGAACATTTTCTTATTTAACCTGTGAAAGTAAAAATTCACTCTATCTGAGGGTGTACTTAACCTTTGGCAAGGCTGTTCTTCTTGTTAAATGTGAATCTTCTTAAAGGTAAGAGAGACAATCCAATTAGCAGCACTGATATATCTAAGATGATTAGAGTCCAGTGATCACAGGATAAAAGCATTACTGGATTGTTGTTCTTTGGAATCAGTTTCAATAGTCCTTATTCTTCTACTCAAAATTCAAGTAAAATCATTTGGCAGTCCAAAGAAATAGCTTTTCCTCCCCCTTACACTTCTTCCCATTTTCATTACCTATTACAGTTTTCAAACACTGCTGAATACAAGTATTTGACCACAAGGATCTCTTTTGAGATGTTGTGTTTGACTA
>CM053580.1:370717964-370767852 GCA_028627135.1 Pseudochirops cupreus
AGGACTAGAACAGGATTTTCCCTTTTGACATACCCAAATGCACATAATAATGAGACCTGTTAAAATTAATTTATAACACAACAATGACTAATATCTTGGTTGACCTGCTCAGTGGGCCTTTAACTATGCCAGGCCATCTAACTCTCCATTCCACATTTCCTCATTCACTAAGAGATTACAACTGCCTATGTAATGATAATGAGATATGATCTCAAGGTCACATCTCCTATTCAAATATGTTACCAGGGTTTTCTGAGAGTGTAAGGTTTAAGATAATAGTTTTTGTATGAGAAGACTAATATTTTTCTGACTCTGTGACTGTGAGGTAGAGTGTAGAACAACTTTTGTTTCACGTCAGCTTGAAACTGAGTGAAGGCTACCTAATTCAAGCAAAGGCAGGTGAAGGGCTAAGTCAGATACAGTGTGGGGTGGGATATTTTTTCCCCAAGAATTATCCTCTTCATTATATAGACTAATCCTGAGAAGACTAATGTTGAGAGTACATGAAAAATTTGGGTGTGGGACTCCCAGTGTGGGTACTTTCAGTTTTCAGTGTTGGAACTCTCAGAGATGAAACCTATCTATGACTCAGGACATAAGACTTAGGAAATTTCTTTAGGCATGAAGAGGTTGAGCAACTTCCTAAGGGTCTAGCAAGTGATTGAGGTAGGATTCAACCCTAGACTTTCTGACTTGAAGTCCATCACTCAGCTATCCTATGCACCCCTTCTCATTGGAATGACATAGCTTAAAACTTTTATGTATTTTGCAAATAATTGTTGTTTATATTTTTTGGTACATATTACTTTCCCCCAAAAGAATGTAAGTTCCTTGAAATGAGGGACTATTTTGTTGTTATTTTTGTACTCCCTTCACCTAGCATAGGACCTGACTTCGTACTATAAATGCTAGTTGAATGAATTAATTAGTCTCCTCAAAAGTACTTCATATGAAGCTTGCCTCTCTTATTTGGGTTAGCATATGTATCATGATTTATGAAAAGCTATATGGATGGGAAAAGCATTATTTCAGGCCTAGGAAAGGCATAATCTAAAATCTCTCTGGTTTCTTATTACACCCCTGTGATAATGCTCCAACACAATAGAAAAATGGGGTATAAAACTGTGAAGGAACTTGACAAAAACTGCAGAATAGGGAACTCATGGCTATGTAGCTCCCACCATGCATCAAAATATTTACAAATACAACTCAGTGTGAAGTAGCTCCATTATTTGAAGTCACAGTATTCAAAGGTATAATTACATGGAGAATATTGTAATTGGATGTAGCGCAATGGAAATGTGCAAAGCAAAATAATGAGACATCATTTGCACTAATCAAGACCCAGCCATAGAAATTACAATACAAAGATACTATGTCCATAGGAATTGATGTACTTTAGTTTCAGGCTGCCTGGTATTTTCCTTCTGTGCTTAATTTTTTAAATATAATTTCCACCTGGAGATCATTTGGAAGAACAGAGGTATATTACTGGACTGGCTTAACTTTCTTGGGATATCCTCAGTGTAATCCTACCTGGAAGTCAAAAGATGAGCATATTTATCCTTTGGGGTTTCTTCCAGTCCTATCGTGTAAACCTTTATTAATTGTATTCATTTGGTGGTGTCCAGAGTAAAGTGGATATACAAAGATTTCTCCTCCCTAGACAAGAAACCACTGCATAATAAACATTTTTTTCATTATGAAGCCTACTAGTCTCCTTTATAATTATCCATTACAGAAACAAAACTTGAGATGTCAAACTTTTTTTTCCTCTTCATGAAATTTACTATGGGAAGGTCATGCATGTTTGCACTAGGCTTTGGGTTGTAAATGAATTTCCTACAAAGTACATAGAATGTATAACATCATTTAATCATTTCCAAAAGTTCAATACTTTTCATTCCCAAACAATACTTTCATTTTCATTTTAGTTATGGAGAAAGTGAGTCACAGAGCTTGAAGAGTCTTGATTGCAAGATATACTACTCTGGTTTGCTAACTAAGGCCCTCAGATAAAGGATGGGAAGGGTGATGGACTTGGAATCTGGAGGAACAGGTTTGAATATGACCTACCTGTGCAGACATAAAAAAGTCATTTGACCTCTCTGAGCTTTAGTTTTCATCTCTTTAAAACTAAGCTCAATACCTACAATATCTATCTCACAGAATTGCTGAGAGGCCCTAATTAGATAAACTATATAAAGTGCTTAGTAACACTTTGGGGCAGGGGTGTCTAGGAGAAACTGAGCTATCAATTTCTTTGGGGTAGGCAACATCCAGCAAAGAGATCCATCCTTGTTCTATAACTTAGGATCTTAGAGAGAGAGATGTGGGCAGCAACAGGCTAAGTGACTTGTCCAGGGTTACACAGACGATATGCATTAGGGGTGGTGGGATTCATACACAAGTCCCAGTTCCAAGGCCAGCCCTCTTTTGGCATACTTCTCCTTATCTCCTTAATAAACATTAAGGGCTATCTAAATACAATTTATTATTGTTGTTGTTATCCAAAGGCTACAAAAAGATGATGATGTGAAGGTCACAAAATAAACATTTAAATTGGGTCAGTACAACCTTACTCCAGTCTCAATACCACTAAAAGGCCTTAACTAACTGCCTATTTGGCTGTTGAGTTGCCTTTTACCCAAAGCTTTGCAGATCAAGTAAATGGCTCCAAATAAAACCCGCCTGCACAACGAACCTGTGCCATGCACACCCTTTCCCAGTTCTTATGTGCCATGAACCAAGCTAATCAAAAGAGAGTCTGAGTCCTATTGGACAAGAGTTCATTTAAACCACATCTGTTGCTCATCAAACTTCCATTTGGGGAATGGATAGTTCTCTTTTACAGTTAGATTTTGCTGGGCTTTACAGCATCTCATAGCCTGTGTTCCATTTCACAATATACCAGCACATCCGTGCTGTCAGGTCCCTGGCCTGAATACCACACTCCTTATCCCTCCACTCCACTTTCTACTTCAAAGGATTCCTCACTTGACTAATTCTAGAACATACATTGATTTTCTCTCATTTGTTGTGGTTGACAATAGGAGGGCTGACACAGCAGCATTGCTAAAATGACAGCTCATTTCTATTCCAGGGGAAGGAATTCCTATTAATGCTCTTAATGAGGAGCATCCCTATGAGAGATGGGGAATCATCTACGCTTAGCAGTAACCTGATTAGGATTGCAAATACATGGTACTTAGAAAGGAAATAATCAGACAAGGAAATGATTTAAGCAGATCCAAATTAATAGGAAGGATTAGTTCACTGCAGTTTCCTAATGGTGGCTTGTGTATTTGACATAGATAAGATCATAGGGTGGAAGGTAGATTTGGAATTGGTCTTCAGATGCACTGACAATCCATTGGAAAAGAAACTTACCGGATATACTGCTATAGTAAGACATGCTCACATTTTCCTAGCAGGGAGGGGTGTGTGTGTGCGCTGTGGTGATGTTATAAATTTCAGGAAAGGTAAAGAAATTACAGGTTATGTTATATATGTTGATATAGTTGACAAATATTTTATGCACAAGCTTATAGTATTCCTACTATGTGTAATAATAGTCCTACTATTGGCAAGCAATGGTTTATCCAAAAAATGCAATCCAGCAAAATTTACTATGTGTGAGATACTATACCACAAACTATAGGTACAAAGATGAAAATTGATTCAGCCCTTTTCCTTAAGGAGCTTAAATCTAAGAGGGTGCATGCATGTGAAACATTTTATACACACACATATACACAGTACACACACACAGTACACACACATATATACATATGTATGTATGTGTGTATATATACACACACACACACACACACACACACACACACACCACACATACCTACCTACCTACATACACACATACAACAAAATGTGATGATATGTTCTAAAATTTTGTTAGGAAATGAAGACAAGCTCACTGTCTTGTAGTTTGTGGTCATGATCATTTTCTTCTCTTCTTTGAAAACTGGGATAACAGCTGCCTTTCTCCAATCTGGCAGCACATCTAAAATCCTTCAGTATCTCAGTATCTTTCAAAGATCTCTGATGGGGGAAGGGAGTTCCTTTGGCTTGGTGACTTAAATTCATTGAGGACAGCTATGCACTCTCTTTCTTTCCCTTCTTATCTTAAATACCAACTTCCTATTATCAATCCTTGCTTTATCTTTTCCAATCCAATGATTATTCACCTTGGCAGAGAAAACAACAGCAAAAGCAAAGGTGAACGATTTTGCCTCCTCTGTCAACCATTAGTATCATCTCATCCACCCTGGGAGCAGCAATCCTATTTCTTTTGGTCCCACTATTTCGCCAATGTAGGATTTTTAAAAAATTCTTTTTTATTGTTATCTTTGCTCACCAATCTCAAGGCATGCTGGGCTTTAGAGGTCCTGATAGTATTCTTATAGGACCGAGCCCCATTTTTGTATTTGTACAGATTGATGCAGAATGAAAAAAAGCACAACTAAAAGAACAAAATGACTAGAATAATTTAAATTAAAACAATATTAAAGGGAAGTAATCTCAGATGAAATTCCAAGACCAGTCTTAGTTGGGAGGAGAGACGTTGCAACATTTCCTTGGAGGTGGGGGATTTTGGAAGGCTGGAGAGTATTGCATATGATAGCAGACATCATTGCTGTATTAATTTTGCTTGACTTATTGTTGTTACAAAGGAAGGTCGTGTGTGCGTACGTGTGTAGCATTAGAAAATGACAATGTCAAATGACGAAAGTCATGCATAAAATTTTAAAAATGAAATATATGGGATGGCTAAGTGGCACAGTGAATAGAGAACTGGCCCTGGAGTCAGGAGAATCTGAGTTCAAATCCAACCTCGGATGCTTCACACACTTATTAGCTGTGTGACTTTGGGCAAGTCACTTAACCCTAATTGCCCTCCAAAAAGCAAAAAAAAAAAAAAAGATGAAATATAGTACAAAATGAATAAACTCTAAGTTGACTGATGAGTTCCCTGCATAACTAATCATGTTGGTTCTTTAGGCAACTCTTTTTCTCTTTAGTGGAATTTAGTTTTTGCTTTTTCAGAATTTCAGTCTTGAGAATTTCTGTATTTCATAGATCGAATTACCTTCTAGAATTTTAGTGAATAGGATTCTACCTCTCCTTTTTCTGAATTAAAATTTAAGAAGGGAAGTCAGTTCATATATAAAATGAAACAAAATATAAAAATAAATGAAATTTGCTCCTCATCAATTAAAGATATGTGTCTATACTTGGTATTTCCCCTACCATTAATTCTAGATTGGAGTTTTTATTTCACCACTAAAATTCCCATCATTTCCACTCCAGTGACACATTCTTTTTTGTTGGTAAAAATCATAGTTAGAATAGAATTTCCCCTTATTTGTTCCTCTACCTTATCATTAAAGCAAGTCAAGATGTTATTATCTATTCTGCTTTTGGCAGAGATTTTGTTCTAGCATATGTTCAGATAATTAAAGTCTCCTATCACTGTTATATGATACTACTTTTCTAGACCAGACTCAAGTCCTGTGGTGTAATGGGTGGAGTGCTGGACTTGGAATCATCAAGACCTCAGTCCAAAATGCACCGTTGACACATACTAGCTCTGCTTCCATGGGCGAGTCACTTAGCAAGTAAGTCTCGGTTTGCTTATTTGCACAATGGGGAAATTATCCTCCTTATAGTGGTATTATTTGACTCATAATCATGTATGCAGAAAAAGCAGTAGTTCTGGAGTCAAAGAACCTGAGTTCAAATTCTGCCTCTGCCTTCTTACCTGCAAGACTTTGTGAAAGTCATTTAGCATCCTTGGGATTCAGTTATTTCATCTGTAAAATGATGAGATTGGGCTAGATGGCCACCAGGCTCTCTTCTAGCTCTAAATACAAAATCTTATGATACAAACCATCATCATTGACATCTCTTTCTTGCCCTCCTCTTCACTTTCCTTTCTTTTCAGCTGTTTCCTAGTAGACTCTGATGACAATAGCACTTCTGTTTGAACTTTACACAAGTGTTCTTCACCCTCTGCAACCTTAGCTCAGTGTTTCTTTTCTCTGGGATTGTGTATTGGTGGATTATTAGGGTAGGGATGAGGAAGGGAGGGACAGGACACAAGGAAGACAAAGAAAGTTTTTCTTTTTTGAGAATTAATTCAGAGTTGTAAGCATTAATTTCCTTCACCTCCAGTCATAGAAAACTCATTCCCTTCATTCCATTTTCCTGTAAGCATTGGAGTGGCTGTTTAAAAAAAAAATCCAAAAAGACACTACAGGCTACAATGCAGTCTGCGTCATTCCTTCACTCACTTCTCCACCCCTTCTCCCAGAAATTCCTAGTGCATTAGCTATTTATCTGTAGCTACTTCTAGTTAATATTAAATTATCTTCCATGGGAATATGCCCCCATTTCCGTTTGCCATGCATCTCTTCAATATACACTGCAGTATGGTCCAATTTATGATAAATGAATTTGCTGCACCTCATTTTACATTGCTAACAAAGAGTTATCATCAATTACAAGACAAAGGAAACTTGTCAACACTAAGTTCTAGTTTTTAATAGTTGGCATATTTCATCTTATACCAAGTCAAGCGTCTCATGCTGTAGCAGTCAGGCATTCCTGATAATCATTGGAGTTAAAGCTTCACAATGTGGTTCTTTTATCTAGTTTTCAGTGAATCCCCTGCTTATGTGAATACCTTCTATTCAAACAAAAGCACAAAAATACATCTCAAGGACAAATGTTTTGATTCTATTTAATTCTAGAGTTTATCAAATGCCTACTATGTTCAAGGCACCATGCTGAGTTATGGAGATACAAACAAAAACATCTGCTCCTTGCCCTCAAGGGGTTTATCCCTCCTTAGAATGGAAGGAAAAGTGATATATACATAGTTAATTATAATAAAAGATAGAGAATAATAAGGGCAAAACCCAAGTACTCTGATGATACTTGAGGAAGGTAGGAACATATTCAAGAAGGTGGGATCTGGAAAGGAATCACTGAGGAGGTGACTTCTAACCTGAAGTGATAGAAGATAAGAATTCTTAAAGAAAGTTCATTTTTAGGTGAAGATAAGGTAGGAATGCATCTTAAGTAGGGGAGAGAACTTTTATAAATTCACTGAGGCTAGATGTGAGTTGTTATTTTTTTTTCTTTTTGGAGGGGGGAAGGTTGGGCAATTGGGGTTAAGTGACTTGCCCAAGATCACACAGTTAGTGTCTGAGGTCACATTTGAACTCAGGTCCTCTTGATACAGGGCCAGTGCTCTATTCACTGTGCCACCTCGCCTCCCCAGAGTGGTTAATTTTTAAGAAAGGAAAAATGTGGGTCACAAAATTTGAGAGACAGATAAAATTTTTTCACATTTCAATTCAACAAACATTTAGTCAGTGTATGTGTTAGGCACTGGTTGGGAAACACTAATCCAGGGCCAACACCCACCATGTTTCCTGAATCCTTTCTACAATATCTCTGACAAGGGGTTATCCTTCTTCTGATTGAAGACTTCCATTGTTGAGGAATATAATGAGGTAAGCCATTGCATTTTAGGACTGCTCTAATTATCAGGTAAGATAGTGACTGTCAATAACATTATCTTTGATGGGAATTTAGTAAAGATTAATATGTTAATGCTTAGTTCATAAATAATAATATTCAATTATTCAATATGTATGTGTGTATGTATGTATGTTATCTATCTATCTATCTATCTATCTATCTATCTATCTATCTACCTACTTAGCTTTGATTCGACAAACTCCAAACTAATAGTAATTACCTTCATTGAGATAGGTGAGGTAGACTAGTAAGAAGTACAATAATCCAAAAGTGAAGTCCTAGAAGAAGGATGTAGGGACTAATCAAGGAGTAAGAAAAGGGAGCAATTGAAAGGGCTGTTTAATTCAGTAAGTAAAGCTAAATAATTGATCAAAGTCTGCATGTAGGAGTTACTTCAAATGAATATAGTTCTTGCCTTGAGATTCCCTGACATTCAAGTATTCTTAAATTGAGATCCATGGATAGATTTCAGGGGGTCTGTGAACTTGGATGGGAAATTATACCTTTATTTTCACTAAACTCCAAGTGAAAGTTAGCATTTCCTTCAATTATTTAAAAACATTATTCTGAGAAGGGATACACAAGCGCCACAAGGATGTCAAAGAATCCATGAAACTAAAAAGTTTTAGAGATGAAGGAATTGGGAAGGGAAAAAAAGGAGGGAGGGAAGAAAATTTAGAACTCAAAATCTTATAAAAGTGAATGTTGAAAACAAAAAATTAATCAATTAATTAATTAGGCATTTGTTCAGCTCTTCCTATGTGCCACACACTATGCTAAGCACTTTACAAAAATCTCATTGGATTTTACCACAACTCTGCAAAGTAGGCGCTACATGGGGTAATAGAGGCTGGGGAAGCAGGCTGGGAAAATAACAACTGATCCCATTTATATAAGTGTGTCCCAAATGTCTTAAGGTAGTTTTAAACTATTAAAACTAAAAATTCCCATAAGACTTTTGGGACATTTTATATGGTGCTTAACAAAGCAAAGCTTTAGAACATTCTACATAGTGCTTAACAAAGCAAAGCTTTGGGACACTCTATATGGTGCTTAACAAAAAGGGAAAAGAATGTGCTGTCTTAAAACCAACCCTATTAGGCAAGTAGTGCAAGTATTTTTATTTCCACCTGATAGGTCAGATAATTGAGGCTCATAGAAATTAATTGACTTTCTTATAGTCACATGCATAGTAAGTGGAGATCTACATCTTCTGCCTTCAAGTCTCGTACTTTTCCCAGGAAAGAAGGAACATATAAAAACTATTTATTAAGCATTTTCTATATGCCAAACACTATACTAAGAAATGTTGGCATTCAGTCATTTCAGTTGTGTCCAAATCTTTGTGACCCCATGTGAGGTTTTCTTGGCAAAGATACTCAAGTAGTTTGTCATTTCCTTTTCCAGTTCATTTTACAGATGAGGAAACTGAGGCCAATAAAATTCAATAACTTACTCAGGATCACATAACTGGTAAGTGTCTAAGGCTGGATTTGAACTCAGGTCTTCCTGACTCCAGGTGAAGCACTAGTCAATGTACCACCGATTTGACCAGATGAAGAAATAGGAACACAAATGAAAAAGCAATAGGTTTCCTGCCCTCAAGGAATTTGGATTCTATTAAAGGGAATCAACACACATAAAAGAATGGTTGTCAGGCCTTAAGAGTGTCTTTGAAAGGAAATACAAGCAAGTCCCATCTCTTCAACTTGTTGGATGGCATTACAAGGAGGCAGTGGTGGTAGAAATGGACTGGCTATATGTGTGAAAACCTCACACCTCTTTAGAATTTTCTGGTCAAGTTGCTTCCTTGCTCCCGTCTCCTTCCCCTAGCCCAAGCTGCTGCTCAGCAGGCAGCAGCAGAGGTCCCTTCCCTTAACCCTCCAAACTTGGGTAACAGTGATTGTTACCATTCACAACACTCCGGAGATCTTCCTGGCCAGGATCTAAGGGTGTGGATTTTGAAAGAGAAATCTACCCTTTTAAAAATATTTAGGTGGTGACAACAAAGACAGAGCGACCCTGATATCCAGGCAGTGATGTCATATCCTGTTTTGTCACACCCTGACACACTGAGACAAATAGATTATAATTTGCTACAGCTTTCCCAATAAGTCTATGGTTGTGTCTGTAACATAGAGCACAAATCATTTGGCACAGAAAAATGGTTGTCCTGGAGCTACCTCAGTGAGGAGAGTACTAAGAGGGATATTTCTAGATCTTGAGTCCCATGCCTTACCTCTATCCTCTTACCCTCTTTCCCCCTAGAAAAGATGAGCTAGAGTGAATTGATTCTCTTGAATTTTAATACCTGGTCTGATTTGATTATAGTTTTGTTTTATGGTGTTAGAAGGATTAGAACTGGACAAGCTCAATGTATGATGTTTGGGAATGTATGTAGCTCATGTCAGCTTGAACTTTATTTTTCAAACAGAGCTTTAGATTTCAAATATCATCACACAAACAGGACACTACAAGAGAATTTGTAGTTGAAAGATGTCCCAATTTCATTTCATTTTTAAACAATAAAGGAAACTTTTGCTTGAAAAGTACAGAAAAGCAACTGGTTTAAAAATACCAAACTAAAATCATAGACTGTTTCCTCCAGAAAGGCCCTAGGAGACTTAACCCTCTCATTTAGGAGACAAGGAAACCTGAGATCATAAAGAAAGTAACTTCCCTATAGTTTCTTCTCTCACTTCCATTTCTTTGCCTCTCTATTCACATGAACACTGCCCTAGTTCAGGCCCTTATCACCTATTTAGGCAGTATCCTAATTACCTGATAATTGGTCTTTCAGCTTCCAAACTCTCCCTTCCTCCAATCTATCCTCCACAAATTGAGAAAATTATCTTTTGAAGGCACAGGCTGACTATGCCACTTCTCTGCTCAAAAACTTTCAGAGGCTCCTAGCCTTTAGGATAAAAATCACTACCTTAATCTGCCAGTTAAAGTCTGCCTGAATTTTCCTCCATCTTTCTTTCAAATTAAGTCCCTTCATGCACTCTATATTTCATCCAAACTGGACTACTAGTTGTTTCCAGAACATGATCTGCCACCTTTCACCTCTGTTCTAAGTTTGGAACACAAGCCCTCCTCACCTCTGCCTTTTAGAATGTTTCTCTGCCTTCAAGGCCAATCTCTTTCATGTGGCTTCCCCTGATGCCCCAGACAAAGCTTATACTATCTACCTCATAGATTGATTAATGAAAATACTTCACAACTTTTAAAGCTTTATATAAATGTGAGCTATTATTATTTAAAATTATTTTGTCTTAGTAATGACTTGGTAAAAAGTCATATGGTTAGTCTATAATGTATGGTGATAAAACAAAGGTGAATTCCAATCTTTCTGTGGCGAATTAGCAAATAGAAAGGAGTACACTGAATCCAGTAGGAGAAAGTGGGAGGAATTTTGCATATTCTAGTCTCATTTCATATACATCACATAAATGATTGTAAAAAACCACACATACGTATGTGTAAAGAAAGACATGTACATATGAGTACAGGATGCCTCCCCCCATAAAATGCCCTATCCTTGATGACAGGGCTGGTTTTTATTTTGGTCTTTGTATCCCCAGTATATAGTAGGGTTTAATAAATGCTTGATGTTTTTAGACAAATCTTTCTAGTAGATACTTCTGTGATATTTGAGCAAGAGCAGAATGGGCATTTCCTCATGCGTCACTGACTGCTTCTAGGAGAGTTGAGAATGAGACATGGAAAGACAACTACTGTTTGCTGATAGCTATGAAGGGCTCCAATTACCTCTTAGCTAGGCTTTCATCTTCTTTTGTTGAATACAAATAGCATCCGGCAAGAGATTTTCATTGTACTGAATGACTCCAACATGGTAAGGGAAGACAGAAGGCCTTTGCTATATAAGAATATTGGTTTGGAAAACTTGTTGTAAACAACTGAATAAAAGCACTCTTATTGGAATCCATGCTTACTTTTGAGGAGCCTTCCACAGTATTCGTTGTCAAGGGGTTTGCCTATTTTTATAAAAAGGGAAGTAGGCAATTATTTTGCCACATTATCCACACATTCTCAATGGAGTTCTGCCTTTCATCAGAAATTATAATACTTTTAAGCCTGATTTCTTTATAACTTCAACAAGGTTTGCAATCACATTTTTCCAGTGGGTTGAAATGAGACCAAATGACCTTAAAAGTATGAATGGAAAAGATATTTCTCCCACGGCATATTTCTTTCATTGCTCTGGAAATCATAATATCCCCTTTTCAAAAATTAACTGGGAAAAAAGCGTAAGATCTACCAGAAGTTTTAAAAATAATAGTTAAAAAAATCAAATTCATTCTTGGAGTTAACATTTCAGAATAGGCACTTCCTCTTGAATCATTAAGATGACTATTTCTCCCTATAGAAGAGTTAAGAATTAGAAATTGGTGAGGATTAAACTGTCCAAAACAGATTTGTAGTTTGATAATCATTATTTTTAATTAAATTTGAAAGTGAATGAGCAGGCTTTCTTAAAATATATATCAGACATATATTTAACTCACTGAGCTACTGAAGATGTTACCGTTCACTTTTCTCTTGGGTAAACTCTAGTATCTGTAAGAATACTTAAACTTCTTATTGGAAGATAGATCTCAACAAAATTATGTTTCCTTAAATAGTAAGAGAATGTGACCTAATTTTAGATCATTTTTCATCTGTGACATTTTTAGGCATACAAGTACTGTACAGTGTAGAGGATGGTTTTCTAAAACAAAGCTATAGTCACATTTGGCAGATAGCTCATTTTAACAGAGTTTTGTTTCTCTAGTTACAACAAATTATTTATAAAGCCTATAAATCTGAGTAATAAATGTTTTCTCTGGTCCTCGTCCAATAATACTTATTGAGTATGACAAAACACCTCAACTGTGTACTCTGTAGTAACAGAAGGAAGCTTACGTAGGCTGCCTTGGGAAGGAATAGGTGACTTTGTCACTGGAGGTCTTGGAGACATTATGTAATTATGTCAGGTGGAACATAGAAGAGGAGATTTCTGCTTGTGCATGGGGTGAACTGGATGACCTCTGATGTCCCTTTCAATTCTGAGATTCTATGATTCTCTGAAAAGATGATCTGAATACTCTACAGTTCTTTTATTATGTCAGCAAGTCATTCCCATAAGAAAAATCCACCTAGCAAAATCAAATTCCTCAGGAAAACAAGTAAACCTTCCTTCCCCAAATAATAGAAAAAGATCTAGTAACTCAGAAGACAAAAAAGAGTTGGAGGAATTTCTGATCATTTCCTATTTCCCTTTTTTTATAAGGATGATCTTAAGGTCTGCAGAAAAGGAGGGTGACTTCTGGCAACATTTTTGCTTTAGTAATAATGATACTATTAACCAAAGCTAGCATTCATCGTAGTGTTTGTATGTTTGCTAAATGTTTCACAGATACTTAATTTCATGTGCATGGTGCAGGTGAGAGCCCACCTGTGCCCTAACCTTTGAGATTTATTGCTTATGTCTTTCCATAAATCCTTAGAAGATCCTAGTTATCTTTATTATATAGCCAAATCTCACTACAAGGAAACAGTGTACAAGTCCTGTGGAGTCTATGATGACATTAGGTCTGCATTAGAAGGTACATGTGAAATGAATAAAATAGCCTGCAATGTCTCGCTGGCACTTTTCCTGATGTTCCGGGCCCATCTCAGGAGTTGCAATTTATACAGCTCCTTAAGGACCATATTCATCACCTTCTCTTCAGTTCAACTGTCAAGAGAAACTAAAAGACACTGGGATGTCCAGTGTGACTGGCATTTGAGTGACATCCAGCTATGCAATTTCACATCTAATCAAGTAAGATGGTAGTTCTCACTGGCCTATTGTATCTGAATCTGTTTTTGGATGAGCTCCAACTGGCTTAAATTCAAGTCTGGAAAATTGTGTGCAGAAGATGGAAAAGATTTGAGCCAGAGTACAAGAGGATAAGATAGCGCAGGAATGTCTTCCCGCGATGTCAAAATAATATCTATTGTAGGAGTTGATTTGCTGTTGATTAGTTCACCAAGCTTTCTCAATTGCTGAAAGGTAATTTTCCGCTTTCAGCTGGCCACTTGCCAAAATGGATTGGGGCTAGGAGGGGATCAGAAGGTTGTACAGAGGTATTCCCACCAAGGGATCTCATCAGCCTGGGCTCCTAACTGAGACAAAGCTGAACTCCACATCGACTTCATGCCCTGTAATTTCTTACCCATTTGAACCTTTCTGGTGCCCTCGTGTCTGAAATTTTTGTTCTAAAGAATACTGGCCTTAGAAGAGAATGTGGAGCTGTCACAGTGACTTGCTGTGAGATGGGAGCAAAGGATTACTAACAGAGGGGCAATATGATAGAGTGAATAGAACATAGAACTTGGAGTCAAGAAGGCCTGGGTCCAAATTCTACCTCATACACTTAGTAGCTGTGTGACCCAATTTCATTCAACTCAACAAAAATTTCATTAAGTACCTACTACATAAAAAAGTATTATGCTATGTGCTGATACAAAGATAAAAAAAGTAAGATAGTTCCTGCCCTCAAGGAACTCAGAGTCTAGCAGTGGGAATGCAATGTGTATATATATGACTAGTATGAGAAAAGGTAGAATGTGATGAAGAGAAAAGAGAAATTCAGAAAAAATGTTCCAAGAAAACTAGATGAGGAAGATAATGCTAAAAGCTACAGAGAAATTAGAGAAAAGTTTATAGAATGGCACCCAAGTTGAGCTTTGAAGAATGAGAGGGATTTTTCAAAGAGAAGATGGGGAAGGAGCATATTTCAGGCATGGGGAAAACCTCTGCAAAAGCATGAAGGGGAGGAAAAGCCAGGTTGAGTGCAGCAAAGTGCTATTAGTCCAGTGGCCTGGAATCCTGACTTACTAGAGGGCAATAGTAAATTGAGGCTAGAAAGGTAGGTTGGAAGCAGATTATGGAGGTATGGAGGGCCTTAAATGACAAGTTTGTATTTTATGAAAAAGGCAAAAAAGAGTCATTGAAGTTTTTTGCTAATATGAAAAATAAAAATTTCTTGTTCTTTTTACATATTTAACTGTTGGAAGCAATCTGACGTCTTGGGCAGTGTACTGGAACAGAAACTGTTGCTTTTAATTCCTACTGTTTTTCCTTGCCTAGGTGATCTTGAGCAAATCCCTTTAAAGTTTTGTCACCTCTAAAATGGGTGTGATAATTGCCCAAGGAGGATCCAAAACATTATCAAAATAAAATGTGGTATTATATGTCACAAGACTCTGGAAAGGCTGAGGCACTACCCAAATATAAAGGTTTTATTATCAACAACAATAATAATGGTAGTATATCATACAATTATTTTGAAATAGATCTCTTGCTCTTAAATTCTAAAATATTTTCAGGAAACAGTTCTAGATGTGGACTCAAGAAACCTGGATTCAAATACTGTTTTTAACACTATGCAACCATAAACAATTCACTTAGCCTTTTGAAGACTGTTTCATCCTCTGTAAAATGGGTATAATAAAATGAGCATAATATCTTTGGAGCCTCCCTCATAAGGCCCCAATGAGATAATGGATGTAGTAGAATCCTTTGTCAAACAAAGCACTATATAAATGCCACCTATCATTATTTGGCTACACTGGGTTGAATCATTAAACCATCCAGCAGCTTTAATATACAACAAGTCATTATTGAAAGAGTGCCAAGTAACAGTATTAAGGGAGATAGGGAGATTTATGTCACACAACTAAAGTATTCCATTGCCCCACTTTAGCCTTTTTTGAGAAGTAGGCTGAATTGTTGAATCTGGGAATCTGAGAACTTTTCTAAATTTTCAAAGTTAGAGGGTCTTAAATCAGGTCCAGAATGAAAACTGAAGTTGAAATTGAACAGGTATGACTCGTACTATATCTGTCAAGTTGCTGCTCTTGATTAATTTTGAGATTGGACATAAATAGTCCGCTGGAAATGGAATTGACAAGGCTTGACAAATGATTGACTATGGGGGTGGGGAGAGAGTGAGGGGTTGGAATGTGAACCTAGGTGACTGGAAGGGTGGTTGTGCCTTCCAGGAAACTGAGGAGGAAAGGTGGGTTTACTGGGAAAGGTAATGAGTTCTGTTTGGGGCATGTTGAGTGTGAGATGTCCATGAATCATCCAGATGGACGTATCAAGCAAGAATTTGGAGATGTAAGAATGGAGCTCAGAAGATGGACTCATTCCATTGTCTGCAATAAATCTTAGATCGGTCATGATTTTTTGTCTTTTAATTTACCAGACAACTCTTTCCTTTAGTGATGACACAAAGATGGTAAACAATGAAATCAGTTTTTTTCCCCTATACAGAACAGTGTAAATTGTTCCTTACCTAAGACAAGTTAAGCAGCTATTTCCAAGGTGTTCTATTTATGAGATTTAATTAATGTATTTATTTTATTTTTGCAGAATTTTGCATACTTTTCTGAATCTATGTTAGGGTTGGTTTATAAATTTAAATATTTGGCAAAGCATAAAGTGAAGCTAGAGGGCAAAGGCTGCCCCCCCGCCTTCTTTGTATCCCCAGCACTTAACACAGTGCTGGCACATAGTAGGTTCTTAAATATTAGTTGACTAAAACAAATACTTTTATCAATGATCATGGTAAATCGGATGATCAGAGTGGGCTTGATCTTAGATTACTGCTGTTGTGTGAATGAGTCAATGATATGGAAGTTAAGAGCAGAAGAAAATGTTATATATAGCGACTGTATTGCTTCTTTACCCAAGTTGGATTTAATATTCATCATGTTTTAGAAGTCAATGTATACTTGATTCTTTGGGGAGGAGACAACAACTTTAAATGAATTCAGAGAATATCTGGTATCTGATAGCAACACTTACCTTCATCGCTCTAATTCCCACTCTTTCCTCACCCCTGCTTTTTATGTAGAAAGTAGTGTTGGTGCAAGGAAATATTAGAGTGGCTAGTGTGAAGACCAACAAGTACTTCATTTAGTCAAAGACTACAGAATACAGTCCCTCCTCATCACAACACAGACAGACAGACTCACATACACACACACAAATGTCAGGCTGCCTAGAAACAAGATTATCTGGTCTTCCTGGTGTTCTTTATGGCCATTGAAAATGTCTGGGGGGAGGGGAAAGAGAAGAGAGGAAGCATTTCAGCTGGATATGGTAGATTAATATGGAACCAAACTTAGTGAGGCAGAGGACTGTTCATCTGGTCCCTTGTCATTCCTACCCCCAGGGCCACTCAAGGAATGTGAGCCCCAGATCCAGGAAGGGCCTATATTAGAACATTCTTCCCTGTCCAGACCGGATGGCTTCCGGTAAACCTAACGCTCTAAGCCCCAAAAGATTGTTTTTGTGGTAAAACTAGTTCTTCTTTGTAGTACTGAATAAAAAAAACACAACTAACTTCTATATAAAACACTTGAGTGGAGAACACTAATGAACTATATCAACTATACAACAACTAGCAAGACAACTTTTAAAATAGGCATAAATGCTCACAGTGAAACACTTTATAACAGGAAAAAATTTTAAGCCAATCTCTCTAAGGATGTCCATGATAAAAAGAAAAACAGGGTGCTTTTATTGAATACATATATGCATGTATACATGATACATATATATGTTATGTGTATTTATGCATATGTGTGCATATATGTATGAATATATGTCTATCAAAGTAATGTTATATAAAAAGAGAATGTGTATCCAGCTTCATCTAAGACACAATAGTGGGGTATTTTTTTCATTAATTTTTTTCCAGGAATGTTATCTTTGCCCTGATAAATATACAGGAATATATGAATGTCCTATAAATACGGCACTCAGAAAGCTTCTGCTTGGTAATGGCAGTACAAGATATTCAGCTCTCAATAAAAACAGGCAAACAGTATCTGATCCAATTCAACAAGTATTTATGAAGTACCTATTCCATACAAGAGGCAATGTGCCAGGAGCTGCTGATACAAAGTCAAAACAAAAACAGTCCTTGCCCTCAAGGCACTTGCATTTGACTCACAAGACAATAAGTTTTATTTTATTAAACAGTACAAACAACTAAATGCACTAAAATTATCAGGACTAGTAAAAATATTAGGGATGATTCTTCATGTCAGGAATCTATATTTGAGCTCGGACATCATGTAACTCTTTCTATAGCATGCTGATAACTACCCCTGATGTAGAAGCTAATTAAAATACAATATGCATTTATTAAATTCTTTTTACATGCAAATTGCTAGAGTCTATATTTGACCAGACTAAACAGGGATGCATTTACTGTTGGAGCAGAAAGGATAAGGACCACAGAAAAAGGACACAATGACAGAAAAATAAAATAAAATAAATGTCTCCTTTCATCTAGTATGTGATGACATTTCTTAATGCTCAATTTGGTATGTGTATTTATGTATATGTGTATATGCTCAGTTTGGTAATGAATTTTAGAGATTAGGTATTAACCACGCTATCATTCCAGTTTTTTTTCTTCTCATAAATCTATTCCCTTCTATTTTATCTTAGAGAACCATACTTCTCAACTCCAAGAAGGCTCTTGCACCAGTGAGACAGGATCTATAGACTAAATCAGTAGGGGGTAGAATCCTGAGAAATCTGAATTTAGACTATCAGAACAGGAAATAGGTGTGTGCCAACTACATAATCAAATTTACAGTGAGATAAGAATGTGGACCTTCATGGATACTAGATAAAAGAAACTGGTTTTATATCTAGCAATGAAAGAAGATTGTTGGGATAACTTCAGTTTATCTTTTTTTCTTACTTTGCTATGGTATTTCTTACTTTGCTACTTTTTCTTATTGGTTCTTTGTTTTAACACAAAACATTTATCTCAGGCAATGTAGATTCAACCTTAGTTCATTGGATTCTAAATGAAAAATGTATTCTAACCATTTAACATTCATGTCTGACTACATGGTAGAAGAAAAAGAATGCAGACTAATATTCCTTATGCAGGAATCAGGGGAAATACTTTAAAAAATCCAATTGGATAAAGTTAGAACCAAAAGCTTCGTTTTAAATTTGAAATAAACCTCAGTTTTCTAGAAATATTAAAAAGTTACCAAACTTGTCCCCTCTCAATATATTTCCACAAATTTCACATTTGCCAATTGATTTTTAATAGGAAGTGCTGTCAAAAATGAAGCATTATCTCAAGAAACAATCTCAATTGAATTATTTTGTAAATTAAAGGCATGTTTTAGAAAAAAAAATGTGAAATGTTTTCTAAGCAGCTAGGTTTTGTTTTGTTTTTATTCTTCCCTAGCAAAATATCTGGTCCATGTTCATGGCTGACCCAAAGTCCATGCATTACTAAAAGCTGTCCATTCCAACTACCTCATCATGTGATTGTGGGCATCAAAAATGAGCATGTAGGTTAAAAAATGACTTTAAAAATATAAAGCACATTCAACTACTTTTTCATTCGGTTATGGTTATTTATTCTTTGTGAGAAAGTTGAAGGGACAAAAAGATGACCTCCAACCAAAAATCAAGTAGATTTGAAAACTATGTGTCAGAGATGAACAAGAGAGAAAACACTGAGATGAAGTTAGAATGAAGAATATGATTCAAGGCTGCCTGTCCATTCCCTTCGTGCGTTTCTTGAAGGCAAGTTAGTACCTACACTGCCATATCAATTATATATGTTGGCTACCACACAGTTCATTGTTTTTTCTCTAGAATAAAATACAAACACCTAGCTTACCAGTTAAATCCCTTTATGGTCTGATTTCAGCCTGTCTTTCCTTCATTTATAGTAAGGACTTAATAAATGTTATTTTATTCATTCATTCAACATTTGGACTAAACTGTTTCTTCCTACAACATTACATTTAAGCTACCAAATTGTGCTTTTTACAGACTATCCTCAATGTTCCCTCATGATATTCATTTAATGTTCCTTAGAATATGCTCTCCCTTCTCACTTGTACCACTTAGAATGCCTAACTGCTTTTGAGATTCAGCACATTTGCTAGTTCTTATAGGAAGACTATCCTTATTCCCCTAGTTATTAGTACTTTCTTCTATCTCCTCAAATTTTCATGGATAATACAAGTATTTCCATTATATTCTTCTTCTTGAATGCCATGTCCTTGAAGGTAGATCCGGATTTTTATTTTGTTGTATCCTCCGATCCCACATAGTAGATGCTAAATTAATGCCTATTGGATTAAATTAGTTGATTGTCTAATTCTAAAATCTTATTTGTTGGTGATATTGTTACTATAGTTATAGAACATTTAAACTGCTCCTTAAAATGGGGAAAAGTAAAGCCATTTATATCAGACCAGGAAGGGGAAGAATCTCCATTTATTTACTAAGCTCAGACATGGCATATAGGGGGAAAAAAAACTGTCATGTCTCAAAAGAAACATTCTATATGTGATTCTATTTTTCTATACTCTATATTCATTATAGGACTCTATTAATCTGTCACATCTAGAGTAAACCACACCATCTTCCTGTCTCTTTCTTGAATTAAGCTGTTGAGAAGATGGAAATAGGGAATCTGGGTCCTCTCTTTTCTGGAGCTCACTTCTCTTCATCTGAAATTTAAGTTTTCAGGTTTTGAGAGCTTCATGATGAAGTATGAAACAAAGTGGTTTAATATGACCTTCTGTTCCAAAGAAGATTGATTATTGGCAGGTGAAGGGGTGGCTTTAAATAGACACTGGTTCTATTAACAGGACCTATTACAGAACAGTGGTTTGGGCAGTTTAGTCATAGTGATGAAATAAAATTGAAGATAATTTTTTAAAAATCTGACAATATTATACATAGGTGCACAATACTAAATCAAGTGATCAATCAAATTTTTCACTGTAACTAATTCATACTTGCTTGAGTTTGATTATAGCTATTATCCTACAGTATCCTTTCAATCTTACTTGAAAGTAGTGCAGATATGACCTATGAGCTGTAACAAAAATTATGAACTTGGCCTCTATTCAAGTGATGACATACTAAAACTGATGAATCTTAATTTTATAGTTTGGTAGGATAAAAAGCTAGAATTGGACAGTGAAAAAAAATGTCCAAGAAAAAAAAAAGATGAACTATTATTCGGTGGTTAACATAGGGATATTTCCCTATTGCTTTCTAATTAAGAAATGAAATAATTATTTCCCCAATAATAATTTGTTTACTTAAGCGTATACCATGTATATTCAAGGCCCTGTACTAAACTAGGTGCTGCAAATAATGAAAAACAGTCCCTGCTTGGGTTCTGCTCAAAGCAAATAGGAGTGTTTTGGTTTACCTAGTAACTCTTGAAAGAAACTAGTTCCAGTGTTCCTTCAGGAGCTCAAATCACATTTTATTCATCTCTGGTATTACATTTTATGACAGAGGAGGAACACGTAGTCTAAACTCCATTTTAGAGAAGAAAAGAAAGAGTCAAATAAAAAGCAGTCCAGGGTTACAATTCATGACAGCATCAAGAGTCTAAGACATAACTACTCAAGATCATATGGCAGGAGGGCCCAAATAATGCTGTTTACATTTATATGAAAGAGATATATTCACCTAGAGAATTGCACCCGATCTATGGTTTCCCTAGCCAAACTCTAAATTAAAGTCATAAAATCCTGCTATAACATCTCAGGCAGTGTGGCACTGTGGAAACAACACTCAGTTTAGTATCAGGGTTTGCAACTTGGCTATTCTGCTTAGTACTTGTATGACTTTGGGCAACTCACTTCACCTCAATCACTTCACCTCTTTGGGATGCAGGTTTCTCATCTATAAACTGAGATGAGCTTTAAGATTCATTCCAATTCTAAATTTAGCTTCTAGCTGTCCATTTATAGCATTATTTTCAGTAAATACCTTAGTGCTTTGTGGAATGTCTTTTTTTCCCTTTTCTGTAACCAACGGATAACTTTAGGTTGGGGTATGCCTATACTTAGGGTTTTTGTTCTTGTTTTGCTTTTGAGGATTAGGGATGTAGCCTATGATTTCATGAGTGTGGGGAAATTCTCTAGCAAAGTAGAGCTGCAGTCATTTTGCAACTTATAGTCTTGTAGAGCTGTCTAAGGTGCTGAGCCAGAAGGTTTCAGAGGAGACACTTGAACTCAAGTCTGACTCTGAGGCCAGCTATGTTTCTTCTATGCTGTGCTGCCTCTCATGCTTATATATTACAAATCACTCATCATCATTATTATTTATTGTTTATATTGTGTCTTTCCACCAAAAGGCTTGTGACAACCACTTCAAACCTTTTCAATCTTTCCTCATACTAGTCCCCTCAATTTGTTTTGTACTTCAGTCAAGGCAGACTACTCAATCTCTCCCCTATTCCTTCAGAATTGTTTACCTCCATGCCTTTGCATACTCTATTCCTGTAACCTAGAGTGCATTCCATCCCTCCTTAACCTGTTGCTATCCTACACATTCTTTTAAAGCCCCGCTCTAACATCACTGGCGCTGAGATCTTCCTTGTTCCCCTAACGATCTTTTCCTCCTCAGACCCAATGTAGCATGTAGTCTATAACTTCCTCATTTTGTTGTTGTTTAGTTGTTTTGTGGCTGACTCTTTGAGACCCCATGGACCATAGCACGCCAATACAACACTGTTCATGGGGTTTTCTTGGCAAGGATACGAGAGTGGTTTGCCATTTCCTTCTCTGCTGGATTAAGGCAAACAGAGGTTAGGTGACTTGCCTAGGATCACATAGCTATCAAGTGCCCGAAGCTGGATTTGACTCAGAACTTCCTGACTGTAGGCCCAGTGCTCTATCCATGAAGCCTTCTAGGTTACCTACTCAAATGCAGCTGTGATTTGGACATCCCCTCAAAAATACATATCACAACCCTTCTTGTCCATCATGTGTGATTCTTTTCCATTTCTTCCTGCAAGTTTGTCTCAACATATTAGAGACCTTCTTTTACTTCTGACATTGGGAGGATATTGGTGGAACAATCTGGGTGTACTTATTATCTCTGGTCCTCACCTCAAGTCATCAGCCTCATCCTCTCTTCCTATCACATAGTTCTTTGATGACATCTTTTCCTCCTGTTCATCTTCAGAGATCCTCATTGATTAAATTGTGCAGCTGCCTCACACACATTTTCCCTTGCCCTCCTATATTATTTTGCACCCCTGTTGTTTCTGGATTTGTCATTTCCCCCCATCAGACTGTAATTTCCACGTATCAGGAATATGTCTTATCTAAACTTTCTGTCCCCCCCTCCCTTGCATCTAGCACAATGTTCTTCACAGAGCAAATTCTTCATACACACATGTTGAATGATTAATGTATAATATTGAGTCAAATAAAAATCAGAAGTGTGCATGTATGTGGAGAGAATAAGAGAGGGAAGTATAAGTGAAAACCTATGGCTACCAGAAAGTAGCCAGAGTAAGAGATAAACCAACAACTTCACAAATATTTTCTCTCAACTACGTGATTGCACTTAGAAATAAATGGGAAACTTATGACATAAAAAGGTATTCTTCACCAAATTTAAAATTGAATTTGGTAATAGAGAAATAAAAATGCGAAGCAATGGAAAGGGAGTTGGATATGGAGTCAGAGAATTTGAGTTTGAACCTCAACTTTTCCACTCACTACTTCTGTGACTGGGCAAAATCACTGAATCATTCTGAGAATAGGTCTAGATAACCTCAAAGCTTCCAGCTCTATCTAGATCTATGATCTTGGGATTCTAGGAACTTTGGCAGAGGTAATGTCAATAAAAGACCTTCCCACCATGAGGCTATGCTATGGGCAAATCCTCCACCAAAATGGCCTTTCCCCTTTGCTTTGAACTGGTTGCAGTTAACTATGCTCTTGGCTTATGACTTTGTATTAGAACAGATGGGAGAGAATGACTCCAGGTGGACTAGGCTAAGTTGCATCTTCTTTGACCTTTATCAACAATCTTGGAAGGCATTGGATGGAAGCAGACCAGACCCAAAGGGCATTCTCTAGGATATTGGTTCCATGATATTTGGTGCTTTTTAAAAATATAATTTTCCATTCAGCTGTCCTTCTGGGAATGTTTTTGTCACAGAGAAAAGAATAGATGTTTGATTGTGAGTGCAGTGGTAGAAACTAGGCAAGACTTAAAGCTGATTTTTAAAAGAAACACAACTTTTTGTCATATGTAGTTTGAATGGTAAGGATAGTCAAATCGTTTAGACCTCTTATTTTGTCTAAAAGGTATATTGTCTTATCAATTACTTCTGGAAGCTTGACCTGACTCTCCACAATGTTTTCCAAAGTTATTATTTCTATTTAAAAAGTGTGCAGGAGAGGAAGGAAGAGGGCCACATGACCCTCCTGTGAATAAAATCTCCCACTGAGCGCCCACTGATCTGTTCCTTTGTTCCATCCCAGCACTGGGGCTGAGCTCCTGCTCTCCATTAACCTTTGGTGCAGGGCCGGGCTCTCTCTTTCTCTCAGTAAAGTTTATTCAACTGTCACCATCCTATCTATTAGTCCATTAACTCAGTTGCCCCAAATCCCCAAATGATAAAATAAGTTGACTTTCTTAGGGGCTCAGGCAGGTTGGGCAAGAGGGGAATGAAAGGTGCACAGAAATGATGATTGATATTAATTGGGTTAATGCTTTCATTCATTCTGGTGTTTTACAATGCCCACTGATGCTTTGAAATCTGACTCCTGAGGGGAGAAGGACGTGTCATTTCTAATTGTCTGTGGGAAGAGGGGATGACAAGGATAGATGAGTTTTAAAGAGAGCATCCCCAAACCTCATTTTAGGTAATAACTTAAAATTCTTCCCAATAAACCTGTTACCAAAGATGTCAAAAAAGTAAAATAGATGAGTTTTGCCTTTTCTTCTGCCTTCTTATCCAGATAGAGAGGCTAATGAACTCAAGTGAAAGGGCCTTATGATAGGTAATTGAAGAAGAGAAGTTCCAAAATTGAATAACTCACTCAACAAGTGACTATTAAGTCCTTTACATAAGTATAGGATTATGCTAGGCCAGTTTCTGTCCTCAACAAGTTTATAATCTAGGTGAAGGGACAAGAGAGTCTCTCACACACACACAATAACACAAAACAAATAAAGAGAGGAGTTTATGATTGTGTGGAGATAGTAAATGCTAGGAGATCAGAACACAGTTATGTGCATGGAAGAGTTAGGGAAGGTTTCATGGTGAAAGTGATTGGACCTAGGTGTTAGTGTTTACAAAAGAAGAAAAAGGGAAAGAGCAAATGTGGAGGGAGTGTGGGGGTGGGGGACTGTATCAATGAGACTTGGAGGCAGGGCATTGAGTAAAACAGTCTGTCTGAAGCAAAGGACCCCTGAGTTAGAGATAGAGTTTCAAAGGAGAGATTTGTTGTTAGATTGTGGAAGGCCTTGAGGGTCAGGCTAAGAAGTCTGAACCACACTTTATAGGTAATAGAGAACCACTGAGAGTTTCTGAGCAAGGGAATAATAAGATAAAAGTAGAATTTTTAAAAGATTATTTTGGCATCTATTTGAAAGATGGTTTGGAAAGAAAAAAAGGTGAAGGCTGAGAGACTTATTAGTAGGCTATCAAAATAATCTATGAATTAAAGGATGAAGACTCCATGTAGAATGTATAGGAAGAGGTGGTAGTAGGAATAGAAAAGGCAGAGATAAAAGTGAGAGACAACAAAAAGAAAGCTCAATAGGCTTGTTAATTGCTGGGATATAGAAAGTAAGGAAGATAATTTGCCATAAATAATGGAGATTTATCTGACAGTCTTTTAAGTATAATATAAACAGAAATTTTGAACAGAATCTTTTCTCTAAAATACCTTCTTAAGAAATGATCATATGTGTCAAGTCACATAATCTCTAGGGACTTCAGTTTTTCAGATCTATAAAATGAGAGTGTGAAACTGGATGACCTCTGAGATCCTTTCCAAATTTAAATCAATGACCCTAAGACCCAGTAGGATAGAATTCCTATACAATTTGCTTTGAAGGCATTTTTTTTCTTCCAATTAATGTCTTAAAGAGTGAATGCTGTTCTGGAAATATGGATATGGAATTCATTCTATATCAGGACTAGTAAATGTTGCTTCTAACTCTACTTTTCAAGACTATTTGTCTTATGCATGCTTGAATAAACTAATTTATGTAACATTTAGTTAGGATCATTAAAGTCCTGCAGTATTGTTTGAATCTTCTGCATGGGACTTCCTTTGGGAAAAGCCAGCAACATAGATATTTGTACATTATGGGCTATTAAAATAACTTTCCTGCCTCCAATGTGAAATTGCCATAGGACTAATCCCTTATCAAGCCACAAACTGGCACATAATTAAAACAAGGAACCCTTCCTCCTCCTCAGTCCATATTCACATCGATCTCTTGTTTCTTGGGATTGACAAATTAGTATGATATTGTTTATTCTATTTTACTGAAAGTTGACATGAGCAAGTATCTTCCAAAGTCATGTCTCCTGAGAAGTAACCAGGGAAGGAACCTTCCAGCTTCTCTCATGAGCAGCCCCTATACAAACCTCATGAACTCCACAACAGATGATCAATAACTCAGAGAGAGCCTAGAACAATTTATTACACTGTTCAAACAAAATTTGAATACACCATAAACAATGCAGTATAGCTTTTGGAAAGTTTTCATCAAACTTTCAAATTGCTGGGCAGGCAGCAGACTGCAGTGGATCCTGTGGGAATCAGAACTACCTGCATTCGAATCCCATCTCTGACACTAGCTATGTGGCCATAGGAAAGTCACTTAAACCTCTCTGAGCCTCAGTTTCCTCATTTGCAAAAAAGGGATAATCATTCCTGTAGTAACATACCTCAGAGGGTTGTTGTGAGGTTCATGAGATATAATGTATGTAAAGTATTTTTTTCTTCAAATTTTAAAGCATCATGTTAACTTCAGTTATTGTTATTTCTACCTCTAGAATACCTCACCTTGATCTAGGCATTGAGTTACTCAGGATGTATCGGGATATACCAATGGTATGGACCCAGATAGTTTTCCATCCAGTTGTTGTTACCTTGGCTAAGATGGACATCCTGTGAGCATGAACACTTTTACAGCTGTTAAGATGCTGATGGGAACTTCATGTGTCTTGTCAGCACAAGTGCTTCAGGAAGAAACCAAATGTCAAGTTGAGGTATGTAGAAGTCACCATAAATAAGTCTCTGAATGTTTACCATCTGGAAGAGTAGATTTATACTTTGACCAGAAGCTGGATTACCCTGTGGGCATTATCTTTGGAACTGGCCTTTTTGCATTGAAGAGACAGTCTTTTCCAATTAGTACAGATAAGGCAGTCTCAGGAAAAAAAAAAAAGTGAAACAAAAAGAACTGACAACAACCTGCCTTTTCAAGGTGTGAATTAATGTTTCTCTACATTTCCTCTCTCCTTCTTAAGCTTCTTATGATAATTTTAGTTCTACCATATCACCAAGTGCTTTTAAAAAAGGCAGTCTTCTGATGAGCAGAGGGCCTTTTGCTTTGTATACTTTTGAGCTCAGATTCCTCTGACTGCAACTTATCTAGATTTGAATGTGATCAGACGTTATCTACAAGGAAGAACTGATTAACCTTGAGGAATTTCACTTTTTTTCTGGCAATATTGCTGTTTCTCTAAAATAATGTCCATAAAAATAATAAGAAAAATAATAACAATAATTCCTGTTCAGTACTTAAACCAATTCATTGGATTTTTTAAAAAACTAAGACAGTAGGAGAGAATTTGTGTAACATTTTTAATTTTTATTTTTAAAGCTCCAGTTCAGTGTAAAGCCAAAATGGAATAACTAGAATTCCAAAAGAGTTCAGCCTATGAACTTTAGTCTCATTTTGCTTATGTAATGCTATTAACATTGTCTAATATTCCATTAGAAACAATTATATGACCATTTATAAGAATATTTTCTCACCAAAGAAGGTAAGAGACTATGTGCTGAGAACTCTCTCTAAATTACTCAGCCAAGCACCAAGTTACTCCCCCCTCACTTTTTTCTTTTTCTTTTTTTTTTTAAAGAATAACTTGGTCCAAGGACCAAAATAGAGGTGGATCTTGAAACATAGTTTTATAGGTACCTTTGTAAGGTCTAATGTCAAAATCACAAAGCACCAGCCATAAATCCTGTTATTCAACCTTCTAAACATCTCTTATTTCAGAATGGATTATATACAGTATTATTTATAGATTCTCTCACCTGCAGGAGGGTGAAGACAGTGTTAGGTTTCTGTTGCAAGTATAAGAGTCCAGTAAGACCAATAATTCATGAACACCACAGGTATAAATGAGAATTAATGTATATTTGAGAGCCATTGTAAGAGTTGTAAAAGAAAATTAAGAACTCATTCCTTATAAGTTATTTTAATTTAAAAAGCTCAATACTTGTTTAGAGAAAGAAATTAATTGAAGAAATCATATTATAAAGTATAGAAGAGACCAGGTTTGTGAGGTTTTGCATTTATTCAATTCCATATATACGTATATCTGCTTTGGGCAGCATAAATGAAGACAACAAACTAAAGTGCTTAAGCACCGGGTGAGCAGGTATTTGCAATGGGAAAATGATCATTAAGACTCTCCCCTTAGAACCAAAGCCGGAAAATCTATTTCCATTTAATTAACACTTCAGATAGCCCGTTTAAAACCAATAAATGTAGTGACTTTAATGACCCATTACAGTGATGCTACTTTAGTTTTCAATGACTTGTAAAACTTTCACAAACAGATCTGCAAATGAATTACATCCATCTGCTCCTCTGCAGCTGCGAGGGAGGGCTCTGTTCAATCGTATTTTTCTACTTCCTCCTTTCCTGGTTCTCTTTGAATTCTAAAAATGTAGTTTTTATGCCAGTCTATACCCCCCCCCCCACCCCCCGCCCCAAGTCAGTCTAAAGCCCAGCCCGCGCTCTCTCAAAAGGAGTCCTCACACTTTACAGTCACCTCCAAATTACTTTAAAAACATTATGGTTTGTTCCGTGATGAGTCAGACAGAATCCCCACTGCATAAATCAGCCCAGAAAGCATCTCCATCCCTGCCAGGAGTTCTGTGGTGGTGTTACTAGAATTTTCATACACAACGTTGCAAGTACAACTTTAAAAGTGATCTGAGTGCTCCTTCTGCTAAGAGAGGATAAGCGTTCCGTTGGCCATCCCTACACTTTTCTCTGCGGTGGTTAACCCCCTTGGGGTCTTCGGAAAGGAACACTGAGTGGTTAAAGCACTACTCCCAAACACAATTTCCACCCTACACCTTCCAAAGCAGGGCATTAGGAGTGTTAGCGCTCTAAAGACAGCCACGCTTCCAGCTCCACTCGCTGTTATCTGTCAGCCATACAATAGCAGCATTGATAAGACCGTAGCAACTGGCTTGACAAGTGGGCTGCGCTAGCATTCCATTCAAAACTATGCTAGGGGGAAAAAAGGCATCCGATGTCTTTTACTTTACCTGAACAAACTGCTTTTCTTGGAGCTGCTGGAAATGAATTCCTCGCCTTCTTCCAAAAGCTAGAGTTCTATTGCTTGCAACTCACACTTGGAGAAGACCACACAGCTCCAGCAAGGCAGTCTTCCTTCTCTTAATCCCCACTCGAATGTGATGACACACACTAACCCCAACCATCTGTTGAAACACGTCCTCAAGCACTCAGCACAGTGGTGTGTCAAGACAGGCTGCCCAATCCAATTGCTGGGGCTGGGTGTCTCTTAAGGATTGGAGGCTGAGACCAGGACAGAAACTATAGGTCTGAGAACTCTCAGCAAAGTAACCTGAGATTTGGAGAGAGAAAGGAGGGCTATAAAAAGAGTAGAAGTGGGAGGTGCTAAAGAGAAGGTAGAGGGAGTGAATTATTCTGGTGACCAGTTGTGTTACTTTTCACAACTCCTTATATTCCCGAGGGACCACTGGGTCCCTGAGTAGGATGCACAGAAGCAGGGGAAAACCCCTAGCAATCCTTTATTGCTGGTCTATGTGGGGCAATCTCCTCAGTGAGGCACTTTTCTCTGAAGGAGATAAAAGATTCATCTGGACACCCTGATAAAGCAAATGTAGGAGTCATTTGCACTGAAATGTGACATCTGTATTTTGAAATCCAAACTCCTACCTTCCTTTGATTAACTTGGGGCTGCCTCCAACATTCCTGGGAAAAAAAGGGGGTGGAGTAGGGGGAAGGGGGGGGCAAGGGTGCTAAAAGCACAAATCTCTCTTCCTACATATAGTTCTGTACTGTTAATCACAAGCTGTGCTTCCCAAATAGTAAATGAACATCATTTTCATTTCTACACATGCAAAATAGTATTTCCCCCCATCCTTGGAGATAAAGGCTGCTTTTTTAAAAATCATTTGCTTCTTTCACAGACAGCTCTTTGTAAAAAGCTTTTGCTCCAAGAATGTTGGGCTCACTCTGTGATTGATTATTTTTATTGGCTTCCAGCTAATTGCACTTATAATGCCCATATAGTTCAAACAGCTCATTAACAATTTCTCTTTGAAATGTTTTCAATTTTTGATCATTTCGATGCCCCCACCCCTTCTTGCATTCATTTTTGTAGCTCTGTGAGCTGTGAGTTTTAAGACCTAATTGCCTTGATGGCAGCCAGAGCCATATATGGCTCTACTTGTTCTAGTACTTTAAAAAGAGATCTGCTAGCAAGTTAATTGCAGAAAATCTCCCCTTTTCTGATTTCACAGCCTTCGAAGGTTTTTGGTTACTACCACAGGGAAAACAGAGCAATTTTCATTGTTCTCAACCCCCTTGACTATGTTTGTAGCACTGATGTTTTACATCTTGACACCTTTTGAATTCTTGGAAGTGGGAGTGGGAAGGCACAGAATTGTCATAAACTTGCCTAAAGTGCTAAATAGGATGGGGGGGGGGGGAAGGGTGGGATTTGTCACTGTAGACATTGCTTTCAAGCAGGGAGCACTGACATAAAAAAGGGGAATTGTTTTCCTGTCTAAGGAAGACTGACTTGTTTGTTTTTCGTAACTTATATATGCTGTTGCAATAGATTTTAAAATGACTATTACTACTATATTCTGGAACCTAGAATGAGAAAGCTATAATTTGTGTCCAGTTAGTTCCCATAGCTAAATCACAGGACTGGGGGGGGTGGAGGGGGGGAGGAGGGAAGTCACAGTCCTGATTACGTTTGTTCAAATTCTTCCCAGAAGTGATTATATGGTGTCTGTTTCAGACAATGTTGTGTGTTCACTAAAGCACTACTCCCTAATCTGCTAAATCCAGAAAACAATCAAACACAGCAATATTTTCCAACAATGGCAAGTGGCAATATTGGGATGAAACTACTTTCCCTAGAACATTTTAAGATTTTAGTAGTGTCAATTATTGCTTCAAGTCTTTTTTTTTTTTTGTTAATACAACCAGACAGATTTGGAAAGACTCTGGATGGTTCTAACTTTGCAGGTCTGAAAGACCTAGGAGGCACTGGTTAAAATGTTTCGGATCTTTGGTCTTGAAATTGAATTGCAAAAATTGGTTTCAAGGAACTGTGAAGGATGCAGAATCAACATGTACATTTCTCATAATTGTCTCACTAACAACTGACAAAGTGTGCTCTTCGCAGAAAGACTTGGGCACAAGGCATCATACAGCATTCTTCAAAATGATTTTGTTTGAAAAAACTTCGATGGTGGTTTTAGATTTAAAATTCCAATTTAAATCTAGAGAACCCTAACTTAGCTCACTAACTCCACAGATTGTTTCCTGTACTGAACTTTTTTTGTTTTAGCTCTGAAGCGTTCGAGGGAGGGAAAGAAAGGCCAGACAAAAACCTGAAGCTGGTGCTGCAGGATCACTTCCCAGCCTCTTTCTTCAGTCTGGAGCCAGTTCTCTTTCTCCGTCGAAGTGTCAGTCTCAAAGTTAAGAATTTTCCATTACCTCCCCGCCTTTCTCCTGGCCATCTGCAAACAGTTTATTTTTTAAGAAAAAAAGTTGAAATGGATGCTGTGTTGAAAGAGCTGTACCTAAAATCTAATGCCCCCTCCAAGATGACGCTCGCGAGTTTACAGTCATGCATGGTGCGGGGGTGGGGGTTAGGGGGTTGGGGGTGCGGTAGGGAGGAGGAGGGTGTTAGACACTGTGGTGTGTGTGTGTGTGTGTGTGTGTGTGTGTGTGTGTGTGTGTGTGTGTGTGTGTGTGTGTGTGTGTGAATTCCCAACAGAGCGGAAGGGTACAACATCATCAGAATTAAGTAAGGGCACTCCGAAAATGAAAGATTGATGGTGGGTAACGGGGATATTGAAAAATAGCCTCTTCTATTCAGTTCCCACAGTTAAAATGTCCCTTTGCTTATTAGCTCCAATTAGTTTCCATGGTAACCGACCAACCCCTTGTAAAACCCCCTACTCAGAGCTGCGCTCATCTTTGTCTAGACTGAACCCAGGGCCCTTCTCCCTTCACAGATGGCAGTGTGGCTGAATCTCTAGCTCCATCTCTAGCTGTCCCCCTCCTTGCACCCCAGGGGCGCACGCACACGCGCACACGCTCACTTTATGGCGCACATAATGGGGGGGACCAGGGCAGCCTGGGGTGGGATCCAGTCTCCAACCTAGGCTGCCCGCATCTGCTGCTACACTAATGTTTCCCCCTCTCGGTTATTGTTTCTCCTGGGCTCGCTCCATTATCAGCTGTTTGCTGCTAGTAATTTCTTTTCAGAGGAGCCAATACAGTATAATAAAAAGCTCATTAAACAGGAACACCTATCAGCCTCCTCAGAAAGCCTGGGCCGGCTCCTTTTTGTTGCAGCACCATTAAAGTGAAAAAAGAAAAACCACTTGTTTGTCATGCTTGGAAAAAAGAGAACAAAGCCCCCATGAAGGGTTACCAAGCTAGGGGGGCTAACATGAAGATTTAATGCACTTAAGAAACTGTGGTTCTTTTCCCCCACCGAAGGCTGCCAGTTGGCCAGGAATCCCAACTTGAGCACAGTAAACAAATGATCAGCCAGTCTGAGGAGAGCTTACCACACCAGACAGTGGGAGGGAGGTAACCGGAATCTACAGCATCAAGGCCGGGCTCTGTCGCACAGCAGGGCTGGTGGGTGAGCCTGAGTCGATGGTCCCCAGTGCAGAACAGGCCAAAGTCGAGGGGGAGGGAGTGGGGACTTCAGTCCATGTTTTAAACTGTGAGAATGCAGCAAGCCATAGGCTCTCATAATTTGTGCTGACTTTACATCTTTGGACCCAGCTCAATTTCATTACAGTAATATTTTGAGGTAAACCATCCAATGCTTCGGAAGAATTGAAAAAGTGCCAGCAGTCTGGAAGCCAGAATGTCTTTTGTGCTAGGAGTGTTAAATATTAGCATGTTGTAAAGGAATGGAAGCTGCCTTCTCTCATAGATAGGATGAAGTAGGGGGCAGGTGCTAGATTTGAAATCAAAGGACCTGGATTCAAATTCTGATTCTTCCAAGTACTGAAGGAGTTTAGGCAATTCTCTTACCTCCCTGGGCCTCAATTTCCTCATCTGTAAAAGGAGGGCATGGGATGCTTAGAGAGATGGTTGATTCCCCCTTGTTGGGGTCTTCAAGCATAAGATGGAAGAACACTCAACAGGTGTGTGATATTGGGGATACTTTTCAAGGATGGATTGGACTAAGTGGATACAAAAAGGTTTTTTGATTCTCAAATTCGGGGGTTTGGGGATAGGACTAGAAGATCTCTAAGGCACTGCTAACTCTAAACCTACAATATTATGAACTCCTGAGTCAGTCACCTTCTGCACTTGTGACATGATTCAGAAAAAAAAAATTTGGGAGTAAGCTCTGGTCAAGGCTAACAAATGAGAAGAGGTGGTCTCCAATGGTACACGAAAATAAAGGAGGAGATATCTTAAAAAATATTCTGACCAACTAAGCACCATCTGACAGGGTGTGGGAATCTGTAAAACTCCACGCAAGGATTCATTTTTCTCCTTCAATGCTTACATTCCTGGCAGCTGCACAACTGATTGCCTTTGTATCTGTCTAAAGACAAATGATATCTATATTCCCATGGCACTGGAAACATGTATAACAATCACCCCTATTGCCACCACATCATAAAACAGCTGTAGGTATATAATAAATCTCACAATGCAGAATCCCTGAGTCCTTCAGTTCATCAGTCCTACACAGCTTCGAGAAGTCCTTTTTTTCTTTTTCCAAATAAACTTTCTCTCCTCCCTGAAATAGAACCAAGTATAAGCCCAAGGGGGACAGGGAACAACCTTTCACTTACAGTTATAACAATATTATTATGTTCCATGGCACTGTCTCCTACCCTGGGAAAAATGACGCTGCATTGTTGTCAGTTGTTTGCATGCTAGTGGTAGCATCCTTCACAGATGTCATTCATTTTGTAGGGTTGAAGTTCTCTTGAAAAAGTGTCATAGAACATGGTGAAAAAAACTGCATGGATACATTCCCCAAAAAGTCAAATGGACTTTATCCCAACTGCCTTCAACCCAAAATAAGCACACACACACACACACACACACACACACACACACACACACACACACACACACACACAATCAAGAGGGTTACAGACTGACTGGTCTAGTACTAATTAGGCAAGGAGTCCTAATCAGAAACAATACCCTATATCTCTTTTTGCATCTATTCTTCCTTAATGGGGACCTGAGTCTTCAAATAAATTATCAATGGACAAGCCAATGCTTCTGTTTTCCTGGAGGGGAGTGTGGAGTAGAGTAGGAAGTGAGGGCGCTGAGTAAGAAGAAAGTGTGGATTTAGCCAAAGTGCTTAGAAGATCATGTCAGTCTCAACTGGGGAGCCAGTGAAAAAAGTCTGTGAGCAAATTAGCCGCCCTGCATTTGTACTTCCAAGCCCAGGTAAAAATCATGGGGGGAGTTAAAAAAAATGGTCTAGCTGTAGCATTGTGCTTGTTAATAAACTAGAAAATAATTTTCAAGTTAGAAGTTAGTTTGAAGGCCTACAGAGATCATAGACAATCAAACCTATTCACCTTACGAATGAGTAAAATGAAAGCCAAAGAGGACAACTTTGGTAACCAAATCTTCAGTGCAACAACAAATGGTATTCTGATCTTTTCTCCAATTTAATAGTTTTATTTCATCATATTGTTTGGGGCAGCTAGGTGGCACAGCTAGTAGAGTTCCAGACCTAGAGTAAAGAAAGACTGGATTCAAATCTGACCTCAAATACTAACTAGCTGTGTGACCCTGGGCAAGTCACTTATCCTCTGTTTGCCTTAATTCGCTGGAGAAGGAAATGGAAAACCACTCCACTGTCTTTGCCAAGAGAATCGCAAATGGGATTATGAAAGGTTGAACGTAACTGAACAACCATGACAACAACAATGGGGATAATATTAGCATCTTCCTTCAGGGTTGTTGTGAGGATCAAGTGAGAGAATAATTGTAAATCGCTTAGAACAGCGCTGTAGAAATAATATTATTATTATCTCTAAGTGCCTCTCATTTAAGAACAAAATTAAAATTAAGTAGAAAGAAAAGCTTGACATCTGCAGATAGTCTCTTAAACTGTTTGCTCTAAGATTTTATTTTTGTTTTTTAAGAGAAATGAAAAGTTACATGTAGAAAACAGAGGGTAGCAAATACCTCCTTGCATTCCACTTTCATACATAAATAAGATTAGAACAAGATGATTGTTAAGTAAGTGCTAATCATGACCAATGATCATTAGAATGACCAAATGGAGCCAAGGGAAGCTTCCTGACTTGGAAGTATTTCTAAAAAGTGGGGTAAGGCCCAAACTATGAATCCAACTGTAAGGTCATCAGATTTCTTTCTTTTAAATGATAGAATTTGGAGTTCTGTTCTGGATTAACTCACCTGGATAAATGTTATATAAACTGCAAGGGACATTTTGATCTCATGCTGAATAGAAATTTGTAAGTCCATATGATTTTAGTCTTAGAGCTAGTCCAATTCTCTTATTTTACAGATTAGAAACTTTTAACCCATCTCTCACTCCCTTCATGGTTCAGTTCAAATCCTATGTTTTTAAAGAGGCCTTCCCATAGTAATTAGTGCCTCTTTCTCATGTCTTTCTAATTATAAAAGAAATTTTTTTGTACATATCTATCTGTGTACATGTTGCCCTCACTACCTACTCCAGTAGAATGAGAGCTCTTTGAGGGCAGGGAATGGGTCATTTTGTCTTTGCATTCCCAATGCCAAGCATGATGCCTGGCACCTGGTAGGCACATAATTGATGCTTGTTAAATTGATTCTTGAAGGTTACACACATTTACTAAGTGGCAGAGTTGGGAATGCATTTAAATAATTTGCCTAATGCCCAAGGCCTGCCATTTTGGCAGATCGGAATAGCAATTAAAGTTCAATGAAATTGGGCAAAGGACTCTCTATGATCTAGAAGCTGGGGTGGGGCAGTTTAAAGGGACTTCACTCGGTTCATCTTATATTCCTTGAAAATTGAAGAGTTCTACCTAAACTCAGCCAAGTGGAGGAAATGAAAAGTATAAGGCTGAAAAACAACTTTCACTAGGTCAAATAACAGTAACAGAAGAGAAAAACAATACAATGGGTGAAAGTGAAAATGGATTCGGCCTGTTTAAAACAATGCTGCCTGGTGGGGATTCCTCATTGTCATTGTTTGATAGTGAAGACAAGTGGATTTTCCTTTCTCAGATGGGCTATCAGTCTTCATAGAATTTTTGAAGTGCTTTCCCTCCAAATCTCATTGGATGGAGAGTTGGAAGGGACCTCAACCTTCGTCCAGTCCAAAATCTTTTTATAGACAAGGATACTTAGGTCCAAATTAAATGACTTGCCCAGTCACAAAACAGCATAGTCAGGATTTGAACCCAGGCCCTCTTTCTCAAAATCCAACTCTCGTTCCATGACATAATGTTAGCATTTGTGGAGGTAATTTGTGAAAAGTTTTCTGTAGCTCCTACTTAGGAATTAATGGTCTTGCTCATCAAATTTAGTTTGATTAATTGGGGGATGTGTCATGATGGATATAGTACCAGGAATTGTCTTTCCTTTGCCATGCTGAGAAAGGGAATGTGTTTCCAGTTCAAAGTATTTGTTTAACATTTTCTGGGAAGCAGATGGAAAACAGCTGGATGCTCATACCTTTTGGTATCACGGTCTTCCTAAGAAACCAGAGCCCACAGATGTTCATAAAAAAAAATTCACTTCCCTGAATAAAATAAATATAATTTACACTTGAAATGCACAAAAATCTTTGTTGACTTCTATAGTAGCTTGGGCCATGTCTATGAACTAAATAAAAGTTTGGATTTTCTTTTAGAAAAACCTAAAAATGAATCCACATTATTAGCCTATCATTATACTGGAATACCTTACTTTTAAATCCCTTCATACTACAATATGCAAAGAAACAGTAAACTAGAAAACCCTAGGTCTTTTTTCCCCTCTCATGATTCATGGTAATAAAGAGTTTGCTTGTTATTTTGATGGCCCTGCTTTCTATTTGAATCAGCTAAATTTCCCAATATGACTATTGAAAGAGCAGTCATAATATTTTTGCAGTGGCTTTTAAAAAGAGATCATTTGGTCTGTATTACCCAACAAACTCCTTTCTTAAAAATAAGACACCCAGAGCTGGGGTTAACGCTTTCTTATGCTAAACAGACCTTGCTAGTTTCACTTCACAAAAGCTTTGATTCCAAGTGTAAATATGTCGGACTGTGAAGTCAAAAGAGCTCTGTGGGCCATTTCCTTCGTGCTTTGCATCATAGCCATCTCCAGATAACGATTTAATTGCACCCACTTCCATCAATTACAATGTCAAAGAAAACCTTGAAGTTCCTGCAGAGTGGTCAATATTTTTTACTTGTGGAAACTGACTAAAGTGGATTTTAAAAGACTCTGGTAGGCTTCAAAATGTTTTGGGACAAATAATTTGAGCAGAAAGTTCTCAACTTTTCCATTTTTACTTTAGAATTTTACATTTCATTCCAATTTCTACTATTGGACTGTCTTTAGGAGCATCTTTTCATGGGATGGATAGATTTAACATTATTATTATTATTTTTTAAAAATCATTTCTTTTCTGATTTTCTCTTTCAACTTTCTGTTTCTTCTTCCAGCCCTAAAACAATGCTGCCCTCCCTACTTAATCAAGCCTTCCTGTACTGTCCTGGTTTTATAATGCCTATTAGTGAATATTTTAGAATGGCACTGCCTCTTACAGCTTAACTCCAGTCTAACAAATCCTGCCCAGCTTTATATGGGATTATAGGAGGTTTTAGAATCACTGGGTTGAGCTCCCGGGTGTTAGATATCTCTTCCTATTCTTAAAGTAAAAGAACAGAGGAAATTAATGGAAAGTACTCCTGGAGAGGAATCAGAAATGGGAGTCTGGCTCCCTGAAGATTTTCAGGGTCCTTCATTCCTTTTGATTCTGTATAGAACTAAACAGGACCTACGGCACTGGAGGACTACAATAACCATTAAATAACAGTGAAATTGTAAAAATATACCCATCTACCACCTGTGTATACTCACCCTGATCTTGGTGTTGGAGCCTAACCTACTCCTTCAAATCTCTTCATCTTTATGGCATAACAGCCATATGTGTTTAATTTTTTAAAATATAGGTAAACACCCCCTTGATGATCATTAAATACCATTTTCAATCAATCATTTCCAACTCTTTTAATTAAGCCCAGGGGAGTCCAAAAGACCTTGCATTTCTTGCTCAAGATAATATCAGAATTTTTTGATGTGTCATTTGAACCAGAAATGAGTTATAATCCCCCAAAGATGTTTGATAACAGTTTAAACTACTGTGAACTCAATTATGGGATTAGAAATTAAATTTAAAGGCAGCCAAAGGGTAAATTTAGGGACTTTAAACAGCCTTTTAAAATTATGCCCATAATTTTTTCCTAGGACACTTAAAAATGAATGGGCTGAGAATCCTGAAAAAAGTTAATTTGCTATGGTCTTCCATATTTATTATGCTGCTTTCCAATCTATTTAGGAAATTAATTGAGGCTGATTGTTGGTTTTAAAGATTACCTGTTTGAAAAAAACAGTGCTTAGCATACTTTTTTCCTCTATTGTATAGAAAAAGAAACTTTCATCTCCACCATTTCTGGATTCCATCTCCTCCCCTCCTCCATTAATTTTTTTTTTAACATCTTTGAGCTAGGAGCTTTAGTGGGCTTTGTTATTTGACCAAAAGTCTCTTAGCAGTCCCTGGCCCGATGACTGTTTGAACAAGTCAGGTGTTGTTTTATTTTTAAAGCAAACAAATCCTAAAGTTGAATTCTCAGTGATTTTATTTCTAGAGAAAAGCTTCTATGGGACCCCTGGCAGTAGAAGTTACCATGTGTCACAGATTGATACCTATCAAAGGATCCAACTGGTTTAGGTTTAAAATGACTGTTGTTTTTTTTTAAACTTTCCAAGGGGATGAGTACCTATACCTTGGGTTTCAGTGCCCTTGAAGGAGATATTTTCCAAAGGGATAACCTGTTTATTACCTTTAAGTGATGTTCTTATTGAATAGTAATTGTATGCTGCCTACATATTAGGCCCTAGACTAAAATTCAAGGAGTTTTTCACTTTAGATGGCAGCCTGGAAGGATCAGTCAATCAAAAATCCCTTGTACGATGTCTATACAGACAAAATCCCATGTTAAAGAACTCAGTGGGATATTGATTGTAATTTAAATGGAAGGCAATTGTTATAAGTGCTGAAGATGTAAACCTTATTCTATATTACTCACCTACAGGTACTCTCTGTTCTTGTCAAACTGTCCTACTTAAGGTTTCCTATTCATTGAATGACCATCTCCTGCCACAGTGGTGTCCCGTGTTTGGAATACACTCACTCCTTACCCTTGCCTTCTAGAAATCAGAGCTTTTAAAAGACCACTTAAGCTACCACCTTCAACCAAGTCCTTTCTTAATTCTCTGACTTGTAATATTTCCCACTGGATTGAAATTACGTTGTACCTACTTCAGGTTTTCTCTCTCTTTTTTTACATATTCTATTCCCCCAGTAGAATGTAAACTCCCCCGAGGGCAGATATTGCTAATTTAAAAAAAATGACAACTTTATGTCCCTAGTGTCTAATATAGTTTCTTGTATCTAGCAATAATACAAGTGAATTTTATGATTTATAATTATATTCATTATATAATTTATATAACATGTAAATTTATAAATGACTTTTAATGTGTTTATACTAGCTTTGCCTCTTCCTATCTGTGATGTTGGACAAGTCACTTAATCCTTTTGGTACACAGTTTCTCCAACTGTGAAATGAGGAGTTTGGACTAGATGGTTTCTAAGGCCCTTTTCAGTTCTAAATCTATGATTCTATAAATTATTAGCAGTCTCTGACTTAAAAACACCAAGATACCTCCCCCCCCCCAAATATTAAGTGCTTACAAACTGTAATGAGAGAGATGGTCTTTTGCTCTCTGATACAATTCTAGCCCAATGTCTCTCTTAGAAGTTAGAAGAGAGGTTTCTAAGCCTTGGTTTTACCAGACCTTGCTTATTGCAGTTATCCTGCTGGTGAGGCAGGTACAGCTTCTACACTGTCTAAAGGGTGGGACAGACCTCAGATCATATCCATGCTACCTATAAACATCTATATTTTTAGAGGAACCACCCCAACATGTTACAGTTAACATGAAGGGCCTCATCATCAGGCCCTCACCTAGAGTCTATTCATGTATTTTAGAAGCAATTTTATACAGTTTTCTTATTTGGTTTCTCAAAGCAGAAAAGAAACAGCAAATTATAGAATTGGTTCAGGGATATTGCTAGACACAGGCATAAGGACGATTACAAAATGGTGAGGCAAGTTTTTTAAAGAATTATAAAAAGCCAAATCAAGAATTCATAAATCACAGTATTCTGGATCCCTTTAGTATGGGACATTCAGGTCTTACTAGCCTTTGAGGGAACCCTGTATTACAGTATTGTATACTTAATACAGTGAGAGGCAAGGTATCATATGAATAGAGAACTGACCTTGGAGTGAGGAAGACCTGTGTTCAAGTCTCTCTTCTAATATATATTGACTCTTTGACCCTGGATAAAACACATGGTAAAGATGTTGATCTGCATTGAAATGGGAAGATTCTTCACTGGGTATTCCTTACTGCAACAAAATCACAAGCATGGTCTAAAAGACCTTTCTTCTTCAATACACAGTTTCACTTTGTTGTCCCTGAAACATCAAGAAAAGATTAAATTATGTTCAATAATCCCTATTCAAGAAATCAAAGAAGTAAATAATCCATTTTAGATAATCGTCTTAAAAAGGCAAACAAATTCCAGATATTGGGAAAATTAACTTATGAGGAATAATTCATTCTCTGATGATGACAGATTACCACAATAATTAGTTCTAGGAAAGAAAGGGGATATTTTGCAGGTTACAGGGAAACCTGAAATGGTAAATTATTTAATGACATTATCTCCTCTGTTATATCATGTTTTGATGCAACATAGGATTGGTACAGTGGGAGAAGTGCTGAATTTGAAGTCAGAGTAACTGAATCAGACTCCCTTCTCAACTACTACCTTGTGATATTGAGCAAGTGATTTCATCTTTCTGGGTTTCAGTTTCTTATCGGTAAAATGAGGGGACTGGATTAGATGAACTCTGATGTTCTAGCTCTAAGTCTGTAATTCTAGGATGATCCATTTTACTCCACAAAAGCCTTGCTCTGATCCCCACTCATGATATGTAGGTTACATTACGTGAGATCCTGAAGGCTTTGCCTATAGCATTAAAGCTCTGGCAAGTTCTACCAATTTGAAAAATCTTAGAGTGTGGCTTAAGTCAGTGGTTCTCAACATTCCTAATGCAGTGACCCTTTAATACAGTTCTTCATGTTAAAATTGTTTTTGTTGCTACTCCATAACTGTTATTTTGCTACTGTCATGAATCCATCTGATATGCAGGATGTATTTTCATTGTTACAAATTGAACATAACCCACAGGTTGAGAACCACTGGCTTAAGTGCTACCTCTAACATAAGGATTCCATTCCCCTCAGCTCCCTTGTTGCTAGTCCCACCTACTGCCCTAAAAGTAATTTGTATCCACTTTTGTGCACTTATTGCTTCCTTAACAGAATGTAAACTCCTTGAGGGCAAGGCACGGTTTTGATTTTTTTAATATCCCCTGTGCCTAGAACAGTGCCTGACATTTTGCAGGTAATTAATAAAACACTGATTTATTGCTTGATTGATATATACCCAGTGACAAACTGTTTACTAAAAGAAGACCAGCTAAGTACAATCAGTCAATAAACTATGTGTCAGGAATTGTGCTAAGCATTGGGGATAAAAAATAAGGCAAAAGATAATCCTTGCTCTCAAGGAGCTCACAGTCTAATAATGGGGAACAACATACAAACAACTATGTACAAAGAAACTGTCTACAGGATAAATTGGAGATTATCAACAGAGAGAGGGATGGAGATTAAGGGGGATTGGGAAAGGTTTCTTGTGGAAGGTGGGAATTTAGTTGAGACTTGAAAGAAGCCTAGAAATCCAGAAAGTGGAAATGATGATAGAGATAATTTTTTTGGACGAACATTGGAAAAAAAAAAGCTGTTTTGTGCAAGGAGGAACAAAGAGTGTATCAGCAAGGAGATCAGAATCACTGAATTGCAGAGTGCATGGGGGTAAGATGTAAAAAGACCAGAAAATAAAGGGGGACTTTGAAAGCCAAAAAGAACATTTAACGTTTGATCCTGTAGACATTAGGAAGCCATTTGAGTTTGTTGGGCCTTGGGGTTGACATGGTCAGAGCTGTACTTCAGGAAGATCACTTGACAGCTGAGTAGAGGATGGTTTGGAGCGGGGGATACCTGAGATAGGGAGATGAACTAGCAGGCTCTTGGAATAAGGGAAGGAAAAGGGAATAAGCATTTATCTGGAAGGTATAATTCCAGGCATTGTGCTAAATGCTTTACAAATATCTCATTTGATCCTTACAACAACCTCAAAAAGTAGTTGCTTGTTCTTATTTTACAGCTGAAGAAATTGAAGCAAACAGAGGTCAAGTGATTTGTCCAGGGTCGCACAGCTAGTAAGTGTCTGAGGCCATATTTGAACTCAGCTTTTCCTGACTCCAGATCCAGTGCTCTGTACAGAGGTCCACCTAACTGCCATCATTCCAAGGCATGAAGTGATGAGGGCCTGCAGAGATGACTATCATCACTAGTTGATGAATTCTTTGGCCATGACATTGTATGAAATAGATAGGATGTTCTCGGTAAAATTGGAGATGTTTTAAAAATATATTGTTAATTTGAAGCTATAATTGTGTTCAGTGCGGAAGTCACTTGAAAGTCATGTGAATTTCTTTACAGGAGAGATGGATAGAGGAATATAAGGTCTTGGATTTGGACATCATAAACAGTTATCTTCTTTTGTCCAGAATAGTCCAAAGACACATCTATCTTGATGTTCTCTATTTCTCTCTCTCCTAATACAAAGTTGGGTGGAAGCAACTGAGCAGAGGTGGGGAAATCCTCTGGTTCAAACAGAGGGAGGGTCTTGGCCAAAGCACATCTAAGGTGTTGTGTTCAATTGTAAACACTACATTTTAGGGAGGACATTGGCAAAGCGTAACATGGGTATTTGAAGATGTTCAAGATGATGAGGACTCTCAAAACCAAGCCATATAATGAGACTGATGGAACTGGAGATTTTAGTCTGGAGAAGAGAAAACTTAGGGTGGATGTGGTGGTTATCTGTGAATACTATCAGTTAACAGAGAAATTAGACCTATTCCTTGGAAGTGAGAACTAGGCCCAGTGCGTAAAGTTATCAGTAAGGCAGATATTGACTTCCAATAAAGAAAAACTTTTTATCAAAGTTGTATGAAATGGAGAGAAGTACATTGGATCATTGATCTAGCACAGGAAGAGGTATTAGAAGTCTACTCCTTCATATTACAGATTAGGACATCAAGACCCAGAAAGGTGTGGTTACTTATCTGAGCTCATAGAGGTAATAACTAACTAAGCCAGGATTTAAACTCAAGTCTAAGGACTCTGAGTTCTGAACTCTTTCTACTATACCTTGAAGTAAGAACACTCAGCATGTTGAGCAATGGGCAAAAATACAGATTCTTTCATTTCTACTGCAAAGTTTGTGGAGCTGACATTATACTGGATATCTCACTAATACAGATTTCGATAAAATTTCATTCATCCATTCAGGCAACCAACTGGAGTATTGGACAGAGTGTTGGTCTTGAAATCAGAAAAACTTGATTTATAATTTTGCCTTAGATGCTTAGTCACTGGGTGATCCTCAGTAAGACACTTGACTTTGGCCTGCCTGTTTCCTCATCTATAAAACTGGGATAATCTACTTTGGAGTGTTGCTCTGAGAATAAATGAGATAATATGTTTAATGTGCCTGGCAAACTTTAAAGTGTAACATAAATGCTGGTTATTGTTGTTGTTACTATTATTATTATTATTAATCTGTATTCACAAGTATTCCAAATAATTAAAAGTGTGGCCTTGGCCCAAAAGGAGCTCACAGTCTAGTTTCTGACAACTTACAAATATGAAGCAACTAATCATAACAGTGAATGTTAAAATTGAATGTATAATTAAATATGGTACTGATTTTTTTGATATGGAGGTTGGAATAGTAGTAAAAATCAATGGAGGTTGAAATAGTCAGTAAAACATGAGTATTCCAACAGGTGGAGAAGGGGAAAATGGGATATTCTAGGTGAGAGCTAAAATAGAGGGGAACACTTAGGAGTGAGTATGACTTGATATATTTTTGCAAAAGTGAGGAGATTGATCTGTTTATAGAAGTGTCTGTTGGGAGTAAGTGAGAAATGAAGTGCAATAGGTACAATAAGACATTGTGTAAATGGCCGTGAAAGTTAGAGTTGACACTTTATGCAATGGGAAATTGGGAGCATTGATGGTTTTTTAACCAGGGAGTGACATGATGAAACAAATATTTAAGGAAGGTTAGTATAGGTCAACTTAGACGCACAATATATTGATGGCAGAAAAGAGCATATGGTTTGAAGTCCAGGAAGTCAGTTGGGAAGCCATTGCCGTGAGGTCATTGTAGTAATCCAGGCATGAGATGATGAAGGCCTGAACTAGGGTGTTGAACTGGGAGTGGAGATGAGAGAGATGTTAAAGATGTTGAAGTCTCTATTGGACTTGGCAATTGACTAGATAGGAATGACTGAAAGGTATGAGTCAAAGAGCAGTGTGATGGCATAGTGGAAGGAACGTTGGACCTGAAGTCAGAAAACCTGGATTGTAATGGTAGCTCCACCACTAAGTAGATGGGAACATTGGATAATGTTCTCACTTCTTTCTGAGCCTTAGTTTCTTCGTAATGAAATCAGGGATTTGGGTTAGATGTTCTGTAGGGTCTCTTGTATCTGCAATAGCCTCTATTTCTATGAATCCAAGATTCTGAGCCTAGGTCTGCCATTAAGCTGTGGGGTTTTGAGCAGGTCATTTGACCTTCTGGGTCTCAGTTTCTATAAAAGGAGGTGGTTGAGCTGGAAGGGCCCTTTCAACCCTAAGCATGTGTGACAGGTAGGGAAGTAGGGAAGGGGAACTATTTTTGGAGAACAGGATGATTTAATTTTTGCACATGTTAAGTTTGAGATAATGGGACATTCAAGTGGAAATGTCCAGTTGGCTCCAGGGACATGCACATTGCCCTAGTTCTCTGCTGACCTATAGTCAAAAGAAATTAAGTTGAGGGTGATCATATATCCAGTAGGTTTGGTTTAAGAAATATTGTATACTATTTGGTGGATGGCATCTTTTTTCCTCAAATCTGGATTGCATAAAACCTGAATACCACTTATAATCAGTGCTATTTTTCAGTGTATGTCTATATATCATTTTCCTTTCAAAGAAACCTTATTTTAGGAGTATGGCCTATATTTTGAACAATATATCTTTTATATGTGTGCTTAAAAGCATTTTAATTAGTGCAAATAAATATATAATCATGGGGCTACTGATAAAAATACATTCATCATAAGATGTGACTTCTTCAGAACTTAACTCTTGAGAAGTCAATATCAGAGTGGCTTTCTAAACATCCACTGAATCGCCTATGTTCTCACTACCACCAAAGCACTCCTTTCACTATTATGTTGTGTAAAATGCTATGCCAAGCCACAACTGAACATTATTATAATTGTAAAATAATGAAGAGACGTCTCTGTTAGTCCTGAATAACTCTATGCACCATTTGTCACTCTTATACAGTAAATAGAAACACTGGATTGAGTTCATTTCCTGGCCCTTCTTAAAGTGACATGATGTTGTTGCTTGTCAATTTCACATGTATAATCTCTATCTATTCAGAGTTGATGGCCTGAATTTCCCTACCATTGTCCTAGTGGTCCTATTCTGGCTTCCCCAGCTTTGCATTCTGTAACCTTTGCCCTTTATTTGGCTCAGGCCAAAATGCCACCTAACTAATGTACCAGAGAAAATGGGAGTATGAAGCCACATAACTGACTGTTCTTCTTCCTTTTGTCTGTGAAGGTTGTCATTACAGCCTATTTTATGAAATTTTAAATTCATTCCAAATGTCTTGGGTTTGAATTTTCTAATGGAACAAAAGCTTTCGAGGTCTGGATGTTAGAATGCTACATACATAGATATCTTAAAAATCAAAGTTTTTTTATACATTGGTGGAGTTGATCAAAGATGCTTTATTTTAAGAAAAAAAGTCAATTGACTTTACCTGGAGTTATTTTGTCTTCTCTGTCCTATCCCCTTCTCTATCCTATCCCCTTCTCTTTGAAAAACCAACTTTTTAAAGAACACATCAACTTTACCTTCTTTTTTTGATCCATGGGTGAAGCCATCTGGAAATCATCCGGCATGACGTCACAAATCCAGGATTGTAATTTCAATGTGGGATCAAAGAATGGGAGGGGGAAAATGAGGGAACAGAGAAATTATGCTTAACCTTTAAGAAAAGACAGTTAGCATCACATTGGGGAAAAACAGCAAGAAAACAGTGAAAAAACAAATAAAGAATGAGAGATTAAGGTTACAGCCTTGGATGTTTGCTCTGGCACTAAGTTCCTTATGAGGATGGGTCTAAATGAAAGGCCAGTTGGCTTACCTTGAAGTTTAACCAATTTAATATTACAGGCACCACTTTTGTTATTGATGGCGGAAAAAGAGGTAGAAAAGCAGTGATCCAGTGATAGCATTGACTCCTGATGCCAGTACTAAAAAGTCTTTGTAATTTAGGGTTCAGTTGTGCTAAATGTAGAGGAAGGCTATTTGAAGACTCTGAATCTGGGGCCAGAGGTCATAAGCAAGGACAATAGAAGCTGGAATTTGGAGGCCTTCAGTCCATTGAAGAATTCCTCAACCACTCACAGAAATAGAAAATTGCCTGGTTACTAGGGACACCTAAAAATAGGCCCCTGAAGATTAGGTGAATGCCTTCACTGTGTATTACCTGTTATATTTTGTTAAGGTCTTTCAGATCCATTGCCTTATTTGTTCTTCATAGCAACTTTGTGTGGTAGGTAGGGCAGGAATTATTAACCCCATTTTACAGATGAGAAAGCAGATTCAGAGAAGTTAGACCCCTTGCCCAAAGCCCAACAGTTAGTGAGTGGCCATGCTGAACCCATACCAAGCCATCTGATTCCAGTGAGTCATCTTTTTAGAATGTAGCATTGCCTCTATTAGAATGGCAAATTCAGATACTATGAAAGGGTAGGTAATTAGACATTTTCGGATAGATAAGAAAATATGAAGTTACTTTCATGAACCTCCTGGAAGTGGAAATATTAGAGACAGAGAAGCAGACACTATTTGTATCTTCTCAGTCCCTAGTATGCTACATGATGAATTTTGTACTTCAAAGGGTTTTAAAGAAATGATTGAGAAAGTAAGGAAGAAGGGTAGTTATAGTTTTACTGCCTCTCAACTGTTGATCTGCTGGGCAGAGCAATGTGCCTTTTTATCAGGTCACTCTAGCTTACCTCCTATTTCTAAGTTAGAACAGGAGATTGAAAGAGGCATGGGTGAGATGTAAGGCCTTCTGTAGGAGAGGAATAGCAATGACTTTCTCATCCTAGGCATAAATCAAGCCTAAGAATGACTTTTGTTGCCCTTCATGAACTTTCTAGATGTAGTTCAAAGCATTTAGAATTTATTAATCCACTTATCATCACATAGTCGTCTGATAACACTTTCTTAACATCTATAAGCTTTGGCTTTTGGTCATGGAAGCCCTAGATTTAGTTATGAAACAATGCCAAAAAGAAAAAGAAAAAAGAAAAATAGTTCTATAAATGATGCTTCATTTTTGCAAGATGAAGAAAAATGCCATTATTACTTCCCTACAGAATCACAAGAATTAGGAACCATTCCTGGTAGTTTCCATCTTTGGGGAAACTTGTCTTTATAATACTTCAGTGAAGCAATTTCTGTAACATTTTACATGTGGCCTTTATGACATGGTTCTTACTTTTGTGGAAGTTGATATTAAGCTCTGATGGAAAAAAATGAGGAAGAATTAAGAAATCTTTTGATGAAGGTCAAAGAGGAGAATGTAAAAGCTGGCTTGAAGCTTAACATCAAAATAACTAAGATCTGGGCAACTGGTCCCATCACTTTCTCACAAACAGAGGGAGAAAAAATGGAAGTAGTGTCTGATTTTATATTATTGGTCTCAAAGATTGCTGCAGAGGAGGGGCAGCTAGGTGGTACAGTGGGTAGAACACTGGTCTGGAGGACGTTAGTTCAAGTCCAGCCTTAGACCATTACTATTTGTGTGATACTGGGCAAGTCACTTAGCCCTGATAGCCTACAAAAACAAACAAACAAAAAAAACAGAACAACAACAACAAAAGAGATCAGTGCAGATGGTGAATGCAGCCTTAAAATTAAAAGATATTTGTTCCTTGGAAGTAAAGCTATGGCAAATCTGGACAGCACACTAAAGAGCAAAGACCACCTTGCTGACAAAAGTCTGTATAGTCAAAGTTATAGCTTTTCCAGTAGCAATGTATGACTGTGAGAGTTTGACTATAAGGAAAACTGAGTGCTACAGAAACAATGCTTTTGAATTGCAGTGTCAGAGAATATTTTGAGAGTCCTTTAGACAGCAAGGAGATCAAATCAGTTGATTCTTTTTAAAATCTTTCTTTCTCTTCCTTCCTTCCTTTCTTCCTTCCTTCCTTCCTTTCTTCCTTCTTCCCTCCTTCTCTCCCTCCCTACGTCTCTCTCTCTCTTTCTTTCTTTCTTTTTCTCTATGTGTTTATTTATTTATTATTCAGTTCCACAAGTTTTTGAGTTCTGAATTTTCTCCGCCCCCCCCCCCATTGGTGGCATGCAATCTGATATAAATTCTACATATACCATCACATTAAACATTAGTCAAGTTGTAAAGAAGAATTATAACCAATGGAATGAATAACAAGTAAGTAGAAACAAAACAAAATGAAACAAAAGAGAAATAGCAAGTAGTTTGCTTCAATCTGCATTCAGACTCTGTAATTCTTTCTCTGAATGTCGATAGCCTTTTCCATCATGAGTCCTTTGGAACTGTCTTATGTAACGCCATGCACCAGCAGATTCCCAAAAGAATGCTACTGTGCACAGCTTTTAAGGTTCGGATTACACAGTATAGTGAACACTCTGTTTACTCCATTACAAATCAAGGCAAACATTCATTACAAATCACAATATAATATTCACAACATTACATCTTATCACGGAAAATCACAATATAGTGTTCATAACAGCTTAACATTAGAATGGCCACATAGTTTTCACTACAGTGGCCACAATATTTAGAACAAAGCGTTCAATCAATTCACAATACAATAATCAGTCTTCCACTCATGGGGGAAATCAATACTTAATCATTCAATCAATTCATAATACAATAATCAATCTTCCACTCATGGAGCAATCATCCGTCAACTCAATCAATCATTAGATACAAATCATTGGAAAACCACACATCCAAGGGGAGGTCTTTTCTTCATCTGGACTCTGGGTGGTCTCTCTGATTCCCTGGTTCCCCCTCCATGGTCCCAGCTCCTACCTGAATCCACCAGTCACCTGGATTCAGGGGCAGACAACTGCCAGGTTCTCATCCAGTCCTCACAGGTAGACAGCTCCCAGGCCCTTGTCCAGTCCTCAGGGCAGTCCCTGGCACACACTGAAGTTCACAGGGTCCGGCACATCTCAGACCCTTCACCACTTCTATTGCCGGGAACTCAAGGATCAGCCAGGCCATGAACCAACAAAGGCTTATTCCAGTCATGCTTCTTCAGTCCTCCAGCAATTCAGCTGGCCCTAGGACCCAGGAGAATCTTGGCCTTCCAGGAG
>CM053580.1:370773537-370805733 GCA_028627135.1 Pseudochirops cupreus
AAGCTACAGTGCGGAGGCGGGTGCAAAACCTCTGCCTTTCGCTTTTCTGCTCTGGAGGCCTTTCCCCGGACTGCTTATCTGCCCCTTTCGCAATCCCCACTCACAGCTGCTGCTAATCCACTCACCTGAGAGGCTCCTGTACTCCTCCCATCCAGCCGCCCCCGGGGCACAGCCGCGGCTTCAGGGCAGGCTGGTTTCGGTTCGCAGTGCTGATATGGTTCCTCGGAGCCGAGCTTACTTTAGTGGGAAGTATCTTTGTGTGCGTTTTGGAGTTCTAGGATTGGTTCAGAGTCCTATTTTATGGGTATTTTGGGGTGGCTATGTGAGAGCTGCGATATGTTGCTGCTGCTACGCCGCCATCTTGGCTCTGCCCCCCCAAGGTCTATATTTTAAAAAGCTAGAAATTTCTCCCAGGTTCTGTCTATCCAGAGACAGATCCTTGGGTATCACAACTAGAGAAGATGACTGGTTTAGGGGAAGAGAGAGGGAGTAGATTATTGGTGATTTACTTGGCTATGACTCAGGGAGGTGTGGGGAGGGGAAGAAAAAAAAAGAGCTGCTAATGCCAAAAATAAAATCTACTTCAGAATCTTTTAAAATAGATTTTTATTGATAAGTTTCTTTTTAAACATAACTGAAGATCAAGAAGTATGTACCCAGAAAGTTTGGACAATCTCATTTACCAGCAATGTCTTTCAGTGGCTAACAAAATTATCTGTAGGGCACTAGTTTCTGAAAGAAGAAATAGGGAAAAACTTAATTGTCATTTAATGATTGGTTTTTTGTTTTTTGTTTTTTTTGCTTTTTGGAGGGGGAATGCTGGGCAATTGGGGTTAAGTGACTTGCCCAAGGTCACATGGCTTGTTTTTTGTGTTAATTGTCTGAGACCAGATTTGAATTCAGGTCCCCCTGACTCCAGGGCTGGTGCTCTATTCACTGCACCACCTGGGCACCCCAGATTGGTTATTAATATAATAGAGAAATAATAATTTCTCTCATGGGGATGGGGATGGGGATGGGGAGGGTTTTCTAAGCCTAAGATGGCATCTGACCTGAGCATTAAATAAAAGATATGGATCCTGAAGAGGGCAAATACTTGTTTCTATATTTATATCTGCGATCTTGAGTTAAGTGCCAGCATGTATCTACTGGAAATCAGAGTCCACAATCTAATGTTATCTTCATTTCTTTTTACTTAAATAGCTGAATGATTGGCTTTTCCCATCAAATTTTAGACCTTTTGGTTGGTTTTTGGATCCAATGGGATCCATCTATCGATGGGATGTCTCATTTTCTTTGCTAAATGACTTACCCAGAATATTTTTATATAATAGATGGTCAGCCTCCAAATATATTTTACCTTAAGCCCCTTGCTTCTTGTAATACAACAAACTTTTTTTTTCAGATATTTACTGTATATAGAATATTGTGATAGGTATTGTTGAGATATAGGTTTCGATAGGGTCCTGCCTACCAGGATCTTATAGTATATTAGGGAATAGGACGTAAACACTGATATCTATAATATACAATATGACAATAAGTAGTGAGAGAAATGATTATTAATAAGGAATGATTTGGGGAGATCCAGAGTTCTCTTTTTTCTTTAATGTCTTGATTTTAAAAGTTCACTCTTTTTAAGGACATTGCTGACAATGAGATTGGACTAGGACTCCATCCTAGTGTGGCAGTCATTGTATTCTGCTTAGGTGAGGCATGATTGTTTTCTGGGTTTTTTTTTTTTTTTTGGTGAGACAATCATATTTAAGAGACTTGCCCAGGGTCACACAGTTAGTAAGTGTCAAGTGTTTGAGACTGGATTTAAACTCAGGTCCTCCTAGCTCCTGAGCTCTATCCCTTGTACCACCTAGGATTCTTTTGGTAGATTGCCCAAAGCTAGGGTTGGTCTGAGGATAGACACAAGACTCAGTCCAAGGGTGATATGATGTCTGAGGAAAATAGAGGCTAAATGACGTGCTTAGAATCACACAGTAATAAGCGTCTAAGGTGTGATTTTTACTCAGGTGTTTATGACTTCAGGCCAAGCACTCTATTCTTGTTTCAAAATACATTTCCATTAGTAAAGGTAGGAAAGGTAGATTTAATATTAGCAATCAAACAGAAAGAAAGAAAAGGTAACATGTTAAGAATTATATATTTTGAAACATTCTATGAAACATTTCCAACGTATTTTTATAAGCTTAATTTATAAGTCATGGGGGGTAAAAAGGTCTAATCATTGTTGCAGAAACTTTTACAGTTGTTTAATCAAGCAAGGACTTTTTTGAGGAATTTAATAACTTGTTGAGGATATCATAGACGGTATCATATTTACAGCTGGAAGGGATATCAGAGGATATCTAGCCCAGATTCCTTATCTTACAGATGATGCCTGGATGAGACCCAGAGAGATCAAGTTGTTTTCCCAGAGTCATTCAGGTACAAAAGTAGCAGGCAGGTTTTAAATTCATGTCCTCTGACTCTGAATTTAGAGCTCTTTCCTTCTACAGTCTGGAATAGATGGCCCCTGAGATCCCTGCCAACTCTGAGATTCTGTGATAATTGTATTAATGAAATATTTACATTTTTAACTAATCAATTTGTCTTTTGTTACTAATTATTCTTTTTAGAATATTTAGGAGAATGAATTATTAATGTAAAAAAGCCTTTGCTGATTACATTCTTTATTCTCTAAATGTATGAATGACAAGAGTTAGAAATACGAATTGAAATATAATGCCTTAAATAGCAGTTCTTCCATCAGTATAAAATAGTTCTCAAGTTATAAAAATGTCTTTTCGGTTTATAGTGTATGATTATTTAGTTTAACATTATAAAAACAGAGGATAATAATTGTGGGCGCATGGAATTTTTTCCAATATACTGTGAGGTGAGGACAAGATTTATTTGGGAGGAAGGAGCAGTGTAGGGAACCCAACTTCTCATAGATTTTTCTCTTCTAGCCTTAAATGGGAATAATTTTGCAATCTAGACTCTGCCCATTAAGTCACGGAGACCTCACTTAACTCGCCCTTCCAACACACAGATCGTGTTGGTTGCTTTCACTCCTTCTCCCATGGATGATTTTCTGGGCTGAAGCACATGCTTTCAGGCATAGAAACTGCTTTACTTCCCTTATTAAGACATTGACATAAGTGTCCCTGGAGAAGTGAAGAAAAGCTTCAAAATTGAAATGAACCACCCTCAGGGTTTCATGTTCTTGTCATGTAGGGTTTCTCCTTTTCTTTCTTCTTCTTTTTTCTCTTTTTTAATAAAGACTACAAACAGCAGGGGATGTACAGACCTTGAAATCACTAGAAAATGAAATGTTTCCGCAGCATTGAAATGCATTTGGTGCAAAGGCCCAGCTTAGGCCTGTCTTTTGTTGCCTTTGTGAGAAGGTTTGGTTGTATGGTGTAGGGTGTTTTTTAGTTTTTGTTTTTTAGACAGAAATTTTGGAATTAAAACAAATTTAGGATGATGGAGCAGTTTTACTGCTTACTTTTTCACTATTCTGCTGGATTTGTCACTTCCAGAAATACATGGACAAAAAGAAAAGAGGAATTTTGGGAAAAATTCCCATTCAGTGCTCTACTTAATGAATAAGACAGGCTAAAATGATTACATTCACAACAGCTCTTAAGACAAACATTTTCTACAGAAGATAAAGTATTCTAGAATCTTCAAGTACTGCTCAGTTTATCAGGTACAGAAAAATTGTAGATAATAAGAGCAAAATAAATTAGGAAAACTTTCTTTTAGCATACCATATCCTCTTTGTCTTTTTATGGGGTGCATTTTTTTCAGACTTTCTGGATTGTTTGGGGTCATGTCTTTTTCTTTTCTCCTCTTCAAGTTTCTAGCCTCGCAATCTCCCTTTGTGCTGCAGAACCAAAACCCAAAGAAATTCATGAGAAGAGTCTCAGTTTCCCAGTAAGACATTTTCCAAAGTCTCTTCTGATTAAAACATATTTCACTTAAAAGAAATTACATTTAAAAAGTGAAACTGAGGTATTTTTGGAGCTAGACACTATCTTTTAAGGCTTATTTTCCCTATAATTCATTTCAATTCACTAATATGGTAGACAATCATTCCAACAATGAATGAAGAGATCATGTAGCACCTTGCTTCTTCTGACAGTTCAAGTGTATGTCACTGATTATATCTACAGTATCTGGGATATATGATTTTTAAATTTTGTTTGTTTGGTTGGTTTTGGTTCACCCACAATACAAAGAAGTCTCCTTAAGCCCTATCTATATATCTATACTAAGATGAATTCAACCTTTCTTCCCCAAATAACCAGTTGTTTGATGTTACAAATTTTTGCTATTATTTGTTTTTTCAAATATAAGTTTGATGATATAATGTAAGATTCTAAAGTCAAGAATCACCCAAAGGACATTGCAGAGGTTCATGGTGGTTGTGAAATGTCTGAAGGGAATCATCATAAAAATGCATGACTTTGGGGAAAATGGATCAGCCTGCCATGCTTATGGTGAGAGGAAGGGAGAAGGAAATGTTAAGAACTTTGGGCAGACTCCCTCTGGAAAACTGAAGGGAGAATATACTTGAGAGGGAATTCACCCACTGTATTGCGTAACTTCTTAGCTTTCTCTTGACATTCTGTGGATTCCAATAGAATACATGGGATATCCATCATTTATCAGTTAGCTTTCTCATATACTTTGCAAGTTAGTCCATTTTTTTTCCAGTCATACATTTCTGTAGTGACATCCTATTCACTTCTGGGTAACTTTATTTGTAGCATGCTACAGCCAATTCACATCCCCTATGAATTTATATCTTGTCACTGCACCCAGATGGCTCTGGAGGAGCAAGTGACTTTGCACAGCCCCCCCTCACTTAAATCCAATTCACCTGAAAGTAATGGCTTCATCTTCTGGGTGTCATGGTCCTCTTTGAGAATAAAGGACAAATATAAACAACAACAACATTATGAATCAATCCCTTCTATCTTCACATCATTCTACCTCTATCCGTGGAAAATTTCATGCTAAAAAGTACAGATGGTAAACCTACTTGAAAAGGTTATGAGCCAAAACAAAATGGATGGAGAATTGATGCAGAACTTTCTGTTCCCATATGATTGTACACTTAATGTGGCCTCTGAGGCAGAGTTGCAACAGAGTATGAATCAATTCTCTGCTTGTGATAATTCTGGCCTGACAGTCAAGACTAAGAAAACACAGGTTCTCCAACTACCAGCACTACACCATTCACATATGCGATCATTGGTTACAGCAAATGGAGAAATTCTGAATGCTGTTCACTTGAATGCTGATAAGCTCACTTCCCTTGGCAGTATACTTTCCAGGTATGTTCACATAGATGAAAAGGTTGATGCACACATTGCCAGAGCTAGCTCAGCATTTGGGGGACTCTGAAAGAAAGTGTGGGAGAAAAGAGGTATTAGGCTACATATCAAATTGAAGGTCTACGGAGTCATTGTGCTGACTTCATTGCTGTATGCCTGTGAAACCTGGACAGTATACCAATGTCATGCCAGAAAATTGAACTGCTTCCATTTGAATTATCTTAGGAAGATACTGAAGATTACCTGGTAAGATAAAGTATTGGACACCAAGGTCTTCTCTCAAGCTGAACTGCTAAGCATTCATATGCTACTACAGAGAGTACAACTGATTTGTAGCCCACATGCCAAACACACATTTACCTAAAGGACTATTTTATGGAGAACTCACACAATGCAAGTGTTCACAGGGAGATCAGATAAAGTAATACAAGGACATTCTCAAGGTCTCTCTGAAGAACTTTAGTATTGATTGTGAGACATGGCAGACGCTGGCACAGGAACACTCAACATGGCATGTCCATATCAAAGAAGGTGCTGGGTTCCCTATTAGAATGTAAACCCTTTGAGAGCAGGTGTGGTAGGAGAAATGGCTACCAGAGTCCCTCACCACATAGGCTGGGCAAGTTCTTTTTCTTAAAAGGTAATGACACCATACCTAAGACAAGGAACTAGTAAAGTCTCTGGATACTGATAGTGCTTTCTGGTCACATGAATTAAAAAAAAAAAGTCAGGAAAAGATCCAGTATTTTTTTTGATGCTTGGCTAGAAGACCTCAGTAGCTGGATCCTCTTCTTAAAGAAAGGAGAGCTTCACTCAGTTGAAATAACTTTTGTTGTCTTTGTTGAATATCCTGCCTTCCACCTAAATAAATCTCCCTTCATTAAATATTCAATGGCCTATGGGCATCTAATTTTATTCCAATATTGAACCTAACCTACCTGCAGTCTAGCCTGAGACAAGGCTAGTGGAAAAACAAGGGCTGTCTTGTTTGCTTATATTCAAATCCCCAATGCTTAGCTTAGTGCTTGACACATAGTATGTACTTAATACACATTTGTTTATTCATTCATTCATCTGTTTGTTCATTCATTCATTTAAATGTGGATCCCAGATCAGACTACAAAAAGAAGACTCCTTAACTAGGTTCCATCACAAATTTGGGGGCCAACGTCTTTTCAAAAACCCAAACCTGAGCTGTCTCTTTCCAATCCCCTAGATCAGTGGAGAAGAAAGGCAATACAGCAAAAAGGAAAGGGAGCTGCAATGTGACTTAGAATACTCAGATCTTAGTCAGCTTCTAGCTTTGTGACCTTCACCATCATTTAATCTTTCTAAGTCTCAGTTTCTTCATCTGTTAAGTGATGCCTTAAGACAAAGGCAGAAGAAACCCCTAAATGTGGTCTTAAAACAAATGGGTTTAATTATATACCTGCCTAGAAGCAGCTGTAAGCCTTTTGTTTTTCCTTTGAGTTCTTCTCCTAAATCCTTCTGTAGGACTTTTAAAAATAACTCTAAGGTACCGCAATGATTAAAACGGTTTTGAGACATAGTTTCTGGGTGATTTAATCATTTTATTAAGGAGACCAGCATGTTATTAATAAAAGGATGGTCATTTGGCCATCTCTCTTAGACCAAAGACCATCATGGCAGGTTCAGGGCTTACATGTTCTTTTAGAAAAAGAGAGGCAATCAACTCCGATTGGTTAACACAATGGGAGGTGGACCCTATTAAACTGAGGGGCTGAGCTATTAAATGGAGATAATAATATCACCCATCTCCCAGGATTACTGCGAGGATAAAATGAAGTAGTATTTGTGAAATTCTCAGCAGAGTGGCCTAGTACATAGTAGATTAGACTTAGCCCACATAGGGCAAGCACTCACATGGTGATCAGAAGAAGTGATACAACGACACTCTTGAGGACTCTCTTAAAAACTTTAAAATTGGGGGCAGCTAGGTGACTCAGGGAATAGAGAGCTGGCCCTAGAGTCAAGAGAACCTGAATTCAAATCTGGTTTCAGACTCTTGACACTTAACTAGCTGTGTGACCTTGAGCAAGTCAGTTAACCCAAATTGCTTTGCCTTCCCCCCTCCAAAAAAAAAATGAAAGAAAAAAAAGAAGAACTTTTGAATTGGTTGTGTGACATGGGAGACACTGGCACAGGACCACCCAGCATGGCATGAACACATGAGAGAAGGTACTGTGCTCTGTGAGCAAAGGAAAATTGAAACAACTCAAAGGAAATGCAGGATGCACAAATTTAGAGTATCCACCCCAAATGTTCACATGGACTATTTGTGCCAGACCTGTGGTGGAACATTCCAAGCTTGTGTTGATCTGATCAGCCACAGTAGGACACTTTGAAACTGACTCTACCATAGTGACGTCATTTTGATCCTCTTTGAGAGCGCAGGACAACAACCAACCAACCAAGTGCATAAAGGGTACTTAATAAATGCTTGTTCCCTATCTCTTTCCCTAATGCTAGACTGGAAATAGGCCAATTATGTCCAGACAGAAATCTGCCTGAACGGATAAATGAATAACATTCATTCAATAAAAAATTTTAAATTACCTACTATATGCAGGCCTTGCTTTAACTACTGGAAGAAATGCAGTTTATGCAAGTAGTCCTTGCTCTGATGGAGCTCACAATTTAGTAGGAGAATCAGACACACAAATATACACATATAAAAATAGCTATATTACACAATATTAAATGGTAAGATAAAATTAGAATTGTAAACCAAAGTGTTAGGTGAGATCTCAAAAGGGAGGCCACGACAAAATAAGGGGATCTAGAAAGACTTCAAGGAGGCCACATTTCAACTGGGCTTTGAAGGACTGGAAAAGGTTCAACAAAAGAAAAGAAGAAGAAATGACGTTCCAAGCAGAGGAAGGGATCTGATCACGAGTGTAGAATCTAGGGAGACCTCTTGGGAGGCTGTTATAAGGGTCCAACTCAGTTTTGCTGAGTACTCAAGTGGTGGCAGTGGGAATAGAGAAGTAGGGGTGGATTGGAGAAATATTTAGGAGAAGAGAGAGAGAGCAGAGTCAATGATGGAATTCATGAGTCTTAGTGACTGGGGAAATATTAATTAATAAAAATTAAGCAAAAGATAAAGTTTAAGGTAGAGGAGGGTTAAACTGTATTGTGAAAAACTCCTGATAGAGAAAAACACAGGTTTAGAAACTTGCTCTGTGATGTGACTTCTCTTTCATGGGCTTCAATTTTTGGTTATGAAATGAAGGGATTAGACTAGATAGTTTCTGATTTCCTGATCAGCTCTAAATCTATGATTCTATAATCCTATAATTATAATTGGAGCATGATTGTAGAGGAAGAAAAGGCTCTCAGACAGAATACTGAAGAATAGTTACATTTAAGGGGAAAGAAGATAAGTAGCTTGCAAAAGAGACAGAGAAGAAATAGCCAGCCAGGGAGGGGGAGAGTATAATATTAGAGAATTTAAAGGAGCGAAGTAGAGCAAGTAGAACCAGAACAACATGATACATAGCAACAACAATATCGTATGATGATAAACTGTGAATAACTTAGCTATTTTCAGCAATACAATTATCCAAGATGATTCCAAAGAACTCACAATGAAAAATTCTACCTACCTCCCGAGAAAGAACTGATGGGGTCAGAATGAAGACCAAAGCATGTTTTTCTTTTTAACTTTTTAAAATTTTTTCTTGTTTTTTTTTGGAGGGGCATTGTGTTTTCTTTCACAACATGACTAATATGGAAATATGTTTTGTATGACTGCACATATATAACCTACATCAAATTGCTTGCCTTCTCAATGAAGGGGAAGAGGAGAGTGGGAGAAAGGGAAAGACGGAATGAGTGAGTGAGGGAGAAAATTTGGAACTCAAAACGTTAAAAAATGAATGTAAGAAATTGTCTTCACGTTAACTGGGGAAAAAAAATCTAAAAAGAAAAAGCTTCATTCTTTGTTCTGATAGATTTACTACCTTTTTGTTCATCTATTTTGCCTTAAAGTTGTTCATTTTTATTTCAACTTTTGTAGTTTCTTCTCCAGCACTATTTTAATTGTATCAAATACTGTTGTTTCACTCGCAGATACTATGTGGGGAAAAAATAGGTAATTGCCAACTATTTACAATTTCTTCTTTTATCTCACTTGATACTATGAGCTCTCCTCTCTCTTTTTTTTTTAATATCCTTTGCTCCTTTAGATGGCACAGTGGGCAGAGTGCTGAGCCTGGAGTCAGGAAAAACTGAGTTTAAATTGGTCTCAGACACTTATTAGCTATGTGACTCTGGCCAAGTCATATAACCCTGTATGCTTCAATTTCTTAACTGTAAAATGGGCTGGAGAAGGAAATGGTGAACCACTTCAGTATCCAGTAACCCTAAATGGCATCACCAAGAGTTGGATATGATTGACACAACTCAACAACAACAAATGTTGTTCCTAACAAATTGTTGTTGCAACAAATCCTGTGCTAAATTTTATCTCATTTAATTCAGGTTCCACACCCCTGGTGTAATCTCTTCTTTTTACACGTGAGGAAAATGAGGAAAAGAGGGGAAGTGATTTGCCCAATATAGCATTTCTTGTCTGTGAGACTTACTATCTAATGCTCCTGTAAGGCACCTCAGACACAAGGTGTCCAAAGCAGTTTATGATCTTTCCTTCCAAACCTACCCTTTCTCCTAATCTGCCTAGACTGTCACCATTCTTCCTATCACTCAGGTTCACCAGGTAGGAGATATCCTTGAATCTTTACTTTTCTTTCATCTCCATATCCAACTAATTACCAAATCTTGCTCCTCCCCACAATTACTCTCAGTAGGTGGAGGTCCCTCCCCACAGCAGCTTTTGCCATTCATGTGGTCACCATCACCCTTGTTCAGGCTCTCTGTTGCAATTGCCTCTTTTTTAAAAAAATCTTGTATTTTAATTTATGGAATAAAAGAAGCACTTGCATAATGGTATAGTAAAGAAGATGGAACTGCATATGAAACTGCTAATCTATTATGTACAACTTGGTATTCCTTTTAAATATATAGTAAAGTTATTATGTAAAGTCAGTTTTTTTTCTTCCTTTCCCTCACCCCAGGTATGGCTACCGTTAGACACAAATATGTAAGCATATGTAAAGACTTTCTATACATCCTCCTACTTATCAGTTCTTTCTCTGGATGCCAATAGCATCTTCCTTTAATAGTGCTTTGTGCTTAATTTGGGTATTAATAATACTCAGAATGTCTTAGTTGCTCAAAATTGTTCTTGCAACAATACTGCTGTAACTGTATCCAAACATTCTCTTGGTTTGGCTTATTTTGTTCTTCATTGTCTTGTGCTGGTCTTTCCATGTTTTCCTAAAGTCACTGAGCTCATAATTTCTTAGCACAATAGTATTCCATCACAATTATATACCACAAGATGTTCAGCCATTCCCCAGTTGCTGAATTGACTCTTGATTGATCTTCCTTCCTGCATCCAGCCTCTCTCCTTTCCAAGCCATTTCCACAACAAATATCTCTAAATATGTTTAAAACAAAGATCTAACCATCTCATGCTCCTGTTCAAAACTTCTAATGGCTCCTCCCACCCCTTCCCACCTGCCCCCAGCTTCCTGCTGTGCTTTATCTTCCCCTGTTAAGATTCTAAGCTCCTTCAGGGCAGGGACTGTCTGTATCCTGAGTGCTTAGCACAATGTCAAGTGAATAGCAGGTGCTTAATACATTCTTATTGAACTGAATGCTGTAAGTATACGTATTTATGAAAATTATGATACATATTTACACATGTGTCTATACACAAACATGTTCTCCCCTTCCTCTGTACATAGTATGTACATTTCTTAAGAGCAGAATCTCTCATTTTTGTCTCTGTGTTTTCAGGGACTATCACAGTACTTGGTATACAGTAGGCACTTGATAAATGCCTATTGATTATTTTTTCAAATCAGCACAGATGAATGAAGCAGTATCTTTATGAATCTTTCCTTTGTCCCTTCCCCTTTGGACAAGTTACTTCTCTGCTCTGAGCCTCATTTTTGTCATCTGGGGTTTGCAGGAGACGGTTGCAAAGTCCCATCAAGAACTTAAATTCGACAATAAACTTTGAGCATATTTGCTGATCTTGAGACAATGTCATAGCTTGAAAGGAACATGGAAGAGTTTTTCTGTGAGATTCACTGTAGTTTTTCAGTGCTGGGCTTTCTAGCTAAGTTAATGGGAGGCTGGTTTAGGATTTCACCTCCATATCTCTGTGTGTGCCATTTCCTTGTTCTGGGTATAACAAGTCAGCTCTTTGTATGAATGTCTGTGGAGAACTGAAGGTTCAGTCTTATCTTCAGCAATCCAGAGCTAAATCTTCTTTCTCTCTTTTTTCATATGTACAATTGGCCCCACCCAGATTCTTCTTTTTAGCAGAAAGTAGTATTCTACTTCATAATGGTTTTTCAAATTTCACAAGCTAAGCAAACTTTTTATAAATAAATACTATTTTAGAAATATAGTAATAACACAACAATGAATTTCAAATGACATCAATTGTGTCACATATAAAATTATTGATCTTATCACTCCTGACATTTAAAAAGTTGAGATAATGTTATATGCAACATATGCCAGTCATTATATTAAACATTTTACAATCATTATATAATTTTGATCCCACAACAAACACTATTATTTTTCCCTCTACAAATTCAGGAAACAGGTCAAAGAGAGATAAGATACATTTTTGCAACTGGAACAGAGGAGTGAAGGGTTTACCTGAAGAAAAGCCTGGCCACCCAGTGCTTATCATTCTTGGAGGCAGGGCTTAGGGAACGTTCCCCACAGACCTGATCCATCTACCTCTTCCTTGCCCCAAACTGTAAAATGTACTGAGCCTGGGGCTGTTTGCAACTGCTGGGCCAGGGTGGGCATAATGTACTGGACCTGGGTGACATTTCCAAGCTTTGCCTAGAAGGGTGGGCTACAAGGTGCCCAGGGGCATAAGAAGTTAAGGCTACTGCCACTCTTTGAGTGTTATCCCTCCCCTCCTTTTGCCAGATGGGGAAGAGTGACCTACAATTCTCCTGCATTTTCTTCTCCTAATCTGATCTGGGATGCAAGGAGTTATTAAAAAGTTGTAGCTGTTAAAAACAACAACAACAATCCCCATAATGAGATACTCAGGAGGAAGTGGGGAATGCTGAATGATCTTGACTGCGCTAGGTGTTTTTTAGTATGGGTGACTGTGTACCTACAGTTTCTCCAGCAATCCCAATGTAATCAATTTCTGAAATCTTAATGATTAATTCTCAGGTTAATTCTCAGAATCTGCTAAGATGTTTGTTTTTTTTTTAGCAGTCTGTCTGATTAATTCAGACTTTGGATAAATTTGATATTTAATGATCATCAGCACCCATTCATAATTCCATGTACAGGTCAATGAGAAGAGGGGAGGGGAGCAGGATATGTTGGGGGATCCTGGGAGTTGGGGGGACATGAAGTGTTTTCATCTTGCTGTGCCAATTTAGTGCAAGAAACCCCAGGGCAGTAGTGGTGTAAAAAGTTTTTATTTGTGGGGAGAGCAGAAAAATTGCAGTTACAGGTTATGGTATACAAAGATTTACAAAAGTTTACAGTTATGAGATTTACAACAAACGTGTGTGCACAAGAGGCTGCCATGTCTCTGCTGCCGCTGCAAGGGGCTGAGGGACCTCAGTCTGGGTGGCTGGAGCACACTATGGAGTAGAGAGGCCCAGAGCCTCAGTCCCTGGACTTTCCTCACCCTTTTCCAGGGTGAGGAACATTGGAAGGAGAGAGGTAGGGGTGGGACCCTGCCGCACAGAAGCAGTCACAGGCTCAGAGATATTCAGGGCCATGGGTGGGGTGGGGGGGCTTGCCAGATCATGAGCAGAACCAGTAATGAGGATGGCTTTAGGGAGGAAAGAGCCAGTAGGGTCTGGGGGAGGGGGTGTAAGACTGGCAGGAGGGGCAGGGTCACCAGGGTTAGGGCTGCTCCAAGAGCAAGTGAAGGAATCAAAGTCAAGCCCTCTCAGCCCCTCCAGGCATCTAGGTGGACTAAAGTTCAGGTCTTTGCCATCATCCAAGCAGGCTGACACCTGGAGTGAGGGAGAGCCTACAAGCTCCCTGCTGCCCACAGGTGAGGTGCTGCTGGGGGAGGGAGATGACATGGTGGAGAACCTCTCACAGGAGCGGGCCACGCCTGGAGACTCAGGGAAAGCATCACTGTTGGAAAGGGGCTGGTGCAGCTGGTGGAACATCTGCGGGCCATCTCTCCTGGCCTGGGATGACAGTGACTCCTGGCTCTTGGCTGATTGCAGTGAGGCTGTTTCCACTGGGTCACCTGTGGGTGGCAGGGACCCTTGGCCAGCCCCACACCAGGGCAAAGTCTTCTTCCCTTCCAAGGAGGGGCCTCTGCCCAGGGCAAAGAAGGTCTTCCAGCTCCTACCACCTGATTTCCTACTCTTCTCTCCAATGATTTCCTTCCTCTGGTCTTCAGGTGAAATAGGCACCTTGGCCCCCTGTCCAGACAGCTGACCCTGTGACTGAGCCTGAGCTTCCTCTAGGGAGAGGAGGCAAGCAGAGGCCCTCAAGGGACTTGGGCCTGGAGAGGAGACAGACACCTGCAGGATCTCTCTGCCTGCGGAGGCAAACATGTCACTGAATAGGATATTCAAGTGGATGATGAGAAACTCCACAAGGAGAGACTGGATTCCAATTTCATGGAGGGCCCCGTCAAGCGCTACTGCCACCAACTCCTTTGCAGGAAACAGGTTGGGAGCCCACAAAATGGCCAGGTTTTCTACAGGCATTCTGGTGATGGCGCTGTGCTGGACCATGCGTGAGAGGTGTCGAAGCAGGTACTCCAGGGTTCAGTAATGAGCTGAGGGCAGTTACTGGATGACATCTTGTACCTGGAGCAGTCGCTCCTCCTCCCCAGGCACAGACATGGCCTCCGTGAATTTTCTGGAGAGCTGGTAGGTAAGCAGGGGGTTAGGCAGCTCTTGGAAGTAGAGTTTGCAAAGGGAAGAGACACTGTGGATGTCCTGGAGGAAGGCTGGTTGGCTCAGCTCCGGGATCCTCTCACTGTCAAACTCCTGCCTCAGTTTCTGGATGTTGGAAGAAACACCTGAGAGGCGGCCGGAGGGGACCGGGCAGTGTTCCCCTTCCTCCTCTTCGTCCTCTTCTTCCTCCTCCTCCTTCTCTTCCTCTTGTCCACTTCTCTTCCTCCCCCTTTTACTCCTCCTCCTCCTCCGACCAAGCCTCTTCTGCTGCTACCTTTGCCACCTCAGCCACAACCTCTGCCGTTGCAGCTGGCCCATTGCCATGGAGAAAGAATGGAGACAATGGGGAGAGGGGTGCGTGTGCCCGCTCTGGCCACACTCCTTGTCTTGCATATTTTCAAAGAAAAAGATCCTCTTTATGGTCTCTCTGTTGTCATTTTGTCATTTTTTTAAACATGATTGCAATAGTTTTTTATATCTTCCTAGTGCATCTGTTTTCCAGGGTGTTTGCAATGCAAATAATCTCTTCAGGTAACCATTGTCTTCCTAGAAATCACTCAATGCCCCCTTTTAATTGTTCTTACGTTGTGGTGGTCCTGTCTGGGACTTTTGTCAGTTGCCTTATTTCAACGGTTTTTGCAGTTCTGTGGAAACTTAACCCTTTACTACTTCTAACATACCTAATTTAGAAATATTCCCTACAGGAGATAGAAGGTATCACAAAAAGTTCCCTATGTCTTGGATTATGCAGATCAGTAAACTTTATCTTTCTCATGTTAATTCCCCCCGTCCTCCATTTTTCATTAAATATTCTCTTTGGCTCCATGCCTTTCCACTCTTCTTGGTGTCAGTTGCCTTTCAGGATCTCTGATTTGCCTTTTCCTTTAGTAAAACGAATGATCTCTAGTAACTGTATTGAGACTCCCATTTTTTTTTTTGTAGAGTATCTCTCTTCTCCTTTGAGAGCATTTCTCAGTGATGCTCCTCACCACAATTTCCCCTTTCTCCCTTATTTCAATCTCTCCCTTTGACTCTTAGCTCATTCTATTGTAGGCTTTCTTCCTGGAAGACAACAGGAATTATGTACCCTTGATTATTAGCCTTTCACTTCATTAGATTATATCATTCATTCCCCTGTATCAAATGAATGGTTACAAGAGGTACTTATTAGAAAAGAAGAATTAACACTCAGTGATGGACTAGGTATGTGATCAAGAGACAAAGATGACTAGAATTTTGGGTCTAAGTGATTAAGAAAATTACTAGAACATCCTTAAATGAAAAATTGAAGAAATAAATAAAGAAGTCAGGAGAGGATATTGACTTTTGAAGAAAGATGATGGGTTTGGTTAGAAGTATTAGGAGTTTGATGTGATATCCATCATTCAGTTGACATGTCTGGAGAGAGATAAGAGTTGGAAATATTTGGATGTTACTCTTCATATCCCTGGGTCTGTTTCCTTTTCTATCAAATAAGAGCTGACTTCCAAGTTCACTTTCAGCTGAAAAGATCTATAACTCTATAAAGTGATAGCTGAAGCCCCCAAATGGATGAATTCTAAAAGGAAAATATGAAGAAAAACGAGTGTTTCATTTATTTATTCAACCATTCAATAAGCATTTATTTCAAAATTTTATTATTTATTTATTTATTTAAAATAACTTCTCTTTAATTTTAGTTTACATCATTCATTTCCATGAGATGTTGAGTTACAAATTTTCTCCCCATCTTTCTCCTACTCACCACCCCAAAACAGCAATCCCATGTTTAATGCCTCCTCCAATCTGCTCTCTCCTTTATCCTCCCTCATAACTCCTCTGACTTTCCAGTAGGGCAAGATGGATCCCCTTACCCCAGTGCCAGTATATCTTAATTCCCAATTGCATGTGAATAATAATAATTACTATTATTATATAAACATATAAATTTTTTTTAGCATTTGATTTTAGAACTTTAAACTCTAGATTGTTTCCCTACTTCCCTCTTCACCCAGTCCCCACTGAAAAGACAAGCAGTTCAATACAGGCTGTACATGTGTAGTTACGCAGAACATCTCCACAGTGGACATATTGTGAAAGACTGACTATATTTCCCTCCTTCCTATCCCCCCACCCTTGTCCTATTCTCTACTTTGCCCCTGTCACTTTACAGAAGTGTATACTTCTAACAACCCTCCCCCCGACCCTGCCCTCCCCTCCATCATCCACTTTCTCATCCCCAAACCCCCTACTCTGCTGTAGGCCAAGATCTCCAATTTAGGGTGCATGGCATTCCCTCCCTAAGCCAAATTCAATGAGAGTAAGGTTGACCCATTCCATTTTTGCTTTCTGCTTCTTCCCCTCCATTGTAACAGTTATCCCTTGCCTCTTTTATGTGAAATGATTGACCCCATTCTGTCTCTCCCTTTCTCCTCTCGTTCTATTCCTCTCCCACCTCTTAATTTCACCTTTTAAAATATCATCTCTTCCTATTCAATTGATCCTGTGCCCTCTGTCTATATACACATGTATATATACACACTCCCATATGTATTCATATGCATATAGACATATGTGTATATACATATATACACATTTATATTCCCTTTACCTATCATCATATTGAGAAAAGTTTCATTAGTTAAAATTCTCATTTTTCCGTGTTGGCATGTAAATAGTTCAACTTTGATAAGTTCCTTATGATTTCTTTTCCACGTTTTACCTTCTCATGCTTCTTGTGTTTGAATGTCAAATTTTCTCTTCAGTTCTGGTTTTTTCTTCAAGAATGCTTGAAAGTCGTCCACCTCATTGAATGACCATAAATTCCCCTGAAACATTATACTCAGTTTGCTGGGTAGGTGATTCTTTGTTTTAACCCTAGCTCCCTTGATCTCCAGAATATCATATTTCAGGCCCTTTGTTCCCTTAATATAAAAGCTGCTAGATCCTGGGTTATTCTGATTATGTTTCCATAGTATTCAAATTGTTTCTTCTTGGCAGCTTGCAATATTTGCTCCTTGATCTGGGAACTCCAGAACCTGGCTATAACATTCCTAGGAGTTTTCTTTTTGGGATCTTTTTTAAGAGGTGTTTGGTGAATTCTTTCAAGTTCTATTTTGCCCTCCGGTTCTAAAATATCTGGGCAATTTTCCTTGAGAATTTCTTGAAGGATGCTTTCTAGGTTCTTTTTTTGATCATGGCTTTCAGGTAGTCCAATAATTTTTAAATTGTCTCTACTGGATCTATTTTCCAGGTCAGTGTTTTTTCCAATGAGATATTTCACATTGCCTTCTATTTTTTCATTTTCTTTTGATCTGTTTAATGGTATCTTGATTTCTCATTAAGTCATTTGCTTCCATTTGCCCCAATTTAATTCTGAAGGAGTTATTCTCTTCAGTGACCTTTGAAATTCTTTTTTCCATTTGGCAAATTGGGCTTTTTAAAGCATTCTTCTCCTCATTGGCTTTTTGGGCCTCTTTTGCCATTTGAGTTAGTCTATTTTTTAAGGTATTATTTTCTTCAGTCAGGCTGTTGACTCTCTTTTCATGATTTTCTTGCATCATTCTCATTTCTGTTCCCAATTTTTCCTCCACTTCTCTTATTTGATTTTCAAAATCCTTCATGAACTCCTCCATGGCCTGTAACCAGTTTATGTTTTTCTTGGAGGCTTTTGGTGCAGGAGTTCTGACTGTATTGTCTTCCTCCCATTCCACCCTTTTATCCTTTTTGGTCCCCAAAAAAGGAATTAAAAGTTGGATGGCTTTGCTTTCTTTGCTTCCTTTGCTTGCTCATGTTGCCAGTCAATTACTTGACTTTTGAGCTCTTTGCCACAGTAGAACTCTGCTTCTAGAGGGGAGATCTTTGTCCCAAATCACTGGAGTTTTCACAGCTGCTGGAGCTATTAGGAGGATGCCGTCTCTACAGCCCCCACCAGCTTTGACTCACTGGTCACATACCTTAGGACCACCAGACCATGATCCTGATCCAGGCAGGTTAAGGCAGTAGCACTTAACCTCTGAATGGTTGCTTGCCCTCCCTGTGATCTGCAGGCCAGGAACTCTGAAGCAGCCATGTGGAGGTGGCTGCAGGGCGGCTGCACTTCCACTGCTTCTTGCTCCAGGAGTGGACCACACTCTGTCCCACCAAGATTTAGCAGAGCTCCACTGACCTTTTACTTTGTCTTTGGCATTGATGGGTTGATAATTCTGGAAACCACCATAGCCGCTGGTGGTCCACTCTCCTGAATGGTCCAGCCATGTCGGGTCCGGGCTGCCCTGAGACTAAAACTGTGGGCTCATGCGGGGCTGGGCTTGGCTCCCAGGGCTCTGTGGATGAACCTTTCCTGTCCACCTACTGGCTGCTTTCAGTGGGAGCTTTTTCTCTCTGTCACTTTGTGGGCTCTGTAGCTCTAAAATTTGTTTAGAGTCATATTTTATAGGTATTCAAGGTGGTTATGGGAGGAGCCATGGAATTTTCCTGCTTCTATGCTGCCATATTGACTCTGCCCCCTTGCAAAGAGTATTCTTTAGTGTTATTTCCAATGACAAAAACCATATCATTTTCTGATGTTAAACCATTGCACGGTGCCAACAACTTTGGCATTCTTTTCTAGATCCTAATGATGAGGAGAAAACAAATTACTACTAAAAATGATGATGATGATGGTGGTGGTGATGATGATGATGATAACTGACATTTATGTAGTTCTTTAAGTTGGCAAAAAATCGTACACACATTGTAAGTAATTGATCTTCACAAGAATCTGTGAGTTAGGTACTATAAATTGTCCTGTTTTGTAGATAGGGAAACTGAGACTCAGAGAGGCTAAATGGCTACTTCTTGGTCGCACAGCTGGGAAGTCTCAGTATAAGATTTAACTCAGGCCCCTGTACAGTAAGTCAAGCTGTCCACTGTCACACAAATTAGAATTCTGATTTTCCTATCTCCAGATTCAGTGCTCTTTTTACCACACCACACTGTTTGTTGCAGAATAGTAGAAAGAACACAGACTTCAAAGTTAGAAGCCCAGGTTAGGAGTCCCAGTTCTAACACTTATTGCAATGTGTCAATAGTAAGTGACTTAATCTTTCTATGCTTTATTCCCTTCACCTGCAAGATGGGGAGATGATACTTGCATTAAAAAGAACTCTTGGGGCAGCAAGGTGGTGCAGTGAATAGAGCACTGGCACTGGGGACAGGAGGACCTGAGTTCAAATGTGGCCTCAGACTCTTAACACTTACTACCTGTGTCACCTTGGGCAAGTCACTTAACCCCAAATTGCCTGGCCTTCCCCTCTCCAAAAAGCAAAAAAAAAAGAAAGAAAGAAGAACTCTCACAGCATCCCAATAATCACAATGGAATACTGTGAAATTGTAATAACCAAGTCTGGCTTAGAAGAGATGAGAATATATATTCCTCCCTTCTTTGTAGATAGTAGGGGATTACGGGTAAGGAACAACACATAAAATATCAGGCTTGGTTGATGTATTGGTTAGTTTTGGTAAACTTTTTTTTCTTTTGAACTTTTTTGTTGTAGAGATAACTCTCTAAGAAGGGCTCAGGAAGGGCAACACCGGAAAATGTAGATGATGTAAAAGCAAAAGACGTCCATATTTTTTTTTTTAAAGAATACATTTTATAAACCTCACAGCACTATGCAGTTTATTAGCAGTAAGCTGGTACAGAAGATAAAGCACTGATTCCGGAGTCAGGAAGACCTGACTTCACATGTGGCCTCAGCAACTAGCTGTGTAAGCTTGGACAAATCACTTAACTTCAGTTTGTCTCAGTTTCCTCAACTGTAAAATGTAGATAATAATAGTACCTATCTTTCAGTGTTATTGTCAGGATCAAATGAGATAATATTGGGAAAAATACCTTCTTATCATAGTGCCTGGGACAAAGTAGGTGCCATATAAATACTAGTTATAAGAATGATAGTTATTATTAGTCACACATGCAATTATTCTATATGAGCATTTACATAAAAAGCAAAGGTCTATATATAGAATTATAAGTTGAAAATATTGAATGATTCACTTTCACGTGTTGAAAGTGTAACCTCAGGCCCAGAGCCCTTTGGTATGGGGACTCTATATTTACCAGTGAAGATCAATGGCATCTTCTTTCTTGAAGCTGGAAACCAGAAATGTCCACAGCAAAGTTAAGCTTGAAGAGACTGAAGAGATCCTCCCTTTTTCCACTCTGGCCAACTCTACCCTGCCCCCCACATAGGTCAGGGCATTGATTTCCATTGATTATTTTTTTAATGAGAGAGTCCCATACTAATGGATTAGGACTGGGGTTACAAAAATAATTGGGGTTTGGGTTACTTTTTGGCTGTAACCAACATTCTACTCATAGTCTACTTCACTTTTTTCAAACACGGCTCATAACTACAGAATGTCAGCCTGAATTAGATTGAAATGTAATTAGGAAATATTTAGCAAAATAAATAAAAAGACAATAAAATATGAATAACATTACATTGAAAACTAAATCAGTATGTGATCTTCAGGGATCCTTTGTAGAGTTTAGTTTCTCTCCATTTCTATTTGAATTCCACACGACTGTTTCACACCATCAGAAAAATGCCCCACTGGAGTTAGATAGTAACAGTGAAATTTTCCATTAAAATCTATTATCCCTCTATTGGTCAAATAATGAGATAGAGTGACCCTTTATTCTTCCCTGTATGTGTGAGAGATTGATTGCTCTTGTATAAGTCTATGACAGAGGATGGGAACATAAATCCCAGAACATGAGCAGGGAGGCAGACAGGCAGGGGTGAAGATGGCCTTGCAGACCTCTTGACATTCTCCAGGGTTCATTGTTGCAGCTACTCTGTCACAGAGATATAGTTTCCCGCAGGCCTTTGAAAGGCTTTTATGAAAATATGTTAGCTAGTGCCACATGAGTCTGTCAGCTAGCAGCTGAGGAATAGATCTCTGCTCAATCTGGGCATAAGCCTGATTAAAGCAAGTCATCAAAAAAAAGGCATAAAGGAGCCTCTTCCCTGCTCATATAGCAGCTTTTCTAGTGAGGCTTGGACTGGTCGTTTGACAGGGGACCTAAGTTGCTAAAGACCTCAAGAGTTGTATTTCATTGTATACCTGAGTGGTTATACTCAGAACAAATTATTCTAATATACCCTGTAGAACTGGAAGGGAAAAATAAATTTGAGTATTCCATGGAATCAAATCCCGTTTCATTGGCTCCGTCTTACTTAAATCTGGAAGCATAGAGGAATAAATCTAAGGATATGGGGCCTTTCTCTCTTACTCCACTGTTTATCACTGTGAAAAACATTACAAGTCAAAACCTGCTCACAAAAAGCTTCAAGGGAGTGTTCAAATTCTTTTGTTTGTTGAACTGGAATTCTGTTGTATCAAATTTTATTTGAAATAGAAGTTCCTTTGGGGATTGAAATGTTTTTGTATTAGACTCTAACTTGTATAATGTTCTCCCTTTCCCTTTCCCTTTCTCTCTCTTTCTTTCTCTTTCTCTCCCTCTCCATCTTTTTGTAGATACATCTATATCATCTATTTCTATCTTTATCTTTCTATATGTCACAAAGTTATAATGATTAGCTCATTTTGATCCTAAAGTAATATATAATGGTCCCTCAGCTCCACTTTGTTTCCATCTCTGCTGCTTTAGGGACTTTACAGTTAATAAACATCTGTTAAGCCCCTACTCTGTACCAAGCACTGTACTAAGTGTTAGGGATACACAAAGAGGCAAAAGACAGTCTCTGTACTCAAGAAGCTCACAATATGTGTGTGTGTGTGTGTGTGTGTGTGATGATGATGATGATTGGACCTCCCCTTTAGGAAAATCACTTTGGTGGATGAAATGAAGAATGAATTGGAGTGGGGAGAGATTTGAAGTAGGTAGACCCACCAGCAGGCTGTCACAAATAGTCTAGGCATGAGGTTTTATGAGGGTCTGCACCAGAGTTCATATTAAAAAAAAAGGTTAGGAATATAAAACAAGTTAGAAGTATAATCATAATCGACCTTGGCCCCTAGTAAGAACTGTTCCTAACTTTTAGGCAAAAGTTGTGTGATGTTTGGTTCCTGCTACATGAAACGCCTCTCAAATCTTCTTAAAGAAAGTATGCATGACATATATTATAGGTATGGAGTTTCCAATAACCTTTAATTTTTAATTTCTCTATCCTGAATCATGTTTTTCACTGTCTTCTACATGTCCATCTTTACACTGACATCACTGATTACTAAAGCATGTGTGATTTGCACTTGAGGAAAATAATTTTGGTAGCTAAGGAGAGGATAGATTAGAGTAGAAAGAGTTTTACAGTAGGGAGACTAATTAGAAAGATATTATAATCCTCCAGGTGAAAGGTGATAAGGTGTTGATTTGAAATGGTGGCTATTTGAGTAAAGAGAAGGAGTGGGATGTAAGAGTTGTTACAAAGGTAGAAATGGCAGGATTTTGCAATTGACTTGATAGATGGGTAAGGAAGAATGACAGATTGAGGATATTTATCTGAGAGACAATTAAAAGAAAAGAGATCAATTAGAAAGCAGAATGCATTTATTCAAGGCAACCTGACCCATTTCAACAAATTGTTGACTTCAAAAAATGGAAAAATGAAAAAGAAGAGATGCTTATGCAGACAATCCTCATTTCCTAAAGAAATTTAATGCATGCAAAACAGGTGCCACCATGAGACCAAAAGAGTTAGAAACTACTTTGGTCAACAGATCCTTGATTTTCTTGAGAAGAAAAGAAATATAGGAGTCAAGGGAGACACTATTTAAATTATAAACTAATTTGTAAAACTTTATAGGGGAACATGGTAGAAGATTGTGAGCAATATCATCTCATAAAACAACGAGAAAAGGTAGAAAAAAAGAGAGGGAAAAACAAATTTACAGAAATCTTGACAAGAGACCCAACTGAGCCAAATTCTAGGGTGAAAATGAAAGGATGAAAAATGTGTTAAAAACTCAAGTGATCTGTGATGATCTCTGTAATACTCTCATTGCTCCACAATGATAGTGGAATGCTCCACATTTACACTCAAGCTCCACAGTTCTTGATGCACAGCATGAAGAAAAGGCATTAAAGAAACAAAATGACAATGTGAAAGTATTTGCAGATCCTATACATGATTGCACGCCACCATGGGGGGCGGGGAAGGGAGGGGAGAAAATCTGAAACTCAAGTGATTGTGGAACTGAATCTTGTAAATTAAAAGTAAATGAGTAAATAAAAAAAATTAAAAAAAAGAAACAAAATGAAAATATCATCTACCTCAGTATCAATATAGATGTAGGACGTCTGTGCTGAAGGTGAAACAATTCTTGGCATGTTGAGAAATTGATTCTCACGAGGTCTGAGAAAATGTATAATATCAAATATTTGAAGAAAAATCATAGACATCAGTATTAGTTTTAAAAAAAAGTCTATTAAGAAAGTGCCAGTGATTTTCAATAATAATCTATTTCCAATTTCTACAAAATTTTCACGAAAATAATCCCACTCATCTGAAGTAGTCAAAGGAGGGAAGAAAAGCCACACAACTGAATATAGAAATATATTTCACTTAACAGAGACTGGGAAAATGGGAGAAAAAGAAAGGGGCCAGGTTAAGTGAAGGAATAGTTTTAAGCAGAACAAGTTCTAAACAAGGAAAGTGGATTTTGCAGAGGAGTTTAAGAAAAAAGAAAGTAGAAGAACTTGTTGCCGGGATCTGGGTAAGAGAAGGTCAGAGGAACCAAAGCAGATTATGCCAAGCAGAGAACACTGGCACTGAGCTCATTCCTTCTCTCTTTCTACCTTCTTCTTTACAAAGACAGAGTGGAAAACAAACACAAAATTGTAAGAGAACAAGATGGAGTAAAATACACAGTTAACAATTACAACTATGAATGTGAATGCAGTGAGCTCATCCACCTAATGGAAGAGAATAGCAGAATAGATTAGAAAGCGGAATACAAAAGTGTTTTTTTAAACAAGAAATACACTTACACTAGAAATACTTACACATTGTTATATAAGGAGGACTGGGGCGACATTTACTAGGCTTCATCTAAAGTAAAAAAAAGTCAGGTGGCAAAAATCATGATCTCAGACGAGCTTACAGCAAAAAAATAGACTTAAACAGATAAACAGTGAAATTACATTTTACTGAAGCATACTATAGACCAATGGTTCTCAACCTGCGGGTTGGGACCCCTTTGGGGGTTGAACAACCCTTTCACAGGGGTCACAGGGGTCACCTAAGACCATCAGAAAACACATATTTCCGATGGTTTTAGGAACCTAGACACCGCTCCTCTATCGGTCTCCAGGAGGGTCCACCCACATACAGATACACCCACATACGAGTATTAAAGGGGTCTGGGCATTAGGAAGGTTGAGAACCACTGCTATAGACAATAAATTAAGATATACTAAACATATATGTATCAAGTACATAGCATTTAAATACTTAAAGAAAAAATTAAGTGAATTACTGAGAGACACAAAGTATGATAATAAGGGACTCCAATATACCCTTCTCAAAACTAGATAAATCTGACTAAAAATAAATAAAAGAAGTAAAAGACCTGAATAAAATATTAGAAAAGTTGTGTAAGATGACCTGATGCAGATTATTAAAAAGGAATGGAAAGAAGGACATTTATTTCTTACTGGCATATGGCACATTTGCAAAAATTGACCATATATTAGAATGCAAAAACTCATGACAAATGCAGAAAATCATAAATATTAAATGAATCTTTAACAGACCACAATTCACAAAAATCATATTCAATAAATGGCCTCTGAAGAAATTATTGAAATTAATGGGAGACTAATGTAATCCTAAAAATTGACTGGGTCAAAGAACAAATCACTGAAACAATCAATAATTTCATTAAAGATAATGATAATAATGAAATGACAAAAGAAAACTTTTGGGACACTAAGCAGATTTTAGGAAAAATTTATATCTCTAAAATTTTGATGAGCAAAGGAAAGAATAGATCAATGGATTGGACCCAAAAAAAATCTGGAAAACCAACAAATTAATATCCTTGACTAAACATCAAATTAGAAATTCAAAGAAGAAATGAATAACACTGAAAGCAATTTCTCTGTCCCCACTGAATTAGTAAATAATACTAGAGGTTGGCCTTTTAGGAAAACAACAACAACAATGATAATTAAATAGATAAATCGCTAGCTAAATTAATTTTTAAAAATCAAGAAGGAAACCAAATTGTCAGTATGAAAACATAAAAAAGTGACTTCACTACCAATGAAGCTGAAATAAAATAAAATATTAGGAACTACTTTACCTAATTATATGTCAAAAAACGTGACACTTTAAATGAAATGGATCCATAATGCCCAGATTAATAGAACAATGACTAGAGAACTTTAATCCAATTTTAGAAAAAGAAATTGAACAAGCTATAAATGAACTCCCAAAGGAAAAAAAGAAATCCAGGATTTAAAAGTGAATTCTGTCAAAATTTTAAGGAACAATTAAATCAGATATACTGTAACTTGTTTAGGCATTCTTCAATTGATGGGAATCCCCTCAATTTCCAGATCTTTGCCACCATAGAGCTGCTAAAAATATTTTAGAAAATAAAGTAAAATATATTTTCTTTTCCTTTTTTCCTGATCAGCTCGGAAAACAGAACTAATAGTGGTATTGCTAGATCAAAAGGTGTTCACAGTTTTATAGATCTTTGGGCATAATTACAGATTGCTCAAAAAAAAAAAGCCAACCAGTCCAAAAGTAAAAATAGTATTCTTTGGTCTGCATTCAGACTTCATAGTTCTTTCTCTGGATGTGGATAGAATTTTCCATCATGAATCTTTTGGAATTGTCTTGAATCATTGTATTACTGAGAAGAGCTAAATCTATCATAGTTGATCATTACATAATATTGCCATTACTATGTACAATGTTCTTCTGGTTCTGCTCATTTCATTCAGCATCAGTTCATGTAAGTCAGTGGTTCTCAACTTCCTAATGCCGCGACCCTTTAATACAGTTCCTCATGTTGTGGTGACCCCCAACCATAAAATTATTTTCATTGCTACTTCATAACTGTAATTTTGCTACTGTTATGAATTGTAATGTAAATATCTGATATGCAGGATGTATTTTCATTGTTACAAATTGAACATAACCCACAGGTTGAGAATCGCTGGTAAGTCTTTCCATTTTTTTTTGTGAAATTTGCCTGCTCATCATTTCTTATAGAACAATAATATATCATTACATTCATATAACATAACTTGTTCAACTGTTCCCCAATTGATGGGTGTCCCCTCAATTTTCAATTCTTTGCTGTCACAAAAAGAGCTGCTAAAAAAGATTTTTATAGGGGCACCTAAATGGTGCAGTGAGTAGAGCACTGACCTTGGAGTCAGGAGGATCTGAGTTCAAATCCAGTTTCAGACACTTAACACTTACTAGCTGTGTGATCTTGGGCAAGTAATTTAACCACAATTGCCCCACCTTCCATTCTCCAAAAAGACCAAAAAAATAAATGTTTATACATGTGGGTCCTTTCCCCTTTTTCTTTACAATCTTTTTGAGACACAGCCCTAGAAGTGGTATTGGTGGATCAAAGGGTATGCACATCTTTATAGCCATTTGGGCATAGTTCCAAATTGCTTTCCAGAATGGTTGGATCAACTCACAACTCCTCCAACAATGAATTAGTGTTCTTCAACTTTCCCACATCTAATTAAAAGGGATATTCAGTGAAACTACAGCTTGATAAAAGTTCATAGACAATGAAGTAATATCAGTCTTATAGACATATAGTAATACTAAATTATCTGTATGCTAAATGGCATAATAACCAGATTTTTGAAGGGAAAGTTAAATGAGTTACAGAAGGAAACAAAAACTAAAACTATAGTAGTGGAGGGTCTCAATTCATCCCTCTGAGATCTTGGTAAATCTAACAATAAAATAAACTAGAAAGAAATTTTAAGAAGATAAATAGAATTTTAGAAAAATTAGATATGGTAGATCTCTGGAGAATATTGAATGGGTATAGAAAGGGGAATACCTTTTAATGTCCTAAGGTATGGCACTTAAAAAAATTGATCATGTATTAGGCCATAAAAACCTCATAAACAAATTCAAAAAGCAGAAATATTAAATGCATCCTTTTCAGAATCATGCAACAAAAATGACATTAAATAAAAGATCTTTAAGCATAGATTAAAAAGTAATTGGAAAAAATAAATCTAATTATACATAATGAGTGAGTCAAAAACAAATAACAGAAACAATGAATAATTTCACTAAAGTGAATGACAATAATGAAACAATATATAAAAATTGTGGGATGCAGCCAAAGCAATACTTGGGGGAAAATGTTTGTCTTTAAATGCTTACAAAAATAAGATAGAACAGATGAATGAAAAGGGTATGCAAAAAAAAAAAAAAGCTAGGGAAAAAAATTAAAAAGCTCCAATTAAATACCAAATTAGAAATCCTGAAAATACAGGAGTAATAAAACTGAAAGTAAAAATTTTTAAAAAGTTGAATGAATAAATAAAACTCACATTTTGTTTTATGAAAAAAGCTAATAAAATAAACAATTGGCTAACTTGATTAAAGAAAGAATGAAGAAAATCAAATTACCAGTCTCAAAAATATAAAGGGTGAATGCACAACCAATGAAGATGAAATTAAGGCAATAATTAGTTATTTTGCCCAATTTCATGCCAAGAAAACTGACAATCTAAATGAAGTGGATGAGTATTGACAAAAATGTAATTTGACTAGATCAATAGAAGAGAAAACTGTATACTTAAATATCCATATCTAGAAAAAGAAATTGAACAAGCCATAAACGAGCTCCCTAAGGAAAACAACAACAGTGGCAGCAACAACAACAATGCAGGACCAGATGGATTTATAAACAAATTCTACCAAACATTTAGAGAACTGTTAGTTCCAATATTAAAGAAATTGTTTGGAAAAATAAGTAAAGAAAGAATCCTACTAAATTCTTTTTAGGGTACAAGTATGGTTTTGATACTTAAACCAGGTAGAGTGAAAACAAATGAAAACTTTAGACTAATTTCCTTAATGAATATTGATACAAAAAAATTTAAATAAAAAGTTAGCAAGGATATTATAGCAATTTGTCACCAGTATAATACACTATGACTGAGTGGGAAATTATCAACATAATTGACCATATCAAGAGTAAAACCAACAGAAACCATATGACTATCTCAATAAATGTAGAAAAAGCTTTTGACAAAATACACTACCCATTCCTATTAAAAAACACTAGAGAGCATAGCAATAAATGGAGCTTTTCTTAAAATGATATATTGTTTCTAAAATCAAGAAGAAGTGTTATCTGTAATGAGGATAAGCTAGAAACCTTTCCAATAAGGTTAGGGGTGAACCAAAGATGTCCATTACTATTACTCTTCAATCTCGTACTAGAAATGCTAGCTACAGCAGTAAGTCAAGAAAAAGAAGTTGAAGTGATAAGTGCAGGCAAAAAGCAAATCAACTATCACATTTTGCAGATAGGATGGTATACTTAGGGAACCCTATAGAGTTAACTAAAAAACTAGTTGAAATAATTAATTTTTGCAAAATTACAGTATATAAAATAAACCCACATTTTTCATTAGTATTACTATATATTACCAATAAAACCCAGCAGGAAGATATAGAAAGAGAGATTCTACTTAAAATAACTGCAGGCAGTATAAAATACTTGGGAGTACACTTGCCAAGACACATAGGAACTGTATGAACATGATTACAAATACTTTTTACACAAATAAAGACAATGGAAAGGATTAGTCCCATGATATGGAGAGGTAAATAATTGACATTATGATATCTTGAGATTTGTTAAGCATGCATTCAAGTCCTTAATCCAAGTCATAAACAATAATGTTAAATAGTATAGGGTCAATAGTGTTTAATAACCCAAAGATCTAAGCTACTGGGGCAAAAATTATTCAAAAAAAACTTCTTGTGAAAAAATACTATAGATCACTTATAATGAAAGAAATGCAAATTAAAACAACTATGAAGTACCACCTCATACCTATATGAATGACTAACATGACAGAAAAGGAAAATGACAAATGTTGGAGGGGAAGTGGAAAAATAGGGACACTAATGCACTGTTGGTAGATTTGTGAACTGGTCCAACCATTCTGGAGAACTGTTTAGAATTAGACCCAATGGGCTATAACACTATGTATGCATATCCTTTGACTCTGCAATACCACTACTAGGCCTGCACTCCAAAGATATCAAAGAAAAAGAAAAAAAGATCTATATGTACAAAAATATTTATAGCAGCTTGATTTGTCATGGCAAAGAATTGGAAACTGAGGGGGTGCCCATCAACTGGGGAGTGGCTGAGTAAATTGTGATATATGATTATGATGGGACATTATTGTATAATAAAAAGTGATGAAGTATACAGTTTCAGAAAAATCTGGGAAGACTTATGATCTAATGCAAAGTGAAGTGAGCAGAACTAGGAAAATATTGTATACAGTAACAGCAATTTTATAATGACATTCAACTGTGAAAAACTTACTTTAAATGAATATAATGATTGTTGTCAATTCCAAAGATATTGCTAAAACTCATGATAAAAAATGCTATTCACCTTCAAAGAGAGAACCGACAAACTCTGAGTACAGACTGAACCAGCTGCCTTGGGAAATGGGAGTCTCCCCTCATTGGAAGTCTTGAAACAAAGGATGGATGACCACTTGATGTCAAGTATATTGTAGAGGAGATTCTTGTTTGGGTAGCAGTTGGCCTGGAGGATGACTGAAGTCTCTTCCAACTACAAAATTCTATTACTCACTGAATTGGTTGAATCATTAATAATTCAAAGTGAGTTTAGAAGGTCTTTACTAGCATTAAGATATGCTCCAGTAATCTATACTTGACCCTACACTATTTAACATTATTATTTATGACTTGGATAAAGGCCTTGACTGCATGCTCAACAAATTTGAATATATCAGAAAGTTCATAGGAAAAGGTAATACTTTGGATGATAGAATCAGTATTCCAAAAATTCTTGACAGGCTAGGATACTGAGCTGAATCTAATAATGTAATTGGGTTAATGCAGTATCTCACAGTCATGTTTAAACACACACACACACACACACACACACACACACACACACACACCCTCCAATTTCAAAAGAACAAGATAGAGATGAAATGCTTAAAAACAAATGTTTTCAAACGTGAAAAAAATCTAGCAGTTTTGGTGGACTGCAAGGTCAATAGTGTGATACAATAGCCAAGAAAGCAAATGAAAACCTAGGCTGCCATTGAAATAGATAAGGGATGCAAGACTAGGGAATTCAGAGTTCCTCTTTACTTTTCTCTGATCAAAGCATACTTAAAGTGTATTTTCAATGACATTTTAGGAGAATTTTGTTACACTGGATAGTATGCAAAGGAGGCAACTGGGATGGTGAGAAGAATGGTGGTCATACCATATAAGGATTCATAGAAGAAACTATATTTAGCTTGGAAAAGAGAACACTTAGGAGAGATATGCTTAATGTCTTCAATTAGTTGAAGGGCTTTTTATGGAGGAATCTTTAATGGACATTCTGTTTGGCTGCAGAAGGCAGGACTAAACACAAGAGGTAAGCATTGTGAAGGGGGAAAATTTTGGCTAGATGCAAGGAAGCAATTTAAAAAAAAAAATTTAATTAATTAATTTTCTTGTTTACATCATTCATTTCCAAGAGATTTTGAGTTACAAATTTTCTCCCCATCTTTCCCCTACCCAACACCTCAAAACAACCATCCCACTGTATAACCCCTCCCCCAATCTGCTCTCTTCTATGTCCTCCCCCATTGCCCCTCTGACTTTCTGGTAAGGCAGGATGGATCTCCCTACCACAGTGCCTGTATATCTTAATTCCCAGTTGGATGTAGTTAATAATAATAATAATAATATATATATATACATTTAACATTTGATTATAGAACTTTAAATTCTAGATTCTTTCCCTTTCTCCCTCATCACCCACCCTCACTGGAAGGACAAGGAATTAAATACAGGCTGTATGTGTGTAATTACACAGAACATCTCCACAGTGGACATATTGTGAGAGACCGATTATATGTCCCTCCTTCCTATTCCACCCCCCTCTTATTCTATTCTCTACCCTGTCCCTGTCCCTTTACAGAAATATATGCTTCCAGCAACCTTCCCTGCCACCTTGCCCTCCCCTCTGTCATTCCATCTCTCTTCTCCATCCCCCCTACTCTCCTGTGTAGCAAGATACCCAGTTTAGAGTTTATGTCATTCCTTCCCTAAGCCAAATTCAATGAGAGTAAGGTTGACCCTTTCCCTTTTGTCTTCCTGTTTTTCCCCTCCATTGTAACAATTATCTCTTGCCTCTTCTATATGAGATGATTGACCCCATTCTGTCTCTCCCTGTCTCCTCTCATTCTAATCCTCTCCCACCTCAGAATTTCACCTTTTAGAATATTGTCTCTTTCTATTCAATTGATCTTGTGCCCTCTATGTACTCATATATATACACATACTCAGATATGTGTTCCTACACATGTATAAACTCTCCTATACAGACATATAAATGTGTATATGTATATATACATTTGTATTCCCTTCACCTGTTCTCATACTGAGAAAAGTTTCATAAGTTATAATTATCACTTCTCCATGTTGGTATGTAAATAGTTCAACTTTGATAAGTTCCTTATGATTTCTTTTCCATGTTTACCTTCTCATGCTTCTTGTATTTGAGTGTCAAACTTTCTTTTCAGTTCTGTTTTTTTCAGCAAGAATGTTTGAAAGTCCTCCACCTCCCTGAATGACTGTATT
>CM053580.1:370806233-370894165 GCA_028627135.1 Pseudochirops cupreus
TTTTTTTTTAGGTGTTATTTTCTTCAGTCAGGCTGTTGACTCTCTTTTCATGATTTTCTTGCATCATTCTTATTTCTCTTCCCAATTTTTCCTCCACTTCTCTTATTTGGTTTTCAAAGTCTTTTTTAAGCTGATCTGTGGCTTGTAGGAAGTCTTCATGTTTTTTGGAAACTTTTGGTGTGGGAGTTCTGACTGTGTTGTCTTCCTCCCATTCCATGCTTTGATCCTTCTTGTCCCCAAAGAAGGAATCTAGAGTTTGGTTGCTGTTCTCACTTTGCTTCCTTTGCCTGCTCATGTTGGCCAGACAATTACTTGATTTTTTAGCTCAGTGGAACTCTGCTTCCAGAGGGGGAAAGCTCTGTCCCAAATGCTGGGGTTTTTGCAGCTGCCAGAGCTATTAGGGGGGTGCCATTTTTTTGCAGCCCCCACCAGCTTTGGCTCACTGAAAATGCATCCCAGGACCATCACCCAAAACCATGATCCATATCCAGGCCACTCAATGCAAGAGCACTTAGCCTCTGAACGATCACTTGGCCCCTCTGCAGTCTGCAAGCCAGGAGCTCTGAAACAGCCATGTGGAGGTGGCTACAGGGCCACTGCTTCTGCCATTACCTTGCCCTGGAGGTAGTTTGGCCGGACTGCTTTCCTCCCCCAAGTTTAGCTAAATTCCACTCACCTTTCACTTAGTCCTTGTTTCTTATGGCTTGATAATTCTGGAAAGTGCCACAGCTGCCACTGATCCACCCTCCTGAAGGCTCCAGCTGAGACTTGTCCTGGCCGCCCCTGGGGTCAAGCCTCGGTTTCAGGCTGGGCTGGTTTTAGCTCCCAGTGCTGAGATGATCCCTGCCTGCCAAACTGCCTTCAGTGGGAGGTGTATTTTTGTGAGTTTTTGAGCCCTAAAATTTGTTTAGAGTCATATTTTATGGGTATTTGAGGTGGCTATGTGGGAGCTGTGGAGTCTTGTTGCTCCTACACCACCATCTTGGCTCCACCTCTCAGAAGCAATTTTTAATAAATAAAGTTGTAAGAGAATGAAATGGATTGTCTCAGTAGTAGGGGGTAATGAGTTCCTTCTTCATTAGTGGACTTGAAGTCAGGATGACCACTTGTTGGACATTTTGTAGAGTAGATTCTTGGTAGATATATATTGGACTAGAATCAGTGCTTCTTAAACTGTGAAATGAAACCCCATATTGGTCATGAAAAATTTGGCAGTGGTAAAAGGTTTCTGAATGTGCAACGACCAAAAATTAATTAAAAACCAAACACATAATGATTCTGAGGTCTTTCTGGCAGCACTTGTGTGCATCACACAACTTCACTGCAGCCTTGGTTCTGAACATACAGCATATGCAGTTTGCACTATGCATGCCATCATACCATGCAACGCCATGAAACGCCATGAATACTGCAAAATGTGAAAAGAGGTCAAGAGCAGAAAAAGTTTAGGAAGCCCTGGGCTAGAAGACCTCTAAGATCAATAGCCATATGAAAACAAAATGCACTAACTCACTAATAATTAGAGAAATGATAATTAAAACAACTCAGGCTCCTTCTCACACCCATCAGATTGGCAAAGTTGACCAAAAAAAAAAAGGAAGTGACAAATACTGGAGGGGGTATGGGAAAACAGGTACATTAATATACTATTTGTGGAGCTGTGAAATGGTCTATTCTGAAAAGTAATTTGGAACTCTGTCCAAGGAGGTATTAAACTGAGTATACTCAATGCTGAGATTCTATGATTCTATTCCTGCGTTGTATTCACTTATTAGTGTATAGTCTCTAAAAGGGAAGGAATGTTCATGAAGTAGCTACCACCCAAAATCCTTTTTTTATCCTTTGTCCAGTCCTATCCATCTACCTTCATATTGGCATCTCTTCTTGGCCATCCTTAGGGATCCATCATCTTTTCCTTTTTAACCCTTTTTCTGATTACAAAGCAGAAAAGAAACTAATATATTATGATTGAAAATATTTTAAAATATTCCCTTTCCCAGTTATGTTTATCTTACATTTATTATCTCTAATTAAGAAGTGATAAACTATGAGGCCAAAGGAATTTGAAGTAATATTAGGTAGCTGAGAGAGCAGTTTTATTTTATTATATTTTTTTTAGCTAGGAGTTACTTTCTTTTTTGCTTCACTTGGTGGCTGCCTTTGTGAAAAGATGAGGGAACCAGGGAATAAAGCTTCTGGTAGACCTAAAGTAACCCATCCTGTTGATGGTGTGCAGGCTCTTGGAACCCCTGGAATCTTCTCACTTGATGAGCCATTTGCCTGAGGCCATAAACCTTCATTATTGCTGGGCCCAAATCTGTTACTCTTAGCCTAACCCATCCATTGTCTGTCATCTTCAGGTAGCCTTCAGCTATTTCCCACCCTTAATCACATTGCAGGAGCCTGACCTCAGTCACATCAAGATCCTTCTTAGACTTCTTCTCAAGATCCTCCCCATATTTCTCCTCTAGACCACTCCTAGATCCCTACCACTGTCTTTCTGTATATAAGATCCATCTTGCCTCCAAGAAGGTGCTGAGATTAATCTAACTCAGACTGTGTCTGATTATTCTGGTATGCTTGTCCAAAACAAGTGTCACAAATACTTAGGCTCCTTAAGAGTCTACTCCTTATGGCAAATCTTCAATAAACTTTGTTTTACTTTGGTTGAGAGAAGACTTGAGTTGAATTCATTCAGCAGCATCCAGCATGTTGGTATCTTGGGGTCTCAAGCACTCCTAAAACCCCCAAACCTCAACACTATAAGGTCTCTGGCTACCTGATTGAGGTTCTGAGTTGTTTTAGGTCAGAACCATGAGGAATGGGGTGGAAATTGTTAACTGACAGATTTTTACTCTACTATGGAAAAGAAAAAAAGATCTACTCAAAATTAGGGTGGCCGAAAGGAAGAATGGGCTGCCTTTGGAGTTAATGAATTCCACATCACTAATAAAAAGAATATGCTAATAAGTATATAAGTATAAATAAGAATCCGGAATGAGTCTTTTTGTGTTATGTAATAGAGGGCATTTTCTGTTCAGTTACAGGTATGACTTGGGGATCTCTGAAGTCCTTTTCATCTTTGAGGCTCCATTATCCATACCGCTTTGGTTTGGTTGAGCCTGTGTTCAGCAAACATACCATACTATAATTTATTGTTATACAAATAAGACTATAGTGAAGAGTGAAAGAGATATTGCAAGGAAACATGTACACATCTGTGGTCCAGTTATCTGTGGGACCAAGTCTTTTTCCTTTTCCTGGGATATGCCACAGCACACTTAGATTTTTTTAAAGTATTGGTCAGCTCTGTCCAGGACCATTGATAGACGAGAGCGTTCCAGAGAAATTAGGGCTTACATTCCTTTATCCTCGAGGGTAAACAGGTGGTGTTGGTATGCTTTCTAAATGCACCAAATCTAAGTAAGCAAAGTCCTGCACGTATATGGATATGGATATTATATTGGTAAATCATAAGTGAGTCAAGCAAGAATGCACACCTGTGTTAGTGCAATTTCTTTGGCCACTTGTGACTGCTTTTATTTATTCAATAGCTATCATGAGCTCTTTCTGCTGATACATTTCTCTTACTCCTTCTCCCTCCTCATCCCCTCACACCTTCAGTATAGTAAAAGGGAAGGTCTGCCAATTCCATATCACAGTCTGAATATAAGATATATATGCCCTGAAGGTAAGCCCACTTTAATTGTTTTAGGATGCCAGAGGGGTTGTTTCAAAACTCAATTTCTCTACTTGAATCTTACCTGCTTCCCTTGACAAGAGGCATCTTAGGCTACAATTGTTAAAAAAATGATTTCCTGAGTATTTCTATGTGCACAGGAAAAGAATCTCATCTTCTTGGCTTTTTGTCTCTCCCGATAGACTATAAGCTCCTTGAGGGTAGAGACTAATTTCTGTTTTTATATCCAAAACTTCAACATCAAGCGCAGCTCTTGGCAAAGACTAAGTGTTCAATGAATACTCACTTATTGATTGGCACTGTAGGCCTGTAAGCTCCTCCTCTATGAGAGCAGATTCACCTGACTACTTTTCTCTCTTTTTTTCTGTATGAAATTTTCTTTATTTGGGGGGTGGCTAGGTGGTGCAGTGAATAGAACACAGGGCCTGAGTTCAAATCTGGCCTCAGACACTTGACACACTTACTAGCTGTGTGACTTTGGGCAAGTCACTTAACCCCAATTGCCTGCCAAAAAAAAAAAAGTAAAACTTTCTTTATTTTATTCTGAACTTAAGAAATAAACATTCCATGACATAGTAAAATACAACAAAAAAAGATGATTGTGCATGAAGCTACAAATCTATTATATATAACTTGCTATTCCTTTTAAATATAATAAGGTTATCATCGAACTTTTTTTTTCTCTCCACACTGCCTCTCGGCTTAGAAATGGTTATAATTACACATAAATATGTATTGTGTGTTTGTCCTTCATTTTCAAAGAGGACCATGGCATCAGGGAAATGATGACATGGCTTGCAGTTGACTTTGATTTGATTGAGGGAGGTCTGTGTAAAGTCACCAGCCTCACTTTCTCCTCCAGAGCCACGTGGATCCAGTGACCAGATTTTTATCAGGATGATGAGAGATGACCCAGGATGCTGTGGGAGGCCTTGGCCCATACGTGTGTGTGCATGTGTGCACACATACACACACATGCATATATATCTATATGCAAAACTATTCTATACATACTTCTGTTTATCAGTTCTAACTGGATGCTTAAAAAAATTCAAGAAACATAATTTCTGGGTAATTAATCATGACACTCTTGAATTCCAAAGATCCCTCATGGAACCCACTCAACTCTTATTTGCCCTTGGAAGAGGAGGTGTTCCTGAGGGTGGCAACTGATTTTGGTTAACAAGCTATGAGAGAGAATGAATATCATAATGAGAATTAGACCTATTCCAGTGAGGGGCTAGGGGATGTCACTTTGATCATGTCCTTTTCTTCCAAATCACTCCCCAGTCTTTGGCAATCTAATCAAATAATCATCCCCATCCATACCTATGTAGAACACTATGGGCTTCCCTACCTGGGTAGGGTCTGAACAAGATTGAGGAGAAAGCTAATCCAATCTCAACATCAGTAATGTCTTTCAGATGCTGGCTTGGCCTAGTAGAGAATAAGGTTTCAGAAAGAAAGAAATCCTGTGTCTCCCCAACATTAACAATTAGTTTCTTAATATCATTTCTCTGGATCATGTCTGATGGCACAGAGAAAGAGAAGATAGCCCCATTGAGATATCCTGTACAAAGCTTAGGTATAACTGCTGTGTAGGTTACCTGCAATATACACAACAGGGTCCCCAACTCCTGCATAGGCACACAATGTATACTACAGGTGCTGATCATGGAATTTTCTTTATTTTGGCCATCAGAAAACATGAGTCGAAAGGCTCATAGGAACCCACAAATAAACACAAAAACATAAGGCACTTAAATAGTCACTAGACGACTTAGACTCAGACTCCCTAGAGAGGGTAAATGTACTTTGGGAGAGGTGAGGTATTGCTGGGCAAACAAATCCACCTCACCTCAGACTTGTACTGTCTCAACAATTCACAGCAATAGCAGGCTTGATAAGGCCCAGATTTGTCTTCTTCTCTATACCTCCTCCCATCTCCCCCTCATCATATCCCAGTGGCATAGCTCCTATTGTTTAGCCACAGGGCAATCCTCCGCCATGTTGGATCATAACTGTTGAAATATATATTGATTTAATATATTTTTATTTTGTTAAATAATTCTCAATTACATTAAAATATTTTAGCATTCATTTTTTAAAAATTTGAGTTCCAATTTGTCTCCCTCTTCAACTCTCCTTTCTTTTTTTTTGTTTTTTGTTTTTTTCCTTTTTGGAGGGGGGAAGGCAGAGCAATTGGGGTTAAATGACTTGCCTAGGCTTTTGTGTCTTGTTTGAGGCTGGATTTGAACTCAGGTCCCCCTACTCCAGCGTCGGTGCTCTATTCACTATGCCACTTAGTTGCTCCAAGTTTGCTTCATTCTGCACTAAGAATTCATCAATTCTCTCTCTGGAAGTAGTATTTTTCATCTTGGATCCTTTGGAATTGTCTTGGATCATAGGAGTATACTTTTAAGAAAATCTCCTTCTAAGAGCTTGGTTTCTAAATAATCATATTTAGCAAGTCTCAATCTCTTAGGAGCTCTTGAATTTGCCCAGGAACCCTATTTCCTGAACATGCTCAGAAAAGAGAAGAAAGGCAGAAAGAGTCTGTCATTCATTGCTCAAAAGATTTTTTGAGTGCTCCTCTTTTGGAAGCGTCTTCCGTTTGTGAATCACAAAAGACAACTTTGGTTATCTCCAAAAAAAAAAAACAAAACCAAGTCCATGTTCAAAGGATGACCATTAAAAGCAGTGTCAAGGATATTCATAAAAATGTGATTTAGATTCAAAAGGAACTCTCTTAAGAATTCCAAAATAGTTTTAAATAAGAGCAGTATAAAAGGAATAAGTGCTTATGCTCTTGTGGGGCAAATGCTCTTAAGAGGACAATAGGTTTTTGGAAGCATGGGATCTAGCCACATTTCTTTACCATCGTACCTTGACAGTTGGTAAGATAATGTGACTTAGAATGAAAAATTGTCATTTTTGCTATTAACTTTAAAGTTACAGGATGGATGCTGGAATTTTTTTTTTAAGTTAATTCACTGAAAAGCCATATTTTTAACAAAATGGTTTAAGCATTCAGGTTGAATTCTTGATTAGGTAGCTAGGCCATCAGATGAAACTTTAATCTTCCTTCCAGATGAAGACTCTGGCTTTGCAGGTCATATGAGAGGTCTGTTAAGATCTTCTAAGCCTCAATAACAATGGAATGCTGATGCCTGGCTCCAGTTTGGAACATAAGCCTAAATATCACCCTGAAATGGAAATTGACAAAGAAAGGAGAAGAAGAAAATGTCCTATTTTATTAAGGGCCTCCTGCTAACAGATGTCAATGAAATATTTTCCCTGCCCACATTTTTACTAGAATTTCAGAAGGTTACCTTGAGATGGCAAACTTTGACCTCATCATATTTTTAAAAAATTGGCCTTTTGTAATGAATGCATTTATCAGAGTGCAAAATCCAACTTGTTTTCTCAAGATTTAATCTCTCAAATATCTTGGAGGAAAGCTTCCTTTCTCAAATTAAGGTGTGAGTTCGGGGGCATTCCTCACCTCTGTCAATGAAAGAATTCTGGCAGCTTGAATTGTTAGGGTAAAGAACAAAAAAGGGAAGAAAAATACAACTGACCCACTTTAAAGCAAAAGTAGAATATGTGAACTTATACTCATAAGCTGTACAAACAAGGTATGGAGGGAGGCTCTACTGCTACACCTCCTAACAGGTTCTCAATAGTGATTAGACAGTGTTTCTCAGAGCTGAGACAATTTAGCAACCAAAGACATAAAAGAGCACAAACAGAACAATAATAATCAACACCTCTGGGTCCCAGTTCCCTGTCTTCAAAGCTTGCTATAAATTTTAGAGTAAAGAAATCACATTATCTCTATATGATAGGCCTGTTATTCCCAATGGGAAACTGAGATAAGAGATTCACTGACTTACACAGATCACTGGGAGCTAAGCTCTAGCTTTGTTTTCATCCAGAAATAAAACAATTTCCTAGGCATATACATGTATGAATCAAACTACAAATGAATTTGGTCTTAAGTAAAAAATAAATCAATGATGAAAGGAACATATTTTACTGGTTTACTAGGAAGATCTAAATAGTTGAAAGCAGACATTTGTCTCAGGTCCCTAACTATACCATCCTGTTCAATAATGTAGATTATAAATCAACAGTGTGTTTATCTTGTACATTCTTCAAGGGTTTGGCTTGATGCCATCATCCATATAAAGTGAAAAATATTGTTTTTATGGATTCTATTGTCTTCATTTCAGAATCTTCAGGTTTGCGAATAATAATACTAGCTAGCATTTATGTAGCACTTTAAAGTTTGCAAGCCACTTAATGATTCTTTGAAAAGCTCATTTTATCCTGACAACATCCCTGGGAGACATGTACTTTTATTACCCTCATGGTATACATGCTGAAACTGAGGCAGATGGTGGGTAAGTGACTTGTCCAGGGCCACCCAGCCCTGCACATGTCTGAAGACAGCTTTAAACTCAGATCTTCCTGACTCCAGGTTTAGAGATCTATTCCCTGTGCCATCTAACTTCCAGTTAACATGAAAATAAAAATAAAGGGGAGCCTAAATGATAAAAATTGTGGTTAGGGAAAATAGTGATAGTAGGAAAAGGAAAATAATAACATGTAAGACTGCTACTTTGAAGGTTTTTTTTTTAATTAACTACATAAATGCAGGATAGGGAAGGTGGGGCCAGACAACAAGTTTAGGTGAAAAAGGTATAGGGGCTAAGGGAGTACAAGATCAACATGAAGCAATGTTGTATCATGACTACCACAAAAAGTTAACAAAATCTTTGGTTGCATGAAGAGAGACATAGTATCCAGAAACAGGGAGGTGCTAAATCTTCTAAACTCTTTCCTAGCCAGTGGAAATGCCAGAATTCTGGAGACTGAGTGTTGTGAATGAAAAAAAAAAAAGCAAGGAAGGAACGGGACTGCAGAGTACCTGGTGTAAGAAGACCTCAAATAGAGGAAGGGGCTAGGTTTTGAATAGCTTTAAAAACAGAACAGAGAATTTTGTGTTTGATCCTAAAGGTAATAAGAAGCTACTTGAGATTATTGAATAGGTGATGTGTACTTTAGAAAGATCAGTTTGACAGCTGAGTATATTATGGATTGGGGTGTGAAGAGACCAGAGGCAAGGAGATCAACAGCAGGGTGTTTCAGTAGTCTAGGTGTGAAGTATGAAGGGCCTGTAACAACATCAGATGAGCAAGGGGGCATATGCAACACATGTTGTGAAGGTGGAACCAGTAGGATTGAAGACTGATTAGGCAGGGAACGGTCAGTGTGAGAGAGTAAGGAGTTGAGGATGACATATAGAGAGAAGAACCTGCGTAACTAGGAGGATGGTGGTACCCTTGACCGTAGGAAGAAAATTAGGAAGAGGGGAATGATAATGAGCTCAGTTTTGGACATGCTGAATTTAAGGCATCTACCACAGCACTTTTCAAACTGTGGTTGGTTGTGACCCCATATGGGGTGATGAAAAGTTTGGCAACAGTACGAGGTTTCTGAATGCACAATGACCAAAACTTAATTAAAAGTCAAACATATAATGAATCTGAGGTGTTTCTGGCAGTACTTGCCTGTCTTGCATCATGTGACTTCACTGCACCCTTGGTTTTGAACACAAGGCATAATTACTTTGCACTGAACATGCCCTGAGCTAACACAACACCAACAAACCCTGCTGAAAAGGGGGCCTGAGTGGAAAAGTTTAAGAAGCCCTGACTATAGGACATACAGTTTGATATGGCCAAGAGGCAGCTGGAGACAGGAAACTGGAGGTCAGAATAGAGATTGGGACTGAACAAATAGATCTGAGAATTATTGCACAGAAATAATGAAATCCCCAAGAGAAATAGTGTAATTTAGATAGACTAGACTAAACTAGACTAGAAGAGAAGAGAAGAGAAGAGAAAAGAAGAGAAAAGAAGAGAAGAGGAGAAGAGGGCCCAGGGTTACCCATGATTAGAGGGCATGACCTAAATGATGATCCAGTAAAAAAGACTAAGAAGAAATGGTCTAATAGGCAGAAGGAGAACTAGGAGAGAACAGTGCAAAAGAACCAGAGAGGGTGAAAGCAAGCTAAAGCATACTGCCAATTTTGAGTCGTGCATGAGAAGTAATATAGAATCCTAAGATGGCATTAACCCTGTGTTCTCAAAAGCTCTAGAAGGAAAGTACAAACTCTAGTTCAGTGGTGGAGAATCTTCAGCCTCAAGGCCACACGTGGCCCTCTAGGTCCTCAAATGTGGCTCTTTGACCAAATCCAAACTTCACATAACAATTTTGAGAACCTAGAGGGCCACATGGGGCCTCAAGGCCACAGGTCCCTCACCCCTGAAGAGTCTAGTTGGTTAAACTCAATATGCTCAATCAAAACATGTATGGTTAGAAGAGATGGGCCAATCTTGTGTCAAACATGAAGATAACAGATGAACAATATGAGTATTTTACTGCTATCAGCACTAACCCCAAAGAACCAGAGGATGACCTTGGAATAATCAGGTAGATTTGCTATGAATGGGTTTTGGAAAGACAGGGAAAAAGAATGGCACAGGATGAGGTGTGAAGGGGTTGCAAATGGGTGGTTGAAACATCTATATTGATGAGATGAATGATTCATCAGAGTATCAAAGTAAGAATCAATGAACTACAGGAGTTCAAAATAGTGTAAAAGGCTCAAGGAAGATAATCCTGCAGAAAAAAGGAGACAAATGAGTCCAATAAAAGATAGGATAATAAAAAGGAAATGCGATGAAGAAATTGAGTAAAGCATGAACAGAATTAAAATGAGAGGAGATAAGAGAAAAAAATAGTTTAAAATATAGTAGCCTACATAAGGGAAAGGAAGAAATGCAATGTAATCAATCAGTTAATAAGCATAATTAAGTTCCTACTATGTACCAGGCTCTGGGATTGATGCTAGCAGCAAAAATACAGACATGAGACATCTAATGGAGCTTACCTTTTTCTGGGACCTACAAAAATATTGTAGTGGGAATTAGTACCATTAGGCTCAAGCAATATAGTTAAAGGCCCTGTTTGGGGCCATTACATATAGGAGAAATGTTGCTGACTATTTCTATTTAAATTTTGGCTTAACCATCAAAATTCTTAATCTGGCTTCTTCAGAAGAATACTATGTGGGTTTTAGGGTTTTAAACTCAGCTAAACCTCTCTCTACTGAAAGAAACATCAATAGAAATGCTCTTCCAAAGGTACCTATCTTATCCCCCAAATCATTCCATCTGACATTGCTTAGCTGTAATTGATGACTAAGTTGATTTGCCCTGGAGAAGAATGCCTCCAGAGCAATTTTTTTTTTATTGTGAATATAAATAAGAGCAGCTAGGTTGGCACAGCTGGTAGAGTGCCATGCCTGGAATTAGGAAGATTCATCTTCCTGAGGTCAAAGTTGGCCTCAGACACTTACTAGCTGTGTGACCCTGGGCAAGTCACTTAACTCTGTTTTCCTCAGTTTCTTCCTCCATAAAACGAGCTGGAGAAAAAAATGGCAAGCCACTCCAGAATCTTTGCCAAGAAAACCCCAAATGCGGTCAAAAAGAGTCAGAAATGACTGAAACAATTGAACAACAAAGAAAATGAAAGGTTTTCTCCTGGCATCATGAATTTTCCTGCTTCAACACCTTTGCTTACCCTACAACATTCATTCCTAGAATATCCTTCTTTCATTATCTGCTTATAGGTGTTCAATCCAATCTTCAAGCCTCCACCTCCCCCCACAAAGGTCACTTCTTTAAGGAATTTTTTTGGTCCCTCTAAGTCATAAGCAATCTTTCCTTCATATGAATTCAGTTAACCCTTTGAACTATAGTGCTTTATTTGTTTGCATTTGTTTCACACAGACTTGAGAAATATCTTTGTTGTATGTGTACATTTCCCATCCCCACCCCTCAACTGAATAGATTATAAACCCACTAAAGACACCGTCTTTGGCTTTTTTGGTTGCCTAGCACAGTATTTTGCACATAGCAGGAACTCAATGAGTATTTGTTGAATTATTCATTCAATAATGAAAAATAAAGGGTAAAAATATTGTTTTTTTTTTCTCATTGTTTTAGGTAAAAGCAAAAGGAAGTGAGATGATTTATGAAACATTTTATCTTGAGAAATAAAGACAAAGGGAAGTTAACCTCCACTTAGAGAATTATAAATTTGGATCTGGAAGGGACCTCAGAAGTCATAGTATCATCACAGAATCATAGATTTAGACCATAGAGACCTTTGAATATAATCTCCTCTTCCTCTACCTCCTCTTCATCATCATCATCATCATCATCATCAGTGTCATTATATCTTTCTTCTTCATAATCTTTTTTTCTTCATAAACTGCTTTAAGATTTGCAAAGTATTTTACATATGACATCTCATTTGAATCAACAACCCTGTAATGTAAGTGCTATTATTATTCCCATTTTATAAATAAGGAAACTGGTGTTGAGAAAGTTTTAATGCCTTGACCAGGGTCATAAAGCCATTCAGTGTCTGAGGAAGGCTTTAAACTGAGGTTTTCCTGAATCCGATTACAATTCTCTATTATACCACCATGCCTCATCTAGTCTAGTTTCCTCATTTGTAAAATGAAGGAACAATAAACGACCTGCCCAAAGTCATGCTGTCAGTAAGCAACAGAGGTGGGATTCAAGCTTAGGCCACATGACATCAGTGGAAAAGTTCAACAGTCTTTCTATTACAACATATAGTCTTGATCACTTGATCACTCAAAGATAGAGGTAAGAATTCTGACAATCATAAAAAGAAGTAGGATGACATTCTATTTCATCTCTCTCACTCTGAGTGACACATCCTAGAAGCTGTGTCCTTTCCAGAAAGTAAAAACAAAATCAAAACCAAAAAATTCTTTTCTCTTTTTTTGTGATCATTAATTAATTTATTTTTAGTTTTCAACATTCACTTCCACAAGATTTTGAGTTCCAAATTTTCTCCTCATCTCTCCCCTCCACCCATCCCAAGATGGCATGCATTCTGATTACCTCTTCCACCAATCTGCCCTCCCTTCTATCACAACCCCCCCTCCCCTTCTATTATCCCCTTCCTTTCTATTTTCCTGTAGGGCAAGGTAGATAGTTATACCCCTTTGCCTGTATATCTTATTTCTCAGTTGCATGTAAAAAAGAATTTTTAACTTTCATTTTTAAAATTTTGAGTTCCAAATTCTCTCCCTTCCTCCCTTGTCACCCACTCTCACTGAGAAGGCAAGCAATTTGATACAGGTTATATATGTGTAGTCATGTGAAACACTTCCATAATAGTCATGTTGTGAAAGACTAACTATATTTCCCTCCATTATATCCTGCCCCCCAGTTATTCTATTCTCTCCTTTGACCCTGTCCCTCCTCAAAAGTGTTTGCTTCTGATTATCTCCCTCCCCCAATCTACCCTCCTTTCTACCATTCCCCTGTCTCTTATCCCCTTCTCCCCTACTTTCCTGTAGGGTAAGACAGATTTCCATACCTGGTTGAGTGTGTGTCTTTCCCTCCTTAAGCCAAATCTAATGAGAGTAAGGTTCACTGATTCCCTCTTACTTTGAACCCTTCCCCTCCACTGTAAAAGATTTTTCTTGCTTTGAGATAATTTACTCCTTTCTACCTCTTCCTTTCTCCTTCTCCCAGTATATTCCTCTCTCATCCCTTAATTTTATTTTTTAGATATCATCCCATCATATTCAACTCACCCTGTGCCCTCTGGTCATATGTCTCTGTGTGTGTGTGTGTGTATGTGTGTGATATATATACACATATATTCCCTCCAACTACCCTGATACTGAGAAAGGTCTCATGAGTTATAAATATCATCTTTCCATGTAGGCATGTAAACAGTTCAACTTTAATAAGTCCCTTATGATTTCTCTTTCTTGTTTACCTTGTCCTGTTTCTCTTGAGTTTTGCATGTGAAAGTCAAATTTTCTATTCATCTCTGGTGTTTTCATCAAGAATACTTGAAAGTCCTCTGTTTCATTGAATGTCTATTTTCCCACCTGAAGTATTATACTCGATTTTTCTGGGTAGGTGATTCTTGGTTTTAATCCTAGCTCCTTTGACTTCTGGAATATCATATTCCAAACCCTCCAATCCCTTAATATAGAAGCTGCTAGATCTTGTGTCATTCTGATTGTGTTTCCACAGTACTTGAATTGTTTCTTTTTGGCTGCTGGAAATATTTTCTCCTTGACCTGGGAACTCTGGAATTTGGTTACAATATTACTAGGAGTTTTCCTTTGGGCATCTTTTTCAGAGGTGATTGGTGGATTCTTTTAATTTCCTTTTTACCCTCTGTTTCTAGAATATCAGGGCAGTTTTCCTTGATAATTTCTTGAAAGATGATTTCTAGGCTCTTTTTTTTATCATGGTTTTCAGGTAGTCCAATAATTTTTAAATTATCTCTCCTGGATCTATTTTCCAGGTGAGTTGTTTTTCCAATGAGATATTTCACATTGTCTTCTATTTTTTCATTATTTTGGCTTTGTTTTGTAATTTCTTGATTTCTCATAGAGTCATTAGCTTCCATTTGCTCCATTCTAATTTTTAAGGAATTATTTTCTTCAGTGAGTTTTAGGACTTTCTTTTCCATTTGGACAATTCTTCTTTTTAAGGCATTTGTCTCCTCATTGGTTTTTTTGGACCTCGTTTGCCATTTGGATTAGTCTATTTTTCAAATTGTCATTTTTTTCCACTATTTCTTTGGGTCCTCTTTAGCAAACTGTTGACTCATTTTTCATGATTTTCTTGCATCATTTTCATTTTTCTTTCCAATTTTCCCTCTACTCCTCTTACTTGATTTTCAAAATCTTTTTTGGGCTCTTCTATGACCTGAGACCAATTCATATTTTTCTTGGAGGCTTTGGATGTAGGACCTTTGACTTTGTTGTCTTTTTCTGGTTGTATGTTTTGACCTTCTTTATCACCAAAGTAAGATTCTATAGTCTGAGTTTCTTTTTCCTGCTGTTTGCTTATTTTCCCAGTCAATTTCTTGACTTTTGAACTCTTTCTTAAGGTAGGACTCTGCTTCCAGTGTGGAGGGTATACTGCCCCAAGCTTCAGGGGATTTGTGCAGCTGTTTTCAGAGATACTTCTAGGGATCTATAAATTTTCAGTTCTTGAAAGTGGTATGATCAAAGGAGAGGTGTTTACTCTGCTCCTGGCCTGTGCTCTGGTCTGTGGGTGACCACAAGGGCTCTTTTCTTTCTTGGAATTGTGAAGAGGATTCCCTCTCCACTGCTGCCACAAGACCCCCCAGGACCACCACCCAGGGCTGCGACTCAGATACAAGCATGGACAAAGCAAAAAAAATACTGCCTCAGCACCAGCAAAGAGATTCTCACAATACCCCTCTAATCAGCCTTTCAATCCCCTTCCCCCCTCCCACTCTCTGTGGGCCCACAGTTCTAGAAGTAACCATTGCAGCCATTAGGGTAAGACTGCACTCCTCTCTCACCTAGGTCTGACAGAGCTTTCCTTCTGACTTTCTAAGTTGTCTTTGGAGTTTGTGACTTGAAAAGTCTGGAAATCACCACAGCTGTTAGTGATTCAGTCCCCTGAGGCCTACTCCAGGTGCTAATGCATTTTGACTGGACTGTGCTCTTCTCCCAGTCTGGTGCAACAGACCTTTCCTGTTCACCTTCCAAGTTGTCTTGGGCTGGAAATTTCTTTTGCTCTGTCATTTAGTGGGCTCTGGTGCTCCAGAATTTGTTTAGAGTACTTTTTAAATGAGTTTTTGGAGGGATTTGCGGGAGAGCTCAAGCAAGTCCTTGCTTTTACTCTACCATTTTGGCTCCATTCTCCCTCTCCCCCCAATCCTTTTAATTGCATTTTTCCTGGTTTTGTCAGTCTGTGTTGGCCTCTTATCATATAAGTCAACAATTTCCCTACTCTTTTGTCATGTAAATAACTTGTCTTAGAGACACTCCACATGGATGTCAATATTGAAAATTGGAGAAACTGCTTATGAATTGTGGTGCTGGTGAAGACTTGAGATCCCTTGGATAGCAAGGAGATCAGATGAGTCAATACTTAAAGAAATTAATTCAAACTAATCATTGGATAGCCAAATACGAAAGCTGAAGCTTAAATACTCTGAGCACATAATGAGAAGACAGGACTTCTTGGAAAATACCCTGATGTTGGGAAAGATTGAAGGCAAAAGGAGAGGGGACTGGCAATGGATGAGATGGATAGATAGTGCCATGGAAGCAATGAACATGAACTTGGATAGCACTTCAGGGAATACTGGAGGATAGAAGGGCTTGCCATGCTATGGTCCATGGAGTCAAAAGGCTTAGACATGACCGAATGAATGAACAACAAAAATATATGAATGGTCCTGTTTACCACGTTCCTGTCCCTCCACCCAACCCTCAACTTTGTAAATTTTTATCTAGAAAGTGAAAATGTCCAGGAAACCAAAGTCAGGAGGCTAGATGAACAAAAGTAAACTTAGGATTGCACAATGATGAAATGTGAGACTTTCTAGTTAACGTAGACTCAGTCAAAGCTTAATTCAGACAAAAGTAAGCTTTTGGTGTGAATCCACTCTTACATACATCAGTTTTGTATCCCAACATTCAGTAGTTACATTGTACCGTTAAATCCTTTCCTTTATTATGTGCAAACTTGTTGATCAATGTCCAGGGCAAGATTCATCCTTTCTTAACAAAACATCTGTCTTCACCAACTCATGAATTACCATTAAGGTTCCACCTGCAGTATTTCTAAACACATTATTACTCTGGGTCTATGGATTAATTTCTTCGCTCTCTCTTTTTTTTAAAACTAGTAATTGGAGTTTGTTGTTTTGCTAGGGTTTGCACATAGCTGAAGGGGAATTTGTAGTAAATCATTTTGTCTTCCAGAGGAGAAGGAACCCACAGATACTGTATTCTCTTCTACCCAGGGGTTACAGTGCTTACTTTACTCTCGTAATCAGTGGGTAATTTGAGAGCTTTTACTTCCCCTTGTCCAGAGTGGTATTAGGGAAGGTGGCCTCCAAAGTATTAGAATCACACTGTTTTAATGGTGCCCTGTTATGTCACTGTGACAGCTCACATATATCACAGCTAAATTGCTAAAATTGACTGGGGCCCACTTGCTCTTTAGAAAACTGTTACCCTACCATCCTGAAATAATCAGTTTCTTAATTTTTAGGACAAAGTAGTCAACCAACCAACCAACAAACCAACTAATTAAATTGTATTTTTGGACTCTGTAATGGGTGTTTTTCCTAATCTCCATCCTATGCCCCCAAGAGGCTTGAACTTTTCTCTCTGAAATTTTATTGCATTATTGTGTACATAGTTTGTATTCACTCATCTTTGTGAATGTTGTTTTGCCCCAGTCAAATATAAGCTAAGTCTTGAGGGCGTGGACTTGTTGATTTTTTTGTCCTTGTATCCCCAGTGTCTAGTGTAGTATGTGGCATGTAGGGAGTGCTCGATAAAAATTGGTTGAATGAATGAACGAATGAATACTAGCAATGTGGTATGTACTCTGGGAAATATTGCCTCCCAACAAGCTGCCCCCTTCTTCTCCAGCCCCCAAAGTATATAATTTAATTAAAGATATAAACTTTGTGTGTAAGAAATAATTAGAGGACAACACAAAATAGCATGATGACTCCATTTTCATGTCTTGTAAATATCTTGTATAGATCAAATTCAATTCTGAATGAAGAATTGTAATGATAAATTGAATAAAAAGGGGGGGGCTAGGTGGCATAATGAATAGAGTACAGGCCCTGGAGTCAGAAGGACCTGAATTCAAATATGACCTTAAACACTTAGTAGTTGTGTGAACCTGGGCAAATCACTTAAACTTCTATTGCCTCAAAAAAAAATGTAGATTAGTATCTCTTGTAGTGTTTAACTTAGTGGTAGTCACACCTACATTTGACTTGTAATTAGGAAGAGCTTATTTAAAATCTGATGGCAAGATACTTCCTAACTGTGTATCGGAGGGCAAGTTGCTTAACTGATAGCTGCATCAGTTTCCCCATCCATAAAATGGAAATAAGAAGAGAACCTTCCTCCCAGAGTTGTGAGAAAAACATTAGATATTTGTAAAAAACAGTGCAGTGCCTGGCCCAGAGTTATCTATCTATCTATCTATCTATCTGTCTGTCTGTCTGTCTGTCTATCTATCTATCAATCTATCTATGGATCAATCTATCTATATCTATCTAGTGTGAGTAGAGGAAAGTTGCTGGATTAGAATCAAGTATCTCAAATTTGAATTCCATTTCTTCTACTTATTAGTTGTGTGACTTTGTATAAGTCCATTATCTTTTTTGGGTCTCCATTTCCTCATCTGCAAAATGAGAAAACTTAACTAGGTGACCTCTAAGTTCTTTTTCAGGTTCAAAGTTCATGACCTTATGGTTCTATACACTCTCTCTATAATATAGTGCCCCAAGCACTCAATAAACACTTTGAGTGACTGACTCATTGAGGATGGTTCATGACCATTTAGTATTCCCCAGATCTAGACAAATTTTCACTCAAGAAGGATCAGTGGAATAGCTTTTACTCTACCCAAAGACGTTCCTAGATGAAACCTCTATTATAGCAAGAAAACAATTAAGCAAAAACAACAAAACAGTGAAAGTGTCTAATTGTGTCTGAAACATTCCCTGTCTTTAGTCTCTCCTCTCTCTCCTGAAAAGTCAGTGCTTTCTCATTTCTTCCTGGGGCCAAGATTTGTCATTACAATTACTTGGGGGTAAAACATATTATTAACCCCCAGAGTAACCCAGTTTGATTTGGGGGAGAGAAATGCAAACATTAACGGCGGAAAATGTTTTTGAAATCTATGGAAAATTAGTGACACCTTTTCTGTTTTCATTGTTTTGGAATATTGCTTACTTAGTGTTGGTGATTGTCCTTTGTACTGGAAGAGGACCAATAATAAATATCACAATGTTGTGGTCAAGGTACAGGTGTGTTTGATCGTGACTAATCAGTCTGATGCAAGTTCAAAAGGTTGTACCACATGGTAGATATATATGAACAATTTCAATGAAGTTTTCTCTAGATTGGTGCATCTCACATTTCCTTTGTGCTCCTGCAAATCTGCTTTGCTCAGAGCACAGAGCCTTCTTTTTGATGTGGGCATGCTGGGCAGCCTGTGACAGCATCTCCCATGTCTCACAATTGACACTAATGTTCTTCAGAGAGACTTTGAGATTGTCCTTGTATCACTTCTTCTGACCTCCATGTGAATGCTTGCCTTGTGTCAGTTCTCTATAAAATAATCTTTTAGGTAAATGTGCATTTGGCATTTGAGTTACAAATCATTTGACTTTGAATTTGGGTGTTTGGTAGTTCAGCTTGAGAAAGGACGTCAGTGTCTAGTACCTTATCTTGCCAGGTAATCTGCAGAATCTTCCTAAAATAGCTCAGATGGAAGTGGTTCAATTTTTTGGCATGCCACTTGTAAACTGTTCAGGTTTCACAGGCATACCACAGTGAAATCAGCGCAATGGATCTGTAGATCTTCAGTTTGCTATACAGACAATACTCCTCTCCCACACTTTCTTTCAGGGCCTCCAAAATGCTGAGCTAGCTCTGGCAATGTGTGCACCAACCTCATCATCTATGTGAACATCCTTGGAAAACATGCTGCCAAGGTAAGTGAACTTATCAGCATTCACACGAACAGCATTCAGATTTTCTCCATTTGCTTTAATGGATGGTTCTGCATATGGACAGTGTGATGCTGACTGGTGGAGAACTTGTTTTCTTGGTGTACAGTGTATGGGTTGGGTGATGGCCCATGTATCCATTGTCAAAGGACTGACCTAGCTAAGACATATCCATCATCAGGCTGGCAGCAGGTTAATGGATTTTTCAGTAATAGGAGTTTTCCAAACATCTTACAAAGACAAAGAGAAGTTTTAGGGAAGTATGTATGCAGGTCAAAGGAATTACAGTTCCTTGAAGCCTACTTAATTAGGTTTTGGGGTTTTAAAATTGAGAGACTGAAATATTGTACAAGTTTGTCATGACTCAGGACATTATAATTATTACCCAGCTAAAAGATTGAAAGGTCAAATGGAGGGTACTGAGTACTGTTCCTTTAACTGCTGACAAATGTTGATCCACAGATTGGTCTTTACTTTTGAACTGTATTTGACTTTTGCTGTGGAACATCTTTATTCCTTATGTACCTGGAATCTTATCAAAAAGTGCTAAGAATTCTTTCCATAGACAAGCATTCTTAGCAAGTGAACACATCTGCAGCAAACAAAGCTGTAACAGTCTTTTCCTCTGATGTGTTTCCATATTTTAAAAAAAGTGACACCACTCTCTCCCCAAGATGACAGTGGAGGGGAAAATACATATTACAATGTGACAGAAAAACATGCCACATTTGAATTGTAGTGAAGGGTGTTCAAGCCAATTAGTAGAAAGCTTGATGGGAAGGAAAGAGAAAAAGAAACCATGTAACTAGACTTGAAATGATAGAGTAGGAAAGGTCCAGTGTTAATGGTTCACTGAAGATCACTTATACACAAAGTCACTTGGATGAATCTTAAGGGTGCCAGGCTTATTACTGAGACAACTCATGGCTAAGCGGCTGCTTGAATTTTATAAGAAAAAGTGTAGACTAGAGGATAGAAGGCTGGACATGGAGTCTGTGCTCATATATTCACTATGTGATGTTGGAGAAATCCCTTAGCCTCTCCAAGATCCCCCCGCCTCCTAACCTCTAACATGGAGAAAATAACAACGGTAAGGACAAAACTATGTGAAATACATCAATAGCTTTGCAAAACTTAAGGCAATAAATAAATGTGAATTTTTATTACCATCCACAGGAGTGAGTCTGGTTCGCAATGGTCTTACAAACACTATCAGACCCAATGGTCACACATTGGAAGCAAGTATTCTCTCCACTTGAGAACTCTCCTTCTGATTTGTTTAATTCTTCTTGGAACTTCAATTTTAAGAAGACAGTGAGGTCAACCATTTCTTTTTTTTTTTTTGGAGGGGATGGAAGGCAATTGGGGTTAAGTGATTTGACCAAGGTCATACAGTTAGTTAAGTGTCAAGAGTCTGAGTCTGGGTTTAAACTCAGGTCCTTCTGACTTCAGGGCCCATGCTCTCTCTATTCACCGTGCCACCTTGCTGCCCCAGTTATTTCTCCACGACATTCTTGACTCTGGACTCTCTTTACTAGTCCTGTTGAGTTCCTTTGCTTCTTTTCTTCTCCCTCATCTTTCTTTCTGTTTGTGTTTGTAGTCCCAGCACTTATAGTGTTAGGTACTTAATTTATGCATAAATACTTGTTGGCACCTTGGGATTGATTTTGGGGCAGGATAAAAAAAATCAGAGAGATAATAAGGAAGAGTGAAAGTGGAACAAGACTATAGCTGTGAAAGACAAGCCTTCATTTATGTCCCTCAGAAGACAGTGCAGGAGTCTACCTTGTGACATACAATTTGACTCATGAATAGGGAGTCAAAAGACCTGGGCTTTAGTCTCTCTTGTCATTAAATAGCTGAATAAACTTGAGCAAGTCCCTTTACCTTTCCAGGCCTCAGTTTCCCATCTATAAAATAAGGTAGTTGAACTAGATGAATTCTGTGGTTTTTTTCAAGCTCTGAGTCTATGGTCCAGTAAAAACATTTTTATTATAAATGATCAGTGTTTAACAGATAAGTGCTAAGGACAAGAAGTACTTGACAACTCTCAAATGCAACAAGAAGATGTATTTATAACTCTGAGCACACTTTTATTTTCAAGAAAGTGAGAAGAAGGAAGAGCAGTTCCATGGTCTTGTTGGAATCTGATTCATTCCCCTGAGTCTGATGAGGTGCAGGTTCTGGGAATCCTCTTGAACTCTGATTGAATCTTCCTATTTGATGAGGCATTTGCCTGAGGCCATAAGCCTTTCATTATAGCTAGGCCCAAATCTCTGTTACTGGCCTAGCCCTACTTTGTCCAGCTAGCTTCCACCCTTGATCCTCCTAAACCCTCCATTGTCTGTCATCCCTAGATGGCCTCCAGCTACTTCCCACCTTAATCTCTCATCACTGGAATCTGACCTCATTTGGCTCCTCCTGAAGACCCTCCCCAAACTCCTCCTCTAGACCACCCCTAGATTCCTCCCACAACCCCATCTTGCCACCATGAGGAAGAGAGAAGGCCCGAGAATTATCTAGGGCAGACCCACTCTGTGTCATGATTCTGGCCTGCTTGTCCAATACAAGTATCACAGATACCAAGGCTCCTTAAGAGTCTACCCATTATATGGAGAACTTTTAATAAACTTTGCTTTTCTTTTGCTGAGAAAAGACTTGAGTCAAATTCATTTGGCAGGACCCGGCATGTTGGTATTTTGGGGTCCTGAGCACCTCTAACCCTATCCCTCAATATTTTATGGCTCCCCTAACCTTAAACTTCTTCAAGTCCTCTTTAAAGAACTGAGAATGGTCATAGTCAGTAGTCTGTGGCATCTTCCTAGTCCTGTGTAGATAAGAAACAAGCTGTATCTATTGTGGCCAGAAAAGGCTAATGATAAAGAATAATAAAAACAAATTTAAAGGTTTCAGAGTTAGGAGGAATTTATGTAAGAGTTAGTTCAGTGGCTTTGACTGGCCACATCTGCACATAAAAGACCAAGTTGAAGAGATAACCATTTTGTTTTTCCATGTTTAGCTTTGTCTCTTTATCCTCTCTTCTATAAGAGGAAAGTGTCTTAGTATTAAAAAAATGAGTAAACCTGCAGGCCGCTAGGTGGCACAGTGAATAGAGCACTGGCTCTGGAGTCAAAAGGACCTGAGTTCAAATATGACCTCTGACATTTAACACAAAAAGTAGCTGTGTGACTTAAGCAAGTCACTTAACCCCAATTGCCCCTCCAAAAAAAAAAGGCAAAAAAATGAATAAACCTGATCCACAGCTACTTGGTAATTATTGGGCAAATAGCCTTTATAAGGTGCCTCTAAATTTTAAAATTAGAAACTATATAGAATGGTTACCATGAACTAGTGTGAAGTATCCCATAGAAATCATAAACCCTGTGGCTAGAATGTTTATTCTGAAGAAAAGAGAGGTTTGAACTTGGGGCAATATCTACTTAACTCTAACATTGCCTGATCTTTGTTCTAAGGAGTTTAGCTCTGTGTTTGGGAAACTCCTGCTGGGGAGAGGAGAGGTCTCATAGCCAAGAAATTGAGGGGAACAAGATGGGTCATTCCACAAGGTGAAAAACCAATCCTAGAAGGTCTTTTTCCATAATGTGAGGGATAATTTATAGTGAAGTTTCCCCATTCTGAAAAATCAACTCTAGAATGGCTCCAGTATTCACTAGACCTAGGGTTAGGTCACCTGACCTTCAAGCAATCTGCGTCTTAGAGCAAGGGAGACCCTCCCCCAGAGCCAACTCAGCAAAAGATATGCCAAATAAGGTTAAGACTGCTCTCATTGGACACCCACATATTTCCAGGTCCAGGAATCAGAGAGATTCCCATGCTTAGGTTGTGGGTCAGCCCCTCTACCAATAAGAGTGAAGGCCAGTTGGGGGGGGGGGGGTTGGGTTTCTGCATTGGAATATTATATAACCATGGGCTGGCTTCTACCTGTTGCTCTCTCCCTGCCACCATGTGGGCGACAGGGGCAGGGTTCTTTCTCATGAGAAAGAATAAAGATCTTTTCTGACCATAGATTCAGACTCTGAACTCTTTCATCTCACACAATAAGGAAGACTTTTGCTGGTATAAGGTGAGAATGATGGGGTATAGTGTCTAGGAACCCTTTTGAACTCCTTGAATCTTACCATTGGATCTGCCATTCGCTGGCGGCCATAAACCTTCCATTACCACCAAGACTGAATCTCCCTAAAATTTACCCTTAAATTAGCCTAATTCTCCATTGACTATTATCTCCAGATAGCCTTCAGCTACTTTCCATCCTTAATCCCGTTCTTTTGGTTCCTGGATTCTGACCTCAGTCCCATCAAGATCCTCTTTAGACTCCTCCTCAAGACCCTCCCCAAACTCCTCCTCTAGAATATCTCTAGATTCCTCCCACAATCTTTCTGGATATAAGGTCCATCTTTCCTCCATTAAGTAGCTAAGATTAAATCTAGCTCAGACTCAGTCTGTGTCAAATTGTTCTGGCCCCAGCGGCACAAATACTTAGGCTCCTTGAGAGTCTACCCATTATGGTGAATCTTTAATAAACTTTGTTTTACTTTGGCTGAGAGAAGGCTTGGGTCGAATTCATTTGGAAAGACCTGTTGTATAAGTATTTTGTGGTCTTGAGCACCCCTAAACCATGAACCTCAACAAGAGTTTGTCTCCTTCTTTCATTTCTTCCTTCTTTCCTTCATTCCTTCTTTCTTTCCTTCCTTCCTTCCCTCTTTCCTTTCTTCTTTTTTTTTCTTCCTCCCTTCTTTCCTTCCTCCCTCCCTCCTCCCTCTCTTTCTTCCTTTTTAAAAAAATTAAATAAAAAACTATACAGCAGAGAAAAGGTTATGGGCTTTAAGCTAAAAGAACATGCAATATTGTCTCTTCCCTTGAAGACAAAGCTAGCCAAGGAGTTCAATCATACCAAAAACTGAAGGAAGCAGTGTACCATCTAACTACAGATTAAACTTGGATGGTGATTACAAGAGCATCAAGAAGCATCATCAACGGGAGCGCTGTGATGACGACACTAGACATTGGCAGCATGGGAGGTGGGAGCTGTTTTTCCATGTGTGTACCTGGGCCAAATGCATTCCCTATATGTCTACTTCTCTGTGCCTGTGCCCTGGTCACGTGTGCTCTTTATAATGTTCTTCCTTTTCATTTAGACCCAGTTTAAACACCACCTTCCACATGAAGCCTTTCCTGATTCCCCCCTAATGCTAGTGCCTTCTGTCCCAAGTATTAAAATACTTTGTGTATATTTCTACTTGTTAACTTTGTGTTGATGCTTATATATACATAGAAAAGTATATATGTGTGTGTATATATATATATATATATATATATATATACACACACACATACATACACATATGTGGACACATATGATATGTATTTGTCTTTCTCATTAGAGTGTTACTCCCTTGTAAGTGGCTATTTTAAAATTTTTTTGTATTTCTATATCCAGCATCTAATATTGTCTGGAACATAGGAGGCACTTAATAAATATTTACTTTATTTTATTGATTCTTTCCCCACAGATACTACATATATACATATACATATACATATACATATACATATATATATATATATATATGAGATTGTGCTCTAGATTCATGGAGAAAATGTTTTTCTGTTGCTTTTTAAAAACCATGCCATTTCATGAAATGCCTTTAGTTTTAAATAGTTGTATCCACTAGCTATTAACATTGGGAAGAGTGGGGTCTCTAAGCTATAATTTTAAAGATATGGACCCACAGAGAACTTTTAACTCAGGGTAGCTTGGGGTCTGAAGGAATTCAAGTAGGAGTTAGATGATGCCATCGGGAACTACTTAAGTATGTGTGTGTGTGTGTGTGTGTGTGTGTGTGTGTGTGTGTGTGTGTACACAGGGTGTCCCCAAAGCCTTAGGACAGTTTTAAGCTCAGAGCTTAGAGTCTAGAGCTTATTTTCAACTAGGAGAGCTTAAAACTGCTACGAGACTTTTGGGACATCTTGTATAGTTGAAAATGAGGTGGAGAGTGAGCAAGATTGCTTATGGGAAATTACAAATTTCCTTTATTGACTTTAAGGTTCCTATGAAAGCAAAGGCCCCAATTTTCAATACTGATATTCTACTGGTGGTGCTATATAGCAGTGGGATATGGACTACCACTGGCTCTGAAGAATTGAAAATTGGTATAATACAGAATACAGTAGTGAAGTTCATGCTATGTCTGAGGAAGGTGCAATATTTAACCAATGAGGAGCTCTGAAATCATCCCATATATCCTTTATTTATATAGAATTGTTTGCATGTTATTTCCCCACCTAGACTGTGAGTGATTTGGGAGCAGGGATTTTTTTTGGGGGGGAGCAGAGATGTCTTTCTTTTTATGTCCAATGCTTAGCATAATGCCCAACACATAGTAAATGCTTATGGAGTGGCTAAAAAAGAAGAGGAATAAAAGACATTAATGAATTATATGATAGGAGGAGAAGATGAACTGGTCATGTGTAAGACTGTGGGATAACAGGTGGACAGCCAACCAACAACATCAAAAGAAAGCGTGGAAGGCTTCCTTTAGGTTTTGTGGAAACCCTGTGGTGAATTCATGAGAGGACCTATAGATAAGAACAACACAGGAAGGGTTAGAATGAATGAGTGATAATCTTCATCACCAAAAGGAATTCCCAAATCAACGAGATCACAGATGAATTTGAATTGAATTTGAGAACATACAAACATATGTGTGCTCCCCACACATTCTTCTCTCAAAAGTTAATTTAAATTGACCTGGAATAGAATATTAATGTCTAGTCTGTCTACATTAACATTTCAAATCACAAATGTAAACCACTGAATTCCTATGATATTTCACGGCAAAACCATCTACCCAATTTTAACAATAAAGTGAGGCCTGCTGAGCTGGAAAATGGTTTACAATTAACTCTGAGGGGATAACATTACTAAATTTGTATAGGTTTAGTGTTTATTTATAAACTAGCCATTAAACTTCATTTTCCTTTTTTTTTTTTTCCTCCAGCAAAGTGCTGAAATCAACTCACGGCATCTGGAAACATTTCTCCATTTTAAGTTATTCTAAGGGGCAAAAAAGACCCTCATGTAATTTGAAAGCACTGTTCAATGAAGCAAGCATTTCTAAATGAGAGGGATTAGAACACATTCCATGTGGCAGAAACTGTATTTAGTGAGCTTTGTCTTATCCCCGTCTCTCTGCCTTTTTTTATCCATCTCTTTTTATGAAGGTGAGTGCTACTTGACAATGCAGAGAACGCTTAGCAGAGAACATCATAGCTTTCTCTCTTTGACAGTTATGTTGGTGGTTTCTTCTCTTTTTCAAGTTTTTGCCTGCTTCCCATAAACTGGCAAAAAGTCAGAGGTGCCTCAAAGCTCTAGGTGTTCCATTTGTAAGAAAACTTACCCCCCAAAAAAAGAAAGGAAAATACGTAATTAATAAACTGTAATCTTTGCCTGAAGAAACTTTTCTCTTAAGTTTAATATACTAAACAGGATCATTTTATGAGCTAACCCTTACTCAGAAATGCATTTTTATGTTCCTTAACTAAAACTTGTTCTCTAAATACTGGTGCTAAAAAAGTGTGTTTATTTCAATTTCCTTTTTTCTTGAAGGGAAAATGAAGAGAAGAAACTTCCTTCTCATCCCATCATGGTTTAAAATGTTTTTTGGAAATGTTATACCTTCTTGGAAAGTGTTAATATTTACTGAAATCATCCATGAGGCTTAAAACTATCAGCCCAGTGGAAACCTGAACAAATGGGTAGTTTTGGTAACTAGTTTCAGTTTGTTTTAAAGGGTATTGCCTCCATTTTAAAATCTCTGCTATAAGGCAAACATTCCTTTTAAAAATTGTTTTCTATCTTTAGAAAACATTCTTATGTGCAGAGAGTGATCAGGGGAGATGTGGATCAATTGAGCTCTGGATCATCCTCATTGTATTATTAAAAGTTCTCAGCTGTGCCTGTGTCCTATCGCGCCCAGTTGTTCACTTGGCCTAACAGCCCTTGGATAACTGGTCCTGATTTATATACATTACTCATTTGCAAATATTGACGAAGTAGCCTTAATAGCATGTCCATGGATACTGTCGTCAGACTAAAACGCTTTATCCCTTATGTCCCTTATGGGACCAGTAAAAGTTTCATCCTGATTTTAATGAGTATTTGACAACATAGATCACATCCATAAATACATGTATTTTATTGTACCTTATAAAACTTGTGCTGCATTTGTGAATCAAAACACAGAGTAGTAGGTTTTATAAGATGAAGGAAAATAACATACTGATCTTTTCTCCTATGTCAATGAATTCAGACAATCTCTACAAAGAGACATTGGGAACATTCTCAGTGGATTACAATAGATTTAAGTTGTTTTTTTTTTAAACTTCTTGTGCACAGATAACACAAATGTGAGGAGCATTATTGAGTCTAGCATTCTATAATATGTCCCCAGTGGCTGTTCTGAAATATCTGGGGAGTAGCAATCCCTCCACTTTTGTTCATGAAACCACAATCTGATGACCTAGAGGAGTGTGTATGTGTGTGTATATGTGTGTGTGTGTGTGTGTGTGCACGCATGTGTGTGTATGCTCGTGCATGTGTGTTTGTGTGTGTGTGTGTGTGTTTGTTACATGGCTTCCAAAGAATGGTCTTATGAAAAACAAAGAAGCCATCCATAGTGGTGGAAATGTCTAGTAACATGTTCTGTAATAAAGGGGAAAATAATCTCTTTCGTAGCTAGTTGGCTGAAATGGCAAAACAGTGAGGGAACAGTGATCAGTTTATAATCACTGTGACCATTCCCCTCTCCTCCAGCCTTTTTTAGAGCACATCTTTTGCATCTGGCACTTGGGTGAACCAACAGTTGAAAGAGTGCCCATGGTGTGGCCATTGTGGGTTGCTCCCCTGCCTTCCTTCAGAGGCAAGCAGCTATTTCAATGGCTATAGAAGTTAACATGAGAATGGTCACTCCTAGATATCTGTCTTCATGGGGAATTTGAGAGTCCTTGTAGTCAACAGCATGAGCTCTTTTTTTTAGGTGAGGGCATGAATTTAAAGGTCTCCTAGGAGCCCTGGATAGGCTCTATTTCAGATGTTCTCAACAGATTGTGAAAATCACTCAGTCTGTAAGACCTTGTGGATTTTTGAAACATTTATTTCCATTCAAGACCTTCATCACGCTCCTCTGATGGGCATCTATCAAGCGAAGGGCAAGTTGAATTTGCAGCCGTCTAAATTTGAAACACGAAAGTGAGGCTGTAACTGGTTCTTATTAAGCTGTTAAACAGGAATATGAAGAGGTAGCTTAAAATCAGGTGCATTTAATAAAACTCTGTTTGAATTGGCACTGAGGTCATTCCCATGTGCTTTTCAGTTTAGCTAGAGGTGCAAGTGGATCGCCCATATTACCTATGGTAAAATGTTACTTGGCTCCAATAAAAATAAGCATCATTTACTATTTCTATCAAGTGTTGTTACAGTAACTGCACATTTAGATTCGTTAACTTGATGTTGGGTCATATAACACACCCACTAGATTTACTGTATTTTTAACAGAGATTTATGCTCGTGGATTAGTGGCAGCCATGGGAAAGAAGGCAAGGGGTCTGGAGAGAGCTTTCCTATGCAGGGTAAATATTGCAGTTAAACTAAAACTTTAAGCATGCCTGTTAATCAGCATAAAACCCCATCTCCCCCTTGCAGAAATAATCCTTAGCAAGGAGAGTAGAGAACATATTGTTTCAGAGGCGAAACAATTCCTTCAGTCTGATAGTCATTCATTTATTCATCATTTGAACTATGTGCTGTAGGAATAAAATATGGTTGCTGGCTCTAAAGCATTTATACCACCTAGTAGGTAAAATAATTATAATGTATGGCAGAATGTGAATATTTCTTTCAGAGAGCAACAAACCCATTTTGCAGGAACACAGAGGGAGGAAAGTTTACTTTGAGCTGGGAGATCAAGGAGGACTTTATGTTAACCATGGTGCTCCATCTGCCATCTCCATGACTTTGCACTGTCTGTTCCACATAACTTAAATGCCCTCCCTCTTTTCCCTCACCTCTTAGAATTCCTGGTTTCGGCTAGAACACCGCCTTCTGTCTGAAACCTTTGCTGATCCTTGCCTCCTAACTGCTAGTACACTCCCTCTTAAAAGTACCTTGCATTCATTTTGCCTGTATTATTAATATTCCTTTCCACATACATGCTGTTTCCTTTGTTGGGATTTAAGCCAAGTCAGGGCAGACACTATTTCATGCTTTTCTCTCTGCCTGGAAGAATTTAGCATAGTGCCTAGAATATAGTGGTTCTTAATAACTGCTGGTTGATTGATTATTTGATTGATTGAGGAGGTTACATCTAACTCTACTTGAAGGATAGGGAAGATTTTAATACGGATGGGTATAGGGTATGTGTGTTGAGGGTACAAAGAGGACAAGGGACAGTAGACCATGGGAAAAGACATGCAAAATGTAGAGTAAGTTAAAGGAATGAGAAGTACAGTTTGACTAGACCATATGACATGTGAGTAGGAGAAATAAAAGATAAGACAGGAAAGGTATATAAGAGCCTTATGTGTTATGCTCAGGAATTTTAAAGTTATCTTGCAGACCCTAGGAAACCCTTGAAGGTTTTGGGCTAGAAAGCTCTATTTTCAGACCCATACTTCAGGAAGTTTGTTCTGGTAATCACAGATTCAGAAGGAAAGAAATATTTCCATTTTGGAAAAGAATACTTTTTCTTCTCTGCCCTTAAATTTAGCTAGTTTGGTTCTGAGAAGTCATCTGTCAGTAATGGTGGGAATCATTAACGCTATCTGTGCTGGCCACAAAGAACAGTTTAAAAGGCAAACCAGACCTCACTAGAATGAAAGGCATTGTTAAATCATCAAAAGATCACTAGACTTGGAGTCAGAAAAGACCTGGGTCAAATCCTACCTCCTGATTCTTGTAAGCTGTATGCCTATGGACAAGTTATATAATCCCTCTGCCTCAATTTTCTCATCTTGGGGATGGGAATAATAGTAATATCTTCACAGAGTTATTATGTATATTAAATGAGATAATATATATATAATATGATGTTCTGTAAACCTTAAAGTGCTTACCTATTATTATTAGTAAGAAAAAAATGGGACTGGGTCAGGAGAATCAGATTTTAGGAATGCTGAATTCCCTCCCACAAAGGCAGCATAATTTCCTGCCAGTTGTTTTCTAAGGCTTCCTCAGACTCATTTCTTTAACAAAACAATTTTGAATACTCTCCAGGCTGTGCATATGTGTATACTTCCCTGGAGAGCTGAACTATTTAAATTTGGTGCTTTCCCATCTTAATAAGACTTCTGAGACCTACTGCATTTTTATTCCTTGTTTTAAATGCTAAGAGTCATATTTTAAAAAAGCAAACCAAAAGTGACTCTCATCAGGTCAGAGAAGTAGGAATAAGTTTCTTACTCTAGTTACGGAGTTTCAGTCCCTGAATTCCTGACACGTCTCCTGTACTCTTATTTCTAACATAGTGAAATTTAAATAGATCTCAAATCTGGGTTCATTTGGAAAAAGGTTATTAGGATGTTTTAATTAGAGAGATTTACATCTGTAAATTTCCCAAGGCAGATGGTTTTCATTATAATAGCGGTGAACCAATATCTTTTAAATGATTCCCCCAACCCAAACCCTTGCACATGAAATCTTATTAGAGGTCACTCTGAGTTTTGCAAGGAAAAGTAGATACTTAGAAAATCTCTTGAATCAGGAATTCTCTTGCTTAAGAAATACATTAGAAATATCACCGAAAGACACTGACAGAAATTTTTTTTTTTTAGCAATGAACATTCTGACAAACAGAAGCCACTCCAAACTAAATTTTTAAAAGGAACCGCTCTTTTGAAGTGAGATTTTTTTTCCTGTGAAAAGAATAGTGACTGAACTCAAGATGGGGTTGGATGTTGTATTAGACTTAGAGAGATCATATAGTGTGGAAGAAGGGACACTGAAGAACTGAGTTTGAGGAGCTGATCTGGAGTCTTGCTTCTCCATTTAGAGGTCTGGTGGTTTGGTGGCATGCACGTTGCAATAAGCCTGTTTTCTCATCGGTGAAACTGAGGATCACACTACCTGACAAAGTAAGGAAAGCTGATGAAGACAGCATGGGAGTTATTGTCTAACGTTATTCACTCCTTACATGGTAGGCATTTACTCATGCCTTAAATTTTGCTTTACTGCTCAAGTTTCTGTTTCCTGAGATTTATTTAGCTTCTCTTGGCTAGAGTAAGCCCGTCGCAGAGTTAGGGGAAGGGGAAGAGGAAAAGAATGAGTGTTGATATAGTACCTACAATGTGCCAGGCTCTGTGTGCTAAGTGGTTTTTCCTAATATCTCTTTTGAGCCTTTCAAAGGTGAGGTAGGTATTATTATTATGCCCATTTTTACAGGTTTGAGAAAATCAGGACAAAAAGAGATTAAGCCACTTGTCCAATATTTTTTTTTCATATCAACTGTTATCCAGTCACACTTATTCCATCTTGTACCTGTAAGATTTTTTTTTTTAACACAAGCATAAGATTTTATACTTATCCCTATTAACTTTTGTCCTATTAGATGCAGCCCACCATTCTAACCTGTTCAGGTCTTTTTGAATTCTGGTTGTGTCATTCAATGTTATAGCTATCTTGCCTAGATTTATATAATTTGCAAATCTGATAGACATGTCATCTAAGTCATTGATAGAAATACTAATTTGCCAGGCATGGTGGTACACACCTGTAATCCCTGCTACAGAAGAAGCTGAAACTGGTAGATCTCTTGGGATTGGAAGTTCTGAGTTTCAGTAATGTGATCTGATGTCCATACATTGGACTACCAATGTGATGAGCCTCCAAAGAAGATGGGGTGTGTGTGTGTGGGGGGGGGAGGTGGCAACAAGCTACCTAAGGAGTGAATGAAGTAAGATTGGAAATGAAGCAGTAAAAACTCCTGTGCTGATCACAGTAGGACCAGGTCTATGGGCAGCCCCTGCTCTCCCAGCCTGAGTGACACAGGGAGACCCATTCTTTAAAATGTTAATCAGCAGACATCTAAAAACAGATCCTAGGGACATTCTAGTGGAGACTTAATTTCAAGTTGATATGGAACCATTATTGACCACTCTTTGGATATGTTTTCATGGGCATTCCTTTTGGGTATGGATTGGATTACCTGGTTCTTTTGATTCTTGAATTTTGTGATTCTATGGATCTGGTCATTCTGACTTGATCTAGCTGTACTACTTTCTTGCCTACATCTCTCCTAAAAAAAGAATATTCTAAAAGAATAACATGGGTGCAGTGAATACAGCACCGGCCCTGGAGTCAGGAGGACCTGAGTTCAAATTTGACCTCAGACACTTAATGCTTACTAGCTGTGTGACCTTGGGCAAGTCACTTAACCCCAATTGCTCTGCCTTCCCCCCTCCAAAAAAAAAAAAGAATAACATGAGGTTTATTTAAATGCTTTGCTAACATTTAGGTTAACTATGATTTATATCTGTGATCTTCCTGAGTCTAATAGTTTAGCAACCTTGTCAAAAAAGATGATTCAATCATATTGCCTTGTCCATTTTATTAAAGCATAGTTAATATGAGAGACTTGAGTAAGATATAAACATTCTTATTATATTAAATTGGACATTGCATTGGTAATTTATCAGCATGGGAATTCTACATTTATAATTGTGAAGGTTATCAGAACCCACTGGAAATTTCGAGTACGTAAATAGAGCTGGCTAGGAACCCACAAATTATATATAACCTGCTGGGCAACACCAGTTTGAAAAACCAAACTTTATCTACACATGTTTCCTCTGCTTTGTCTCTGCCCACTTTCCTCTCCTTTTCTTAGAACTCGGTTTTTATTTTCCATCACTCTACTGAAACTATTTTCTCAAAGGGCACCAGCGATTCTCTTACCACCAAATCCAATGACTCTTTTAGATTTCTCATGTTCCTTGACCTTAGAAACATTTGGTACCATTAAATACTCTTTCCTTCTAGACGATAACTTTTCTGTTAAATGCTGAGATATGTCACTCTCCTGGTGCTTTTTCTACCTCTCTAGTTGCTATTTGTCTGTAATCTTTACTAGTTGGCATCTTGGCCTGTTTTTATCTGACTCCTTAAAGTGGGGTTCTCTGAGTGTATATACTCAGCTCTATATTTTTCCATCTCTTTGCCTTTGTTAACACTATTTCTCATGTCTAGAATACCCTCCCTCCTAATCTCTACCTTTTGAGCTCCTACCAGCCTTTTTTTTTTTGTGGGGCTGTGGGCAAAGGCAGGGCAATTGGGGTTAAGTGACTTGTCCAAGGTCACACAGCTAGTAAGTGTGAAGTGTCTGAGGCCAGATTTGAACTCAGGTACTCCTGACTCCAGGGCCTGTGCTCTATTCCCTGAGCCACCTAGCTGCCCACCCCTCTACTTACCTTTTAAAGGCCAACTCAAATGATTTCTCCAACACAAGTCTTCCCTGCAAGGACAGATCCTCCTCCTCAGACCTCAGATGGCATTTTTTGGGTCATATCATATCCCATCTTTTTCTGGAAGCCTTTCCAAACCCCTCTTAATTCTAGGGCTTTCCCTCAGTTAATTATTCACTCTACAATAGTTTGCTTTGTATATATTTGTTTTCAAGTTTGTGTTACCTACTCTTTAGAATGTGGGCTCCTTTCTCTTTTTATACCCACAGCACTAGTTAGCCTGGTGCTTGGTAGGAACTTAAATGCTTACTTTATTGGTTAACTCATTATTATAAGGGAGGTCATAAGGGCCTCTGAAGAAGAAAGATCTGGGATCAAGCTTTGTTGCTCTCCTAAAATAATTGTGTGGTCATGAGAAAAACATTTAATATCCCTAATGAATTAATGACTAAACATAGCAGATAAATTGTCACTGCTTGTGTGAGGTTTTTGTCCTAAGAATTTGTCTGTACATGATATACACTTAACAATATTTGTTGAATTATCATATGTGTAATAGTGACTACTCTGGTTCTCATTGCCTGAAGGCTAGGTATATCACATTTCAATCCTCTGGAAAGATTCTTCAGTAACTTTAAGGGAGTTTGGGGTGTCTAGTCCCTGCTCAAGCCCCCCACCAATTGTGTTTTCCCAGTTTTTAGGGATTCCCCACACTCTACTTCCATTTGACTACTTAACAGTCAGACTAGCTTTTACAAAGGAATATTTATTTCAAAGGTATAAAAATAAACAAGTGAATATTCCCTCCCCAAACACCCCTCCTGTACCACTTCAGTCTCTCAGGAGCGGGGAAGGATTAGGTTTAAGGTTTAGCTCAGTTTTTATAGAGCATAAGTCCCACCAAGTTCTGAGACCAAAGTCCCCCATGCCCTCCCCTCAGGGTTTGTGTCCTGGAACCTTGGCTTCTCAGGGTTTCCCTGGCTGAACTAGAAGCAACATCCAGCCTAGGATCCTGGCTCCAAGGTCAGGGTGGCTTGAATTTCCAGTTCTGGGACTCTACTCCCTGTATCTAGAAAGGAAAAGGATAGATGAAACAGATCCAAACCTCGAGCACATCTCTGAGTCATACAGCATAGGAGAAAGTGATAGGGACCCTTTACCCATCGAGCTTAGAACAGGGCAGTCATGCTTTGGCCAAACAAGACCTTCACCACGGTAGGCCAGCAGAAAGAGAAAGTAAGATTATCTGAGACTCACAGTTCAAAAGACACAGGCATTTCCCACTATGTAACTAAAGGAAAGAGATTGCTCCTACTCATGTGGTAGGGGAACACAGCATGTGTTCTCTCAGAAGCAGGTGGCTAGAGGCTATCGTATGGGGGATCTGGGCATGTGCCAAAACCTGGTTACATAGGAACTACTGTGTAAACATTGTCCTGGATTAGAGTTGGGGTACCTGAAGCCTCAAGGCCACACGTACCCTTCTAGATCCTTAAGTGCTGTCTTTTGACTGAGTCCAAATGGTCTGAATCCAGAACAATTTGTTCTGTAAAATTTGGATTCAGTCCAAAAACTGCACTTAAGGATCTAGAAGGCTACATGTGGCCTCAAGCTCACAGGTTTCCCACCCCTGTTCCAGGTTATGTTAGTGAAAACAAGGTATTGAAGAGGTTTACCCATAAAGAGGGTTAGGGTTGCTCTGGAGACCCCAAAATACCAACATGCCAGGTCCTGCCGAAAGAATTTGACTCAAGTCTTCTCAGCCAAAGAAAAGTAAAGTTCATTAATAGTTCACCATATAGAGTAGACTCTTAATGAGCCAGTCTATGCTAGGTCATTCTATGGCGCTCTCAGAGAGAAAGTCTGTGCTAAGCCATACTGTGGTGCTCTCACACCACATGGAGGGAAGATGGGGTCATATACAGAAGAATCCACGGGTGGTCTGGAGGAGGAGTTTGGGGAGGGTCTTCAGGAGGAGTTAATGAGGTCAGTGCAAGAGTGGATTGATATTTTGATAGGCTCAAGAGTGGGAAGTGGATGAACGATGGAGGGCTAGGCTAGTAACAGAAGTTTGGGCCCAGCCACAATGAAAGCTTATGGCCTCTGCAAATGCCTCATTGAGTGGGAAGATTTAATCAGACTTCAAGGGGTTTCCCAGAGCCTGTACCTCAAAGATTCAAGGAGAGCTTAAGGGGGGTCTGAGAGCCTGCACCTTGTCAGTATTACATAGTCCTTTCCTTCAGGGAGCTTACACTCTTGTTAAATAGACTAATAATTTGCTAGCTTTTGCAACTTTCAGGAAAAGGGTAAGATATCATTTCCTCCCTTTCTATTCTTCTCTCCCTAGAGGTGGTAGAGATTATTCATGGATCTGAATGGAAGCATATTTGAGATCAGAAATTACCCAAGTGGTTCCACTCTATAAAAATAACTTTCTCATTAAAATAACTAAAATTTTGATCATTTCGTTAAACAATGAAACTTAAAAGAAACTTGTCATCCCTAGCTGATGCTCCAAAGGCAAGCTTGAAAATCAGATGGCTCACAGCAAGTCACTGAATAAACAGAACATTTCTTGGCTTCTTGCAAGCTCTTGGAAACTCATTTCAGTTTCACTGAATTCCAATAGTTCTTGAACTCTTGCTTGGCTAATTTGTTACTGCTCTTAGTTTGGTGCTTTCTCAACATTACATCCTTGATGTCTCTTCCTGTGCAGTCATAGACTGCTTAGAATTGATGAATACATCCTTTCATTACGCAGAATCTAGCATTCATGTTTACTTCCTCTGTCATTATGGACTCATTTTTGGATGAAAACCATCTATGTATGTATGTATGTATGTATGTATGTATGTATCTATCTATCTATCTATCTATCTATCTATCTATCTATCTATCTATTTACTGTGTCTTCTAAGGCCAAGCCAAAAAGATAATTTGTTTACTTCTTTCCTTGGACCACCAAGCCCCTAATAAGTCCTAATCATAATTTGAGGTTTCTATATACTTCACCTTTTGATTTTGAGGAGAAGAGGTCTGCGTTCTTTTTAGAGCCCCTAGTAGAACAGGGAAGGGGCATACTGTGCCAAGGACTTTGTTGGGGAGGTGGTTAGGACCTGAAATTTCGTAAGCAAGGGGAACTTTCTCTTGGCAGAGGCAGATTGGTAGCTTTCTATAATTTACAGTCTTTAAGAGTTTTCTGGGCCATTGAGAATCTAAGTCTGTTGTCACACAGCCAGTATATGTCAAAAGGCATTCCTTGAATCTATATTTTTGTAACTTTTTAGACTGGCCCTCTAGCTGGTAAGCCATGCTCTCTCTCAGTCACTAATTAATGGATGATGGAAAGTCAACATGTTCCAAGAAGAGAGGAGAGAGGCACAATATGAATACAATGTGTCCCAATTTGGGGATCAAAGGCTTAACCCACAACAATGTAGAAAGGTCCAAGATGATAAGATATCAGATTCATGGAACAAGGAAGGAAAACCACAGTCTGAATGGGGTAGCAGTGAGTTCAAACTTGAAGAAGTTCACGTTGAGCAGGGGCAAGCTAACAACGTGGAGTGAAGAGAATGATGATTTGAATGTCAAAATGCTTCATGGAAAGACTTTGTTCAAAGTAGAATCATATTATGATGGAGACTATTTTGCATTTTTATTTTTTAACTCACTCTCTAGGTCCCCTCTCTCTCCCTCCTACTCAGCCAAAGGCAACACAGCTGTGGATTTGGGCATTTTTGTAAGATTCATACAGTTACCACTGACTACTGCAGATAGTAAAAAGTATAGCTAATTTTCATTTCAGGTTTTAATTTCTCTTTAATTGTTGTTCAGCTTGGCTTCAGTAAAAACACAGAAAAGGAAAGAAACATTTCAGGAGCTTTCGGGTTCTTCTGAATATTTTTGGGATCCCAGGCATGGCTTTGACCCAGCTTGTCATTTTGATCGGTTTTCGTTCTTTCCTTCAGTGCTCCTTTGGGAATGGGCAGTGTGATTTTCTCAGACTCTGAGGTTTATTCTGGTAAACATGACTTCAGAGTCATTCTCTTGCTCTCCCTCTTGAGTACTCAGGGTACTTGACTTTGGGTCTTTGGGGCATATTTGAGTAGGAGCCTACCCGAGCAAAGTCTTTTGCTTTACAATCTTGTTTTCCTTTTCTTGGCTAGGAGAGGTGGCCATCTGCCAAATTCGGATTGAGTCGCTACAGGAAAGCTAGGGGAAAGGCTCCATTTCAAGCAAGCTAGCATTGTGGTGACTCAGTTACAAGCCAGATTAATTTATACAATTAAATGTGTCTCCCACATGATAGAACACCTCCCCCCTTTCCAAGGCCCTAATACTTCATTTCTAGGAAGTTGACACGGTATTGATTGGGTATCTAGTGTGACAAGAAAGGAAGCCCTTCGTTTTATAATAAATTGTTCAGTCTATTCATGTAAAACTGGAATTTAAGAAAAAAAAAAGAATTTTTAACCAGTAGTGGGACTTCAGGTAAGTTACTACCTCTTTTCAGGTCTTAGTTTTGGTATTTATAAAATAAAATTCATTTTCACTCTAAGATTCTGTGAACTTTGGTATCTCTCTTCCTCCTATTCCTCTTACCTCTTGACCCTGACAAAGGATAAATTAAAGCAAGTTTCTTTACTAATGATTTTAAGACCCAGAAAAGACTTTGAAGCCAAGGGGCCAAGTTAAAATGTCGAAACAGAATAGCAGCTGTAAATAACTTTTTCTACATTTCCAAAGTATTTTTTCTTTCTTCTTAAATCACTTAAGTCACTCTATTAGGGTATTATTATGTGTCCAAGAGTCTCACCTTCTCGTTCTATGAGAACAAGGTCTGTGTCTTATAAATTTAACCCCCGTCTAGAATAGTCCCTATCTGTACTGCTACAGACAGTCCATTCCCAATTGTAAACTGGAGGAGATTAATATCCTTTCCCTCTTCTGCTCCTAGGGCTGCTCTTTATTCAATTGTGAAATTTGGAAATCCCATTAAATCCATGAGTTCCAACACCCCTGCCTCCTTTCTACATCAGATGGCCCCAGGGTTATCTAAATAGGAGTGGGAAGCCACAGATGTTATCAGTCTGAACAAGTGGGAAGCTCAGCTGGACTGCCAGTGCTGGAGGAAATCCAGACCCAAGGCTCCCAGGAATCCCCTTCCATCAATCACCTCAACAGACTTTCTACAGTGGGAGGGAGAGATGGACTTCTTAGTGGCAGCCCTATCCCTAAGTGACTGTGACAAGGGTGCAGGCAATCACTCAGAGAGGTTAAGGGGAAGCAATCGGCCCCCTTTATCTCATAGCACCAGGAACAGAGGTTCACAATGACTTACCCAAATATCCTAATAAAGTCATGTTTAAAGTGATATCAAAGCATGTAGTCTCAGATAGAATTATCACCCTAAATCCAAGTCTGGACATCTCTGTTGGGACAAATTTCAGATGAATTTAGTTTTGGTGTTCTCAAATAAACAAAAAACAGATTAAAGCTGGTCTGTGGCTAACTTGGCCAGACAGATCTCTCTGGAATTGCTTAGCCCTTCAATGTGGGGCTCTTCTCCCTGTTCATTGGGAGCATTAAATAGCAAAAGGGGATCACTTGAAATCACAGGATCACAGTCTCAGAACCGGAAGAGACTTTAGGGGTCATTTAGCCTAATCTTTCATTATTTGGACAAGAATCTTCTCTACATCCTCAACAATTAGCAGTAGATCAGTTCTCCTTTCAAGGCCTCCAGCAAAGGAGTCACCTCTCTACTTTGGGAGAGTTTCAATTGTTAGGGAGTTTTCTTCCTCCACCCCCTTTTATCAAGCCAAAATCTTCTCTGCAGCTTCTACCCATTGCTCCTAATTTTGCTATTTAGGGCCAAGTCAGACAAGTCTATACTTATTTCTCTACATCCAACTCTTACCTCCCACCCTTTTCCCTGCTGACAATTTGGTTTTCAGGTTCCAGCAGCCACTTTGGGCACACCACCGAATAAACTAAACTTGGCTAAACTCCCAAGAGCTTAAGGCCAACAGTTTGCTCATTTGATCCATATGTCCTGGGGCTGCAATGATCTTTTTCACCCATTTGCTTATACTCCTAGTAAGTGCTGCCAGGTGAGGTGATCAACTATCCCCTGAAATAAAATTTCTTGTTGCCTTTGGGTTCAGTATAAAAACTTAATTTCTCCAACTCCTTTATTTGTTTCTCCAAAGAGATCCTGTGAGCCATTCATTCACTTAGCTATAGATCTTTTTGCTGCATTCTAGTTTCATTTAAAAATATACTGGTTTATGATTTTTTAATGTCATTACATTGTCATCATTTCTGGCAATGACCTCCCCTCTGTGCTTCCTTGATGCCCCTGGCCCCCCCCTGCCCATGGAATTCTTCCTCATTACAAAGAAACACAATTAAACGACCATCAGACAGTCAGATACATTGGTCATTTATGACAATATAAGACAACTGTAGAATTCTGCTGTAGTTCTCTGATTCTCTGAGGTATGTTCCATTATGTGTGCTCTAGAAAGCACATATAATGTTGATTTTTCAATTGTTGAGTTTGGTTTCCTTATAAGCGACTTTTTTCATTTACTTTGTTGGTGTAGACAGTGGATAGAACATTGGACTTGGAGTTAGAAAAACTAAGAATTCTTCCTTGTATAGACTAGCTTTATGTCCTTGGATCATATAACCTCTCTTACTCTCAGTGTCCTTATCTGAAAAATTGAAATAATAATTACATTTCTCACACAAGAAATTGTATGTCTAAGGTACTTTGTGGTCAGCTAGGTGGCTCAGTGAATAAAAGTCCTGGACCTGGAATCAAGAAGACCTGGGTTCAAATATTGCCTCAGATACTCACTAGCTGTGTGACCATGGGCAAACCACTTAGCCCTGTTTGCCTCAGTTATCTCATCTGTAAAATGAGCTGGAGAAGGAAATGGCAAACCACCCCAGTGTTATTGCCAAGAAAACCTCAAAAGGATCATGAAGAATTTGACATGATTGAAAAAATGATTAGAAAAGTGTTATGTAAACTTTAAAGTAATACATGAATTAGCCATTATTATTTTATTGTTTAAGTTTTGCATATTTTATTCTGTTTCAGTTTATAATAAATTTCCTGTTTTTTCTCAATTGCTGGTTTCAGTTTTAGAGGGAATATCAATGTGGACATGGTTCCTTTCCTCCAAGAGACTGTCTACTCATTGTTCTCTGGGCAAAGATAACATATTGTGTATCCATTGAATAAGATGAAGTAGAAAGTTTCTATGAAGAAATTGATTGCAAAGATGGCACAGGGAACAACGACAAAATTTTTTTTGAATCACTTAGAATCAAGAAGTGAATGAAATTTAATTGTTATAGAAGTTGTAATTCTGTACATCATACATCACGTTAGAGTGTAAGCTTCCTGATGACAGGGACTGTTTTGCCTTTAGCTTTCCCTCCCAGGTGTATGCAGCACGGTTATATAACTGACATTTCATACTTGCTGATTGATTAATTACACACAGTGACCACCAAACTATATTTTAAATGCAAAATATACTATGTTTTAACGGAGTAAATGACTGGTTATGTATGTAGCCATTATTTCTGTTTTATCTGTCAGCATCCAGTAAGATCTATTGGATTGGAGCAAAGGAAGGTCTCAGTTAATACCAGATATTATTTCCCCATTGCTGTTGCCAGGATTGTCTCCTCCTTTTCCTGGCAGTGTTGGCTCACAAAATAAGTTAGAATGGTAGAGAGGAAAATCAGGCCGTAAAAGAATTGTCATGAGACCCAGTTAGACCAGATAATTATAAGACTATGTAATAAGGGCATATTAGGGTCCTTAATAAAGGATTTCTAACTAAATTCAAATCCCTACAATATCAAAGCAAGGGAACTAATGTTGGAAGAAGCTCTAAAGATTATTTTTTTGTGCGTGTTGTGGTCTGCATTGACAGTTTGGGGAAGCCATCAGATCCCTTGTCAAAATAATGTTTTTAAATTGAAAAAATAAAATACTTAAGGTTACAAAGGAACTGATTATATTGAAATGTATTTATCAAAATACAACAACAATAACGACTGTCATTTATATAGCCCTGGAAGATTGGAAAAGAACTTTACAAACATTATTTTATCCTCACAACTGTGGGTGGCACATGAGGAAACTGAGTCACCATAACAACAAGAAGTACATGGACTCTGGGTTAATAATATCAGGGCATGAGAATCTCATGGGTCCTTGTCTCTAAATGCTGTCATAGCTGGACAGCAAAAGCTCTCAAAAATTTTTTTTGTAGTCAGAATTGACTGTTTTATGATTTCCCTGTCACTTCTTTACTTAAAAATTCCTCAGTTGTAAAAGGTACTTGATCTCATTCTCTTCTAATTGTTTTATGTTGTGAGTTTTTATATTTAGGTCATATATACAATTTCAGTGTATTTGGGTATATGGTCTAAGATGCCAATTTGAGCCTTATTTCTACCAAACTTCATTCCAGTTTTCCCAGTAATTCTTGTCACAAAAGAGGAGTCCTTTCTCCAGTGGATCAGGTAGTGTTTTGAAGAAGATTTTCTATAAGAGATTACATTTTTATGATCATACAAGAGAATATAAGATTCTGCTGTGCATGTCATTTCTTGATTTGAAAAAATGCATTTGATTTGATATTACAAAATGTATGTAGCCTTGAAGATTTTCCTTAAATAATGTGTTCTCAAATGTCACTATGACAGATGTGACTGTTCAGTACTTTGCTGAATATTGACATCACTGAAGTATGAAACAGTGATGCATATGCTCACCATATGCTACCAAATAAACCTTTTTAGGTATTCCATGTCATTTCCTTGCTTGAAGATCTTCAGCGGCTCTATATTGTTAATCAAATGCACGTTCCTTTATCTGAAATTTAAAGCCTTCCAAAATTTGCTTCTAGGCTACCTTTCAAACTCTCAATTATTAAGCATTTATTAAATGTCCCCTATGTGCTAGGCATAGTGTGAGGTTCTAGTGATACAAAGACAAGAGATGAAACAGTTCTTGCCCTCAAGATGCTGACATTCTATGGAAGAAGCAAAATGCATTATATGAAGTGCCTAAAAAAGAATTCTTTTCATATGGCTTCTTCCTGTGAATTTGGCCTCATGTCCTCATTTTTTGAGCTAACTGACTCAGCCAAACCAATAATAGTTATAAGTGAATGCTTTGGTCCAGCGATTACTTTTTTTTTTTTTAGAAATTATCCAACTTCCTATTTCTATTTTTTCTTTGTCATCCCTGGCTTGTGCAGAATATTCCTTAGAACACTGGGTATTAATTTCATATTGTTTAGTAAACAAATGTGTATAAACTATAGCCTTCCAAATGCTTTTGCTATTTTTTTATATATATTTTACTTTTTAATTATTATTTAGTAATTTGTGTATGATTTGTTAATTAATGGTCACCTATCAATAGTGATGTAGTGGATGATGCAATGCTGGACTTGGAGTCACGAAGACCTGGGTTTAAATTTTACCTCTACTACTTACTAGCTAAGTGACCACAACCAAGTCACTTAATCCTGTTGAACCTCAGTGTTATTATCTATAAAATGGGAGTAATTATACTTCACAGAATTGTTGTGAGGTTAGGAGATAATGTATGTTAAAACCTATATAGATATTAGTTATCATCATCATCATCATTTTTATTGTTATGTTTCTTAACTAGGTCACACCATGACTTGGCTAGTCAGTGCAATAGAATAACCAGTCGATTTTCTTTTGAAAACACAAAACCAAATCTCAAATAAGAATTTTTGCTATAGGGTAGAATTTGAGGCAGTACAGTTGAAAGACTGCTGGATTTGGAGTCAGAGAACTGTGGTTCAAATTCTGGTTCTGATATTTCTTACCTATGCAACCGCAGGTCACCTTGAATCTTTAGACATCAATTCCCTCATCGGTAAAAAGTAAGAATCTATATGATATCTAAGGTCTCCTCCAGCTCCGAATCTATAATCATTTTATTGTATTCCCAGTTTTCCTCTCTCATTTTTCTTGGCTCTGTGGATATCATTTAGAGGATTTGGTAAATATGCCTTAAATGTCTTTGTATCCTCAGAGGCTAGGACAGTGTTATAGCACAGTAAATACACAAGAAATCTGTGTTGATTGACCGATCAGTTTCAAAGCAGGTCCAATCAAAGGGATTTTATTGATGAAGGTTCACTCAGCAGGTATCATGGCGTCAGCTTCCCTGGCATAAGTAGGCATCTTAATCAGCTTACAATGCTACTCATAAAATACTCAGCCTTGGGTACTTCATCAACTTTAATTTTGAGACCTGAAATGGAAACCAGAAAACAATGTCAATTTTGGCTTCCTTTGGAGTAGTGCCTTTCTCTCCAACACCACTGTGAAAAATTATAGAATAAACAGAGCAAAACTGATACTTCCCTTGAGGTATTAGGAAGTAGCCACTTGCATGTTACCAAAGGCAGTACTCAGTGTAAATATACACTCTATCAGCCTTAGAATACGCAGTCAAAACAGTGGTTGTCAGCTGTTATGGATACTTCCTGTTGCAACTGGTACAAATTAATCACAGAGAATGAAAGGGTGATTAATCTTTCCCCATTTGGCAGTGACCCACTTTCAAAGATTCTTTTTTTTTTTTTCCGTGTTGATGATTCACCATACATGTCTCAGAAGAGAATAGCGAAGGCAGGAGCTCGGTGAGAAAATGTCATTTAGTTTGGAATTGTCTCATCAAAATAGGTGAAAAAGTCACATCTGAACAAAGACAAACCATTTCAAAATGGCAGTCGGCCTTCCCATTGGCTATTTCTACTCTGACAAGAAAACTCTCTGTTGATTACCTGAGCAGCTGCTGGAAGACAAGGTTTGTATTCAGGCCATTCAGATTTTGGAATCACGCAGATGTAGGACAAAATATTCATTATACAAACCTCTGGTTTTACTTCATTAAAATCTAGTTTATCAAGATAAAGACATTCACATGCACACATATGGAGAGAAAGCACATATTGGTCAGTGCTCATTTCAAAGCATCTGTAGTCTTGTACTGATCTTTGGAAAACTGCACCCTCTGACCTTTGTGGCCTGAGGTAATCTGAGCAAGTGTATAGATTGACACAGTCTATGATAATTTTCATGTGGAAAATGCCCTCTTAGCAGTCATACAAGGTCCATCTGTAGGCTTATAAGTATGATATTTCTAACACATTGTGTCCACTAAACTGATATACATTCCCTTAGGCTTATAATCATGGGGAAAGCCAAGTCAAAGGGAATTGTATTACTAGGCAGTCTCACGTAATATGGGAATAATAAAGGAAATGAAGCCTTAGGCCTGATCTTGGGACCATTGCTTTATGAGCCAGAAGAAATAAAAGGAGATTTTGACTTGGTCAAATAAAGCAGAATCAGTCAACGCATTTATCTAGAACTTCAAAGTTAACAACAGAAGGCATTTCTCCCTACACTGCTGTGAGGTAGATCATACAAACATCATTATCCCAAACTGATGCCCAGATAAGTTAAATGACTTTCCTGTGGTCGTGTAATTAGCAAATGGTGGAGCTAGGATATAATTTAGGGTCTGGTAATGACAGAAAAATTGTTAATGTAAGGAAATTGTTAATACCAAAGGTAATACTTGCCACCCTTAAATGATCCTAGTAATGCCAGAATTTGAGTAATGTCCTTGCATTTCTGCCCTTAAACCATGTATTCTTGATTCAGTTGAGTTGAAACAAACCCTAAGTCTCCCTACCCTTGGAATTGAACCTGAAAAGGAACCTAGCTTGAGTTGGATTCAATTCCTGACTTCCTCCCCTAACCCCCACCACCTTCATTGGGATTCATGGTATGAAGGGCAAAACAGCCAGAGTGAAGTGGTTTTCCTTGCCCAGATTGCCAAGGACCATTGGGGTCTCATGACCAGCCCTTGCTACCTCTTCTATCTCCTCCCCCTCTCTTCCTAAAACCATAAAAACTTTTTCATGGGTTGGGAAGTCCACTGGCCACCCCCTAGGGTGACAGATTTGTTACCCTGTTATCTCAATTAAAGATCCTTTATTTCTCATCTCACGACTTTGATTTTTTTCAGGACTTGACTCTGAGTCTAGTATTCTTTTTGCTATGTTGTTTGTCTAACAAGTAGTTACTAAACACTTGCCATGTGTCTGTGGCGCTGTGGAAATAGACAACCATAAGCTACTGGTTTAGGACACAAGACTAAACATATGATCAATAAGGAATGTATAAGCCCATATAATAGAGACCACAAAAGCATAGAGGTGGAATATATCAGTGCTTAAGGAAAAAAAGGAGTGGATGAAAATTAAAAAAAAAAAGAGCCCCTAGTATGTTTGGAGAAGAAGGCAGGTAGTTTGTGAGAATTTTCTGTGATTGAACAATTTAATAACCTTTGGTACATCTAGTGATAAGCACTTGTTTATAGGGAGGTTGGTCCTAGGAAACAAACTCTTAGTTCCAAATTCAAAGCTTTTCTTCATTGGTGGATCTGCCAAGTCAAGCTGCTATCATGCATTTATTAAGTGCCACACACTATGTGAAATCTCCAGGATTCAAAGAAAGATAAAAAACAGTCCCCACTTTGAAGGAGCTTACAGTCTAATGGGGGACATAACATGCAACTATGTACACACAATACATATATAGGATAATTAGAGATAATTAATAGGAGGAAGGCACTGAAATGAAGGATTGGGCAAGGCTGCCAGTGAAAGGTGGGGCTATAAATGCTTCACTCTATTGGCATAGTCTTCAAGTACCAGGGTCACCTTCCTACCACAAAGAGGCATCTGAGGAAGGCGTTAGTGGAGAATTAGGCAAAGTGGGAGAATTTTTTCCAAGTACCATTTCCTGCCCACAAGTGATTTGCAATCTAATTAGAAGACAAAGCAGGTACACACAGCATGAAACAGCTTAAAAACATTAGCAAAACTATATAAACAAGAACATTAACATAATTAGTACCTAATTAAACCTTCTTAGAACAAAATCTAAGGAACAGGCCCATTTCTTTTGTTGAATTTAACTTGCATATGAAACTAGAGGCCCCCTTGAGTGTGGAGGTGACCTATATGCATCTTGCTCCTACCCCTACATCTTCTTTCTATCTCCATCATCCATAGAGATGGGCACACTTTTCATCTTGCCTTTGACCATAACTATGCTAATTCTATGATTAAAGAATTCCCTCTAACCACAGCCTCCCATGCTCTAAGAACTAAGAGGGAGATGTCAGAAATGGCTTCCTGAGGAGCTCGTGTAAGAGCTAGTTTGTGAGGTGAATCTTGAAAGAACCAAAAGGGGAGCTGGGGAGAGAGTGCATTCTAGAAGTAGGGGACAGTCCATGCAAAGGCTTAGAGACTGGAGGGGATGCTGAGCTTAGGTAATATCAAATACCCTAGTTTGTTCTCACACAGAAAATAATGGTTTTTAGAAATTTTTTTAGAAATTGTTTTTAGAAATTGTTTTAGAAATTTTAAGCTTGAGATGTCTATATTTAAGATATTTAAATAGGGCTCATGAGCTGAACTCTGGCGTTGGATGGGGCAGCTCACACTGGTGAGGGTGGGACTTTCCCAAGGTAACACAGATAGTAAACGTCGGAGCCAGGCCATGAACCCAGATCAGCTGTCCAATGAGTAGCTGGCGATATAGGAGTGGAGCTTGAGAAAGAGTCAGTGAGTCACCTCACATTTATTAAGCTCTGTCTGTGCCAGACACTGTGATAAGCCCCAGCCAGGGGTGAATATTTAGGAAAAGGAGGCATCTGCAGATACGATAGCTGACCCCATAATACCTGATGAGATCACTCAATGATCATATTGAAAGAAAAGAGAAGATATATGATTCTTAGGCAGTACAAGTGTTGGGGAATTGGTTAATCAATAAATATTTATGAAGCACCTACTATGTGTCAGGCTGGGTATACAAATATGAAAAAGAAAGAGATCAATTCCTGCCTTCAAAGGAATGGGGAAAGAACATGTAAAAAGAAGCAGAAAAGGAGGGAAGTAAAAGGGAACATGATGAAAAAGTCAAAAGTAGTATGGTCTGGTGGAAAAAGGAAAAAATTGGCTGGCTTGGGCATTCTCTGTAAATTGGCATTTTAGGAGGACCTTTCTGTTCTATCTTCCAACCAAAGTGGTCTCAGGGATAGAGGATGATGATAAGATGGAAATACTGAGAATGATGTGATTTTGCAGGATGATGAGGTTCCTGTTGGCATGAGGAAAACTCCAAAGGAGTACAGCCAGGTAAGAAGTATCAAGTTTGAGATGTCTATGGGATATTCAGGTGGTGGATTACTAATTCTAGAACCGAATGGGAAATTTGAGGGGAGGGCCATTTGGGGTGTTTTTTGTGCTGGTATCACCAGCACCTAGCAGAGTGCTGAATGCATGACAGGTCCTTAATAGATATGTAATTGATAGATATTGAATTGATAGATATTTAATTGAATTAACATATAAATAAAAAAGTATTCAAATAATTTGGAAAATCAGACTTATAGCAGTTCAAGGTTAAGAAATGAAGTGAGCACCAAGTGTTTTCTCTGACTGTCCCCCATGCCAGGAATTCATTTCTCTCTCCTTCATTTCTATCTCTTGGTTTCTCTGGTTTCCTGTAAGTCTCAGCTAAAGTCCTACCTTGTTCAAGTAGCCTTTCCCAGGCTTCCTTAGTCATAGTACTCTCCTTTTGAGATCACTGCCAGTTTATCCTGTGTCTGTCTTGTTTGTACAAAGTTGTTTGCATGCATATTCTCTCCCCTATTAGACTGTAAGCTTCTTGAAGGCAGAGATTTTTTTTAAACTTTTCTTTGTATCCCTAACTCTTAATACTATGCCTGCCTTGCACATATTAGGCATTAATAAGTGCTTGTTGACTGATGAAAATTAATAAAGAACTGTAATATTTGATGGAATTATAAAGGATAAACCATTTGTTAAGACTCTTTAGAAGTACATGAGGGAATATTTTATTTCTGTTTCCAACATTCCAAATTTAATCACTGAGATTTAACGTTTAGCCTGGTTAAGCTCTATGTAACACATTGAGCTACCATGGAGCACTTTGGGGAATCTTAAAGGGGTAGCTTATCCATGGGTAATAGAGGAATTCACAATGCATTAAGGGAGCAAAGATGAGCAGTTATTCAACAGGGAAGGGTTGGAAAGGAAAGGAATCCAGGAATGTACTCCCTAAAAATTTCCTCTTGTCCTTGGCTACTGAGCTTATTAAAGATTCATATTTAAATTTGTTGCAAGAAAAATTACTAATATTGCAGTCTATACTTTTAGTCTTGGGGCTGCCAGAAGCAATTTAATTTAATTTATCATTAATCTATATTTAACACATTTTTTAGTTTGGAAAGAGATGTCCAAACTGGCAGAGACCCCTGTGTCCCCTGATATGACTCTCTTGACCCAAGATGATTTTAGATAACTTTTGCAAGAAACTTGAACAAGGAAATGATATCTTAAAATACTGTCTGGGTTAAAATTTCAGAATTTGCTGAATAACCAAGTCAAAGCAGGGCTACGTGTACATCAGAAACCACTCAGTAGAAAGAAAAATGTTCTTAAATGAATGATAGTTAGAAAATACATTTATAAATATGAAAACCAGAAGCAAATATAATCAATCAGCAATTATTAAATAAATTCCTTGTTGATGTTTAATTGTTTCAGTCATGTCCAACTCTTCTTGGCCCCATTTGGAGTTTTCTTGGCAAAGATACCAGAGTGGTTTGCCATGTCTTTCTCCAACTCATTCTAAGGTGAGGAAATTGAAGCAGAGTTAAGTGACTTGTCCAGGGTCATACAGCTAATAAGTATCTGAGGTCACATCTGAACTCAGGTCTTCCTAATAGGCCTGAAGCTCTATCCACTGTGCCTACTATGTGCCATGCACTGTGTTAAACACTGAATCTTTTGTTTTAGGAATTCTGTTCAAATGAATCTTTTGTTTTGATCGAGTAAATGCCAATATTGTAATGAAGGAAATTAACTGTAGGATTTATAGAATTGCTAAAGTCATACAGAAATCTTGTAGACAGAAAAGTGCTTGCTGGTACAGACTGATAATTACTGATTATATTTAGCTCCTCCAATATTACCAACGATGAAGAACTTAGGATCATAGGTGCAGAAATAGAAGGGACCTTATAGGTCACTTCATTTTATAGATGAAGAAACAGACCCAGAGAGGTAAAAACAAAAACAAACAAACAAAAATCCCCACACTCATCTACAGCTATAGTGAGTAGAACTCAGATTTGAACTCAGGTTCTCTGACTCTAAACACAGTGCTTTTTCTTTTCTTTTTTTTGGGAGGGGGGAAGGCAGGGCAATTGGGGTTAAGTGACTTGCCCAAGGTCATACAGCTAGTAAGTATTAAGTGTCTGAGTGTGGATTTGAACTCAGGTTCTCCTGACTCCAGGGTCAGTGCTCTATTCACTGTCCCACCTAGCCGCCCCCACAGTGCTTTCTTGCTTCAAAATAGAATTCCTAAGAACCAACTAACAAGCAAAATACCCTTTTTCCATTGCTCATGTTAATCCAAGAAGACCGTCCAAAACTTCAGATCATAGAGTGAATATGGAACGTGAACTGGGAGATAACTCTGAAAATTGAACAGGCAACAGAACTTGACTTGCCTTCTTTTTAAGTTGGTTGACTTCTCTGCCTGGGTTAGAACCCAAAGACCAACTTTTATGATATGGCCCGATTAGACTGAGAGCTCCTTGAGAGAAAGGACTATTTTTTTGTATTTCTTTGTATCTTTAGTATTTCTCACAGAGTTTGGCTCTTACTTGGCACTAATAAATGTTTATTGATTGACTAACTATAGATATCTAAGAAGAAAGGATACTCTTGCTTATGCTGTGCAATATTTCTGCATTTAAATAAAGAGAGTTCTGGCCAGAAAGAACTCATTTGGCACCCGTTGTTCTGGGAGTGGAGATAGGGCCATGATGCTCAAGCCAAAAGACCCCCAGCTTTTGTTTTGTTTGTTTGCTTTAGTCTTCCTTGCTGAAGAGGATCAGGTAAGGAAATCTAACTTTGAAATTGAATGATATTATAGTATACTCCAGACTGATCCTAGAGAAAGGAGGGCCTCAGCTGGGTATTCATTATAGTGGCTCATTCACAAGTGTTATAGGGCCATCATTGTTTCCATTTAATAATTTTTCTTGCTGCTAGGGGTTTAACATTCCCACATTAAAAAAAAAATCATTCCAAGTGAAATACCTGACACAGCCCAAGGCAACTTCAGGAAAGCATGATCTATTATGAATTGTCTGTTAAATCAACTAGACTAAAGCTGACTGCAGTACCTGCTGATGAGGCTTATGGGTGGTGGGTGGTATGTGAAGGTCAAGATTTGAGGGCCTTTTTGAATTTATTAACTCTTATGTGAATGGGAAGGGTGGCATTAGTGGTTAGAGTTTGGAATCAGAAAGATTTGGATTCAGAACCCCAGCTCTGACACTCAGCAGCTGAGGGATCATGGGCCAAATCAAATTTTGACCTCTATGTGCTGAAGGGTATAGAACATCACATGGGTTTCCATCTACATTGGGGGAGGGAGCCCCTATCCTAGTAGTTACCAATGCTGAGAAAATCACAGACTCTTCAAGTTCTTACCCAGTTCTTCCATAGGGTCAGTAATTAGAAATTCTAAAAACCAATGTTATAGTGAAGGGCTGAGGTCACTTTCCTGCCTCCAGGAATTATTCTCAACGTGGCAACTATACTGAACACAGAAATGGAGCCACCATTTGGAAGTACAAATGACACTTAGGTAAACCAATCTGGTAAATAGACTTTCCCCTCTCTACCCCACCTCCAATTACTTGATGTGAAATCTCTAAATATATCCATGTCTACCTCTTTGACACAGGATAAGAAGAATGCTTCCTGGTCTTTTTCCTTCATTCCAACTGAAACTGTATTTCCTAGTTGGATCTTTCCAAATCCGTTCATACAAAAACCCCCCAAAACATGGTTCGCAGATACATGATCCTACAAAATCTCTTTACATTTAAATCCTGCCTGCATGACCTCATTGATACTGACTCCTTGGTGTAGCGTTCAGTTGCCTAATGCTCAAATACTTTTTCAGGTTTAAATGAAGAAAAACCTGGGGATTCATGACTTCCCTATGTGAAGATTACAAAAAGCCACAGCTGCCTTTAATTTCATTTAATTGGACAGATTACAGTTTAGCAATCTATAATCCACCTGTTCCAAAGTAAGAATTATCACCAGGCAACTAGTTTTAGGAAAAATAATAATACCTTTCATTTATTAAGATACTTTCTCAAAGAACTTGGTAAAAATATGAAAGCAAAACAAGATCAAGTCATATCTGTGAATAGCAAGTAAAAGTATATGAATCAGACAGCATTTACGTGTAAAAAGGAAAAATGTGTTTAAAAACCAGCCTGGAATGCCAAAAATGCACATTCTCTTTATCGCAACTCTTAATAAGCTATTAAATGTTAATAAAACAAGGTTATCTTAAAAACTAGCTTTTCAAAAAAAATTAATGTCAGAGAGTTTATTCTTTGTACATCTAGAAGCAATTTATCTGAATTTTGCAGCAAAATAAAAGGCTTTTCTTATCAGCCTGGTACCTGGCAATGAGAGCAGTCTTTGTTCTCCAGAGAGCCTCATTCCCTGATACTGAGATGGTGTGACACTGAAAAGATTCACTGTGTGAAGTCATCCAGCCTCTTGCCTGATGTCAATTACCTGAAGGCCCCGTCAGGCAGTGGCACAAGTTGAGCTGTGCAGATGAAATAAAACCTGTTTCAAGTCTAGTAAAATTGTGCAGCAACTGGTAGCCATTCACAACACTGGAAAAAAAGAGAGATTTCCCTAAGACTTCACACTAGATGGAATGTTAATATTTGATCCTTTTGCTCCAACACTCCAAGAGATTAACTGAATTGAGAAGAAGAGACCCAGATTAACCCGCTTCCTCATCCACTGGGAGGTGGGGGAGGGAATAGGAAAAAAGGAGTATGGAGATTTCTAGGGAGAGAGAGTTTCATTATTGTATAATTACATACTCCAATGAATTTAATTATTCTACAGCTAAATTCCTAGAAGACAAATGTCTTCTCAGTATTTACCTTCAACTCCCTTTTGGTGTATCCATTTCTTTTTAGATATTTAGTGAGAAAATATATTAGCTATAAAGCTATAAAAGCTCTAAGAAAGGACTGATCTCTCTTGCCAAGAATTTCCATCTTCTCTTATTCTAATGTTATCATTTGCTGTGTAAATTTTCAAATTTGTTAAGGTCAACTTACTATCTCAAAACCACAGATGTGATTTATTTTAGAAACATGGTTCCTATTGCTCCCTGGTGTTAAGCCTGGGTATAGACTTAGCTACTGCTCTAATGGAAGAGACCCTCTTCTCTCTTCTCATTCTCTCATCTCAAGCAAAGGGCGCCTCCAGGCTGCTTGGCTTTATATCCTGGGGCAGTAGTTTGGGGGTGGAGGGAGTGGTGCTCTAAAAAATTATGTTTGGGGTTTGCATTATCTTAATCAGGAAGGCAATTCTGTCTGAGCTTGAAAAGTTAACTCTGTTTACCCAAATGTCACATCCAAATCATCATCATTTATAGTGTGGTGAAACTACCATTGAACAGAGAAAGAACCTGGAGACTTGGTCTCCAGAATGTGTGTGTGTGACCTAGAGCAAGTCATTTTCACATCTCTAGGCTTTATTTTTGTCATCTATAAAATAAGCAGGTGATCTTGCTGATATAACATTTTACCCATGTGTGTATTTTAGCCCTCTACTAGACTTAAGATTGTTCTAGAAAGGCAGGGATTGACTCGTACCTAAACATCATACCCTTCTCATCATTTAAAAAATAGCTCTGCTTGGGTGGCTAGGTGGCACAGGGAATAGAGCACTGGGCCTGGAGTCAGGAGGACCTGAGTTCAAATCCGCCCTCAGACACTTAATACAAAACGAGCTGTGTGACCTTGGGCAAGTCACTTAATCCCAATTGCCCTACTTTCTCCCCTCCAAGAAAAAAAAAGCAAAAAAAAAAAATGGCTCTGCACACAACAGGCACTTAACAGCCCCATGAATTATGAACATTTTTTGAAAATCTGTTGTGTCAATGAGCAAAGTACTAAGTTTCAGGCACTGTGCTAAGTTCAGGGGATACAAATAGAGGCAAAACCGTCCATGTCCTCAAGGAGCCTACATTCTAATATAACATGAAAATGACTAAGTACATATAGTGCATGTACAGAGAGGAGAAGGTAACTTTAGAGAGGAAGAAGGCATTAGAAGCTGGGAGGACCAGGAGAGGTCTCTGGAAGAAGATGGGAATTCTACTGAATCTTTAATAAAGCTAGAGAAGCTAAGAGACTGAGCTAAGGAAGGAAAGTATTCCTGGCATTGGAGGCCAGCCAGTAAAAAACAGATGGAGTGTTGTAAGCAAGAAACTGTGAAAAGGTCAGATCCAGCTACTATTTAACTGGTTGGGGGTGATCTGGGGAAGTCTGGACCAATGATTTCCTCAATGGAGTAGCACTTGGTGAGGAAGCTCCTCCCACTGATTTGTGTCAGCATATCTTTTGATAAGAATAGCCTTTGAGAGTTGCCCAGGGACACTCAGAATTTAAGAGACAGATACATCATCACATAGCTTCTTTTTGCCAGGATCAGAGTTTGAAAGCAGGTCTTCTTGTCCCAAGGCTGGCTCTCTGTTCATTTTGTCAGGCTAATTTTCTGCTTCATTAATTAACTCATCAATTAAAAGTATCTATATTTTATTGATATAGTGAAATAAAGTAGACTGGGCACTTGGGCAAAGAACACAAACACTTGGCTTTTCCAAAGCGTGAGCCCAGTGTGAGATCACCCTAATGCCATCTTTCACCAACCTCTATTAGCCAGAGAAGTTTCATTATTGGTGTCCAAACACCAGAGCACTGAACCATTTCTTCTCTCCTAGCTCACATCAATACCACAGAAGCATTCTTTGGGAAAAATCATTAACCAATTATAAAAATAAATTAAATGTGCCCATGTAATCAATATACAGATTTTTCCTGTTTTAAACTTTAATGGAAAAGCTATAACTGGTATTTATAATGCTCTGAAAGCAGATCCTAGTCAGCTACCACAGTTTTCAAAAGAAATGTCAGAAAAATAATCCTCAGTACTTTGGGGGAGTGGGAGGGGAGAGAAGAGGAAGAGTTTCAGGAACATAATTTGGGAAGGGTGATCTAGGACCCCTTTCTAGTGAGATTTTAAAGTCATTTGAGAATGGGCTTCCTGATGTGGAAGCCACTTATTCTCCAGGCTCAGTCCTCAACAAAATTTTGAAGTTGCTAATGTTATTTGGCATCATCAGGAAAAAGGTCTGTTATAAACTTTGTGGGATGACCTGTATGAGTTTTGGGGATGATAGGAATACTCCCATTTTATCTATATTTCCTTATTTGTCATTTAATTAGGGAGAAGTTAGTCAAGGTATTGTGTAGTAATACTGCAAGAACTGCCTTCCCTCCCCCTAGGTCTATTGGGAAGCTTCCTGATTGGCTGAGAGTAGACCTGGGCTGGAATGAATGGACCAATTAAAAAGCCAGCTCCTGGAAGGTTGGGACTGTTACTTGCCTTTATTTATATCCCCAGCTCCTTGAGAGTTGTGATTGTTTGATATCACTAGTGCTTAGCACAGTGCCTGACTGTTTAATGAAAGCTTGTTGTCTTGACTTTACCAAGATGCTTCATCTAGAAAGATCAGGGAACAAATGCTAAATTGATTTGACTTGGGAATGTTTGCTGGGTCACAGAATCTCACAGTTGTTAATGAATTTGAAATTATCCAACACATACCTGAATAGGAATCCTCTGAAGGACTTTGAGATTTGTGATTCAACATAGCATTTTTCTTTTGGGGGCCCATTCCCAGGCAGAGGGAGAATCATGGACAAACTAAGTATGGAAAATATAACCCAGTTTTAGGTGTTTATCAGTCTTAAATAAAATAGCTGTCATGTCTATGCACTTATGATTATTTTAAACTGAAGTATTTTGTATATAATTTATTTTTGTACATTTAAATTGGTATATACATATTTTTTTTATAAATAAACTCTAGAAATATGTATTTAGGTCATGGTCTATATATTTAAAGGAAAAAGACACATTTATAGTGGCAAAATAGAGAAGGAAGGCCTAGACCTCGGGATCATAGATTGTAAGGTTGGAAGAAGAGTCAAAGGACATTTAACTCAACACCTTCCCTCTATAAATGAGAAAAATGAGACTCAGAGAAGTTAAGAAACTTGCCCGGGTTAACAGCTAGTTCCAAAGGTAAAAACATTTATAATTTTAGACATTTAACCTTTAAACCCACAAATTAAAGTTAAGTAACCATTAGTTTAACAGCTAGTTAAATGTCAGAGGCAGAATTCCTGACTCCAAGGCTGGCACACTAGTCAGTATGGTCCTTTTTGTAACTGTCTAGATACAGGTCTTTGCAATCAGGGAACCAAATTGGTACAGACACCAGGAAGGTCCAGATGGTTCAATACCTTGAGTAGAAGTTTAGTGATGATGCAAGTTTAGAAAGTAGCAGCAAAAGCAGTAGTAGCAGTAAAGTAGTAGTAAAACATGAAAATCCTGAAGTTGAAGGTAAAACTCCCCAGACTGGTTCCTAATGAAGGAGCTGATACTCTGGGAAATGACTTCAGGTCAGTGAGCACTGACTTCTAAGGCTGGATCTTGACAAACATCTCCCATCTCCCTTTAGTTTCTTTCCTTCCATACCCTTTGCGTTCCTCCTCTCTAGGCAGCTAATGCCATCATGCTCCCATCTGGCTGTCTAAAGCTTCAGCTTCCCTCCTGTACTGAACTAGAAATACAGAGCACAAAATTACTTCACACATTTCCTCTACAAGCTAAATCTCTTCTATCAGCTAGGTGCTAGGAGATCAGGGAAGCTAGGTAGCACAGTAGATAGAGTACTAGGCCTGGAGTCATGAAGACTCATCTTTTTGAATTTAAATCTGGCCTCAGACACTTAGCAGCTATGTGACCCCGAACAAGTCACTTTACCCCAATTGCCTCAATTTCTCGTTTACAAAGTGAGCTGGAGAAGGAAATAGCAAAATACCTCAGTATCTTTGCTAAGAAAACCCCAAAAGAGATCCCAAAGAGTTGGACATGAATGAACAACAACAAAAGGAGATCACAGAAATACACACCGTGAAGAGGTCCTCATGCAAAGTATTTGCATGTTAAAAGAGGATTTATGAACTGAATCTCTAATTGTTGGAACATCAGGTAGTGAGCCAAAGTCAAAGAAGTCATTTCAAGCACTAATGGGGAGATATTTTGGAGCTGGGAGAAGTTCCCAGCACTCTTTAAATCATAGCATTTAGTAGCCTACTTTGAGGTCTAGTGATGGACTAGTGAAGTAATGTTTCCCCAGTCACTTATTATTGCTTCATCTGCTGAGTTCTGGAGTTGAAGGTAAAACTCCCCAGATTGGTTCCAAATGAAGAATGCATGCCCTGGGAAATGACATCACATCAGTGAGTACTTAATTCCACGACTGGATCTTTTACAAATACCTACCACCTCTCTTTGGCATCTTTTACTTAGGGGAAGAAACTTTCTTCCACTCCTGTTACTATGCTTCAGTCATGTGGCTTCTTATAATTCTGGGAGCTTGTCCCTTGTAATGCATCTAGAGAGGCATGTTGGGAATTGTGGGGCAGGTTTGTAGTGAAGAGGTATTTAAAGGAACGTATAGGGCAAAAGTTTGCATCCAAAAGTTTTGAACTGATTGTATCAAAAGAGAGAGGTTGTAATTTAAAAGAAATTCACTGGAGGATTCTGGGAAGATGGTGGAGTAGGTCAGAAAATTTCAAGCTTTCAAGATCTTTCCCCACAAAAGACTTAAAATAGCACCTTAGGGAGAACAAAGTGTGGGTAGAGATAAGAACAGGGTCCTAACCGGGGTCCCACTGGGACAATTTGAGAAGATCAGAAGAAAAATCCCACGATGAAATCTGGTCCCTGTGAAGAGTAAATACATCTAGGCTAGGTTCTGTTTTAACGGCAACCTGTAAGCCTCAACAAATGGCAAGCCCTGAGGCTAGTTTGTTTGAGAGGCTGCCTCAGTCCCAACCATCAGAACTTCAATACCTGAGATAGTGAGGGAAGTTGGGCACCTGAGCTCAGGAAGATTGAGGGAACCGCTGTTGACCAGGAACTCTAGATCCAGCTGTGCTGTGAAGAGTGGTGGGGGCGAGAAGGAACCAGCACAGACCTGGTGAGTGCAGAAGCAGTGGGGCAGAAAGCCTCTGACTGTGGGCACTTACAGGAGGCTGGAGGTTTGACTTTGGCGTCAGGCTAGAGGGGAGAACTGAAGATCCGGGGCAAGAGGCACCATTTCCCATACCCCAGGGCTAGAGGTGATTACAAATAATTAGGATATTACCACAAAAAAATGCAAAGGCAAAGGAGGAAGAATCCAACCATAGAAACCTATTGTAGTGGTTCTCAACCTTCCTAATGCCGCGACCCTTTAATACAGTTCCTCATGTTGTGGTGACCCCCAACCATAAAATTATCTTCATTGCTACTTTGTAACTGTAATATTGCTACTGTTATGAACCGTAATGTAAATATCTGATATGCAGGATGTATTTTCATTGTTACAAACTGAACATAACCCACAGGTTGAGAACCACTGTATGAGAACAGAGATGACTGAGGTTCATCTTCAGAGGAGGAAATTGAAGTAAATAAAGTAACGGCAAATGGGCACCCGTCCAAAAAGAATTTATATAAGACCTTAACAAAGACTTCAAAAATAAAATGACAGAGATGGAGGAAAAAGCTAAAAAAGAAAATAAGAATAATCCAAGAAAAACAAGAAGAGAATGAAAGGAAAGTCAACCAACTAGAAAAAGAGATTCAGAATCTTAAGGTAGAAAATGACACCTTAAAAATTAGGATTGGGCAAAGTGAAAAGCATTAGAACAAAGGGGCAAAGTAAAAATAGAAAAAATACAACCGTCACCACTAAAAAGAGATCTTATGAGGAAAACTCAAAGGAATATCATCGTCAAATTCCAAAATCCCCAGCTCAGGGAAAAACTATTAAAAGCATCAAGATTAAAATAATTTAAATATGATGGTGCCACAATTAGAATTCTACAAGATCTAGCAGCAGAAACATTAAAGAATCACAGGTCTTGGAGCACAACATATTGAAGAGCAAAAGAACTGGGGTTCCAGTCAGAAATATCATACCCTACAATGTTAACTATTATCTTGAAAAAAAAAAATGGACATTTGATAAACTCTCAGATTTTTAAGACCTTGTTTAAAAAAATCCTGAAAATAGATAATTCTACATACAAGAACTAAAATAAATATAAGGTAGACAGCAAAGACTGATTATAAGGGATCCATAAGGACAGACTGTTTACTTTTTATATATGTGAAATGTAAAATTTACATCTAAAATTCTTATTAATAATCAGGTATTTCATAAGAAAGATTGGGGAAAATCTGAGCATGATATGAATTTAAAAAGTAAAACCATTTAGGAACAACTAAAAAGAGTAATTATTTTATACAAATGAGGTGCAAGAGAAAGAACTGATACATAGGAATTAGATGCGGGAAGAGGGCTGGTAGTTCTGGTAACGTACTTTCATTGGGTATAAGAGGGAACAATACATATATATTTAAAAGAGCATAGAAGTCTTCTAAATTCAGAAGAAATAAAATGGTAGGGGTATAGGAGGGCGAAGAGGACAAGGGAGGGAGTTTTAGAGGGGAGGGTGAGAGAATAGGTAAATAGGGTATAGAGGGTTTTTAAATTTATGAGAATGGGAGAATAGGGAAGAGATCCTTGGATGGGGCTAGGCAAGTCATAGGAGGGCAATGTAGTGGGTCAAAATAGTAGAAGAGGCAGGAGTGTTAGGAAACAAGAGATATGCATACACATAAAAACAAAGATCAGGAGTAGAATAGATTTGGGAATGTGTATGTCTATATATGTACATATATATGTATGCACATATATATGTATATAGAGTTATGGAGAAACATATCTAAGCTTTTTTGTAACCTTAGGAGGGTGGGGGAGGATATGTATATATACTTATAGCTATAGAGAAACATATCTAAACTTTATTGTAGCCTTGGGAGGCTGTGGGGGGAGGGGAAAAAAGAACAAAGTAAAAAAGTGCACAGCAGAGAGCAAGAGAAAACTCAGAAGGAAGCAAAGAAAAGATGGACAATTCTCAACACAATGAGTATTATTTATCATATAGGTTTTCTTGAAAGGAAAATTTATTATTATATATTTTGAATCCTCTTCCGTTCTGCTATGTACATGACATGCTTTCATTCCTTTCTAACTTTCTATTTAAATTCCTATATTTAAGTTTATGATCTGTTTTTGTTTCTTTTTTCTTTTCTCTATTTGTGTTCTGATGTTTGAGTCTAAAATAAAATTTTTGGGGAACAAAAAGAGAAATTCACTGAATGTGGAGTTAAGACAGACATTCATGCTAATATCTGTTTTCTGCAGTGGATGTTTGAGAGGTAAAACCATTTGTAATTTTTTATATATTTAACATTTAAACCCGCAAATTAAAGTTAAATAACCATTAGGTTAAAAAGCAATCCTCACTGCCAGGGTGGGGAACCTGTGGCCCTTTAGGTCCTCAAGTGTGGCCCTTTGAGTGAATCCAAACTTCACTGAACAAATCCTTTTATTGAGGAGTTTTTGGCTTTTTGTGGCTTGTGGATCCCTTTGACAATTTAGTGAAGACTTTGGACTTCCTCTCAGAATAATATTCTTAAATAATTGAAGGAAATACCAGATTTCAATTAGAGAACAGAACACTGAGCAGAAGATATAAAGAAGAAAGACAGTTTTCAACAACTAATATACTGAAAGTATCATATATACTCTTTAAAAAAAATGGCTAATGTGTCAAATGTATCATATAACTTTTTGTCTTAATTCTAGCAGTATGTAATGGAGATTTGAGGTTTCATGTGCAATCCTCTGTAGTTTTTATTTTGTGTGTGTACACACACACACACACACACACACACACACACACACACATGCTCATCCTTGTTGGTGGTTGTTAAGTTCAGAATAACAGAAAAATAAAATTATTGTTAAAAAAGATTACTGATCCAATTAGAGTTTATTATATATGCTGCAAAGTATGGCTCATTTACAGTCTGAGAGTTTGAGGAAATAATTACTTTACTAAACAGGTATTGGTGACTTTCAGATAAAAGCAGCCATAAAAAGTCATTAAAATAATTTAATGATTCTCTCTCTCTCTCTCTCTCTCTCTCTCTCTCTCTCTCTCTCTCTCTTTCTCTCTCTCTCTCTGGCATAACTACCTCTAGTCCACTTCTATATCCTAAATCCATCTTTATTAGAAATGAAAAACAAAACACAAAACCTTGAAACAACAAAAAAACATGGTTAAGCAAAACAAATCTACCCATTGGACAGGTCCAAACATGTAAGTCTTATCCTGCATTATGAATCCGTCCCTTCTCTATCAGGAATTGGATAGCATGCTTTGCTTCATTACTAGTTGTCTGGAATTGTGGTCCATCAGTATAGTCTTTTACAGTCCCCTCCTCCATTTATAATGTACTTATTGTGTCAATTGTTGTCTAGGTTCTGGTCACTTCATTTTGCATTGCTTCATATGCATCTCCTTAGATCTCTCTGAATTCATCCTTTTCATCATTTCTTATTGAAATATATATATATATATGTGAATAAACATTCCATTATGTTGATATATCATAATTTATCACTCATCTCATAACTGGTGGACATCCCACTTGTCCCCAGTTGTTTGAAATAATAAAAAAGTGTTTCTGTAAGTATATTTGTATATATGGGTTCATTCTCTCTGCCTTTGACTTCTTTGGGAACATGTGCCTACTAGTGGGATTGTTGAGCCAAAGGACACACACAGTTTAGTGATTGGATCAGTGATCTTAATATTACTGAAAACCATTAAAAATTGGAAGAAAAAGAAATAAAGTACTTATTGTTGGAGACAAATATGAATGGATTTTTTAATGCAAAAATAAAAAAAAAGCATTCTACACAACAAACCCCAAATATTTCTAATATCAAATAGAAAAGAAATAGAGGAAAAATACATCATACAAAGACCTGACATCCAGAATTTAAGATGAATTGGTACATTTACGTGCATATCAAATAATCCCCAAAGGGGTAGAGGTCAAAGTACATAAACAGATGCTTTTTTCACAAGGAAACACAAAGAAACATAAATCAAAATCTCAAAATATCATCTTACATGCTAGAATGTCAATTATAGTCCCAAACTGCTGAAATTCAATATCAGCAGTTACAAGGCAACAGTATAATAGACTGGCACAAAAGTTTTGGAGAATAATATAATATAAAATGGGTCAAAGATAAAACTTCCACTGACTCAAAAATTCCATTACTATGACTCTATACCAGAGATATCATGAAAAAGAAAATAAAAAGAAAATATTCACAGATGTTTACTAATAGCAACCAAATGGGAGACAAACTACAAGTCCAATAGTCGGAAAAACAGCATGGCTTAATAAATTATGATAGATTTTTGGAATCTAATATAATGGAACTACAAAAATATGAAGAATACAAGGAAATACAGAAATTCTTATATAAAGTGATACAAAGTGAGATTAGCAGTACCTGAATAACACATGCATCAATTGCTTCTTCTTTTTTTTTTTTAAAGAGGGGGTCAGGGAAAGGAAACCAAAGAAAATAAAACTGCAAAAAAAAATGCAAAAGAGGTCACAGAACAATTATCTATGTCTGTCTTTCTGTCTCTTTCTTTTTGCCTCTGTCTCTGAATCTGTCTCTCTCTCTCCCTCTGTAGATTTGTACTTATATTATCTATGTATAGACAGGCACATGCAAATAAAGAAACAGAATAAGAAATAACAAATGATGTTGTAATCTTTATGACTAAGCATGATGTCTTCTTCTGTACCTGTCAGAATAATTTTTTGATCATTTTAGCACTCCGATATTTTAAACTTTCTATATCATCTAATCTGTACCATACTTAATTATGAAATATTCAATATTCATGTACATAAGTTGTCCAAAATAATGCCACAAGATCCCTTTGGGCAAAAGTCATAGTTTCAATATTTGTGAAAATAGGTAGTTGATAATAATAATAATAAAATTAATAGCTAGCATTTACATAGGACTTTAAAGTTTGCCGAGCATATTAAATATATTATATTATTTAATCCTTAGAACAATCTGTGAGATAGATGCTATTATTACCTCAATTTTACAGATGTGGGAATTGACAATGGCAAAGGTTGTGTGATTTTCCCAGAGTCAGTCACCAATTACTAAGTGTTTAAGGCAGGATTTGAAATCAAGTGTTCCCTGATGTCAAGTCTAGCACTCTATTCTTCCTCTAATCACTACCTGTTGGTTGACTGAGTGGATAAATGAAGTCACGCTGAAATCTCTGTATTTGTGAGATGTAAAGTATAGTGTCAGCTCTACCAAGTTTGTGGTGGAAATGAAGTCACTATACTTGAACATGCTGAATGTCCTTCCTTCGTGAATCTCAGGATTCAGTCATAGGAGTTGAGTTCAAATTAAATAACCCAACCTTTTTCCCTTTTTGGATCTTTGTTTCCTGATATGTAATATGGGGGGGGGGGGTAAACTTCTTACCTCTCTTCTTGTGCTAGATCAATGACCCAACGAACCTTCCAGTTTGGGGACATCTCTGTTAGGAAGTTCTTCCTTATGTGAAGTTGATATCTGCTTCACTGTAATTTTTACCAACTGGTTCTAGTTTTCTCTTCTGGAACAAGCAAAATAAGTCTAATTTTTCTGTTAACTGATAGCTCTTCAGGGAGAGTCAAAGCTTCCAAGGGCCTCTGGCACAAGTCTGGCTAACTGTGTCCACACACCATATGGGTGTTGGTGGCTTAAAAGGTTTCAATCCCTCTATTATGTGGGATACTGAATGATGATTACATCTTCCACCCCTTGCCTGGGGTCATATCTTGTCTTTTAGAAAGCTACTTCCAAGAGAGAGCAACCAGTCCAAAGCCACCTCTTCTTCTGTCAGGTCTGGCCACCTGTATCATCAACCTTCTTGGTTTGGCAACCAATATGGGTAGGGGGAATTAAACTCAGAGATGAGTCATACATAACTGGAAGCAGGCAGAGGATACCTGCACTTGCACAAATGTTTAAAAGGTTTCCTGGGGAAACAAGAGACTAGGGAGATGCTGAATGAGAGTACCATAAGGGGAATGGTGTACCACTATGTTGAGATGCCTAGGTAGCACAGTGGTAGAATGCTGGGTCTAGAGTCAGGAAGACTCATCTTTGTGAGTTCAAATCTGGACTCAGACACTTACTAGCTGTGTGACCTTGGACAAGTTACCTAATCCAGGTTTGCCTCAGTTTCCTCATCTATAAAGTGAGCTGGAGAAGGAAACAGCAAATACCCCAGTATCTTTGAAAAAAAAAAAAAACAAACCCAAATGGGGTCATGAAGAATCAGACATGAATAAAAAATAATGAACAACACATTATAGTAGTTTTCTTTCCAGGATCTTTGGCAGATAACTAGGTTTTGACAAATTCTACTGAACAGACTGGGCAATGTTTCCTCCATTCTCCTATGAGTGGTATAAATAGAAAGGGTATTAGATTTGGAGTTAAAGGATCTGGGTTCAAATTCAGACATTGTCCCTGTCTGCACTCTGAAAAGCATTAGGCAACTCAATCTAAAAATGAATTAAAATCAAAATTAAAATTAAAAAAGAGCTGGACCTAATGATTTTGGAAGTTCCTTTCAGAGTCAAATTTTTGATACTGTGAGTGTCACTTCTTTATCTCCTATCTAATTATTTATTAAGGTAATGAATTATCCAGTCTTCTGTGTAACTAAATTTTATGTCTCCTTCGATTTAATATGTTCTTTTATTTTTACTCTACTATTCAACAGCTGTTCAAAGATGGAGAAACTCAAGGGTATAAGAACTTGGAGTCAGGATTCTGTTAAAGGAAATACAATGACTAAATTTCTTCATGTCTGGGAATTCTGATTGATTTTTCACTGTTCAGTGAAAAACACCTTCATTTTGATATATTTTCAAATTTTTGGCAGCTCTCATGAAACTACCAACAATTCTGACACCTACCATATTGAAGGAAGCCTCCTGAAATAAAATTTGAAACTTGTTCATGTTGTATTGACAGTTTCAGTCAACTTTTTTTTGAAGCTTTATTGATGCCTATTATTTTTATATAACCATTTTTCTGATATAACCACTATTTTTCATAATAACAACAACAAAATGGATTGACATAGAAATAATTTCTGATTGCAAGCTCAATATTCCATGCCCATATACCACCGCTTTCCTCCCAAGAGTAGGAGTGTGTGTATGTGTGTCTTCATTATCTATTCTCCTGGATCAAGAGTACAGTTGATTAGTTAGGTTGCCTTTTAGTGTAATTTTCATTTGAATTATTTTAGGCATTTTATATTACTCTGATTTTGATTTCTTCAACCTGAATCTCTTCACATAAGCCTTCCCAAAGTTCTCTCAATTTTTCATGTTTATTGTTTCTGATGATATTATAGCATTCCATTATATTTATAGATAGTCCAACCATTATCTAATAAATAAGACACTCTTTTAATGTAGTTTTTATTTTCTGGCTGCCATTAAAAATGCAGATGAGAATATATTGGTATATTTTGTTGTTTTTTTTTGATGTCTTTGGAGTATATGACCTATAGTAAGATATCTGGTTCGTAGAGTATGAACAATTCAGTCATTTTTCTAGTGAATTTCTGAATTGTTTTATAAAATGGTTGAACTAATTCACAGATTCCCCAACAATATGTCGATGTACCTGTCTTCATTGCCCCTCCATCACTGAATATTTCCACATTTTTTGTCCTGACTGAGACAAAGAAAGGAAGTGGTTAAGGAACTGGACGTTTCATCAGGAAGACCCATATTCTGATCCTGTCTCTGATACATAATTGCTGTGTGACCCTGGACAACTCAGTTAACCTCTCAGGAGCCATGGTAATCTCTAAACCTCTAAATTATGAAACTGTAGCTGATCTTAGTGGCACAAGGAGTTTTCTGTGTGGAAGGCTCTCTATAATGATAAGGCCCTGAACTATATTTTTTACTAGTGGGTCAGAAGTCTGAACTACAATTATTCATTGTCTACCTTTAAGCATTCATTCAGCATTTCACATTTCTTGGGAAGAAGCCTAGTGAAACAGAAAGAACACCGGGCATGGGCTCTAGTTGCAGATCTGTCACTGATGATTGGACAAAGTTGGTCGACTCCCTAAATATCCTTGACCCTCAGTTTCTTCTCCTCATAAATAAGAGGGTTTGAAGGATGATCACTAAGATTCCGGCCAGTTCTAACACGGTGTGATTTTGTTTCAAGTTTCTTTTCACTGAGGCAATCTGATTCTCCCACCACCAAGTCTGATATAATGAGTTATTTCTTTTTTAAATTTTTTTCACTGTATTGGCCTTTTCATTTAAAGGTCTTTTAACTTTAATGTCTTAAAGAATTTTCATAAGGGGATTAGACTGTGCCTGCATTCATTCATTTGTTACAATTAAACTGGGAATTCTGTGATGGAGCAATGATGAGAACTGGAGCTCTAAGGAGAGCAATGTGGGTAATCAGGAACCTGGACGGATTCATTTATGAGGAAAGAATAATGAATAATGCATTCAGTGGCTGAGCCAACCAAACCTCAACTTTCAGCTTATGCAATGTGGAAGCTGCAGAAAGTTCAAACTTGGGTCAGGGCAGAATGACCCAGATTGGATCATGTGCCACGGTTGTGATTCAGTCTGGTTGCTCTTCAAAGACCAAGCTCAAAGGGAAGGGATAGGAAACACAACTATGCGATGCAGTTACTGAAGAAACAGCAAAAGGCAAAATGGAATAACTAAGGAAAAGAAGGTGTAGACACAGTTTCAAGGAAACATTCCATAAAAACCAAAAATCTATTGATCAGAACATTGTCCTTTCCCTGGAAGCATTGTTGCTACAAAACTTATTGCATAAAAGTTAACAAGATCTATTGAGAAACAAACCAATCTCCCTCTGAATTAGTGATACTTTACTCCAGAAAATCAATGAGTTATAAACTTGCAAGATGACAGAAAAGGAGTGCTGAACAGCTATGTTTAATTAAGAGGTGACTAGCAAGTAATGAGATTTCTTTTCTCAGGTGACTTGTAGAGCATCCCTTCACAGTATAATCATGCCTTACATAATGAGGCCTTGTTTATAACTTCAACAACAGGCTTTAAAATTGCTTTAAAAGGACTGGTTTTAAAATAGATGTGGTAGTAGTGTGGTAAGACTGCCCATGAGCCATGCAAAAAAGCCCTTCTCATTAATTTTTTCTCCTACTGTGTTGTGTTGTTGTTGTTGGGTCATTTTTCAGTCATGTCTGACTCTTCGTGACCCCGTTTGGGGTTTTCTTGGCAAAGATACTGGAGTGGTTTGTTATTTCCTTCTCCAGCTCATTTTGTAGATGAGGACCTGAGGTAAATAGAGTGAAGTAACTTGCCCTGGGTCACAGTTATGAAGTGTCTGAGGTTGAATTTGAACTCAGGCAGATAAGTCTTCCTGACTCCAGGCCCAGCATTCCATCCGCTGTGCCACCTGGCTGCCCAAGGCGCTCCTGCCTTGTAGGGCACTACTGAGTTAGGTCCTATGGGCTACCATATCCCCTGCTTGTGCTCTCTGCTCACCTACACCAGCAATAGGTCCAATTTCCTGTTACTTTGGAACCATGAAACAAATGGATTGTCTTGAGCAGAGTTTCTCAGGAGAAACTTGTTTGTTTCCTCAGCAGCATAATACAATGGCAGCAGCACCAGTTTTGATTTAAATAGACCTCAGTTCAAACCCTGCCTCTGCTGCTTGTGTGACCTTGAGAAGTCTCAACATTTCTTTGAGCCTTAATTTCCTCATTTTTGGAAAGAGGATGGGACTATATGATCATTAAAGATCTTTTTCAACTCCAAAAAATATTTCTTTTACACAGCTGAAGGACTTTATAAAGAGGAAAAAAGTAGCTTTCTGAAAATTAAACTATTAAATTTAGGTTAGTGTAGTTAGCAATGACCCAATAATGTAATTGAACTTTGTTGTTACTGAGTCATTTTTTTCAGTCATGTCTTATTTCTTATTCTTCATGACCCCATCTGGGATTTTCTTGGCAAAGATACTGGAATGTTTGCCATTTCCTTCACCAACTTGTTTTACAGATGAGGAAACCGAGGCAAACAGGGTTAGGTGACTTGTCCTGGGTCACACAATTAGTAAGTGTCTGAGACTGACTTTCAAATCAGGAAAGTGAGTCTTTTTGACACCAGGCCTGGCACTCTTTCTACTGCACCACCTAGCTGCCCCATACTTGAACTTACAAATAAGGAAACGTATGTCTAAGAGTCTTTTTGTGTTGCAGGAGTTTTTTCTAAGGAAGACTTTGCTGCCTGCTTTGTCCCTTTTTGAGTTACTCTCCACTTTTTGTTCCCTCTACCTCCCACTCTTCCTTTCACTTAATACTTACGTAGATCTACCCCTTACCCCCTTCCTTCTCACACATTCACCCCTCCACTCTCTACTCCTAGCTAGCTTCCCCCCTCTACCCCCCCCCCCCCGCCCTCCACTTACACACTGTCATTCTTAGGAAACATGAAAAAGGTTTTGCAATCCATTTCACTAGAAAAAATAAAAACGCCAGCCTTTGATAGGAATTATAATTCTGTTTATTGTACAGTATGTTAAACACATCTTTCAAGGAAATAACTCCCAGAGAAAGATTTGCAAACTATTGACCTACTTACTTGGGGGCAGCCCCAAGTGGGGAAAAAAACAACAATCACAGCAGATTGATGTGTCAGGAAAGAGAGAGGCACAGGATGAATATCATGAAACAGATTTCTGGGATTTTCATGTAAATAAATAGGGAAATGATTCAGTATATAAAAAGTCACTTTATGCAAGACTTCTCAAGAATAGGACCATTGTGTGAAGTGAGAGACACATATATTGGGAAATTTCCACATTTGGCAAGTGTTTGGTCCTAACTTTGCCCAATTACTGATTGTTTGTCTCATTTTTGTAATTGATATATGAGGTATCCCCAAAGTCCTAGTACAGTTTTAAGCTCTTAAAGCTCCAAAGTGCATTAAGACTCTTGGGATATTCTGTATAAATCCACCCGAGATCTTTCCCATAGATTAGTGTAAGATAGTTTGCTAGATCTGTGCTCTCGTCGATGTGGATACTCCTGCCATCGCTAGGGAAGATTGATTGCTCCTTTATGTTTTCTCATCCTGTGTGATTCCTTCTGTTTTGTTCCCCATAAATCTTCTCAAGAATCTATGAAATATGCTAGAGGTCATCTCTTATATATTTTTATGATTTGTAGCTACCAGAATAAACTCAATCTATTCTGCTTAGGATAGCATTGTTAATAGGATAATGCTAAAGGGATCACTATTAACAAATAAAACAGTTTTATCAATTCATCCCTTCAAAATCAACTTGGAAAGAAGTCTCTAGAGATTTAATATTTTTATCAGCAATCTGAATAAAGGACTTCTTGACCTTTATTCAATTATTGCCAAACTATTCAATATATCAGGGCAGCTAGGTGGCACAATGGGATAGAGCATGGGGCCTGAAGCCAGGAAGACCTGAGTTCAAATCCAGCCTCGGACACTGTTGCTTCAGTTTCCTCATCTGTAAAATGAGCTGGGGAAGGAAATGGCAAACCACTCCAGTATCTTTTCCAAGAAAACCCCAAATGGGGTCACAAAGAGTTGGACACAACTGAAAGTACTGAACCACAGCAGTAGCAGCAACGACAACACATTCAATATGTCACGCTACCCTTCACGATGGGATTAGATGCCAGTTATGGTATGATCAGGATTCCTTCTGGGTTTGAGCTGGAGTAGGGAGCCACTGAGATCACTTCCAGCTCTCACATTCCTCGATTCTGCAATTCTGTAATGAAAGCAATTACTTGTTTTATTTTAGGAAACTTTTGACACACTTTATCTCCACCAAATATAAGTCTCAGGCAAAGCATTCTTCTTACAAGAAACTAGTTACCTGTGATTTCTTGCTGTTCTTAAATCTCTACCCTTCACTCACTCCTTTAAGGCTGTTGTCATCTCTCCACTCTACTTCATATCCCTGTGAATATTTCTCCCTTCTCACTATCACTAGAATCCTTTACACACTGGCAAATAACTACTTTCTGGCTCTAAGATCCATCAGGAATATTCTCTTGCAGTCATTTTAGTAGTTTACTATTTGGCTGGAGCCAAAGAGAAAACTTAGGGAAATTAAATCTGGTAGGTACTAATTTGCTCAGCTTTCACTCTCAATATAATGGAAGTCCAGAAGTCAATTCATTTTTTTTTTATCATGAGAAGCATTTTCAGTGGAAGAGAAGCAGTGTGAATGGTTACTGCCAACTAGTAGAGGCTTCTCATATATCATCTAGGCATGTTGATACCTATTCACTCTCTAAATGGCCTCACTCACTACTTGATTCTGTACCTTTCCTGTCATTTCTTATTTATCTTGTGTATAGCTTGCTTTTAATATATTTTTTTGCATGTTAGATTGTAATCTCCTTGAGGTCAGTGATTATCTTTTGTTACTTTTTGTATCCTTTGACCCTCAAATGGAGGTCTTTTTCATTATCTTCAGTCTTCACCAGACTTTTTTTCATCAACAATCCTTATTGTGTTCTTTCTCCAGGTTCATCTCAGGTTTCTTCTTCTTCAATGGCTTAAATTAGAGCTTCCTGACTCTCAATGGGTAACAACTCTCCCAGTTTCCCATATGACACTGAGAGCTCATTTGAAATCATACCGCATCCTCCAAATGTTTATGCAATTTCTCATTAAGAATGTTTTACCCTCTTTAATCCTAAAGCAGTTTCATGATGAGAAGAGGTATAAAATCCCTTATAGTTCTGAATTTTTCAACATTGTCCAACATTTCCTTTGGTATACTTGAAAATGCATTTCTTTGTACCCATATCTTTCCATTTTAATGTAAACAAAAGTTCTTTCTGTGCTCCTTTAGGCCATCAAACTGCTCCTATATAAGTGAAACATTGTTCTACGGCAGAGATGTCAAACTCAAGTAGAAATGGGACCATTCCTGTGGGCCATACATTGACTTGGAAAATCACATGTTAACATCATCTATGTTCTATTATATTTTTATTTATTTTGTTATATATTCCCAATTACAATTTAATCTGGTTTGCCCCAGAAGAGTGTTGCTGCTCAAGCTGCTTGATACATCTGCTCTTCATCATTCAAAATGGGGAATCTCTATATTTATGCTACAGTTAATTTTCTGTCCCAAACTGCTGAAACCCCAGTTGAAAATGGGTTCTCTTAATACACTAATTTTGCTAAATTTTGCTAAAATTCTTTTCCTTCTTATAATGGTAATATTTTATATCTTTTCAAAATTGATGTAATGTCTTTCTTTTACACAAACATATCTTGCATGTCTCTCTCCATTAAACTGCTCCATAAGGCAGTATCTCAAAGAGATCTCAATAAGAGAGGCACATGGCCTCATAGAGACAGGACTGTTTTAGGAGTCAATAAGATCTGGGTTCAAGTCCTTCCCCTAGTACTTACTAATGGTGTGAACATTAGCACATCCTAAGTTCTAAGTTCTTCAGACAAGAGGAGTTGCCAATCTATACCAGTGGAGGTAATTTCTATGCTGGAAGTTCCCTACAGGGATAAAATTGCAAGCTGGATTCCCTGTATTAAAATTCTCATTAGAAGACACAAAATCATTGTAGAAATTACCTATAACAGTTTAAGTAACTGATGAAGATTAAGAACTGGATTTAGTGGAAAGGTAGAGTATTGCATTGGACATTAGGTGTACTTAATTTTAACTTCAGCTGTCAGGAACAAGATATGTGGTCTTGGCCAAATCAACTAAATTTTCTATGGCTAATGAGGGAATTACATTATATTATCTTTACAGGCCTCATTGATGCTAAAATTCTATGAACTACACAGAGCCAAATATTCTGGTTGGATGATTCTTGATCAATTCAGTGTAAGTAATAGGTTTCTTTGGATATATGACAACTGCACCCAAGGTTTGATTGGTACTTTGGAATCCAATTAACCACTGAGATAAATGTCTTTCATTTGGATTCTACCTACTAACAATTACAGCCCCAAATAGTAAGTCACTAGTAAGAATAAAAGGATGTAATATGCCAACAAGAATAAATAGTAGAAGACACTTAGCTATTGTCTAGCACCAGAGTGATTTATTCATTTATGAGGTACAAATTCTTGTAATTTGTTAACAATATTGTTAGAATATACATATTGTTCCAAAGAAAAATATATATATTTTGGGGCCATTGACAGCGAATATTCCAATGCATCCTTTGATACTAAATAGCAGACAAAGAGTATTCACAATTATGGACATTCTGGTAATTGGCAGGTTTCTGTTTTCCTTAGGTTCAGGACAAGTTCTAAGGAACCAGGAAAAAAAATAAAAATTTAGGAAGGAATTAAAATTAATGTGGTGGCAACTAGACAAATGTGGTAAATTTTCTTTTCTTTTGTTCTGAAAAGTCACCCTTCAAAATGCCATGATGTGAGACAACACAGGCTTCTTGCTCTGGCTGCCTAATATCACAAAACTATGTTAACTAATGTATGTGGACAAGAAGCTTGAGGAACTGAGCTGTTTCTATGGAGATCGGAATTAGTGAGGAAGTACTTTTCTTTTGATTATGTTGGATTTTCAAATGGACAATTGTACCCATTTATCTTTTGCGGAAGAAATAAGAACAATTCTGGGAACAATAGCAAGGATTTGAGAGACACGGTTCCATTTTAACTAGATTTGATATTCTGAAACAAGACCTTTCAACATCTCTCAGTGGAAACCTAAAACACATGGAAGAATTGTTCTTGCATAGCAGATATGAATGTGGTTGAACCAGACAGATGAATGTGCATTTTCCTGGAATTTCAAGTGGGAACTTCTCTGCTAGGGGACATTTTAGTCAAACGCTGTAGTTCCTTAAAACACACAGTTCGTTATATGTTTATAACACCTTGGATTTATATTCAGCTTTTCCTTTGGGCTATTTACACAGTTTTCACATTTATTACATCATTAATCTTCAATATTCCTGTGAGGCTCCAAGAGCTGTATTTTCATTATTATTATTATTGTAAATATTTCATGGCATTATGAATAACTCACTTTTTTATATAGAATTTTGCAGTTCATAAAATGGTTTCTTCAACACAACCCAGTGAGGTAGGTAGTTCAAATATCATCTCCAGTTAATAGACTACAAAACTGAGAATGGAACAGATGAAGTGACTTATGTGGGGTCATAGGATTAGAAAGTAACTGAGGAATTCTCACTCCAAATCTAGGGCTCTGACCATTTGAACCAAATTATTTTCTCAGATAACAGTTAAAAGACCTGGGTCAAAATCTTGGCTCTGTCATTGACTCTTTACTTGACCTTGGCGAAGTCCTTGAATCTCTCTTGTATCTCCATATTTTTGTCTGTGAAATGGGAGTAGTTTAACTTATCTTAATGGTTTGTGGTGCAAATCAAATAAGGCAAAATCGGTTAAGCAATGTGTAATATGCTTGCAAAGATTAATGCTATCTGATTCTTACAACAAACTTGTGAATAGCACAATTATTCACAATGTATTAAAGCATTACCTGTGAGCATTTTCCTCTTTTTTCTGTTGGAAACATTATGACACAAGTTAAACATTTTTAAAAGTTGCCCTTTTTCAAATATCTCACCAGTCAGCAATCATATGGGGATCAAAATTAAACTTTTAGGCTCTAAATATAATTTCAGCTATTGTGCTATCCTGTCTCCCTCTTTGAGTTTTAATTCTGTCATTAGACATTATAATATCTTGCCATCACAGGACCATTCTTTTTCTTCCATAGAAAGAAAGAAATTTCATATTGGGATCAAATAATATTTCAGAGTTCTAAAGTATGCATTATTGGGAAGGCAATCTTCCCCAGTCTTTGATACTATAAAATATTAAGGCATATATAATATATATGATGAAATCTTATATAAGGAAAAATCCATTAGGTTCAAAATAAAATAAAGGTACATTGTATTGAATTGATCATCCCATGATACCACTTTAGGAGACACTGTGCTACTCTCCCATCATTTCAGGTATGTATATCCTTCCTCCCCAACTTCTTGAGAATAGAATTTATGCCCCTTACTTTGTACTCCTCCTCTCATAGAAGGTATCACAATGCTGGATACACAAACAGGTGTCATGACCCTCCTATAGACTATACAATGTCTTTTCTGATGGCCCCTGACTCTTAGTACTGCCCCCCCCCCAAATGCTTTGCATTTACTTATCTGTGTACATGTTGTCTCCTCCAATAGAATATAAACTTCTTGAGAGTAGGAATTATTCATTTTTACCTTTTTGTCCTTGTGCCTTAATACAGTTCATGGCAGACAGTAAGTACTTAATAAGTACTTCAATACACTGAATTATTGAAACCAAAGATAGTTCTATGATATACAAGGACTTAAATGTTTAAAGTCACTGTCGTCGCACAACTGTGCTACTAAGGGAAATCTATCCCATGATCCCAATGACTCACCTTGACTTCTGTTCTCTGCTATTGATTTTGGGTAATCAATCTTCAGTCATGAAACAGCTTAACTGTTTCTTGGTTGACACCAGATAAAACTCCTGTTCTTAATAGCTTTGGTTGCTGACAAAGAAGCTGTTTGCCTAACGTTGGCAGGTTTTTAGTGACTTTAAAAGTATGGCAATGTAGGTATAAGTTTTCAGATGTTAGTAATGGGTGCTGGAGCAAAGCTGAAACTCAGTAGAAACCTATGGAGATCCAGAAACCTTCACAGTATTAAGAAGAATAACTCACATTTATATAGCACTCTGAAGCTTACAAAGTGAGGTTTCCTTCCAGAATGGCTTACTTTACTATACTCTCTTTTTTTAAAAAAAATGATTTTATTTTTAATTTATGGAATAAAACAAGCATTTCTATAACATAGTACAATAAAAAGATGATTGCACATGAAACTGTAAATCTACTATGCAGAACTTGCTATTCTTTTCAAATATATAACAAAATTGTCATGTAAATTTCTTTTCCTTTTTTTCCTTCCCTCCCCCATCCCCAACCTTAGAGATGGCTACCATTAAACACTAATATATATACATATACATATATGTGTGTGTGTGTGTGTGTGTATGTGTGTGTGTGTGTGTGTAAAATTATTGCATTCATACTTCTATTTGTCAGTTCTTTCTCTGGATGCAAATAGTGTCTTCATATGTCCTTTATAGTTAATTTCAGTATTTATAATAGACAAAATAACTTATTTGCTTAAAATCTTTCTTAAAACAATATTGCTGTTACTATATACAATGTTCTCTTGGTTCTGTTCATTTCTCTCTTCATTATTTCATGCAAGTCTTTCCATGTTTTTCTAAAATCATTGAGCTCATCATTTCTTATAGTACAGCAGTATTCCGTCACAATCATATACTACAACTTATTCAGCCATTCCCCAATTGATGGGCATCTGTGTAATTTCCAGTTCTTTGCCACCACAAAGAGAGCTGCTATAAGCATTTTAGAACACATAGGTTCTTTTTCTTTTTCCCTAAAGAGATCTGTTTATTACCTAACTACCTATCTATCACACCCTTTCTATACCCAGCCTTGGGCTAAATGACAGAGGCCACTGAAGAATAACAGAATCGTAGAATCTTTGAGTTGTATGGAACTCAGAGCCTATCTAGGCCAACCCACATGCCAATTTATAGCATATATAAAAAAGTGCTTGTCTGATATTTTTATGACTACCTCCTATGAAAGGGAGTCATCTACCTCCCCACCCCTTTGTGACAGCTGAAATTAGAAAATTTTTCCCTAAATAAAGTCTAAATCTACCTTCATCTTCTACCCATTGCACCTTGACCTTATCATTATTTCTTATAGAAGTTTTAATTGATGAAAACTAATTGACACAAATGAGTAGAGCCATAAAACTGCCTCAGGTGGCAGTCATTTGATCTGTCAAAGCATGGAATTCAAATGCAACACTGGCTTGCAGTACAAGGTCAACTACAAAACATCACAGAGGAGGAGAGAAGATTATGAGTAGCATCAGATCCCAGAACAGTGGACCGTAGTGTAGAGGAAAATGGACCCTCAACAGTGGTGGGAGATTCAGTTAAGAGTACCATTATGAGAATATAGATGAAACTGGAAAAGTATACTAAAGAGAGGTGAAATGGAACAGATCGGCTATTATATCTATATAATATTAACTTAGTTTCGACAATAACTGGAGAGATACCACATTTGGATTCGATCACTTCATTATACTGTATAATATGGGCTACAAGCAATGGTATTTAGAAAATAAAATTAGGAAGAGATTCTGGATCTGATGAAATAAATACAGAAAAGGTCTGTACTGGAAGCAACAAAATTTTAAAAAAGGTAATGGGAAAATTTTTGAGAAATTTGCCTGGAAAGAAATTTCAACCGAATGAGAATGATCATTGATGGTGCATTTTTAAAAAAGGCAACAAAGAAGTCATCTTCCTCATTATTTTCTTGTCTCTATAAAATTATAATTGATGAAAATATGAGAGTGAAATCGACTGACTTCCATAGTTGATGTTCTGTATGAGACAATATCTTCTGTAGTATGTCTACATCTCTAGAGTCACTCACCTGCCTGAGAGTTGTACAAAACATAAGATCCTATTGTATCCATTAATATCTGATATCCAAAGAACATTCGACTCAGTTGAACAAATTGAAATTTCAGAGGCTCTCCTGAAATAAAGTGTTTCTCATGCATATAGCAAAATCGTACAAGATTTTATGCTAGATATGACCATAAGACAAGATCATTTAATGTTTCACTGAATATTGGTGTGAAATGATGCACAGAACATGGAGATGCATGTTCTTCTATGTGTTTTTTATTTCACAGAGGTTGTCCTGTAGGAAATCCAAATAGAAGATGAATTTCCTATTGATAATGAAGGTCTCCAAATGCTCATATTTGCTTATCACCATGTACGAATTCCTCTGGGCATCTAAGCCTCCATGCAAAATCTCCCAAGTGAAATCTATAGTCACTTGAAACAGATTATCCTATCTAACCCCTGTAAAAACAAACAATCCAATATTGATGAAAAAAAGCACACTGTTCAGATGACAATCTGCCTTTAGATAGACGCTCAATCTAGCGCAGTGGTGTAAAATTAAAATAGAAATGGGGGCCATTAAATAGTATCTAAGGACCCCTGTGGCTACATGTTGATTTAGTAAATCACATATTAGCATCTATGTTCTATTATATTTTAATTTATTTTGTTAGATATTTCTCAATTACATTTTAATCTGACTTCATTACCCTCAGAATGTTGTAGGCCACAATGCAGCCAGCCCATGGGCCATTTGTTTGATATTTCTGGTACAGTCTGTCGATATGTTTACAGCTATTTCACTCCTCTCCCTCTCCCTCACTCCTTCTCTGTGTTCTCGCTTTCCCTCTCTCTCTCTCCCTTTCTCTTTCTCTTTCCTCTCTCCCTCTTCCCATCCCCTATGCTGACAATCCAGCAGGATTTAAGATAGAGATTAAACATTCAATCAGTGAAATTAATGTTTATGACTTTATGTAATAGAACCAAGTGCCTTAAGTGGCAGATTATTATATTTAGCTTATTTTATGTTCAGTGTATTTTCAGACTCCTCTTAGTATGCTTCACAAACACAGATATTAATTTTTATAATGGAAAAGAAGCCATTTACTATGCACAAAGGGCCATTTGTGCTACCCAAATCTATGCTAATCTCCATTCCAAATCCCTTAGCAACTGTTACTTAGTTAGAGCCTCAATTTTCATAAGAGATAAAACTTACTGAATATGTTTCAGTGAAATTGTGCTTTTGGGCTAGTCAGTCAAGTAATTAAAAACTTCAAAACTGACATCAGGTCATAGAATTACTGTTCTAAAATGGGTTTTCACAGTTTTTTTCATATAGTAGATACCCTTCTGAAATTGAATCTGAAATCACATGATTTAGTTCTTTATATCTCCTCATTTATGTAAAAAAAGGAAGTCAAAAGAGCAGGTATAGCAATGTACATAGGACACAGAAATAAGAAATAAAAAACTGTAGCCACTCATCTTATCCTGTAAGGAGTTTTCTGATAAGATAGAGAAGAAATAGAATAAGCAGAGAAGATGATTTTATTTTATTTTATTTCATTTTTATTTTCATATTTTGCTTCCTGGAGGGGGGAAGGCAGGGCAATGGGGGTTAAGTGATTTGCCCAAGGTCACACAGCTAGTAAGTGTCAAGTGTCTGAGGCCAGATTTGAACTCAAGTCCTCCTGACTCCAGGGCCAGTGCTCTATTCACTGTGTCACTTAGCTGCCCCTAGAGAAGATGATTTTAGAGAATGGATAAAATATCTGGTAAAACTAGTGATGTACTCTCTTCACATCTTGAGAGAGAGGGTAAATGTTGAACTAGTTGGCACTGAGATTATTTTATAATAATAATAATGATAATAATAACTAGCATCTATCTAGTGTTTTAAAGTTTCTGAAGTGTTTTACACCCATGATTTCATTTGACTTTCAAATTAACCCTATGAGTAAAATATTACAGTATTATCATGTCATTATTACAAGTATCCCTGTTAAACCAATGAAGAAATTGATATTTAGAGATAACAGACGAAGAAATTGACACTTGGAGATATAAAATGATGTGACTATGGACACAGAGCTAAGAAGTTAGAAGTCGGATTCAAACCCAGATCTTCTTGACCCCAATTCCAGCCCTTTTTGCTGCCACTATATAGCCAGTTATAGATGTCATTATATTTTACTCGTAGGGTTAATTTGAAAATCAAATAAGATCATGGATGTAAAGTCCTTTAGGAACTATTAGATGGTAGTACATACCTTCAGTTCAGACACCATGTCTTATTTTTCTTTGTAATCCCCCAAATACCTATCATAGCACCTTACAAAGGTCAGGTACTCCAGAAATACGTGTTGAGTGATTGTTGATTCACTGGCTAAGAGACTGAATAGCATCTACTGTGATTTTCATCACCCTTCCTAATTTAATTTTTTTTAGCATTCATCTTTAAGAGATTCATTCATTACTCAAAGAAACTGACCCTGAATTTTGGTTCATTGCCTCTCAGTGGAAATGTTTTGATGAATGTAATCTCAAGGCTTGAAGTACTGTACAAAGCATGTTATTGATTTGTTGTTCTGAATTGTGGATAGCCAAAAACATTCCAAAAACATTCTGTGTGTGTGTGTGTGTGTGTGTGTGTGTGTGTGTGTGTGTGAAACTACTGGGTGGCATTGCTAGGCACTAATGTCATTCAATTTGTAAATAGGATGAGGCTCCAGAGGCTCCCCATGTCCCATGTCACTTGGGAGTTATGGACCTCTGGGTCCAAGGAGAATTCTGAGGGAGTGACAAATTCTCTTTGGTGAATTAAGTTCTGAGCCTCTAAGTTGATGGTCTTGATCATAGATAGTCTTAGTAGATGGTTGTCATAAGTTGCTGTGTTGGCCCAGTCTTCTGGTGATTAACCTTTCTGAATTTCAAAGTCCTATAGTTCACGTTCATATCCATACTCAAATTCTTTCAAATTCACATAACATGGCAAAGCTCGCCTCTGCAAACCTACAGAGTTTTTGGAATTCAGGTTTATCTTCAAACCATGAGGTGGCACTGGAGTAGGACTTTAATAGAGACACTATATGCAGATTACCTGTTATTTAATTGGTGGTGTAATTGAATTATTATTTTTATCAGATGCTTTATTTCATTCTATTAAATTCCTCAATCCGTTGTTAAATGCTTACTCTTTCCTTACCCTTTTCAGGGCTGCTCATTCACCTTTGCTGTCCATTTGATTCACCCAACTCTTACCTGTGATTCCAAGAAACTGTAGTATGAGCAGTAGCCACACTGGTCAATTATCTCAGCAGATGGCTAAGCTAGATTGAATGTGAACGACAGGCATCAAACTTCTTGGTGACTTCGGGAATATCTACTGCAAGCAAATGAAGATTTGCCCTCATGGAATGGGCAGATGAGGACAATATATTCCAACAGCCATGAAGGCAGTTAAAGCAGGCACAGTGGAGCACTGAGAGTTGAGTCAGACGCTGAAGATACCCAGGTCACTCACTAGATCTTGGGCCATCGTCAGTTATCTTGACTTTTGTCTTACCACTGGACTGTGAAGCTCTGCCTCACTTAAATCTAATTCGTATGCAAGTCAAGATATCACCTATGATGTCACTGGTCCTCTTCAAAAATAAAGGTGAAACAATCATTCTTTCCTAAGAAATTATCTTGGTAGTGACTTTTCTTCATGCATTATAGACAATGCAAGACAACCACTAAAATGATGATTTTAGCTTCTGTACCAGCATCAACTGAAGAGGATGGAAAAGATGACAAATTTTACCAATGAATTGATATAATATATTATTATATATATTATATATATACAATGATATAATTATATATAATAATATACAATATAATACATAATATAATATAAATGAAGCTATCCTTGATGCTTGATAATATTTAATGTAAAAATGTAGAACTAGGAAGAAGGCAAAAAGTACTTTTGAAAATATCATCACAAATCACGAATGAAAGTGGTCAAATTCTTATAAACTGCTCAGAAGCTTCAGGCCTATACATTATTAATACTTTTTGGGGAGTGGAAGTTTCATTTGCTTCTTTATTATCTCCTTTCATTTGTTCTTAATGTTTACAAGCACATATCTCCCTTTCACTAATCTTCCAACTAAATAGAAAAGAAAGAAAAAGAAAACCATCGTAACAAATATGTATCAACCGGCAAAACTAATTCCCACACTGGCCAAGTCTAAAAATGGAGCACTTTTTTAAATTAGGAAACTGGTATTTGCAAGACATGATGACATCAAATGACATCATATAAATGGATTTCAATGTATTTGGAAAGAAAGAAGATTATTGGTTGAATATGTCATTTGAAAACCAGCTGTCAGTATGAACTTAGGTTATAGACTGGTTTAGAGAAAAGATCAAAGTAAACATAAAATTAGAAGAAAAAATAAACATAAGAAGACATTGCATAAGATAAGAAAAGTTCCAACTTGACTTATTTAAGCAAGCTGTCAACTCCACTATATGGGGAATAGACTAAAATCATTGTGCCATCATTTTTTTTTAGAAGAAACTTTTCTCAGAAATGGTGTCACTTTGGTAGATCTTTGATCTCCCTGATATTGGCACTCATTGCAGTGTTGCAGATTACAACCTATTCAGGCTTTTTCAGTTTGTGTAAATTGCCCATGTCCTCCCAATAATCCTCCTTAGAGGTTCATCCAATGTTCTATGAGCCTTCTTCTACATCTCTTAACAGTGGACCATGTTTGTCAATGCATCATGATGCCTGTTCATCAATTACCCCCTGCTCTCACTGCATGACAGATCCAGATCTTTTTTTATTTGTACCTTTATCTGATGTTATCCTTTATCTTTCTTCTCTAGCATGATTCTTTATTGTTAATATGCTGAAACTTACTCATGCCCAGCGTATGCCTCTCCGTTGCCTTTTGGTAACCCTCAACTTTAGATCTTTGGAGATTATGGGATTCCATGAATTACAATTATATAGCTTCACCAGAATATTTTAGAAATAAAAAGATGGATCTTCATTTGAAGGAGAAACTTGAGACCGTCAAAGGCATTGTACAATGCAAACCAGCCTGATCTCTTGCTATTCAATGCTGGATCCCATTCATTGTTCATCTTCAGCTATTATTTTCCTCTTCTAAGAGCTCAAGTGTCCTGACTCTCTGGTTATCTTAATAGATTCTAAATTGCATTCTCTGCAAAAGCACATCCCTTTAACAACAATATTCTCTCTGTGATGGCTTTAATCTCAAAAGAAAGAAAATTACATTACCGTGATGACTTTGGTACGAAAAATGTTGTAAAAGGCTTTATCATGAATATATATATATATGTATGTATGTATATATATATACACATACACATATACATACATACACACATATTATATATACATTTATATGCATATACACACATATATACATGACTAGAAAAAGAGGTTGACTGGTTGTTACTGAGAATAAGAAAGCAGATGCTATAGGTAGAGAATTATGACAGTATCCTATAGGTAGTAAAAGAAGGAGAGAAAGTCCTCCAGGACATTTGGTGAATCTTGCATGCAGAATTTATGCAAAGACCCATAAAACTGAACAGGATGAGAAGACATGGAGGGGTTATGAGCTGCATTGTACAAAGTATCTAGGAATAATGGTTCCAAAAGAATGTGAAATCTTGTTTTTTAGGGTCAGCTAAGGGGTGCACTGGATAGAGCAGTGGGTCTGGAGTTAGGAAGACCTGAGTTCAAATCTGGCCTTAGATACTTACTAACTTTGTGACCACAGGCAAGTCACTTAACATCTGTTTGGCTCAGTTTCCTAACTGTAGAGTGGGAACAATAAGAGTTGTTGTGAAGATCAAATGAAATAATATTTGTAAAGCACTTAACACAGTGCCTGTCATCTAGTAAGCACTATATAAATGTTATAATGATGAAGATCATGATGATGAAGAAGATCAAGGCTTTCTCCTGGATATTCAGATAACACAAATAAAACAGGGTGCATTACTGCTCTCGAGAAATTATAAGCCTACTAAAAAAAAACAAGACAAAAATAAATAGCTATATTAAATATAGAATGTTATAAGGGCAAAAAAAATCCCAATAGTGATATGAGTACTTTGAGGATGAAAAGATCACGTCCAGCTAGGGGGAATTAATAAAGCCTTTAATAAGGTGGAACCTAAGTTGAACCATAAAGGAAGAAAGGAATTTCAAAGTATGGAAATAGGGGAGAAATTCGACTTTCAGACTTGGGAGATGCTAAGAAGTGATGATGAATAATGTGGTTTTATTGATTCATAGAGTACATTAAGGGTACTACTATAAGAAAACTCGTCAGCCAGCTCAGAATTTGAAAACGTATGCAAGTTGGAAACAAGGGCAGGCAACTGAGGAGTAATGTAAAAGAGTAATCTATTCCTCTGCACTACTTTGGGACTTCTCTGACTTCACCACCAGGTCCCAGGAAGTTCATTATTGGAATAATCTCATCATCCTGCAAAATCTCATCAGCTTTGGGACTCTACCCCATCTCTAGCCTTTGGCTCTCTGATTGGAGAGTGGAGTTATGAACTCCAAATTTCCATTTAAGGAGAGGGCTCAATTCAGATATCTTATTTCTCACAGTTGCATTACTTTGTTACTTCTCTGACTGATTTTACCATGCCCTCAAATCTGTTATCTTCCCTCCTTTCTCCTCATCCACACAACATTTTCAACTTCCTTTTCTGGGTTGTCTTTCTGATTAGATTGTAGCATCCTTGAGGGCAGGAACTGTTTCTTTTTCACTTTCTTTAGAAAAACATATCTGTATCCCCAGCACTTAGCACAGTGCCTGGCACATTTATAAATGTTTATTGACTATTAAAGCCCAGAATGAGTGGAGGTTTGTGATAAATAATAAGGATATAAAAGCACTTTAAAATCTATGTTGAGTACAAAAGGAAGATAAAGCCAGGAAGAGGTCCTTGGGTTTAGATGGATAGAATGATGACAATGGACAAGAGAAAGAAAGCAAAACCCCTCATTTTGCATGTTTTCTCTATCAAGGAGAAATGATATTGTCAGGAAAAGTTAACAAAAAGAGTCTTTAAGAGGTTGAAATTCAATGGTAATGAATACGAAGAGGTGATTGCCCAGTTGCTTTCAGTGATCTCTGAAAAATTACGGAGAATGGGAGCAGTGCCAAAGGAGTGTAAAGGGACAAATATCCCAGTATTCAAAAGGAGATTGATGGTATGTTATTCAAACTATAGACCAATTAGTTTGCCTTCCATTATGAGCAAAATGTTAAAGTAAATTATTTTAGAAGTAGTTTACAAACACTTAGAAAAGGCTGGTGATCAATATGAGGCTGCCTGGGCTCATTTAGAACAAGTTATGTCTGACTAATTTCATTTTACTTTGTACATAGAGTTACCAGTTAGAAGATGTGACTCTTTGAAAAGACAAAAGAGAACTTGGATTGAAATCCAGGCTCTGCCATGTACCAGTAATATAACCTGGGGAAATTCACTTAACCTTTCTAGATCCTTATTTCCTCATCTCTAAAATGAAGGAGTTAGAGTAGATGACATATAAGGTCGCTTCAACTTTATCTCTATATGATCCTTGGGTACGACAGATGTGGTACCAGAACATCAGCAAGGCATTTGACCAGGGTTCTCATAATAGCAAGATGGTGTGATGTAAACTAACTGATATTGCAAATTAGTGGACTCCAAATTTGTTAAATTGTCAGATACAAAGTGTGATGGTGTATGTGTTATCTGCCTAAAAGTTCCTTGAGGGAAGTGTTTCATATTGTCTTCATATAGCTACTTGCATATGACATGCATTTTACTAAGTGCTTGTTGATTGAATGATAAACAGATTGATGCAAATCAGGAAAGAAGTCTATAGTGGGTTGCCACATATATCTGCCTGCCTTCTGTTTATATTCAGTTAACCATTTAAAAGAAAAAAATGTTGAGGCAGTTGGGGTTAAGTGACTTGCCCAGGATCACACAGCTAGTAAGTGTCTGAGGCCAGACTTGAATTTAGGTCCTTCTGACTCTAGGACCAGTGCCCTATCCACTGTGCTACCCAGCTGCTCCCTTCTGTTCACTATTTTAATTAATAACTTGGATAAAGATCCAGGTGACTTGCGTTAGTACACTATTGATAAGAGATAGCTAATATTGGATTATAGATTTAGACCTGGAAGCAAACATAAAGTTCATCTAGTCTGACCCCTTCATTTTACAGATGAAGAAATTGAGGCTCAGAAAGGTAATGTGTCTTGCCTAGGCTCACAGGGTTAGAACGTATCAGAAGTGGGATTTGAATTCACATCATTTTGACTCCAAGTTTAGCACACTAAGTTGTATTTCAGCCAGTGAAACTCATGAAGACTGTCAACTAAAGCTTAGCGGGGTTACAATTTGTATCAGAGGAAATGCCCACGCCAATGAAATTATGAGTCCCTGAAGAAGATGCATACAGGATGATGCTGGATTTGTACTATACTCTACCTTGATCAAACAGCATCTGGTATATTTCAATCAGTTCTAGGTGTCACTATTTAGTAAGGACATTGACAAACTGGAATAGGTCCAGATGGAGTTGACTAGAATAGTGTCAATAGTGAGGGGAATGGAAACCATGCCATATAAGGATCAGTTATAGGAACTGGGGATGTTTGACTTGGAGAAGAGAAGACCGTGTTGAGGGGAGCCAGAAGGACAGGAAGGGGAGTAACAGCTGTCATCAATTATTTGGAGGGTTGTCATGTAGAAGAAGGATTAAGTTTATTTTGCTTGGCCCCAGGGGGGAGAATTAGGACCAATCAGTGGAAGTTATAGAGGCATATTTCTACCCAACATAAATAAAAACTTTTTAAAAATCTGAGCTGTATAAAAGTGGAACGGGCTGCCTCAGGAGGTGGTGGGTTCCCCATATTTGGAGATCTTTGGCAGAAGTTCGAATACTATTTTGGGGGGAATGTGGTGCAAAGGATTCCTGCTTCAGGCATGAGTTACTGACCTTCTAATGGAAGGTTTCTCACCCTTTTTTGTGTGATGAACCTATACAGCAGCCTGGTGATGTCTATGGAACCTTTCTCAGAATAATAATTTTTTTAAAAAAAACCATAAAATAGAATGCGTAGGATTACAAAAGGAACCAATTATATTGAAATAGAGTGATCATAATGCAAGTATGTTGAGCTGAGGTTATGAGCCCCTGAGATTATAGATAAACCAGATGACATCTTGTCACTTTCAAATCTGAGATCCTGTAATAAGCCAAAAACACTTCAGTTGGAGTTAGTATTTATGGGGTCTTGAGTGTCAGGATAAGTACTTTATATTTTAATTGATAGGCAGTGGGGAACCCCCAAAAGCTTTTCCTGAGGAGGGAAGTAATTTGATTTGTCAGGAAGTTCAAGTAAGTAAGGGTTTGAAGGATGGAATAGAGAGAGGAGAAACTAGAGACAATTAGGAAACTGTTATGATAGTTTAAAGGAGAATTGATAAGTATCTGAACCAGGATCCTTGTAGTGGTAGTGCAAGGAAAGGGATGGATTTGAGAAATACTTTGGAGTAGAACTGGTAGGAATTGGCAATGTACAATTGGCAATGATTGTGGAAGCTGGTGAGTGAAAGGGAGGGAAAAGTGGAAGATATTTCTAAGGTTGAAAACCTGGGGGATTGGTGACATCATTAGAAATTAAGAGATGGAACAGATTATTATAGAGAACACAATGAGCTCAGTTTCCTTAAAATTTATTTCAAATTGGAAAGTAATTCATCAATATATGTCTGTCTATCTATCTATCTATCTATCTATCTATCTATCTATCTCTCTACCTATCTCTCTCTGTCCATATATATATATATATGTATATATATATGTATAAAATCTATATTCCATCAAATCTATTGATCATTGTGAACTCTCCGCAGATGCAAGGCTTAACTTTTTCCAACATAGAATTCCTCATATTGTTTTCATGCACATTACATTGATAATATATCAATTTATCTTGTGAGAAATTGTTTTTGTTCAAGACTCTTCTATCATTTCTTGTTTTTTTTTTTAGGCTGTTACTATATTTTATTATAAATTGAGTAGCAGAATTGGAACAATTATCTGGAGAAATCTGTTTTCACCTCTCCAGATAACTGATACTTTCAAGGAGGGGGCTTATGTTATCTAAGTAATTGTTTTAATTCTTTACTTTGTTTTGCACATGTAGATAGTTTGCCATAAAAAGAAGAGCAAGGAAGGGAATGCTACTCCTATTAATGTAAAACTTGAAGGTTGGTAAAGTGCTTTCTTCACAATATTGTAAGGGAGTTAGATCAAGTCTTATTAACCTGATTTCACAGATGGAAAAACTGAGACAGATGTAGTAAGTATCTAAAGTGGGATTCAAACCTATGTCTTCTGGCTCCTTATCCACTGTTGTCTTCTACACTGAGAGGAAAAATTTTATATAAGTAGTTTTCCTGAATATATCAAGTTTATACAATTTGAAGAAAGAGGACTGGAGATACCCATTTTTTTGTCTAGGCCAAAAGTCACAGTCCTAAGAAGAAGTCAAACTAGACTGATAACCAATTTCTCTTTACGTGAATTGCTTGCTAGCACATCTGAGAGTGCACATTCAGCCTTGCCTTGTCCCAATTCCCATAGCACCAAGCTTCACTGGACCTTAGTCAATACCTTTGAGACCTCAAGGTGCCAGCCTTGTTTCTTGCCCAGAACAACAGAATAGGATATTATATATTCTGTTTGCTGACTAAATCCTTGAGCAACAATGGCCCGAAGGAGGGATCTTATATTCAACATGTAGTCATCATAGCTTGCTGGTTCTTTTGTAGTCTCATGTATTACTAGGTAGAAGCCATGAGCTTTCAACAGATTCAGTTCAATTCAGTCAACATTTATTAAAAACATACTCTGTGCTAGGCACTGTGCTATGTATTGAGAATACAAAAAGAGGCAAAAGACAATCCCTGATCCAAAGGACCTTGTGATCTATTGTAGGAGACAACCATATATTATATATATATATATATAT